>CM076737.1:9048974-9643814 GCA_038501795.1 Pseudopleuronectes americanus
GGTTGTGTAGTTGCACGGTGAAACAGATATCTATAGGTATAATGAGTTAAAAGGAGGCCTTATGTGCCACGAGGCACGCACAAGACTAGAACTAGAATGAGTTAAAAGGAAAGTGTCGTGCAATGTGTCAAGGGGTGAGTAAGTTATTAAATATGACTCATCGTAAAAAAGGAAGATAACGGTTTCATTTAAATACGAAGAGGCACACTTCAAGCTACAAACTATTCTACAGCCTCAATTTCATATCATGAAAAAGTGATTGAGTTGTAGAACTAGGAGTATTTTTTTGTCTTGCAATAGCCTGTTCCAGCTTCAGGGCCCACGAAGCAGTGGTGTCACTTCCATTCTGTGCAAGGGGGCAGATGAAAACGTTTCACCCTCCGTCAACCGGCAGCAGCGACTTGTGTGTGGTTGACCACATGTGGCAGACGTTTTCATAGGGAGCCAAGATGGAGGAGACAATCTAACCTTTTATAACCAAGTCTGTGTCATGTAGAAATTGTTTTTACATACAAACATAACAATCATTTTTTTAGCAAGCAACTGTTTCTATTCAAATTCAGGAGACAGCAGGAGTAGTCACCACTTTTAATCACTACAACTTTTATGATTATGCCATTCATTCAACTCAATCCAGCCAGTGAGGACATTTGTCACAATAACTTAAAGAATAAATAACTTTAATAAAGATGATAAAGGATAATTTTGCAATACTTTCTGGACCATGATTGTCTCAGAGACAAAGTTGATAAAACCTGTAGATAAAATAAGTATTATAAAGTAAGATTATGTGAAGGTTGCACACATACTGTATAATGAACAGAGAACCCAGGTCACAGTCACACTGACATTTGCTGCGTCGCCCTTTTTTAAAATATACTTATTCACTTTCTGCAAGTGAGATGAGAAGTCTGATCGCCACTGTCCTGGACGCAGCGTGAAGCCAGAGGCGGGAGGTGATCGGGCCACTCAACGCAGCCAGACGTTTATGTCTCCTCTCCTCTGAGTCTCTGGTGTAAGTGACTCGGAAAGTTAATCTCAGGAGGAGAAATGACAAGTTTCCAATTTTCCCCCCGTCGGGCCCAGAGAGGAGACGTGGCAGGGATTTATATAGAAGGTGAGATTGGTTGAAAGGGAAAGATCCAACTGAGGGACAAACACTGAATGCACATGAGAGGATGACTCAGACGGCAGCGTGAGGGAAAGTGAACGGAGGGGAGAAAGACAAGAGCGAGAGAATAAGAGATGCGGGATTTCAAAATCCAGATAAAAGTTCTTTTTTTTAAATAACGCTGCTTGGGAGAGTGTTTGAGAAAGAGTCAGATAAAAAAAAGGGGAAGCGAGAACAACACATAAAAAACTGACTCTGGAGAAAACGGTGGAGATAACGGAGGAGAGAAGTCGGGGGGGCTCGTGGGGTTGTGTGACGGAGGGGAGAAGAGGAGGAGCAGCCTACAGGGCTTCATCCATTCAAAGGCCACTTATACACAGAGATAAGCAGGTCATGAGCTGGATGAAACCCCCTCTTTAGAATGTGTGCTTGCTACCAGAGGTGGAGGTCCATTGTTCACATATTGTCAATCCCCCTTTGTTGTGTGTGTGTGTTGTTATTCTTCACTCCTTCCCTCGCCCTCCTCTTCCTCCTCACTCTATTTAATCCATTCGTATGAAAAATTCAGTGGAGCCAAATGCAGGGCTGTCATGCTGCTGTATATTTGTTAAAATAGATCCAGCCCGTGGCCTTATGAATAAGTCATTTGTCATTTGACCATAAACTCCACAAATAAAAGAATGAAATCTTTATTCCCTTTTTGTTGTTGTTTTTGTGCTGTAAAAAACATGTTTAATGGGGCTTTTCTGTCCAGAGTGATGGGAAGCTCACGTGGGGAAAACATCCTCCTTTTCATATTTCCGTGTGTCTTGAATAATGTGACAGAAGTTGCTGAGTTAAGCGTGAATGGGGACGTCTGTGCTGGAAGCTGTGGAGCTTTATTTCTAATGAATCAGTGACACGGTGTCTGAGTGCTTTGTTAACTGAGCTCTATTTATTCAGTTGTTTCACCAAGATCTAGATTTTGTTTTCGCAGCAGACCTAAGAGCTAATTAGAAATGTGCAGCTACACAGTCATCACACAGCACAGGCACGTAATAAACTATTGGTGATAAGATAAAACAATCATCTCACATATTTGACAAATAATACAGCATCTAATAAAAACATACTGGGACCATAAAAATGTGTCCTTCCATCCCAGAGAAACAAAGGGTCTAATGGTTGGATCCCTTCCGGTCCAAACTATCCCAGAATCCATTGCGCTTCGGTGGCAAACTGGTTTTCAAAGAGGTCATGCTCCCAGACATCGAATGTGTGAGTATCACGCTTCAACTCAACCTAACAGCCATGGTCCACATGCTAACAAACACAAGGGACATTAGAACTTTTATCATCGTCTCCAACTCCAGCTCTGTTGCTAGGAAACAGCAGGATGGGCGGGACATGCTGACAATCTGTTGGGGCTATAGACGGTTTTGTAAATATCAAGATCCATGAATTTTTTGGGTCAGGACCTGGCTTTTGCTTCCATGGCAATTCCTCATAATCAAACACATGAGCCCATATTCCCGTTCTGAGGGGTTTGCCCTTTTTCATAGTTGAAAAGAAGAAAACTGAGCCCTCCTCACTCTAACTCACATCTTTGAGGCGAATACAAGTTTTGTTTGTTTTCACTCGGCTTGTTTAAAAAAGTGGAATCTTGTACCAGCGACGATTTCGGAACATTCCGCAGAGTAATGATCCCTGAAATGGGCGACGGTGTGCGATCAGTCGCTCAGCGTCGCCTGTACGTGAGCCTCTCAGTGCGGGGGGGGTCTGACAAATGAAGAGTGCATTAGAGAAGACAGTCTCCCACCTCATGGTGACCCAGAGACAATTTCTTTTTCTACAACCCTCTTTCTTACACCTTAACTTGTTCCCTGCAAGTGAAGTTATAGGAGCTCACTGTCGTCACGGTGATGCCGATGCAGTGAAAACTCCGGCAATAAAGTCTGAGGGAGTTTGAAAGGTTTTTTACAAAGACTCGTTTTCAGCTGTTTGGAATTAGGCTGTATATTCCAGTGTGCATGTTTGGAATTTACCTTATAATGACACTTATGTATTATTTACGTTTTGAACTCATCTGCCTTTTCCTTTGACTTCTATAATAAATATTGAGGAATCATATATTTTCAGAGCAGCCATCGTGACCTCATCTCCACGGACATGTGCTCGCTGCCCATCCAGGCGCCCATTCACCTTTACTCGTCTTTTTTCTTCCTCCCCTTCTCTCCACCATTCTCATATTTGTTTAACTCTCCGTCCTTCCTTCCTTCATCTCCTTTCCGCATATAGTAGGTCTCATCACCCCCATCCCTTCCTCTCTTTCTTTCTTGTCCTCTCCCTGGCGATCCCTCTCTAGTGAATGAACCTCGTGGGGCTCTGAGGGGAGATGACTCAATGTGGCTTCCCAGAGCTTCGGGTGGTGTGTGTGTGTGTGTGGGGTGCATGTGTGTTGCGTGCATGTAAAGGTCAGTGGTGTCCCCCTGGCTCCTGAGCACCGAGGGTTATGAGGAAGCATTACTTCTTCCATTCACAATTAGAAGTCGGCCCTCCCCCCTCTGTGTGTGTGTGTGTGTGTGTGTGTGTTGCCTCTCTCCATCCCCCTCCCACTTCCTCTCACACTTCAGATTTATATCTTCCTCCACCTCGAACAGCTGTAGTAAAAATAATTAGCTCTAGATTGTTAATATTCCACATTTTAATCCGTTTAGACGTTTGCCTTCCTGTGATGAACGACTCGGCGACAGGCCGCAGCTGGACGTGAGCAGCGGTGCCCAGCTTTTAGTGGGCTGACATTTCAGTTTTAAAAAAAAGGAGAAGCCGCCCCAGCGCTACACTTTAAGTCCGCACTCGATGACGG
Organism: Pseudopleuronectes americanus; assembly: GCA_038501795.1. Taxonomy (NCBI): domain Eukaryota; kingdom Metazoa; phylum Chordata; class Actinopteri; order Pleuronectiformes; family Pleuronectidae; genus Pseudopleuronectes; species Pseudopleuronectes americanus. The sequence goes on from CM076737.1 coordinate 9,052,931, forward strand.
CATAATTAAATGTCGATGGGGCTTTGTACAAGTACTGACGCAATGCTTGCAGAGATCCTGTGACCTCGTCGCGGAGCACAGGCGGAGGGACGGGGACAAAAACACACGCACCTCCCTTCATCTGCACCTCCGTCGCTATCTGGTAATTAAATCATGAGACAGTGGAATTATTAAATCTCCAAGAGATTTGGATTACTGAGCAAAGTGATGTAATAAGAATGTAATAGATTGCCACTGTGAAGTCACATCCTCCATGTCTGTTATCCCCATTATCTACGAAACGGCAGACTTCCTCCTACTGATTGTGAAGTTTAATTTTTTGGGTTAGTGGGTGGGGGCATATAGTGTAAAGAACAGAGGCTCATGGTGATGTATCTACATAGCAAGACATGCTTACTTACAGCTATATGTGTGATTTCTGCTCTCTGAGATAGGGATATGTGAGATCAAACATTTCCAAGTAAGTTACTCTGGACTTTTTCCCAGATTTTTCCTGTCAGCCTCCTAATTGAGTTCATGTGATAACGTATCAGGAAAATGACCTGAGAATTCCCAGTCATGAAGTTGTGTTAATGATGTTTCCAACACGCCACAGACACGAAACTAAAGAAATACAAATATGTAAGGATGAGACAAACAGGAGCCACACACACACAGAATCCTGATGAAGACGTCAACTTGGAAAGACAACGAGATTTTCGAGCCTTCGGCGATGTGCTGTAAACAAAAACACGTATTTGAGATCAGTCTCAATTTGTTACATCAAACAATCCCCCATGTTGTCACTCCATTTCCCATTAATAACTCCTGCTATGGGAAGTTGTGTGACTCTCCTCAAATGCTGTATACAATACGTCTGCTAAGGACCCCCACAAGATGGAAAACAATAAAAACTCCTCTGTTAGTCATATCAAAACACAGCGTACACACACTGACAATGAGAAAATGAAACCCAGCGTGAGTAAGCAAGCTGGTGCGGGGCGAGAGCGAGGGAATATTGCAGAGGAGGATGAAAGAGGGGGAGACGACAAGAAAGGGAAATGGCGACGCAGGCAGCCGACAAAGAAAAACAGCAGGAATTGAAAATGGGAATAACATGAAAATAACGAATTCGGGAGATGAAACAATGAGAAGATTGACGAGGACAAGGAGGGAAAGTGATACATTAAGGCTGAGGAGACGACAGCCGCGGGAAGCCTGCGAGGGGAGAAAAGAGAAAACAGAGAGAACAGTACATTTCTTTTCCGAGCACTGTGTGTTACTTTGGGCTAATCCGTACGATATGTAAATTTTGCTTTTTCGCCGTTACACTGCAGGTCAGGAGAGACGGATGCACAAAGCACAAAGTAGCGCATGTAGGAGTGTGTAGGGGTTACCAGGGAGTGTGGTTATCATGGAGCAGGGGGGGGGCTGCGTGTCACTGCCGGCTGGTGAATGGCGCCGCCGCTCGACTGCACTCACTCCCCGCAGAATGCAAGGGGGGGGCGGAGGGGGGGGGGACATAATCTTGTCATGTGCCGACATATTGCATGTTGATGCCGAAGCATATTGACTGCTAATGCCGTCCCTCGCTTCGGGGGAAATAATATTATCGAGAGGCGGAGAGGAGCAGAGAATAAAAAGAGAGGTTGAGATATAAGCGAGAAAGGGGGTTCATTGGGGATGATGGGGGTGAGAGGTGTGGTTGTCGGAAAAGAGAGAGGGCTTGAAGAAAGTCCCCAAAAAGAGAGAGATGTAGGTGAGAGAAGGGGAGATGAGAGAGTGTGTGTGTGGCGACGAGTGGAGCTGCGACAGTGTGCTGAATTATAAATGTGTTGGAAGCAGAGCATGGTCTCATACTCCGAGCTCGCTGCTGCCTGCAGTGTGGGTGGTTCATTGATGCGATCTGGCATGCAGGACACACACACACACACACACACACACGCACACACACGCACAGCACACGCACACGCACACGATGCTGTAATAAATACTCCCAAGCACTGAAATGCATCCACAGTAAATGGTGATCATCCCGTGTTTCTCGAGGCTGCCACTCTTTGTAATGAGGTCATTTTTTGATTTTTGAGTATTATTCACAACAGAGAAGCTGAAGTTTGATTTGAGAGGAGAAGAAGATGCCTGTGGTGGGAGTTCAAGACGTTGTGTAGCTTCTCTCCTCCACACACACACACACACATACACACAGTACCTCACTTAGTGGACATGCTTTCTACTTTTCATTCACTCACTAATGGGATTCTGTTACATGTTAAAACTTCATCTGTATTTTGCAATGCTGCCCCCACCAGTAAGAAACGCAGCATTGGTCACTTGTTACTTAAAAGACACTGTGTTTACACTGTCAAGACAAGTGTCCTCCTGTCGTAGCTACAGACACTAATGTCCTCTCTTCTGTTTTCGGCCTTGAACTACAGAGAATGTCCAGAAGATTAGGTCCGGACATTTTCAGGAGTTTGCATTTTCCACTTTGAGGAAAAATACAAGACGCAGTAAACGATTTATAGATTTAAATCAGTGAAGTCGCACGGACAGAAGTAGTGTGATATTGTTGCACTGTCACAAAGAGGAGTTCAAGTGCGTGTGTCAGTAAAGTGTGTGATTTAATTATTGAACCCATGACCACACTTATTCCCCAATTATCAAGCTCTTTGTCGAAATAATCCTAACAGAAGCTGCTTTGTGTATATTCTGTCAATATTAACTTTGATGGTTCACTCGTTCTGACATTTATAGTGGAGTTTGATATTTTCCTTTATTTATAGTTTGGTTAATTTAGTTTTCTGCTGTGCAGCCAGTTCATAGATGTAACTGTAAAGACTTCTTCAACCAAAGCTTTAGATCTTCTTGATACTGTCTCCATGGTGCATTCAGAGTTTGGTGAAGCTGCTTTCTCCCTTTGTGCATCTGAAAAGCATTTCATTTAATACATTGAACATTTCCCTCTTATATACACTTATATTACATTTTCTGTGCTGCTGAAGAGGACTCCCTGGTAGGTGTTTTATCTCGGCTGCACTTCCAGGATAAATGAGGGATAAATAAATAAAAGCAGATTGCCCCGTGATGGAACGTGGGGACGCTTCAATGCAAATTATGTATAACGTCTGCTTTGACATTCTCGTCTGAGCTTTTCATCTTTTAGTCAGTCATGGTGAAATTGATTTCCACCTCAGCATTGGTTAATCAGGGAAGGGAGGAGAAGGAGGAACAGGGAGGAAGGAGAAGAAATGGAGAGAGAGATAAAGACGGAAGATTAAAAAAGGAAGGAATCAGAACATATGTATAGTCAGGTGGAGATAGAGAAGGAATAAGGGCAGAGATAAGTGAGTGGAAATAGAAGAGAAAGCAGAGGAAAGGCCAAAGAGAAGGTAACAGAGATGATGTATAACTAGACCCAGACGTGGTGACTCCCAGTGGGCCCAGCAAGAAGTGAACACGGTCCAGATACTCAAGTTCAACAGGAATACACACGCTTTACTGTTTCTGCTGACTCAGCTACTTAAATAGAAGGCTTTCTATGATGGCTCACGTGTTCCTCATGAAAGAACACAGTAAACACAGCATGTGAACCTACACACACATGCAAACTCTGCATCTATGCCCACACACCTATAAATAGCGATTGGGATTCAGGCGCACATATAACACACTTTGAAATGTTGACTCTCACATACACACACACTCAGCAGGGAAGCTTTTCTGCGGCGTCTCCAGAGGGAGCCGAGCAGCGACTACAGTGTAATTAGGTCTTGCTTGGTCAGGAGTTTCATTGCAGGCTGGGGACTTGTCTGGGCTAAAAAACCATAACTTCTCACAGAATACCATTAGGAAAGGAAGGGAGGCATCATGGCTCCTATCATCCACACAGAGCATATAATCATGCATTTAGTTAATGAATATTAAAACTAAATGTAAGAGCTGCAGCTTCCTAAAGGTGATGGTCGCCTTGTTGCCACAGCTCCTCTTGTTGAGGATATGATAATGTGCAGATCTGTATTAAGTAAAATTTATATAAAACAATATTATTCATTTTATGAGTCATTTGGAGGAAGATATCTATTTGTAGTCTTTTTTTTATGTTTTTATGTAAATAAATATTGGACGCAGTTTTTAATGTGACAGGAAGGATTTTAGTTTTTTAAGATCTCAATGATTTTAACTGTGTTGACAAAATAAGGACAATAATGAAATAATTAAATGAAAAGATGTTGTGGGACAAGACTCTTTCTGTTAATATATTGACCCCTTTAAATATGCTTCATTAAAGCCTGACTAGTTTGGTCCAAACTCAACTCAAAAATACCCCAAATTAAGTTTTAAGATTTCAAAGTAGGGAAAGTTGAGCCCGACAGAAGTTAACGGATTCAGGGAAGAGGTCACACTTCTTAATTAAAATCATGGTCTTTCCCAGCAGTGGGAATAAGAAAGTTTATAATGAGAGGGCAGCGGAAGGTGAAGCCATGTCTATTAAAAGTGACACTTGCCTCTGAGGCTGAACTGGTGCTGGACAACATAGAGGAACAGAACAAAGCATCTGCATGAAACAGGCCGAGTAAGAGGTAATTACATTTGGTTCGATTGTGAAAATATGTAAATGTAGATCCCTGCAGCAAAAAACTAACTTTTCAAAAACTTTAGATTTCCTGAACTTGTAGAACAAAAACTCGACTTGCAAACTTGTAGCCAAATAAGATTCTTTCCGATTTTGATTTAAGAATCCCCCCCCCCATTCTTCTAAGATCTGAGATATATTTTAGGCTGTCTTGCCTGCACAGTGTGATTCTACCCACAGATTTCCAGTGATGTTTTTTTTGGGAGACTTCACAGGATTTGATTCCAAAAAGCTTCAGCTTCTGTTATTTGGCTTTGGATCATTCTCCCGTTGTAGACGACAGCCCGTCCTTTCACTTTCTCCACTGACTAAAGGATATTTGCATCCAAAATTTGCTAATATTTGGAGGAATATATTCGTCCCTGTGCAAGGTTTCCCGTGCAACTGGCTGTCACAAAACACCGAAATGAGGATATTTCCATTTTTCCTCTCCATGCTTATCAATTGGAAACATGTTCTATTCATCAGATGCTGCTCTTTATTCCGTCAACATGGTGGTTGTGGGCAAAGAGCTCAATTTACTTGATTTGTCCACATAGCTTGTTGCTTTGCAGATTTGTGAGGAGGTTGCAGGGGAAGTTTGCAGGAGTGTGGATTCAAAAAGCCTCTCTGTGAATACTGTACATGTTCACATTGATTATATTAGTGTCATGTGTGCATGGAATAAACCAGCTCAATAAAATGATTTATTACCTCAGCCAGGGAGGTTTTGTTATTACCACTTTATTACCCGGTTGGTCGGTTGGTTGGGTGGAGGCTGGTTGGTCTGTTGGTCCATATGGTTGCTTGGGTGATGAGTGGATTACACAAAAGTTCCTGAAGGATTTCCATTAAACTTGGTGGAAGCATGGGACCAGGACAAAGAGAGATCCCTTTAACCCTTTCTGTGGATCTGGATCAAGGTATGGATCTCAGAATGTTTCATCTCTTTCATAAACCTTGTGAGACTGGGCAATTTCACCAATATCCTGGATTTAAAAAAAAGGGTTTGATTAAAAAGTGCTGGTTTACTTAGGGGACTTTAAGTGTGTGACATTTGTTGCAGCTTGATTGAATTTTAGGCGAGTGTTGGTCCTTGGGGGCGGTCTGCGCTCTGCTGAGTGCCCTTCTAGTTTAATACCATGCATTGACCTTGACGATTAGAACAGGGTCTGGTTTGGTTGCCAGCTCAGATCCGGACGATCACCCATGTGTAGCAATCATTGCTATTTGTTTTCATTTTGCATCTGATTACATCACTGAAGTTGTTTGCCAACACTTCATGCTTGACGATGCTGAAAGAGGCGTCCAGCTCTCAATCCATCGTCCTCAAGGGTTTGTTAGAGGCAGAAATCATTTAGAGCTGTACAACTATAATAAAACTCTGTGTTCTCTAAATAAATACACAGTTTCTTTCACTGGGTATCACAATATGATAACACATCACACAGCAATTATTACAGTAATTTAAATTCTCATTACAATTTGTCCATCCTCTGTGGAAGCTGCAAAATTCCACAAATCAAACTAGTATGTTTGGCGTTAGAATACAACATGTGTTGCATTGAAAGTTGTTTCATATCATAGTAACACTTTGTCTTTTCACAGCAAACTTGTGCCTCCATCGCACATTCATCTTGTGCAGAAAACTCATTAGCACTGAGGTTTTGATGTGCACAAGGTCGAAAGTGTATCCATGTGCTCTGGCTCAGTAACACACAGTCACGTCTTTGTGTCTCCAAGTACTTCTGTGTAATCTGACAATCGTATCAAAAGGACAGCATATAGAAAGATCTGTATTGAGATATGTGAGCTTCTGTGAAATGCAAAGTCTGGTTTCCTTTAGTTTTTTGCCTCCAACATCTCATGTGGCTGTGCCTCGTTGTTATTAGTAGTGAGACGCTCCTATAAATAAGAAGAAGAACCAACACCGAGTCGACCTCCTCCTCGCCGCCTAAGAGCAAGTTCCATGGTGTTGTTGCGAACTTATTAACAAGCCGGGGAGCAGTAAAGCTCGGCAGCGGATGGATGCACCATTAACATCTCTGATTAAACGCCCGACTGATTCCGCGCCGTGTGTGGACGCAGCCGCGGCGTCTGGAGCTGCCCGAGTGCACGTCGGCGAGCGAGTTTAATTGCGGCTTTAGAGCAGTTTTCCCTCCTGGATACCGGCTCTCTGAAGACTTAAATAAAGATATACTCATGATGAACATTGACGATTGGATGCACAATCTCCCAGAGTCTGTATAATAGCTCATTCCTCTGACCCACTGACTCTATCAACAGCAGCAGGATCACTTCGATTTCCGCTTATCCAAGGTTGTCAACACTCCAAATATTCCTTGGGGCTTCAACGCAGAACTTCTGACCCTCTGATGAGCCGGTAATCCTGTTATGCTGCCAGAGATGCACTTCTATCTAGGCCGCAGAGTAATATAGGTTTACAGGGAGTCAGGAAATACTGTACCGCAATATGAGATGCTCTGCAGTACTTATATATGAATCAGAATTCAGTTTCAGTCCATTGAAACACAGAAGCAGCTCTGAAAGGGCATTTTCTGAGCACTTTCCCCCTTTTAAATCAACACATTACAGGAGGTTTATTATGTCTTTATGTGAAGTTTTAAGATAAATATCTCAGAGTTAGGTTGAGGTCATTTCATTGATGCAACTACAAATTCTTTCACCCGTTTAAAGGTAGGGAAATGTATTATTTTCATATTTCTCATAAGTAAGTAAAGAACCAAAAAACACACTCTTGAGTTCCGTATGTTGTTTTGCATCCATTCAAATGAAAACAGAACCAAAACCCTTCTGAACCCAAACCTTGACAATTTAAGAATTACATTTTTAAAAACTTGAGGGAAGTTGCGGCAAAACAAAACTGAAATTTGCCTGATGAAAACATGATGACAGATTGCTGGAGAGAATCATTTTTTTTACAAATCAAGCTAATACCTATGGCGCCAAATGTAAAGTTAATAGACAGATTGATTATCGATATCCTTTCCCACATCACCGCTGTTACAGCTTGATACTTTTCAAACAGCTGCCTCCTTTAGTTTCTCAATCAATCATTGTCACATGGCTTCGGGTTGAAGAGTGAGACAGGCTGACACATTTCATGTCACACGTATGGTAATCGATACTGGAGCAAAACTTCAGTTCGGTAAAGTGAAGTCTGTTATAATAACACATCTGCACAACATCTGCACGGTGGATGTCACTTTCTTTTTCTATGATGCTCCATCGTCTTCCTCTCTCGCTTCCTCCATCGCTCAAACATTCAGTGACAGATCCCCCCACTTTCATCTTTTTGTACGTGTGTGCGTGTTTGTGTGTCTGTGTGTGTGTATCTCTGTGGATGGTCCCAGTAATAGGATTGGGCAGATTATGCTCCAGCCATTGTTGTAATGTCCATGTTTTACAAATCTCTCCCTCTTCAGAAACTCTAATGCCAGCTGCCTCACAGTGGATATAAGCTGATGCAGCTGTTACAGAGAATCCTCTCTCTCTCTCTCTCTCTCTCTCTCTTTCTCCCCTCTCGTCCTCCCTCTGTTCTGTCTGCCGCTCTTTAGGTTTATGAAGACTTCCAAGTCCAAGAGACAGACTCATCAAGATCAAATCTGTCCCCTGGATCACAAGCACAAGCCGGTCCACGTCTGATATTGCTGCCCAGCTCCTGAACATGAGAGGATCAGGCACTCGAGCAGTTTTCAGAAGCAATTGAATCGATACTCTCCTCACAATTCGATATTTATTGGGATGTTTAATTAAGAACACATTCATCTAGTGTGGTTTAATGTTACCGGGGAGGTTATCTGTCACTCCCAACGTGTGACAGCCGCAAAAATGAAATAACAAAAGAAAAAATAATAACGAATTTTAAAATATGAACTTGGAAACTGCGCTGGTTGGCGGAGGCATACAACTGCAGAGTGGTAATTCTAGTTCATCATTATTGTCATTAATTTTTATGCAGTTGGTTTAGCAAAAGAAACACAGCGTGACAGTGAAGTGGGTACCACCACAGCAGGAAGAGCCAATTCCTCAGCTTTCACTCGTATTGGTAATTAACTCGCTCCTGAATTTGGGGAAGAAAAGAGATAAAAGAAAGTGCAGCTTGGCTCTGATACTCTGATACAAACATGAAATGATCTTTCTGGTGATGACTCATGGAAATACCTGGTTTGTTTGTTTCTATAGGAGCCTCACGCTGATTGTTTCCCTAAAGTTTTGGAACTAAGATAATTTTGCCCCAACAGCCCCATGTATAGATAATACATCAGGTTGAAATATAACTTGAATTATCCTTTAAAAGGAAACAGCTTCAACATAAAGACTTTCTCTAAGCTTTTTGCATTATGCCGTTTTTGGTTTCATTTGCGTCTCACTGAAGTTGACAAACTGTCTGACTCACACACACACACACACACACACACCTCCTCCATTTTGCTTTGTGTTTGAACTTGCTACATGCATAGTCATCTGCTCCAGTTGTGATTAATGATTAAGCGTCGGAGGCCGTTTCTACTCTCTCGGCTCTTTTCGTTCCCACCAACCTAGATTTCTGTCTCTCACGTTCCAGACGCGTTTCACTTCTCTGTGTCTGTCTCTGTTTTTTTGCTTCGACTTCCTCGTCACGTATTACCCCAGCTCCCCCTCTGCTCAGATCTATGCGATACATGTGTCTGTTTTGAGGCACATTTTGAAAATCACAGATGCTCCATCACACACAAAAACAAAACACACACACACACACTTACACACACAAACAAGCACACCTCTTCCAACATCTCCAGTCTTCCAGAGAGTAACCTCTGATGGATGACTGGCTGAGAATAAAGTGCGACACATCTGCTCCGTATCACAGCTTTGTGTATAAAGACATTAACACAACTCGTCCTTGTAGACACAAATTCCTACCTGAGTGCACACAAAACACACTTTCTCTCTGATACAGGAAAAGAAGAGATAAGAAAAATACATAATACAATTTCTTGGGAATTTTCTAGTTGTATATTTGGAGTATTTTGTTCTGTGTTAGTACAATACATTGTTTAGTTTTTCTCAAAGCATAACAAATATTGTTTTTTCTTAGTGTATAGGTGTAAGTACAGGCTGGTACTGGGCGGTTGCCAGGTTTGAGCTATTTTGCTGTTGGTGAGTTATGAACTATGAGCACTGTCCCCCGTTCCATATAATAAAAGTGCATTTATTTTTGCCAATCTGGCAGCTTCCACTTCAGATGCATAAAATGTAAGAACAGGATATTCCATTTTTATAAATCCTGATGGGGAAACTCAACATTTCCTTGCTCCTCCGTTTGTCTTTCTCCCAAAACTCACAACAAACATTGTTCAGTGTGCGGTGCTGTGCGATTTCAACAGCAGAGTTTCTCCACACTCCTGCAAAATGCGTTTCTCGAGTATCGAATCTGTACAGTAAACAGGATTTAATGCTCAGGTTCCCCTCAGGAAATCCTCGAGACAAAGTACGTTATCCATGGATTGAAAAAGGAAAATGCTGCAGGTGCCAGAACGTCATGCGGTGAAATGACACATTCAGCAGATATGCAGGGAAGTCACGTGCGAAGGCAATATCACATGCAGAGCTTCCTCCACACAGAGTAAATCCTCAGGCGCCAATGGACTCACTGAGTTAACTGTAAGGTACTATTTAAAAATACTAGTATATTTATAAAAGTCATTTACCAGGTGCAGTTCAATGTGAGAGCACTGTGGCCAGTTTAGTTAATCTAGAAAAACATATTTGTATTCAAGTGGATCAGTTCAAGAGTGTGCGTGTGCGTGTGAGCTTGTTTCTGCACAATCCTCAAGGCTTTCCAGTGTGTCGGCACGTTTGAGTGTGTGTTTGTGTGTGTGTGTGTAGTTGATGAGCGAAGAGTATTGTGTCCAAATGAAAATGTCGGATTCATCCTCTTAGTTACACACTGCGATGAATTCATCTTCAAATGCGTTTCATGGCGTAACGCAGCGCAACACGCACAAACGCCTGTGTCATTATAATTCAGTGCGTGTTTCATCCGATCATGGCAGTTTACATAACGCAACACACGCCGCATATGAATGTGTCTCCTCACATTTCCCTCTCTTGTCCCCTTCCACAGTTCTTGGTCCTGCTCATTAGGTCGTGTTATCTCATTATCTCCGTCCTCAATCAATCAGCCTCTCTCTCTCTCTCTCTCTCTCTCTCTCTCTCTCTCTCGCTCTCTCACTCTCTCTCTCTCTCATCTCACTCTCTCTCTCTCTCTCTCTCTCTCTCTCGACCACCCGACTCACAATACATCCTCTGCCCGTCAGTCACAATAAGTAAATAGGTGAATAAGCTGTGCGTGGGCGTGTGTGGATGAATTTGATTTCTGGTGTGTCCTTCACGATTTGTTTTTTTGTTGCCCCACACATGTGTGACTGGTAATGCTTTGTGAAGGCGTGATCCCAGTTCAACTGGGAGCTTAATGGGGCGTGAACGAGCCTCGTCGCGACGCGCAGAGGTCAGCGGGAGCACGTGACCCACAAAACACACTTACACACACAAGCTCGCAAGTGCCATTGCTCCCTCAGGTGCTTGTCCAACAGCTGCTGATGAATTCAACACTGGCTACACGAATAGACAGTAATAGAATCCCTCTCCCTGTTTTTCATCAGGTTTCCAATCAGGAGAACCACTCACTGTTATAAATGCACAATAGAGATATAACCAAGGTTTGCTCTTCCAAGGTTTGCTCTTCCAATAACAAACCGTTACCCCTCGTGTTTCCATGGAAATATATGTTTATGCTTCACCCCTTTCCCAGAGACCAGGATTTGTCCTTTCTTTCACAATGGCGAGTGCAACACTGCGTATACTGTGATGATTCCCCCCCCCCAGCCCAACAAGCACCACCATACTCACTTAAGGCACACTGACTCACAATGATCCGCCAACACACATGAAAGGTTTCCACAAAACGTATATGCCAACAATTCGAAAGAAGTAACTCGATGAAAAGAGTTTAATAGTATTATTTAGATTGGAGATCACATAAACTTTATTTTTGCTTGTAAATGTGTGTTTTCAAGTCTAAGTTGCTGACTCCACGTGTTTGTGTGTTGTCTCCAGGACAAAAGAACCCGTGTCCTCGTCAGCGCTGATGGGCAGAACCGTGTCACGTTGTCAGGTAGGCAATGTGTGTGTCTGTGTGTAATCGTGCCGTGTCCCTGCAGATGAAGCCTCTGTCATCTAAATGTAAGAGGACATGTCTGTTTTTCTTCATCCTCCTCCTCCTCCGTCTCTCTCCACGTCGGTCTCAGCTGAGAGGTTTCAGGATTCTGTGTCACCGTCCTTTTCTAAGCTCTCGTCGCCGACTGAAGCGACTGGAGAGAAAGTCTTTTTTTCTCCCGCCCTCTTTCTCTTTTCTCTTTCTGCTATGTCTCACTTTCTGACACGAGAAAAATGCAGCACTGAGCGAACTGAGGACCTGAATCAGCAGACGGTGCGGCAGGAGACAGAGGGACAGAATCAGCTTGGCACAGGCAGACAGGAAGATAATGAGAATAGATGGTGGCAGACGACTCACTGTCAGCACACACACACACACACACACACACACACACACACACACACACACACACACACACACGAGAGAGAGAGACAGAATGATACGTCGCAATCAAGCATCTTCGGCTGACATGTAATTGTGTGCAGGTTTCTTTCTTCCATCTTCGTCTCTCAACCTTTCCCCCCTCTCTCATTCCTCTCCCCCTATTACAATAAAAAATACAATCTGGCAGCCATAAGCTGTACATCACACAGGAATAATTTATGAGTGGCAGCGGCGCTGCGTGGAGCCTCCTGCAATGTGTTGCAGAAATACCCACTTGTTGTTGCCGCGCCATTGTGTCCGTTGAACGACTTTGTCATTATTAGCAGATTGAGACCCACGAGCGCGGCTGCGAGTGCCAGCCAGCCGACTGCCAAGATGCTGCTGCTACAGAAAAACTGGAAACTCAGCCAGAATTAATGGAGTTTGACTGCGACTGTTCACAAAATATAACAAATATGTTAATGCCATATGCTAATGTGGCCCATCGAGTCTCACCTTATATTGAATCATCGTGAGAAAAAACATCACACATTTGACAACTTGTTTCTGGCCAGGGGCGGATCCAGGGGTGGGGGCCAGGGGGTGGCAGTGAAGTGCCCCTGTCCCTTTTTTTTTCCTGTGCTTGAACAACAAACAGGTTTTATATATATTCATTGATTTGTAGCTTTGCTCAAAGTTAACAGTAAACAAGGAATTATTTACTGAATCAGGAATTGTACATGCATGGCAATCGTTTAAATCAGGGCCCATGTGATCTAGAGACATTTTGATCTGCCACTCTCTGGTCATTTGTCCACTTGAATTAATGCTTTGGACATGAGGACCTTGTCTGGCCTCAGTGTGCTACAAAGTCGGGGGACTTGAGCCGTCTCCTTAAATCAGCCTTAACCCTCCCGGTCCCAAGCGGAGTCAGGACGCCCACCCGCTGACCTTGAGACCATCTCCCTTTCCTTCCCTCTGAAACCTATTTGCCTTCATCACAGGCCGCTCGTAGCGCCTCCACCCCCCGGGTCCTTTAGAGAAGAACACGGGGATCCCCTCCTGTTTCGGATAGAGAGGCTTGGATTGGCTGGAGCATCGTAAACCAACTGGATCAGGAAGTTGATCTGAAGCAGCCTGGCTTCCTTCCAGACCTCAGACAGAGTAATCCTGGGATGAGAGGCTCTGCTGCCACATCCCCGCCATCCTGCTGGCAAAAAGTTGCATAACTCAATCTTTTAAAATCTAAATTTGAATTGTTACCTCTCTCAGCCGAGCTTTTGTCAAAGCTTTAATACAAAACAATACGATTCTCTCAACCAGTTTCAAGTTAACTGAACAAAGAATGAAGCTGCTTTCAGACGTGCTCTGAATGCCAAACAGATCAGAGTGTATGAGAACTGAAAGGATCAAGTCGGTTTTCTGGACGATTTGCTGAACTTTTCCTTTTGTAAAATGTCTGAAAAACGTCTGAGTGATGCCAAGTGAGAGTAAAGCAGGAACATGTCTGCAAAACTGGGCACGTTGGAGTCGATTCTAACATGAGACAGACTTGTCCAAGACACTGAGAGAGATGTTAACTTGAACTGGAGAGAAAGCCACAGTGCTCTCTGCTGCAGCATGTCAGGTCCCGCCTCCTGCTTCTCTCTATCCAGACACCCTGACCTGAATGCTCCGGAAATTAAAATGCATCCGACCCAGACTATCTCACGTCTGAAAACAGCTTTATTCAACACGTATCCCTCTGTGGGGGGATTTCAGATTGCAGATCAGCTCCAAACCCACACCCTTATATCTGTTCTGCATGTGTTGGGAAATCATTTGTGTTAATCTGATGTTTCCGAGGCTGAGACACTTGCCCCTGAATCGACTCTGGCCTCACACATCATCATTAGTGTTATTAAACTGAAAATCTCGGATGGTATGTGCCCACCCAGGATTACACTACGTTCCACTACTGTACTTGACTCCTCTTCCCTTTATCATCCGCTGATGATTTCTCTCCAAGCGCTCCTCTTATATGGTATTTAAATCATTATCCAGTTCACACGGTGCTTTACTGTGATTTAATATCAGCTAAGAGGCGTAGAGCAGAGCCCGAGTGCTCGTTGCCTCTCTAATCATTTAATGTTTGTGCCCTGATGGGCGATATGGTTTGAGAGGAGAGGTTGAATAGTTGAGCCACGCTGTAAACATCTACACTATAGTCATAAACAAACGATATCTCCAGCCACTCAGGGACAAGGGATGGAACAAACCTGTCAAATGTGTTTTTACCTTGACCTTTGACCTGTCAAATCCAATCAGTTAATACATGAGTCTAATGGGAAAATCACCATCGAGTTTAAAGAACCATATTTTGAGTTGGACATCAAATCAAACATGAGGATATAACTTTTCTCTTCACCTTGATTTCTTTGAAACTGTTTCTCTCTTCCCTTACAGAAAATTCACTCAACCACTCGCCCCTGTTCACTTCACATTGAACCTGCTTGAGTCCTGATTGTTGACTATAAGCAAAGGGATGAATCATCCCGAGTCCTGACTTCATATGTAACTACCAATGAGCTGTTGATCATGATTTCTTCTTCTTCTTCTTCTTCTTCTTCTTCTTCTTCTTCTTCTTCTTCTTGATGAGATGAGTTTTTTAAGCTGACAAAACTATATTTTAACAGCGCTGAAGAGACATTCCAGTGCTGTGATCTCTTGTTAGCATCCATACAGTATATCTCTGTTGTACCCATCACATTTCATCAGCAACAGTCTCCTTTGCCTCTCTCCTCCCTAATAGCCCTCTTTTACCTCCACCCTCCCTCCTTTTTCCTCCCTCCATCCCCTCTTACCCTCCCAGCCTCCATCTCTACCTCCATCTCTCTCTCTCCCAGGGGACTCCTGTCAATATTCTCTAATTATGCCGCACGTCATGCACACACTCGCCCTCTGTGAATTACAGGGGACTAAAATAAGTTATCTCGGAAAGGCCTTTAATCGTCCCAGCTTCGTCTTCACAATCGAATCCATGTCTGGAGAGTTTCTTGGCTGAAGAAGGGAGAAATAAATGTTCCAGTATAACCAAGCGTCTGGGACATGTAGATGAAACTCCTTCTAGCTGGGAGGTGATGAGTTCTACGTACAGATGACATCAGATCGGAAACAATTCATATTTTTGTGCGATTGAAAATGCGTATTTCTTTTTCCTTCCCCGCACATTGTCACAGAAAAAGCTCCCATGGGCCACGTTAAGAGATATTTGTGTATTCCTTCAGCGTGTGACCTTTTAGAATTGACCTTTAGCGACACACACAGAATGTCCCAAGTGCATCTTGGCGCCGGGCAAAAAAAAACCCGACGCCATGCATCACAGTAGCCTCCCAGTCCATCGAAATTACCCTCTTTCATCATCGCTCGTGCACAAGGTCAAAGTGTTGGTGGGTGCGGCCATTATGGGTCATAAGCAGATGCACTTGCACTTTGACAGTACAATTAGCCCCATGAGATATGTGTGTGACTGCGTTTGCCCGGTGGCTCTCGCTGTTTGTCTTTAAAGACTCTGTGCACGGCTCATTAGTCTTCATCAGGGGTTGGGACTGTTGTGTGAATATATGGGACATTTGGAGGAATAAGGAATCTGCAGTTTTTATATTGTTGTTAAGGAGATTATTAGGGAGATAATGGTAAGTCAAGTCAGATGGATGTCAGGGTAAGACTGTAGCCGTTTCAGACTTGACCCCTAGAGGACGTCCCCAGAATTTGATCCGTACTTTCTCTGGAGTTTATCTTTCACACGTGTCCAAGTTGACTTTTACAAAGTGTAAAAAGTCTTTGTTTTGGCTAAATCACTCATTTGAATTCACCACGTCCACCATCTGTCGCTCCGTCCATCCAGAGCGCCCCTAACTGCCTCATCAGAGGGCTCAGATACAACTGTATATTTTACCATCTACATGAGACACTCTTCAAATGTGGTAATAAACTGAGCATGAAACATCTTTATTCATCTCCTCGCTGTAAAGGAAAAACTGATGACTGGATCACTTATCTGAAGGGGAAGCAGCCCTGAACAGAAACTAGTTTCCTGAAGCTTCATCAGTCGGCACCTTATAGCAGCAGCCCATCTGCTAATCATGACAAATGACTCCTGAGTGTCTCCTATACACTGTGTGTGTGTGTGTCTGTAAGTGTGTGTGTGTGCTGGATGATGAAAAGAGAGGAAAAAGAGTATTTAGTTTATTTGCAGATGAAATATAATCTTCAATGTTTAAATTGTGTTCCTTCACGTATTAAAAACACAATCTCACAGATGGAGATGTCAGTGCAGTACCTATGCAGTATTTAAAGGGGGAACTGAACTGCATTGGAGTGAGTGGAGCTCAATCCGTAGTGCACCTCTGTCATCTGCTATTAACACTACACCGATGCTTTGGGGAAATTCTGACACCGGCTTCTCTGTATTGTTGTGAAGCAATTAACTAGAGTCGCTCCCATCGCTCACAGTGTGGCGCCTTTGTTAAAAGTTTAAATGTTTTCCGGCTCTCTGGCGCGACACGATACTTTCAGTGCTGAGGGGAAGTTGCAGCAGTGCGACCTTGATATTCACTGAAAGAAGGAAAGATATGTAAGGAATATGCCAGCAGCGAGTAGAGTGCATATATACCCACCAAGGTTCAACATATGCCCATAGGCCCCTAATCAAGAAACATGAATTATTTACTGGGAAACCTGGAAAAATGTAAAAGAAAATCCTCATCTCACCTCAAGAAAGTACGAGTAAGTATTTTCTTTCCTGGAGTCACCTCCTTTGTTCGGATCTGAACCAACATTCACTGGTTTCTTTCTTGACCTCTTTCTCTTCCTTTCTATTAACATAATACATATACATAATTATAATCGTACTCTATAGTATCACTGTGGTTAGCAATGTGCTAATTATCATAGGAGGTGAAGGAAGGTAACTAAGAGGGTGTTGCAAGCAGCGTTGTGTCTTATGGTGGAATATTCAGTCAGATACAAGCAGGCTTTCTGTTGAACTATCATCAGATCTGGATTCACAAGAACACATGATGTGAAGATACAGCATGATGAGCAAGAAATCCAATCTACAGGAATCAGCTCGAGCAGGCAACAACCATACAGCCACTGGTAATTACAGATGCCTGGACTTGACGGCCTTGATCGTGGTCTGACTCAATAACATAGATTAGCAGCAAATGTCCCAGACTTTTTCTGACCATGTGTTTGGGAGTAAACCATCAGCTCTATAGGACAACCTTGCCAAAAATCACTTGAGACAAAAACTTTCAAACCTGTGGGTTGTAATAGGAGTGCAGTATTACATCCACAAACTTTCAAAATAAAGATTTGGCCCTTTCAGAACAATTTCTCAATGTTTCTTTTCCCGGCGGACATGCAGTGGTTTTCAGAAACAGCTTTTGCCAGGTTCCAAAAAAAAACTGATTCACTCTTCAGAGATGACTCTGAAAATATGCTGGAGAAACATTGTAAAAAAAATAAGACTGTAAACTCAAATACAAAATAAAAGATTTTTTTCTTTTCAGCCAATCAAAACATTATTCAAGACTTCAAAGTTTAGTTACAAGACTTCAAAACCTTTTTTTTTATTAGATTTCAGGCCTTCAAACACTTTTCGGGAACATGACATGTTATTTATCCCATGAGGCAGCAGCTGTATAATTTTCAAGTCAATCTCACTAGTGTCCTGTGTTGTGAGGAATGAATGAAAAGAAAGCATGTCCGTATCTTCAAAAGTTGTAAATCCAACATGAGCAATATTTGAAAACCTGTTGAGTGGTGAAGTTTCTCCCGGACGACTCAAAGCTCTGGTGCAGGAGTGGGAGAGGGAAGATTGACAGTAGGAGCCTAATTGGAGAGTTGTTGTGTGTGTTTTTTGATTGTAATTGGTAATGGTGGCTTTCTGCAGGATGTGTTTTTTGCACATCCAGACCCAAACTGAGGCAGAGTCTCCGCACAGGGCCACAGATTACCTGCTCGGCTCAGGCCTTAATTTGTAATCATCGGCCTTTGTGGCCACCAGTGTTTGGCTAATTCAGGGATTCCTGATTATTTACCCCGACCGTTTCCTGGTCATACAAAACAGCCCATTGTCCGGTAGCTGTGTCCTGTGGTTAACACAATAGGTATTCATGTGGTGCGCACCTGGATTACAACACTGCCTCTCCACTGTATAATCAGAACGGATTTTCAAGCTTCCCTCCGACTCGGCCGAGGAAGATTAACACAGACAGGAGAGGGGGTTGTGAAAATATGATTTACTGTAGTGTACCTTCTGACAAAGTATGTAAAATAGTGATTTTCCCATTTCTTTATTGTGAGGATACGGGAGTCAGAAATTGGGCTTGTGCGCGCTTCACAGATGGAAACGACCCTGTCTGTCAAAACATAGAAAAACGCTGCTCGACTTCTAATTCTGCAAAACTCACCGTCTGGTAAACGCTGGTGTTATTTTTTTATTCTCCTCAGCCTGACAGTGACGTGAAATCCCTGCAATTGAACATATGAGTCTATATTTAAATGTATGATAATGGCCGGTGAGCCATTACCAGACGTATCATCCTAATTTTGTCTGATTCCTTGTTATATTCCCTGCCTGACTGTGAAGTGAAACACGAGTCACATCTTGACTTCATTCATCTCGGGGGAACTCAGGGGTTAATTCTTTTATTAACAGTGTGGAGCCGGATTTGTGCAAAATTCACATTCGCCTCGGAGCGGGCGTTTAGATCTGCTGGCCAGAATCGAGTTCATTTTTCCATTCGCCGCAATAATGGGTATTCTAAAGACTTCTCCCCGAGTCACCGCTGAGCCTTCTTCTAATAGTTCTCCTGCAGAAATGAGGTGGAGTCATTACGAAACAAATAGACGTAGAGGACGGGGCTGGTGATCGGTGATGCTTCTCTTAGCCGGAAGCGACCGATCGTTCTTATTCAACAAGAGATCGGCAAATCAATATTTTCATATTGCAAGACTTTCTACTTGTCCCGAGGGGGAAGCTAAACCCAAAGTGGGTTATTGACGCGGCGCTCATCCATCACCATCGCTTTGTTTCCCTTCAAATGCTCGATTCTTTTACACACCAGCACGTGGAGAATAACACAATAACACAAAACGCAACACTCTGCTGCGTCTTCCCGTCTTTTCATGCTGCAAGGACACACGCACACTCACGGGAATACTGATTAAAAACACACACACACACACACAGACACACCACATCTGTCTCTTCATCTCCAGCTCGCCTCCTGTGTACAATGAACAAGGACGTGTGTATTCCCCCCCGAGGGGCCTGGATCGCGTGTCATCGTGCTCGCCAGGCTCTCCGTCGTTCAGCGCCGTAAAGACTCCGTTTTGTTTCCACGCGTCACGACCCATGTTGCGTTTGTGCCGTGCGTTTCTTCTTCTCCTCGTAATTACACGGAGGGATATTCATGGAGGCAGAGTCCTTCTTCTTCTCCCCGCAGTGCAGCCTCCTCTCAGTTCTCTGCTTGAACATGTGTATCTGCTCACTGTTTAATCACCCGGCCTCATGCATGTTGGATTATGTGCGTTGGAATGTGAGACACGACCGCTTATCGTCCGGGTTGAATTTGAAAGTAGCATGTTACATGTGAGGGGGGGGTTGTTGTCAGTATGGAACGAGATTGTCCACCAGAAGAAGAACGATGATTTTTCTATTTTCACGTTTGTCATTTTCATCAGGAGAGACTTTTGGACAAATAAATTAAAATGAGTAAATACTAAATTGTATAATTGTGAACAGAGGAATAGACTTTTGCACTAAGACCCTAAGAAGACAAAATGGAAGCCGTCCTATGAACGAGGTGATTGGGATAGTAGGAGCGTCTCTTCAAGGCTTCTGATTGGACGTTTAAAGCGAGATAGAGTTGAGGTGGTGCGTGGGGGGAGGGGGGGGGTCACTCACTGATTACTGCACTGACGACTTAGCGACGGAAGGGAGAGAGAACATTTTGAGCTCTATCAGCTTGCAGGTGGTTGGCTGAGAATGAGCGTGTCAGGCTGTGATTGGATGAAAAGAGAGAATTATGAGTAAATGTGAGCCGAGATGAGTGCATGATTCAATCACTATCATTACAGTCAACTTTGTTCATGTGCGATTAGTCATGTGACCCAGCACACACGTCGCAGAGTTCTGCTGTTATTCAAGCAAGGTCTGTTTCCTGTTGACCCTGCTTTTGAAATGTGAGATTACTGCTCTGCACATTATTCACTGTTTCCACACTTTCACTGGTTCCTTCTCAGTTTCTATGCGTGTGTGTGCTTGTGTGTTTTTGTGTGTGTGTTTTTGTGTGTGTGTGTGCATATCAGCCCCATAGCAGAGCACCCTTATCACGGAGCACCTGACACCTGCACAGTGACAGAAAAAGATTCCTCAGTGTTTTTCTATGTGGGCGGCCAAAATAAATTATATGCATGGGAAACACTGAGTGTGTGTGTGTTTGTTTGTGTGTGTGTGCGTTTGTGTTGCCATATTTGTGAGCAGATGAGGATTAATTCGAACACGGTGCAGTTTTGTGACCTTACATCAATGGTATTAACGAGTTGTGCAGCAGTGAGGACTCAGTGTCTGACTCGTCCATGGGCAGGTGGCACTTTATTCTCTCATGCAAGTCATTCATTGCTTTTCCAATGACTTTGTGGTCTGTTTATAAACAATTATTCATTATTACGTTTGGCACGAGGATCAAAGCGACACACACACACCAGTATAACTTTTTAAATGGCTTTATATATTAAAGATCACATTGATATTCAAGAACTTCAAATTGGACAAACCAACCGTGTGAGAGTCAACGAGATGAAGAGAAACCACGTTAAGCAATGAACCCGACTTGGTAAGTTGATTATCAGATATTGCCAGGATGTTATTTCATCCTCATTGGATTGAAACGGACAAATACCAGAACCATGCATTTTAATGTACACAACGGTGCCGGGTGTAATTTTGACAGAGAAGGAAGACGATGGCATTGGAATAGAGCCGAGTGCAGATATGTCTGAGAAGTGATTATCCCCTTAAAACAGGAGTCCGTATAGAGATGGGAAAAAAAACGAGAAATGAGGTGGAGAGAAAGGAGAGGTGGGAAATACTGAAATGAATATGATAGAAAGGAGGGAATGAAGGGAGCGAGAGGAAGAAAGAGAGAGATAGTCGAGGTGTGCAGGGGAAATATCAAACGTGTCTTATCTCGAATAAGGAAAAAGAAGAAATGAGAAGAGAAACAGGAGGAGCACACTTGCGCGGGAGGAGGGAGATGAGGAGAAATACAAACTGCACTTTTTAAAGCTTAGCACATAACGCCTTGCACACACACTCCCTCTCTCTCTCTCTCTCACACACACACACACACACACACAGCTCCCATCTTGACATGACAGTGGGATAAAACGACAGGCAGGGGAAGCCTTACTTATGTAATCCAGTCCCTCAGTTGCATAAACACGCTGCTTCTCTCGTTGCAAGTCTGCTTTTTGTCTGTAAACTCGATCTTCTGAAGATGCTCCAGCTCAACCCCATCACATCCACTGGCTTTAAACGCCACCGACACGCCAGGCAACGGAAGTGCCACAGCGCCATCTGTCGGTTGGAGGAGGAAGAAAATGAAAGTGATGCACTGCAGCTACTCAGAGAAAGGGATGTGGGGGGAAGTCCTCCCAGATGAGTGGCACTAAACCGACTCTCATCCCGTCTCCTCCCAGCCATTTGAATAATCCCTCCAGATTGGCTAAATAGGTTTATATACATCGTGAGCCTCGGGTATATACTGGCTAAATTAATTTGCTGCAGCTTCCTCCGAGCTCCAGTCCAACCTCTGAAAACACACGTTGTCTTGAAGTGGAGGACGAGAGCGCTCTCGTGTTAAGCTCCACTTTGAAATGGTTTCGTTTTGGGGTGTCTTCTTTTCAAAAATGTGCTCCCGCAGTTTAAAGTAGGCACACACACTAAGTGTTTATTTTGGCTTTTCACACCAGCTCAAGTATTTAAACTGGAGTAATTGATCCCGGGGTTCAAGAGCAGCTTGGCTTGTTATCGTCCCTGAAAGAAGAAACTCTTACCGGTCATCATCTCCCTTTGTTTTGTCTAATATCTAGAGGTGTAAACATTTATTCTATTCTCTTATTTATTTGTATTTACTCTTTGATTTGGGCTGCTGCAATAACAGTGTCTGAGTTTCTCCCATGGGGAACAACAAAGGATGATGTATTTTTTTAATCTCCTTATATTCAGTTATTAGATTGTTGCCGATGCATCAAGTATTAGTTTGCCGACGGAGCTCTAGTTTGTATTCAGTAGTTTAGTCCATCGATTCCCAAAAGGGTCCATAGAGATTAGAAGGCAGCAATGTGTATTCACCTTACATTGGATTTTTTAATATTTTCTCTGAATTACATTAATCTTTTTGGTGGAAAAGAAAATACTTAAGTGCAAGCACAGCAAATTCATAGTAGTATTGGACCAAATGGAGCCATACAGTGGTTTTCCACCTCTGACCTTCTCACTGAAACATTTACTGCAGCATATGACATGTTGTGACCACTGTTTTCCTTTCGTCTTCATTCAGTATAATCCCTTCTTTCTTTCTTCCTCCAGTACATTGGCAGATGTCTGTGATTCCACAATTTGGTTGAGTCTCTCATTCTTGCCTCTCTCTTTACCAACACCCTAAACCCAATTCCTGTTGTCTCATTTCCTGTTTCTTGGCATCCTCCTACACACACACATACCCCCCCCCCACACACACACACCCCCAGCCCTGTCTCTCCTTCTAATCTTCACCCTTCCATCATTTATCTCTCCATCTCATTCCCAGCTCCCCGAGGCTCTGAAGGATTTATCAGGGCGACGGAACAGTTTGTCATTCGTTTTACAAAGTGTGCGAACACAACTACATTCTCATGAAACTTATTCAGTATCAATGAGTCATAACGTATCTCTCTGCTTTTCCTTGTTATTTATTTTCTCCAACGATTCTTGTGAAACGCAGTATAGACAATAAAAGCTGCAATCTTGGATTCCGAAGTTGTTACTGTGACAACAACTGCTCCAATGCATTAGCACTTTATCTGCTACATGTACAAACACAGTGAGTGAATAAGTAAGACGTTAAAACAACCTAGGACAGTTTTTGCAATTATTCTGTTATTTTCCTCTTTTAAATTTAAATGTGGAAGACGAAACATGAACACACAAACTACCAAATCCCCCAAACTCTGCTTTAGCCTCCCCAAAAAGTAGAGACATGTAACTGCCGCTACTTTCAAAGTTCTTATTCACATGTAGTGTGACCTGAGCTGACTTGCTCTCAGTAGCCATGGGGTCACATGGTTTGTTTAAAGCTGGAAGGTGTGTGATGTGCACAGCTGGGTCAAACATTATTCCAATTTTGACCCTGTTCTAAATAAGAAATTAATTTGATTATAATGTTTTCAAGAGTTGTAAAGAGATCTCAATTCATTCTATTGGACTTTGCTGCAAACTTTATAATGTGGTTAAGACGTGTTCGTGTCTACATAATGTGACTAAGCTGGAAATACCACACGTTTGATTTTGGCTAATGACCGGATCCAGGTTCAGTTAATCAGAACATGCTGTTAACATGGCAGCACCATATTCAGACTATTGTCTTAGTCTGACTATTATAAAACGATTTGTGTCCATTGAAATGTAGTAAATGATTCATGATGATTCATCTGTACAAGAGCCTCATGCACTGTATGGTAGACGCACACGTGCACACAAGGCCACTGCACACAGACCGACTCCCTCACTGGTCAGTTACTATATGAGTGTGCTGATGTGCTGAAATTATTGATCCGGTAAATAGGTTGAGAAAGAACTCGGAGGACTGGAACACACAGACACCTACAGGACTGCCACCCCCTGCTGTGCCACACACAGATATGCACTCATGCTCTATCTGCTTCGAGACACTCAAAGTGAAGCGTGGACTCCCTCACACTGTGGTTTAATAAGAAAATCTGTCAGCTTTATACTTTATAAAGTCAAATCTGGGTTATCAAGATACGCACAAAGACGATTTTTGGAGATTATGCAGTCAATTATTTATCCTTTGGTTCATCACCACTCTCTCCTCTCACATATTCCACCCCCCCCTCCCCTGTCCTTCCCCATCCCCCTCTGACATTACACTTTGAAAAGTTTTTGTTTCCTTCTTTTCCATTCCAACCGAATTGCTTCCTGTATGTTGTGAATTAAATCAAAATGAAAGCGGCCCTCTCTATATTTTTTTCCCTCTCCTCACAATTTAAAAACCAGTTAAGAACTATAATTCAATCTGCCCTTTTTCTCCTCCCGTCCCATCACCCACAGTCCTGCGTTATTGCATTCTGCTCTGTGCTCTTTCTGCACAGCAGTGAATTCTCTTTTGAACAGAGCTGCAGCCATATTTTCAGATCATGAAGGTGACAATGTAACATAAACACACACACACACACACACACACACACACACACACACAAGAGCATGCAGTGTACTGTGAAACACTCCTGAAACAGTGACCTCCCTGTGTAAGTAAATATGCACACGCACAGACTCCGTATAATAAGGCTGTGCAAATATGTTGACATCCCACAGGAGTATAATATGAGCACTGGGACACATACACAGCGTAATGCTTTCACACACACACACAAGCACACACACACACACACAAACACTCGGAGGATGAAGACGGTCTGGTAATTTGCAAACAGGTTTCAATTGATTTACTTCATCTGTGAGTGGACTGACTTTCTCTCCCTCCCGTGTTATTAAGACAGGAGATTGAACCCAGTTCAGATCTCAAGGCTGTGACAGAAACTCTGATTGTCCCGGCCACTTAATGGGAGGCTGCACACAGAGAGAGAGAGAGAGAGAGAGATAAACAAACACACACACACACACACACACTCACACACTTCTTTTAAACGAATTTTCCAAGAGAGGCATCTGAGGACTGAGGACTTTTGAATACACTTCTTTTACTAAGTTCAGAATTTGTCTTGCTTTTTACAGGCGGCAGCAACGTGTGGGTGTATGTGTGTGTGAGTGTGTGTGTCTGTGTGTGTGAGTGTGTGTGTGTGCATGCATGTGCTCGCGTATGCATGTCCCACAGCCATGGGTAATCGTCCTCATTCCAAATGTCAGGTGGTCACAAGACTGCATCGTGATAGGGCAACATCTTCCATCTGTTCCCCTCTATCTCTCTCTGTCTCTCTCTCTCTCTCACACACACACACACACACACAAACCTTCTTGCAATTGCGATTGAAAACACACTGAGTCGTATTTCCAGGTTGTTCTCTGTTTAAACGGATCACTTTTCATCAAGCAGCATAACTAACATCTCCCTCATTATATCGATGTCGAGTCCTTTAATCTCGAAGGTCACATAGTTCATTAACTCGTTCAATTGCACTGGGAATGGTGAGAAATGGTGTCGCCTGTGACGTCTGTGGTCACTGAGCCGGAGGCTGCATGAGAACATGAGGCAATTTGGGGAGAGAGAGAGAGAAGAGAAGGAAACACAAGAGGAGGTCCCCGTTCTAATATTTTGGGACATCTGCTCATTTGTTTCATTGCTTGGAGTTAAATAAGAAGTTTGTTAATATGTTAGCATGAAGTTAACAGCAGCAGAAACTGTGTTAACAGACTGGTTCTAGTGCTCTAAGGTTATAGAACATTCTATCCACCCATATCCAACCTTCTATCCGTCTCATCGATCCATCCCAGTCTTAATACTAAGCTAATCTAATTGTCTGCTGGTGTTATATCATATTTACAATACAGGCTTGAGAAGTATCATTATTCTCATCAAATTCTCAGTTTCCCAGAATGCTGAACTTTTCCTGCACCTGTGTATTCATTAACATGCTGGCAGTCATTTCAAATCTCATCAAAATTCATCTCAAATATCCTAAATAGCCCGTAAAATGGCCTATATATTATTCATAAAGTTCATTTAATAGGATAAAAGGATGAACAAATGGCTTATTTAGAGGCACAGGGAACTTTTCCGGGTTGGAGGCAGCGATGGCTCTGGTCAGACGCCAGCCTCATCACAGGGGAGACTAACAGCCATGAGCAGTAATTACCACTGGACAATATGCTGCCCATCACCGGCCTCATGATCGGGATCTGTCCTCCAGCTGCAGTCGATCAACAAGTCTAATGTAAAGTGGCCTCAGTATTGGCTGAATCACATTGAAACAGCAGTTAATGGGCAGCGGCTGCAACCAGGGAGGAGGCACATTAAGAGAATAAAACCAGAACACGTCAAACTTCTACTTATTGAATGTTATGCGGAAAATCACTCTGATTGTTAAACTGTACGTACACGGATGTTTGGGAAATTACTCATCTGTTAAACGCCGCGTAATTACCACTTAACCGCCGAACGGCCCCCGGCTGCCCGGCGACCCCGCTGGGAATGAGGAGGACCCGGCCAATCACGGCGGACCTGACGCCACTCATAGGGCTGCTGATTCAACCGGCATTGATTGCCATCGGGAGTACGACACACCTCCTGCATTGTGTGTGGCTCAGTGGACCTGACGTGGAAACACCGAGGCAAGGTCATTACTTCTCGGAGGCATTGTTCGGGCTGATGTAAGAGCTCTCGGGCGGAGGGAACAATCAGGGCAACACAAGACGACCATTTGGAATTTGCGTCTTGTGTAGAAGAACACTCGTGACACATTCTTGATGAGGCGTCACCAGGAAAAACGGAAACGCCACACAGAGAAGCCGCTGTGTTTAATTTTGATAATGACTTCTCCTCTTCCTTTAAGAGGGCCGAGCGCTCAGCGTGACGAGTGCTTGGACCCGATTGGCGTGCATCGGACTCCCACGCCGCCTCGTGAGGATCTGACTCAGTCGCACAACGTTTTTCCTCTACTTGTCCATAGAGGAAAAGAACGGAGACGTGTGTTATAAACGGCTCTGTTGTGTGCACGGCAGGTGTGTAGGGATAACTGTCGCACAGCATCTAAGGCACCTAAAGGCTGCAAGGACCTGAACTCCTCCTCTAGCCACTTATCCCTAAACGCCACTCAACGAATCTGACCTTTCAGAAAAAAACCATTGCACAACCAGCACCGGATGAAAGGGGCCGCTCGCACGTTTCTCTCAAGGTGTCGCTCCTTTCGTTTTGTCTCTCGCCCTCGCTCCCCTCCTCCTCTTTCCTGTCCTTTATCACCACCTGTGTTGCATGTGTTATTGTTGACTCACGTCCTCGCCACTTTGTGTTTCCTCCTCTTCACATCATCCTTCTACTCTTTCTTTTCTCTTTTTTGTTTTTGTGGTTCTACATTCTAGTGCCCAAAGCACTTCTGTTCATTCCGCTGACATTCAAGTGTGAGATGAGTGCTGGTTCAAAACGA
This sequence comes from Pseudopleuronectes americanus, assembly GCA_038501795.1. Taxonomy (NCBI): domain Eukaryota; kingdom Metazoa; phylum Chordata; class Actinopteri; order Pleuronectiformes; family Pleuronectidae; genus Pseudopleuronectes; species Pseudopleuronectes americanus. The sequence goes on from CM076737.1 coordinate 9,080,545, forward strand.
CCCGATCTGACCTTATTTTGGTTTGAGGGAGGAAATTGCCAACTCTTCTCTTTGTCTCCCCTTTGTTATCTTTATTTCTGCAAGTCTCCACTATCTTCATTACTCTGTGAACTTAAAATAAAGTGCAAAGATTGAATCTTTATCCCAAATTCTTGTGCTCAGACTCCAGCAGACATCGCAGAGGAGCTAGCGTCCAACTTCTTCCAACTTCTGATATCTACTTTACTTGATATTTGGCTTTTGGGTGTGAAATGTCTTCCTTTGAAGAGCCATTAATCTGCCAGAATTAGGCGGCCGCAGTGACATCAACAACATATCAGCATTCCCCAGTAGTAGAGTTTCTGCTGTAAGCACCGAGGTGTTTTATGACACTCCACCATGCAGATGGGACATAAAAAAGATAAATTAACAGGAATTATTGCATAATTCTGCTTTTTAGGATCCGGTGTAAGATTTATGTAATCTGACAAAAAAAAGTTCCCCCGTAGATTCATGTTGTCTTGTAACGGCTGCGGCTCGAACATTACCTCACTGGATTTCCTCCCGTAATTCAAAGTATTCTAATCTTTATTTGGGGAGGAACTTGTTGAAGTGTATATATATGTGTGAAAAACACACTAGTGTCCTCTTGAGTTCTGCATCTAATTCATTACAGGACTCAACTGGCTCCTCCCAACATGGGAATAATCCAAATTTCTCAAATTTTTGGTTATTTTTATGTGTATATTTAGGAGCTTATGTTTTAAGCATCATTTGTTAGCAGGATTATGCAAAATCCATGCAACTTAATTCCATGAAAACTTATGGAGGGCTGTGATATGACCCAAGGAAGTTGTTTTTGTGGATCCATGTCACAACATATATTTTTTCACTTTCTTTAACATTGCAAGAGCGAGAGAGAGCTTCTTTCAATAATTCATGGATCAGGCATGTTTTGGGGACGGATATGTATGAGTGTGGGCATTTTGGTGCAGATCCAAATAAAAATCATGATCTGGTGAATTGAAATGTGGTTTCATATGATTATTTGTTTGTTAGTTGGAAGGATTAGGCTGAAACTACTGGATGTACTTTGATGAAACTTGGTGGAAGGATGCAGTCCCCACTTCCACCAACTCATTATACTTCAGAGGGGATCTGGGTTCAGGAATTAAAAAAAATCTGACATGTCTACGGGTCTGATATTAATGAGTGTGGGCAATTTAGAGCAGATCCAAATTGAAAACCTTTCAACCTCCCATCTTTTCCCTCTTTTCCTTCTCTGAATCTCCATTTTGAAGCTGCTCTTTTTTTCACATTCAGACTTTTCACATTCAGCTCAGGCTGCAAATCGTTGTGTATCACTTTCCATTTTTTTAAAAGCCTTCTGGCCTCTGAATCTGACCTTGGCATCTTCTGCCTGTCGAGGCTCCACCGCTTCTGAACCTCGGTTTCTATACTTCACCTCAACAAACTAACTTCTCACAGTTGGAAGGACGACGTTAAAAAAAAAGTCTGTTAGTTTCCCTGCTGCCTTCCAGCAGCCGCCTCTGCACTGCAGTGACAGATGTTTCACAGAGGAGAGAAGGTTACCCACAGCTACAGCACATTGTCGGTTATTCAGATTACCGTGTGTGTGCATGTGTCAGCAGGGTGAAGGCTGGTTAACAATGTGACTAAGTGCCCCGTGTCTCCTCTCACTAAATATTTGAACAGAAGCAGCAGAACTAGATGCTGTTTTGGGGGCAGCATTGTAAGAATGAGACTTTCTCCTCTTTTTTTTTCTCCTCATTCTGCTCTCGAACACTCTAACTCATCCATCTTTTTGTCTCTTCTCTCCTTTTGGCCGTCTCCACCTTAAACGGCTGGCCTGTACAGTGTGAGGCACAACCTAATGAGGGTTTCTGCAGATGGGAAAACTTGGAGTTTGTATCTGGTGCAGACCCCAAAAGCCCCAAAAGAGGCGATTTGAAATGGGGAATTTATTGATCAGAGGATTCAGTCGAGCGGGCGAAACCAATCTGTGTGAGTGCTCTGCGTTGGATTTCAACTTTTGGTGAACTCTGATCAGGTCAGGCGTTTGCAGCCGCCCTGACCTTTGAGGGGATGGCAAGCTGGAAGGGTCAAAAATAGAGGAAGCAATGTTTGTTTTTTTGCTCTGATACACAATTCACCTCCCGTGACACAGTGTGTACTGTTACACAGAAGAGCAATGGCTTGGTTTCTGTTGAATAAACTGAACTCACTGTTGGGTCAGTAGTTTTGCTGAGAGTAGACTAAAGCGTATAGACTCTATATAAACATTGACGACACGTCTCCACTTACTCCCACTATCCAGGAATATAACAAGGATTGAAACTCTGCCGTCTTGCCCTGAACACATAATTTGGAGCCAGAATATACAGTGACATGTATTGCGACTTTTTACCTTTTTCCATGTCCCAGCTACTAACATGGAGAAGGTTGGATTATGACCTATACTGCAACCAGCTCCCAGAGGGGTTATTATGACACTTTAGAGATAGATGCTCTGTAACGATGCTAGCTGCTCTATTAGAATTCATAAGCACCACAGATTTCAATATTTACTGTCAATCCATCAGAGCTGTTAGGACGTCTCACTCTGGATCAAAGTGCTGGTGCAGATCACAGAGCCTTCATTAGCATTCATGAGGCTAAAAACAGGCTGCATCTGTTATTGGTGAGCGCTTCTGACTTTCTGGATGTGCTCGAGGTCAAATGTAAACGATTTGTAATGTATGTGAACACGTGTGTGTGTGTGTGTGTGTGTGTGTGTGTGTGTGTGTGTGTGTGTGTGTGTGTGTGTGTGTGTGTGTGTGTGTGTGTGTGTGTGTGTGTGTGTGTGTGTGTGTGTGTGTGTGTGTGTGTGTGTGTGTGTGTGTGTGTGTGTGTGTGTGTGTGTGTGTGTGTGTGTGTGTGTGTGTGTGTGTGTGTGTGTGTGTGAGTGTGTGTGTGTGTGAGTGGGTGTCGCACGTTGGGTGTGAGTCAGAAGCAAATTGACCAGTCGTTAATCACGTCCCTCTTTAGTGTCAGTCCTCTACAATTAGTAGGCCACACACACATACACACGCACAACCACACACAAACACACACACACACACACATACATTAAGTGGTATTTTACAAAATGTTTATATTCAGGCACCAACTCCCAACATTTGACATCCAAAATACAGTTTTGTCATTTGTCTGCAAGAAGCCAGTGTCACCAGATGTCGATTTTCAGGCCTCAGTACGAAGGGATCAGTGTTAGGAGAGAGAGAGAGAGAGAGAGAGAGAGAGAGAGAGAGAGAGAGAGAGAGAGAGAGAGAGAGAGAGGGCTGAGCAGGACTGCAGCCAAAGCAGAAAGGCGAAAGATGGAGCGAGAGATAGAGGGAGATAATGAGAGAAGCTGGAGGAAGCCCGTAGATACTGGAAAAAAGATGAAACAAAAAGAGGGGAGCGAGGGGACCAGAGATAACACTACACGGGAACAAAGAAAGTGGGAGGAAAGAAAAGGAAAATGGAGCAGGAGCGAAGAGGAGTCTGATGGGAAGAAGCCTGAGGCAGTATCAGCTATAAATCGTTTTATCAGAAAGCGTTTACTGTTTGCTTGAAAGGTTCTCGACATCTCTCAAGTTTAATTTAACTCATGGAAACTTTATATCAAGTGTTTTTATTCATTTGCCCCAAAATTACAATTTACAGAGCTGCATCCATAACACTGCGTTTTCGCTTGTAAGCATCATTTTCAGAATAAAACGACCACTGCTCACAACAGCATTCTGGCTCTGAATCAGTTTTAATCCCCGTCCACAATAACACGCTTTAAAACATATATCACGTACACTCATCCGGAAAAGGGTCATGTGATCAGAGAAGGCTAAGTCGTAACTGAATGCAGCCCCCGACGTTTCAATCTAAAATGGGGCCAACAGATATTAAAGGTCATATCTGCTTCTTTGGCCAAATTGTCCACCGCTGAGACTCTCTGGGGACATCTGTTGGTCAGGTGGGGAACAGCAGGAATTAACTAATATTTTGGGATTGAACAAATAAATTCTTACTTCTTATCATGTCTTTTTGCTGTTCCTCTCAAAACTCCACTTAGATTTTTTTAGACATGACAACACGGTATCTGAAAGAAGAAGTTTGTTGATGTGAAAACAGGAAGCAGCAGCGTTTGAAAGTAAACACCGCTTTGTCTGAGAGTCTCATGAGGAAAACGTCTCCTCCATTTCTCCGTCTTCGAAAACTGTCAAAGAAGCACTTGCACTTTTACTCCACCTGTCCACCTGTCGCATTAAAACGCACTTAACATTTGCATGAAGCGTGTAATTTCCTCTCTGTTGTGGATGCGACGCCTCGTTTTGTCGCACCCGTCACATCTCCTTCTTTATGCTGATGTGTGTGCACACTTTAGTGGGAGGATGGCACCTTGTTTGTGGGTTTGGAAGCCTTTTACGTCTTTTTGCATGTTTTTGTGTAGATGGTTTTTCAATGACTCGCTCAGTTCCGAGGTGTCATGTGTGTCTCCACTCCCACATCGGCTCCTCTCGGTTTCTTTCTTGTCAAATGCAAACGTGTAATTTGTCTCTTGTGTGGTGGATTTCTTTTTTCCTCCCTCGTTTCATTAAAAACACTTTTAAATTTCCATCCATCCTGCCCGAGCACTGCTGCTGACATGTTTGGTGTCGGTAAAAAAAAACTGTGTCATTCCGAGGCGTTGTGCTGTGACAAATCTGACAGTCTGACTGAGCGGCTGAGTGGTTTGCTGACTCTTTGCCTATCTGACTGATTTATGGACGGATGGATGACTGGCTGGTTCTCACTCGGGGTCGACAGGCAGATTGACCGTCTGCTGTGTTGACGCGATGATCGACTGGATTTAAATCTGACTTTGTGTCCGTCTGGGTCATTGACTGACTGTCTCACAGCCCAAGTGACTGGTTATGTAGTTTGTGTGTCCCAGTCGGTTTTCCTTCTACTCACTATTGAGAAATGAAGCCAAAATATCCCAGATACGGACACTTGTGCATTTGGAGCCAGAGTCTGAGTTTTTTTGCGAGATCCTGACGATACACATGTTCGACTATTATGATCGACAATCATGAAATTTCACCACATTTGTATATCATCATTCTAAAAGGACACACATCTCTGCCAAGGCTGATGTCTTATCTCTATTCCCATTAATTATCTAGACTGTGGCGGCCATATTCACATTTTTCTTGCCACAGATTTGTGTAATCTTGCTAACTGACTAAATTAAAAAATAACGTCCTTGCCAGAGTTAATTAAAACTAAACTAACCGGGGAAAATGATCACTTCGACAGACGTGTACTTTGACTTTTCAGTTTAGTCCATGTCCCATCCACAGAGGTCAAGTAAGGTCAAGTTGCAATTCTGGAGACGAGGCGTTCACTAAAAACCAGACAGGGGACAGATTGTCTCTCGTCTCATTCCAGTAGCAGCTGTCCTTCTCTGGGGTTTCCTCACATGTGACTCCTCAGCTGGAGCTTCATTAAATTATACGGGCACTAATAAGTCCTGTCGGGGGTCAGCCGGAGTTCACGTTTGACAAAGCAGCAGCTCCCAGATCTGTTTCATAAATTCCGTGAGTATGAGGTATTTAACCACCACCAGGCAGAAACACCCGAAAACCAGGATTTAAATGAGATCATTACGGGGTTAACTCAGTCAGATAGAGAGAATGGAGATGTTAAATTTAATTATTCACCAGTGTTTGTGTTTTGAGTCTTTAAAATAATGGTGTCTCTGTAACATTAAACTTGCAATAACAGATTTATTGCTTTACCACTCGGGAGCAGCAGAAAGAAGCTGTAAACACAGCACTTAGCCATATCATCATCGTGTGAGTTGATGTGGTGAACTTTTAAACCCGGTCATTTGCAGTTTGTTAGTGATGATCTGATGAATGTTACGTTTGGTTTTTTATTCTCTCTTTAACTCTGATTTCTCTCCTTCTGTGCTGATTTGCTGTATTTACTTTATAGTGCCACAAATGATGATTATGGTGAGTGAACCAAAATACTAAAGATGAAAAAAGGATCATGAATCAGTTCTTTTTTTGTCACTTTGCAACATTTTCATTGATTTCTTGGAGAATAATTCATGGATCATGATGAAAAATCTGGCTCATTTGTGGGATTGATATTCATGTGTGTGTGAAATTGGTGCAGATCCAACCAAATAATCAGGATCTAGTGAATTTTAAATGTTGGGCCATTTGTGTATTCATATTTTTGTGTATTCTAAAGGAACCCCACGTATAAAACTCAGTGTGTTCATGTCAAAGTAACTTTCTGATCTGATCCAAGATGTCTTGAATCTGCAGTTGGAACGACAGCTGTTGTTCTGTGGTCAAAGAAGAGAGAGATACTTTCACTCCGGCTGAAGAAAGACAGGAATCAACTCCATCATCCATTCAAAGGCACGTTGCTTCTCCCTCTGCCCCATCTTTTGTTTTGTTTCTAACCATTCTTGTCTGCTTCTGTCCTTCAAAGCTTTGTTTTTCCTGACCTGCTTTACTGTACTCGCCCCTTTTTCCCTCGTGTTTATTTCTCTCACTGTATCTTTTATTCACGCACCAGTGGCCTCTCTTTCTATTTTTATCTTCACACCTTCATTTGTTTCAGCAGTCGTCCTCTGCCTCCTCTTTCTTCCACTCTCCTCTTCTGGTACTATTGGTTTTAGCGGAGGAGTGGGTGAAGGTGGAGAAGGTCACCGTGGAGATAAGCGCAGCTTGTATCCGTCTGGCATCATCTCAGATTGGTTTCCTCCTGCCCTCTAGTCACACCGATGCATAATTCATCTCCCGCTCGCTCTTTGTCTTTAATTGTCGATTTTTGTTGCCCTCTCTCTCCATTCTTTCATCTCGCTCCTTTCTATTTTTCGGCTGTCTCCGCTTCTCCTCTCACAATCTGCTTGTAATCTAGCAGAGTTTTTACTCCGGTCCCACTTTTTTCCTCTCTTCTCATCTTCATCTGCTCTCTCCATCTCTTTCTTCCCCTCTGCCATTTTTCATATTCTGTTTTGCTCGTTGCCCCCGAACGCTCAGTTCTCAGATGCAGATAACAAGTGAGGCTGGAAGTGCGGATGCAAAGCTGTCGGGGAGAGATTGTGTATGAAAGATAAACTCTGTGTGTTTGTGTTGTGTGTGTGTGTGTGTGTGTCCATGCTTGCTTCTCTCCCTCAGTGTCTATGCCTGTTTCACTATAAACTGCTCTACAATACCATAATAGACATATTTGAGGATGGATGAAAATACTGCTCCTTAAAAATGAAGCCAAAGCCTCTTGATTGCCCCCTGGTGGCCGGCTGCAGTACAGATCATAAACTCTGCTTCCTTTATCTTAGCAGATGTGTGTATTTTTCCAGTAAGTTTGATTTTAATTTGTTATTGTTTCTGTAAAAAAAGTTTGACTCTGGATTTAAATGCACGTAGCGTTCATATCCGATGCTGAGTTTCTTCTCCATGTTCCCAAGTTCTGGGTTTCCATCATTTTTGGGTGGAGGAGGAAGTCTGGGTTGTCCACAATGCAGAAGGTCTGTGGTTTTCATAGCAAAACAACAAAACATCACTGACTTCCTTTACTGATAGATCAACAGGGCATGCGATAAGTAAAGCTGAATGTGAGCGCCTCCTGCTGGATCATGAGGCCAATTACTTCAGATGGCCTCCTGTGCTTTACACTGTATATTTAGAATATGAAGAGGTCATTACCAATTCAAATGTGAACTTTTCCCCCTGCTGGATAGTGGGGACGTGTCGCCCATCTTTACACACAGTCTGGTGAGTTATCTGCCCCAATGATTATTCTGCGTTTTCATCACCACCACATCCCTCCTCTAGTTAGAAGAACCTTCATTTCAAACTCCACCGTGTTTATTACATCCTAAACATGACACCGGCACTTTACAATGTGCAACTACAATACACACACCACAGACACACACACACACACACACACACACACACACACACACACACACACCGTCCTGAATTGCTCCCAACAAATGAGTGTAAATAAGGCTGTTTGGGTCTAAGTGTGGTACTTCATCATTTCTCCGCAGCAATAATTATTGGACTGTGTTTTTTTTTCCTCTTCTTCTCCTTCGTCCTCTTGCAGCCCGGCGGGGGTTGTTGTTGCACCGCCAATATGAATCCAGCCTCATTTCCGTGTTGCCGCTCTTCATATGTCGTATCAGCCGCAATGTTGTTTCATCCAGGATTTAATAATCTGCGCTGTTGGCAACACACACATGATTTAGCAACGTGACAAAGGCTCAAACACAACTACTGTACATCAGGCATCTATACAACACAGACACACCAGTTCCCCACTTTTAACAAAAATGAACACATATACACACAATTTCTTTCTATTTTTAGTGAGAAGCAGTGTCTGCGGCAAACTACCAACGTCTAAGTTGTAATTAACGTTTTCTGTCGCTGTGGGGATTTTTTTTCCGCCTCCTTGAACCTGGCACATGAGGCCTCGGTGACCTTTTAAACTCCACTCGCACTCCTCCAAACCTTGTCAAGCTGGAATTGTATTTTGTTCGCTTTTTTCCCAGGTTATGAGAAAGTGTGTTTGCTACAGTGGAAATACAAGAGTAGTTGCAGCCCTGCTTGTGTAGTCTACATCCCTGATTCATCTCTGTTAATCAGAATCTCTTCCGCTTTAGCAAGTTGTCTTCAAAGTAAAAGCTCAATGTTCGTTTTGTCTCTCCAATGCTTTATATCGAGCTAGACTGCAGAGCTTTTATTTTGAAAGGGTATGTGGCTTCTGTCGCTGGCTAAACAGAACTTTAAAATATCCGAAAAAAATAACAACACTTCAGTAATTCATTCATCTTCAAACAAGCCCTAGATGTGACCAGTAATAAAGCAAATGTTTCATTTTATGAAAAACATTGATTAAAAAAGTCCTCATGTCTTCCCTGAAGCCCGGAAATGTGTTTGAATATTGCATTGTGCCTGATAATGTCACAAGGCACCTCATTGTGTCAACATACGCTTTGGAAATTCTACAGAATACATAATGGTTTGGCTGTAAGTGCTGGATGATATCAAAGGTTTGATATCTGGGAGATACACAGAATAGATGCTTTTACTGTGAAAAATAAGCCAACGATACTCTGACTAAAAGGATGTTTTGTGGAAGGAAAATCGTTCTCAGCCAGCTCCTTTTCACAAAAGATGAAAACAAGACCTTTCACAGTCCCGGAAACTAATTTCAGTTCCACATCTGACTCACATCTCCTTAAAATCCAATGTTTTTACCCGAAATAATGTCAAATTTTCTGTCGGTGGTCAAATAACTAGTTAGGTTCACATTCCAGCACTTGTCGGCTGTAATTGCACTAACACTGGAGCTGGAAATGACATGTTGCCTGAAGGGAAAGTGATCTCCATAGAGGCCGCAGATGTGAAAGAGGTACACATCAACATCACTAATATGCAACACACAAGGCAGCGACTTCATCATGTTTTTGAACTGGTTTCGCCTGAAGCGGTTTTATGTTGTTCATTCACCAGCCACGTTAATGTCACACCGCGAGTATATGAACCTGTGAGGTCACCGAGAGTCAAACCACAGCAGTGTTTATATTTGTAATATGAAATTAGAAAAAGTGATTGCGTATGATGAAAAACCACATCTGTCAGGAAGGTGTCATGTGCATATATATATATATATTATCACAAGTCAAAGTTAAATCTTATTTAAAATAAATCCTTGAGAGGTGACTCCGATATTTCACCAGTCTTGTTCATGCTGACTCCCACTGTCTACATGTCAAGTTTTATTTGGCTACTTTTTCATTTTGTCACTCAAAACTGGCAAAAATTTTAACTTATTTAAAAGAAATCCTTGAGAGGTGAAAGAGATATTTCAACTTATCCTTGTTCATGGTGACTTTACACGTTTTAGAAGATTTAAATGTTGAATTTTGGAGGAAATTCAAGGAAAATTTGGCAACTTTTACTATCTCACTGTCCTAATCCTACTCCGCCCCTGACTTGGTTACAGTTTTATGTACGTTCATGTCAATAATACAATGAATAGTATGAAAATAAAAGAACCAAGTTCATAAATATGATATGTCAAATTATATGATTTTTCAGGGCAAGATTTTTCCAGAAGTAACACATTTAATTTTGGGTTGTACACATTTCCTTCGTACGATGACAGCAAAGGCTATTTAATTCTATAACGGCACAATATAGTTTATTACTGCTGCTAATTTTGTCACACTATGAAGCCAGACAGATGCTAACTGCTCCTTAGTAAAAGCTGCTCCTATATGAGTCAGGTGGAAATGCAGAGTCGACAGTGAGCACGGCTGGACCCAGGCGTAGTTCGCTTCCCCAACCCGCAGTCTTCCTCCACGTCTGGGTCACAGACTTCTCCTCCTCCTCCTCCTCCTCCTCTTCCTCCTCCTCCTCTCCTCCTCCTCCTCCTCCTCCTCCTCCTCCTCCTCCTCCTCCTCCTCCTCCTCCTCCTCCTCCTCACTAGTTGGAGGCTACAGGAGTCCCAGTTGGTCTGTTATGATCTGTGGAATCAGCACCTGCTCCACACGCAGGCAAAGTAAAACGTGTTTACACGTCCTCCCATGTCTAAGGACAGGGTATTATCCTTGTCATGGCCTGCACATGCTTACATAACACAGATGCTACTAAACAGCGTGTTGACAGACACTGCACACGCTCGTGATGAGGTGCAGTCCTTTGGCGGCAGGAATTAATGAAGCAGCAAATAAGGGCACGCTGAGCCACAGACTCCTCCAGCTCCTCTGTGTCTGTTGTTTTTTCTCTACACTCATTTATTTTGGTTTGACTCCAACTTAGTTTTTCTCTGAATCTCTGACATATTTCCATAGCCTATGCATCTCTTTTTAAGATGTGTACTATATCTTTCATCTATCTATGGACTATATGCCTCATTTTAATATACATACATGTAACTTGATCTCTCATTCTTCTATAGCTTATACGTCTCTTTTTAGTATATGTAATTAAGCTTGTTTAAACCTCGGTTAAAGCACAAGAAGAGGAAACTGTTTATATAAAAATATATACAGACATATTGTAGTTTGGAATCTGTTTTAGACTTTTACATCGGTAGTAGACGGTGAGTAGAAAGTTTCTATCCCTTTGTTTTTACTCACAGTCACAGCACAGCAAGTAAGAATATATAATGTGGAGCTGCTTATTAGATGATCCCCCTATGGCCAAGTCGAAACTCTGGGATATTTGGTTTCCTTCCTCCAAGACCCCAACGCTGGTAATGATGAGACTATATATGGAACAGACACATGCACACATACACACACACACATTCATTAGAGGGCAAGGATGAACATGCACCTACAGAAACAGGCCACAGTTAAAAAAAGAAAATGCATGTAAAAGCACAGAGACACATGGAGAGTAAAGCTGTGGGAATATGTATTTTGGAAAAAGCACCCGGTGTAGTTGTATCATTTTAACTATTACATTATTTCCTCCTCTGCAGCCACAACTGGAGACGACTATAACTCAGGAATATCATTAGAATACACATGTCAGTGTGCAACCCCCTGATCAGTGACATTTTGTAATGATTATGTAGAAAATGGATGAAGCTGTTGAAAATAAGCAGCTCTCTCTCGCTCTCTGTTTCTCCCTCTCTCTCGATGCCTCACTGTAGGGATAGTGACATCTGCTGGCCACCTGAAGAATTCCACATTATATTCCAACCCCCACAAAGTTAACAGTCAAATGCAGAGAAACTTCACACTTCCTGAAAAAGACAAATCCCTCATGTATCTGCTCTGAGGCGTTTGTGAAAAGGAAAATCCACCGAAGAAAGATAAATTATTTCCAGTCGGTGCTTCTGTTCAGCTCCAACAGGAAATGGGGTTCCTGCTGTGTTTAAATAGCCTGTGCACAATATCTCAATCATGTGTGTTTGATCAGATTGTGATGGAAACTGTGTGATGTTCCCTCTGCGTCAGGCTGACCACAGGGGGGGGATGGAGCAGGGAGGGTGAAAAGACAAAGGAGGAGCGTCGGGGGGGTGACAGGGCGCCGCTGTGACCTGAGTAGCGTGAAAGGTCACCTCTGAAGGGCAGCGCTGGAGAGACAAATACTGGAGCTCGCACAGGAAAACCATCCGACTGCACAGGCACACACACTGTCCACGTATGGTGATTGCATAGGTTGCAAGAGAAACACACTCATCTACACAAAATAACAACAAGTTAGTTGCTGCCTCTCAAAGTAGCTAACGACTCATTTAAAAAACTGGATTTAACCGTTAGGACACAACTTGGACAATGCAACAGTAGGAGTGGGACCAGCTGGTGACGCAAATCTAAAAAAATCCTCCATCTCATTTCGGCTCAGCCTTTGCAGGGTATAAAGTGAAGCTAAATCATCTTGATCGCCCCCTGGTGGCTTGTGAGGCATAAATTCTACCTCCACCGTATTAAATAAAAAAAAACGTCAGTACAGGTACCATGGCTCCAGTCCTCAAACGCCACTGCACAGACTCTGGCTCCAGATATATCTCCAGGGCAAGATGGCAGCACCTTTATGTGGGATATTGTAACTTTATATTTATACAACAGGTGGAAGTGGAGACACATCTTTATTTACAGTCTATTATTTCAATGTTTTTCTGTCCATCCACACTCACTCACACACTGATACTATCTCCTCTAGATACCAGGCAGTAAATGTGACTGGAGGGAGCAGAGTGATAAACACTGAAGCTCTGGAAAAAGCAAACAAACATCAAGTTATCATTCGACCATCTGTCAGTAAACGTCTGGAAACCTTCCAGTTTCCTCACAGGAGAGCAACGCAGGCTGAGACCATCTCTGTCTCACCTTCACTGACACAGCACTTCGACACTCCGCTCTGTAACGGGCCACTTCTCATCGATTTCTGCTCTCTGTGCCATTCAGTGGCATCGGATGATTAAGAAGCTCCTCGGAGGCCTTTAAACTTCTCTGCACTTTCCTTTTGCTCGGCTCAAGCACTCTGCAAATGCATTGTCTACCAGCAAAACAGCTGTTATTAGCCCTGGGCCTGCGAGCTCAGCCCATTTCTTTTCACTCTTTGTATAGAGGAGTGTCACACCTGGCACTCCAGAGACTGAGCAGCCAATATCTTACTGCGCTTGAGGGTTACTTCCTGTTTCAAGTGGCCGTTTCCATTTCTCTTCCTACCGATGGTACGAAAGTGTCACTGAACCGGAGCTGCTTCATTTAACCAAGGAAAAACACAGCACAACTTCAAAGATGGAGTGATTTGCTTCCTATTCTCTCCATTATACACAGCACTTAAAAGTCATGAGGCATCTCCACCCTGAAATCGATGATCCTTGTGTTCAGGCTTTTAGATTTAGATCCACTGACTGCGATTCTGTATATTTAACTCAACAATAGGATCGGACATTCTTCTTTTCACAGTTCATATGTGAAAACATCTTTATTCACACGGCTGCAGCTTCAAACCTCCACCTGGCACATATATCACAACTCCACCATTTTTGTGATTTTATTCCCATACATGTGGATATATCTATTTATTAGTATAATTCTGTAGGGCCCCGTGTTCCTGCCTCTTCCTCCTCCCGGTACATTGCGGCAAATATGTTGTCAGCTGATTAAACGTTCAGGGTCAAGAGGTCGACTGTCTCTGGGGCTCTGCTCTCCGTGAGACTTGTTCATCCACTTTGTGCTTTTCAGGATCAGCAGCTGCGTGATGACACACTTATCTGTAACTGTATCTCTGTCAGGGTCATTTACAGCAATCATACAGCAGAGCCTTTAACTAATGTGGTGAAGAGCGGATACCATGCTGTGCTCCCCCCGCCCCCCCCTATCAAGTCTCACACCCAGCATCATATGGCATCTCTTTTTACCTGGTGAGCTGGGTGGTTTGGGTAAATGGTCAATTTAAATCGTGCATCTCTCGTCTTTACACTGCAGGTTACATTCAGCCATTCACACACACGTTCATACAGCGCCTCTATATGGAGCATCACCTGTAAAACCATGCATTTTGAAAATAACCACAACGTTTCACCATATTTTTCTCCGAAACGTTAAAAACACTAGTGTGAATTTTTAAAGATACTGATTTTCTTTACCAGATTTACACAAATACTTATGATCCATTAAATATTTTATTTTTTTACCCATAAAGAATATGCTAAAGACAATGTTAATGTCAGATCTAAATGTGAAATATCTATATAAAATATAAAGGTTATTAAGTTCAGGGTTTTTGTGAGGAATAAACTTTGAATTAATGATAACGTATATTAGAAATAGCAGAAAAAAAAATACAAGGAGGCAGAGGCAGAGGAAAAACTAAGTGACAAAGGCACATAATATAAATGTTTTATTTCAGGCGTGGGTTCATAAACTTTAGAGAACACATAGATTAGTCAAATCATAACAATAACAATGAAGATTTTTACTGCTTTACATTTGGTTGTGCTACAAAATGAATTACGTTATAGAATTTCGGTAAGTTCGAAAGAAAATAAACAATATCTCCAGCCCTTATTTTTTATATTTTCCTGTAAATTATTAGATTATTTTTCATATCTGCCTGGTGTTCTTGCCACTCTGAACACTAGATGGCAGTATCTGACCGCGTGTTGGCCTGTGCTCAGCCACTGGGAGCCTCCTAAAGAGGTGCTGACACCATTCAAAGATAATGTTATTCATTATAAAGGGATGAAGCCTAAAGGGCGATTAAGTCTTTGCTGAGACACGAATACTGGGACAAAAAGAGGTAAAGCTACAGATCTTTAGGTCTCAGAGATAAAACAGCTGTTTGGTTTATAAAGTCTCAAATCTTCTCCTTATATTAATTGTGACATAGTCGTAAAAACTGCTGCTACGGGTTAAATAACTGTTAAAACACCACCTCTCCTTCGATTTATATAGAAGAACTTTCAGAGGAAAAAATGAATGTTAATAACTTAGAGGAAAGATTGTATGTGTTTTCTTCACTGGAGCTTCGTGCACTTTAAACATTTCTATAATTCATACAAGTGGGCTTGGCAATGGGTGTGTGCAGATGTCTATCTACAGTTGTGAGGGCAAATTTTGGTTCTATGCCATCGTTGTGTGGACATTATGGCTGGTCCTCACAATTTAAATAGGATTTTTGATGGTTAGAACTTGGTTTTAGGATTAAGGTTAGAATTAAGGTTAGTTATTTAGTTGTGATGGTTAAGCTTAGTGTAAGGGTCTAGGGAATGCATTATGTCAATAAGTGTCCTCACAACTATAGAGAGAAGCGAATGTGTGTATTTGAATCCCTAAGTTAGCTTGTATCTGTCTCTGTTCCTCCGTACTGTGCCTGCACATGTGTGTATAATTTATTTTGCACATGCATTGAGACCATGAAATCTTTATGGCCCTAGCATGTACTTCCTGCCGTCTTATGTGACCTACTAAACTCCAGATTTCTTCAGCTGCTGTGTGTGTCTGTGTGTGTTTGTGTGTGTGTGCGGTCGCTCTCTTATTTGCGTGTCATGCGTGTGCACACATGGTGCGTGCCTGTGTGCCCTTGATATCACTCTGCGTCCAAGGCGTCGAGTGCTTCCATGCGTGAGTCCATCAACAGGAGAGCCTCTCTTCTTTATCTCCCGCCCACACACACCAACCAGCAGAGTCTCCCCGGACTCCACATACAATAGACACAATAATTACATGTAAAGTGTTGCCCTGCGTCTTCCGGCTGATTAAAACGGTGCAGTAAGTTGTTGTGGTGATATGTTCAAGGTCAGACACCCTGTGTAATTTCAGGGATTGAACCTGTGAAGCCAGGCGGACGCTGAGCATTTACTGAGTTATAGGCAAAACCTGAATGTTTCTATTAATGCATATATAACCCAGTGTCGATGGAAACTTTCTGGGAGGATGTTATAAAATGTCAGAGATGTTTAACACCAGAGTCCTTTTAAACATCAAAGTTCCTATGCCTGGCATATGTCCTTTATACAAACTTTGAAACTGAACAAACTTCTGGACTTTGGACTTCTTCAAGCCAGGAGAGCTATTGCACTGAATGAAAATCATTGGAAAACGTGGATATGGGAGCTGTCACATTGTATCGGGTCTGGAAAGACTAATTTACATTGCTAAGGACAAGCGGAAAGACTTTGTTCAGCTCTGGGAAGCGAACATGGATATTAGTTAATTGTTTTTTTACCAATGTTCTATGAGAAAAAGACAAGAAACACAGTGAAGAGGCAAAGAAATTTTTGAGTGCAAAAAGTGCTCTGCATGCACCTCATTACTCGCTCGCTCAAATCCTTCATTTTATTTGACTTACTTTTTGCCAGAGGGATCGTTAAACTTTCACTGAAGCCCCAAAATACTGAAGAGGCTCTGCAGAGTTTCACTTATCAAGGTCAGATGAAGATATTGGCAGGAGCGGCTTAAGTTATCTATCTTCAGTAGCCTTCTCCCGTGGTGAGGCTTGGCTGTGTGGGAATGTGTGTGTGTGGGGGGGGAATGTGTGTGTGGGTGTGTGTTTGTGTGTGTGTGTGTGTGTGTTTGTGTGTGTGTGTGTGTGTGCAGCTCACCCCTGGCTGGAATTGGCTCCAATCACCTATTTGATGTAGAAGGTTACCAGCGAGATGTCTGCTGCTTCTGCCAATTCTCTCTCTCTCTCTCTCTCTCTCTCTCATCTCTCTCTCTCTCTCTCTCTCTCTCTCTCTCTCTCTCTCTCTTTCTCTCGAACGCTCTCAGTACCTGCATGTGTCGGAAAACCCACAAATGCAACACTATTAGCAAATACTCTGTTTGTGTTTGCCTGAACCCACCTGCTAGTTTGTACAGTAAAGCTACAATTAATTTACATGCTAGTAAACTGTTTTTGTGTGTGTGTGTGTGTCTGTGTGGACAGTGTGCTTCTGAGGGTGCGTTGTGTATCTCTTCCGCCACATGATGAAACCTGCTGCTTGCGGTGTGAGCCTGCTGCCGTGTGAAAGGCCCGTTTACAGTACTCAGAGCACTTAAGACATAATACGCTCATTTCATTTGGTCCTGAGAGCCTCTTGAATTATTGACCGAGCTCCTGGACATACAGTACTTTAATCACAGGTTTGGGGTTTGTGTGTGTGTGTGTGTGTGTGTCCGCTTTGCGTATGTGTGTGTGGTCACATATCTCTGAACTCTCTGTAGCAGTGGATCCAAGATTTTTGTGTCACTCGCCCCTGTTACCTCAGCCAAGTTACCTAGATGTTAGTTGTCTTCAAACTAGGCCCCCCATTCTTTCCATTAAGTCCCAAATCAGGTTGCTATATATTCAGAGAAGAAATGGATGCTGACTGTAAATGTAAATAGTTTCTAATGTGCTATTGAACCCATACGTCGAAATGTATTTCAAATCAAACACAAAAATAAGTACAATCAACTTTTAAAAAGTACACTCAACCTGCAATATATGACTTGATTGTGGACATCATACATTTGAGCAAATTCACTACATCCATTTGTTTCATTGGGAACATGTCATTGTGTCCCACTAAATATATCACTATGTAGTACTGCCACAGATATAAATTACACTATGCAGTATCTTGTATCTCGAGTCTCATTTTCAAACTAAGGTGAAAGACTTTTCTTTTGACAGATGCTGTTTATTGTAATCACATCAGGTGAGAAGACTTAAAGGTGTCTGTGTAATTGTCGCATGATTAGCAGCGCCGCCTGTGCGTAAAAATGATGAGCCATGATGGGTAATGATATTTATCGGCACGTCTTGTCGGGCGTGGCTGCGGTGCGTTTGCCGCTGGCTGGAGCCGTAGTCTGCTCCGGGGCTGCTGGATGAGGAGTGATGGATGAGGAGTGACAGATCGGGGTTAGCCGCCAGGGGAGTCCATTTTCTTCCACGGTCCCGTGCCACTCGAGGAGGAGAAAAAGCAAGGGGACGAGGAGGAGCGGCCGGTTTCCACCCCTCCTCTCTCTCTCTCTCTCTCTCTCTCTCTCTCTCTCTCTCTCTCTCTCTCTCACTCTCTCACTATCTCTCTCTCCATCCTCTCCTCTCCACTCCCGCACATCACAGCCTGGTGGTGGTGGGCTTTACCCGGACTGCACCGCATTGCTGCTGCTGCTGCTGCTGCTGCTGCTGCTGCTGCCGACCCAACCCACTGAACTAACGCACCAACACACACACACACACATTCACACACAATCTCCTCTCAGGGGCTGGGAACCGAAAGCCTTGCGGATTATGTGAGTGTGTGGATATGCAACAATTCCTCCTCCGCCTCTCTTTGCGCAGCCGGACTCCGACTCGCTGTCCTGCTCGGTGATGTCAGGACTTCTGGAGCATTGGAGGTTTTTCGCAGCTGCAGCGCCGGTGCATCACTGAGCTGGGATACAGCCCGAGTGAAAGTCTGCAGAGCTCGCCCCCCCCTCCTGCTCCTCCGTCCCCCCCTGCATGCAGCGGATCCCTCGTAACCGTGAGCTCCCCTGGGTGCTGCCTCCAACATGGGTGTTGACTGAATGGAAGAGTGTCCCCGCGCTGGCACCGAGGGATGAGGACGCACTTGTGAGGATTTAAAACCCAGCGCTCAACACAATTTTTCCTGGACCATGATTCTGCAGCACAGGACGTTGTTTGTGTTACTGGCCCACGCACATGTTTTGGTGTCTTTGAGGAGTAATGGGGAAGCGCGGGGCAACGAGGACGCCAACGTCAGCGCGCACTCCGCCAGGACTTTCCACGCGTCACTGCGGGAGAGTCACCAAAGCAGAGCCAGGGAGCGTGCGCTCTCGGCGGGGCATGCCACAGGTGCGTCCTCGGCGGAGCGGGCCATCTCCAGGGGGACCCTTAACTCCACGCACCCCTGGAGGAGAGCGTCAATTGCGGGGGAGACGAGGCGAGTGGGACACAACAGGCGCGACTTCAATAGGACCGTGACACCCGTGGAGGATCCCAACGCCGTCGCACATTGGGACGCGACGCGCCGCCATAGTAAGAGGATAAAGTTGAATGGCGCTCTTGATACTACGAGGACGCCAGCAGGTGGACACTACAATGCGGCTAAGCCCTCCTCAATGGGCCGGGGAGGAGGGGGCCCCGAGGAGGGCGACAGGCACAAGAGGGGCACAAAAGACGAGCAGAAGAAAGGATGGAAGAGGGGGAGAAGCCGGCTGAACAAAGGCGCGGTGCCTCTGGCCCAACCTCACACGTCGCCGTGGGAACCCATCCCAAAGCCGGTGGCCCTCACCTCCACCGACATGCCCTTTGACCTCTTCACCAGGAGGCCCGAGTCCTTCACCTACAGGGAGGAGAACCCCTGGGACGCCACGCCGATCACGCCCCCCAGCTCGCCGGACTTCGGCGGCGACGAGATCAAGAACCCCTTCTACCCGGTGACCAGTGAGACCTACGGCGCGTACGCCATCACCTGCGTGTCCGGGGTGATCTTCCTGGTGGGCATAGCGGGCAACATCGCCATCCTGTGCATCGTGTGCCAGAACTACTACATGAAGAGCATCTCCAACTCGCTGCTGGCCAACTTGGCCGTGTGGGATTTTGTGCTCATCCTCTTCTGCCTGCCCATGGTGGTGTTCCACGAGCTGACCAAGTCCTGGCTGCTGGGGGAGTTCACCTGCAAAGTGGTGCCATACGTGGAGGTAAATTCTTTGGGTTTGTGGTTTTTTATTCTGCTCTGACAGCAAATTCTTAATTTAGTCAAGATGTAGAGCTTTGCATGTAGACGCCTGCTAGAGCGATGCCAAGTGATAAATGTGGTTCAACCGGTGTCTCGAACATCATCTCCCATCTTGTCTGAATGTGATCACACTGTAGCACTAACATCTCCTGGAAGGCAGGGAAAATGAGGTTTCACATTCACTATGAAGTTTCACAAAGGACCTACAGGGTTGGGCTCTCAGCTTCAAAGCCCTATAGCAGGCCAGTTGTGGCTGTATAGGATGTCACATCATCCAGTTACAAGTGTTTTTCACTTGTACACCTGCTGCTGGAGAACCTCACCTGGGCCTTGAGGCGTGTAGACATGACACACACACACACACACTCACCGGGATGTAAGACAAGTGGCTCATCCTCTCCCTGTCACCCTGACACATATCTAAGTTAGGGTGACGGGGAGATGGCGAGCTACAGAAACACGGCAGCACTGGAGGGATGTTAGACAGGTTGTTTACACCAGGTTAATACCTTCCCTTTGTGCGCTTACTGCAATTACACCCGTGTCAGATTCACCCGAAAAGGGCCTTTTGTAAAGAGCTGGGGTTTCCAGCTCAGTGGCTGTAAAGCTTGTTTTCAGTGGCCTTACCTTGTACGAGGAAAAGACAAAAGATTGGGGGCAACACACATTCTTTTTAAAGCGTTAAATTAACCCAAATACAACGTAAGCTACTCTCAATCAGACAGAGCTGTAAGAAACTAAGTAGTGGATGGTGTCCGGGGTGCAGCCAAACCTAAAATAGACCAGACGTCAGGAGAGAGAGTTATCCAGCCTCCAGGCAGCGAGCCAGAGCAGGTGTATTCAACTTTGACCCCACCCTTCAGAGACAGGGGAGGGCTGCCACATAATGAAGAGGTAACAGGAGCCGGCGAGCGGCGTTGTATTGTCCTCACAGCGCCTTTCACGGTGAGGTTCCATGTGACGTTGAGCTGAGTAAAGCGTTGAAAGCCTTTTCAAAATCATCCCAGCAGACGACTGTGGCGACCAGTTTCTGCATGGAGCAATATTAGAGAAACTCACAACTTGAGAAATCCAAGTTTTAGTTTCAGTAGAAAGGTGAAAGGTTATAAAAGCCTTATGTCCACTGTCTCATTTCATATTTCTATGATGCACAGCATGTCGCTAACACCTTGCATGAGTGCATGTGTTTTAATTATGGGGGATTATAGAGAAACAGACCCCCTCCCCATCCGATTGCACATCCAAGAACCACAGGATATTGTTTAATAACTTTATCACAGACTCCTATAGAGCTCAGACCAAATCCTGTTTCTTAATAAGATGTGAGTGTGTGTGTGTGTGTGTGTGTGTGTGTGTGTCTGTGTGTGTGTGTGTCTGTGTGTGTGTGTGTGTGTGTGTGTGTGTGTGTGTGTGTGTGTGTGTGTGTGTAGGAGTTGTTCACTTGTCTCCTAGAATTTAACATAGCATGTGAATATGCAGTTTCTATCCATGAGGACATGTGCACTGGGGCCTGTCTATGTTCACTGTATCATCAGTGTGTGTGTGTGTGTGTGTGTGTGTGCGCATGCATGTGTCAGGCCATGAGTAATGCAGCCTGGGGCTCGCACTCTCCCTGTGGAACATTCAGTGAAACACACACACACACACACACAAACACAGTCACCCCCACTGAGTGACTTTATTCTTCACTTAACCCAAATCCAGTCACAGGGGACGTCAACACTCGGCCTGAAACAAAGACTCACAAACTCAGTCACACATGCCGACGTTCGCACGCAACTCGCTCACTCGCACGACAAAACCCAACTTCACGTGCACACGCATACGCAATCAGAAGGTGGCACAGATAAGGTATCAATGTCCACCGAGACACGAGTCTGCCACGCTGCTGCTGCTGCCGCCTTCACTAAACCATGTTTTATTCCGTGTTTAGCCGAGTGTGGATTTTCTCCCAAACCTCAAAGAGGAGGCAATTTCCAGGTGTGACATGTGAGCTAACGCGGCGGGGAGATTGTAAGGAAGTCTGCACAAAATGAAAAAATGCCAGCTAAAGCCTGGGGTCTGCTGTTATTTCAGACACGCTCCGGCTTCACGCTGCTGTCGCCGTGGACGACCCCAGCGGGCCGCGGGGCGCACGGCGGTGAATTCGAGCAAAGCTAATGGGCAATAATTGGGTTTTCACACCTTGCAGTTGATTAGGATAAGACCTGAGCGCCGGCTGAAATAACAAATAAGCAGCAAGTATTTTATAAGCCTCCTTTACTACAGGGAAGCAAGTCGTTTTGTCAAGGCTCATTCAGAACTGTGCTGCTGGGACACAGGGATTCGCACAAAAGCTTATTAAAAAATGATGGAAAAAATAACAAGATGTTGAATTGAATAATCATTTTTATGTCTTTTTATCAGTCGAAGTCTGATCCTTGTTTAAATAGCTTGAAAACAGTTGTTCACAAGATGGCAACGATGATGCTCGAGACTGAGACAGACGACCCACATCTCGTTCCATAATGGGAAGCATCAAAATGTCATGTGTAGAAATGTGCACTTGAGCACGAGTGAAACCAAGCGTGCGTTGACGCTTTGTCCCGATTTATCAGCTCATAAATCTGTCACACATAAACTCACCCATTATATTGAAGCTACACACAATCAATCTACAACATATTTAAACCATGAGGGCCGTTGGATTTGAAGTCTTAGTAAAAACAGACACACAGACAGGCAATTACCAGAAGAGCTATAAATACTAATACTATTACTTCTACTAATAATAATGGTAATAATTAATAAACATGGAAAGGCATTAAAATTCTTTATTTGCCTAGTTCAATAGAGTAGAATTCTCCACTAGTTCCCTTTTCTGTGTTATCAAAGATATTTCTCCTTATATGACCCGGATTGTCCCACCAAGACAACATGAAGGGTATGGGGATAGGACGCACCCTAGTGGTGAGCCTGTGCTAGTGTGTTTTATTAAGGACTCTCTGGGGTCTGTTCCGTTAAAAAAATCCATAATCTGTAAAATCAGTATAGATTAAAGTGAGTGCACAGGTTTCTTGGTGAGGACGACTGCTGCATGGTGTCTCCTCTCTTCTCCAGATGTCTGTGGATGTGAAACTCCTGCTCTGGGTTCTAACCCGGCCCTGACGTCCTGTTCCACCTTTCTCTTGAGGTATTTTCTCCTCGTCAGATGCTGTGAAAAACCATCTCCTCTCATTAAGGAAGCTTTCAGGCTTCGTGGTCACCCGGGGTCTGTAATTGGGGGAATAACAAACCCTAGGTGACCATGGAGGGAGGGATGTCATCAGGTATGCAGCGGCCTAACGACCACTCCCATTAGCGAACACACATGGCCGCGCCCACGGCGTCTTTAAACCTGATTTACAGATAACTGCCTGTCATCATCGCGGGACATTAGTGACTCCCTAAAGACGCCTTGTCTCATTCAGTGTTATCGGCCATTCCAAAAACAGTTTAGTTACATTTTACCACGACTTTCACTCAACAATGACCTATTTTGGTGTGTGCATTCCTTTAGTGTGTGTATGCGTGTGTGCGTGTGTCTCATTTGTACATCTGACCTCTGCATGCGCTGTTCAAAACCCTGTAGACAGAGACTGTGGGCTGTCTGTGCCATGGTACAGTGGGCTTTGGCAGGCAGGCAGGCGGAGAGAGAGAGATGGGGGGGGGGTGAAGCAGAGCAGGAAAGAGGATGAGAAAAGTGATAGACTGGCAGAAACAGAGAAAGAGAGGAGGAGGAGGAGGAGAGAGGGGGACACAGAGGACCAGTGGTAGAGCCGTGTACTGTTTTCAATCCGGTGGTGACGGCAGCACATACATCAGCCTGATGCGTTCAGTGTTTGAACACACACGGGTAACGCACACACTTTCAAGAACAACAATCAGAACTGCAAAATAAGGTTTCCGTGCATGTTAGTGAAACATCCATCAATAGAAGGATATTGCCCAGGAGATCCCACACGTTATCACCTTCCACCTACTAAAAGGAAATCTCACTTAACCTTTACCTGGGAGCTCTCATAGACTGTATATAAAGATAGATGATGTGGCTGTTCCCAAAAAGTGAAGCCAAAGCATTCTGATCGCCCCCTTGTGGTTGGCTGCAGTATGAACCTCCTCCATGTTAGTGGAAGGGACATGGTTTACACGAAACAAAAGTGCAAAATGATTTCTCAGAGATGTTTTGTGTCATTTTAGATTTCAGTTCTTGTCTTAGTTCTTATGCTTCATTTCTCGATCGTGATAGGAAGAGGTTATGTGTTGTCCATCACCTCTTTAATCTATCAAGAAATTCATCAAAAGTCGGTCCAGGCTGTGACTATATATGGTTAAATACATCAATAGACTGTTTGTCTATCTATCCAGCAAAGTATCTAGACCAGCGCACACACACACACACACACAAACGCACACACACAAAGGCAGTAAGGCGTGCTGATCCTCCAGATGGGTGGGATGGCCTTCTCTCCACTGATCACTGCCCATGGCTCCGCTCCCTGTCTTTCTCTCTGCATCAGCTATCTGTGATTAGAAGTGAGCCTAGGGTTGAAGACAGACACACACACACACACATACACACACACACACACACACACACACACACACAGTCTGAAAGTATTTGGGCACATAAGCACAATTGGACTTATATGGCAAGTGCACCGTGGCAAACATAAACACGACTCATATCCACACTGGATCTCCTGCCCGCTGTGTCTATTAGGCTCAGGAATGTCAGTTAATTGGACGATATGTAAATTATTCAGGGTATTTAATTAACGGCTCTTCATGATGCACGGTGGTGAGTCCATGCAGACAGCTCTCTCAGTCCACGGATGAGCAGATCGTGGTTTGTGCGATGAGACAAGACCACACAACAACACGAGGCACAGATTAGGCCTGCTGCTACATGCAATTACCCAAATTGATAATTACCCGTGTACATATGAAATATTCATTGGGTGATTGTCATTATGAATTAGGTGTGTTGGGGAAATGGAAAAAAGAGCAGCGCCTTGGTGTAGCCAACCTCGGAGAATAGAAGAATATGAAAGCTCTTGCATTTTCTATATCCACCGTCAAAACACTTCTAGGCAGGAATCAATGACCTGGAATAAGACGTCCCAGCGGCCACTGTACACCGAGGGCAGAATACATTTTTCATCATCCAGGGGGGAATCTGCCACAGGTCAGGATATCGTTTAATGGAAGAGGAATTTATTGTCTGGAATTAAGCGCCTCCGATTTCACTGTAAGACACAAAGCAGCAGATATAGAGGAGGGGAACTGTAATTTATTGTGGCTGTTAATTTAATTAAAGAAAAGAGGGAGAAGAAAGAATGGGATTGCTCGCCCCACTTCTGTGTGAATCCTGTAGAATATAATAGAATTGGACAGAAAAGACTGATGCCTTTATCTTGGAGACGATCTTAGCACAAAGCCCATTCTCTGTCCAATAGAAATATAATGCGTTCCTTAGTGGGCTTTAGTGGTGCTGCTTTCCACTCTTTGTGCTAAGCTAAGCTAAGCTAACTGACTACTGGCACCAGCTTTTTTATTGACTGTAAGGGCATCAGAGTGATATTGATCTATTTATCTAACCCTCAGCAAAAAGGCAAAGAGGAATATTGTCAAATTGTTGGATCTGTTCCTCATAAGCTGACAAAGACCATGTGATGTAATTGAAAGCTCCCAAACATCTTCTAAAAAAAGATAAAATAAGAAGTAAGTAATATAAACTAGGACCTATAAAGGATACAAATATGTACAATGTGATCATACTATAATCAGTATTGTACATGTATGATATTTAAAATGCACAGATAGAAAAGATATATATATATATAGATTTAAGATGCACATGGATAACCGGGGAGCAGAGCTGATTGTAACAACAGCAGGATATAAAAGAACAGAACAGAATAGTTAGAAGTTTCAACATGTGGTTCACAACTAAACCTTCTCCTTTACAACCGAGCTCCATCCACACAGAGAAGTCACCAGATGTGGTTTGCTGAAATGTTTTTTCAAGCGAGGATATGAGAAAAGAAAACAATGAAACAAGGAGATGTTAGCTGTGGTCTTTGAAAATTGTGTTCTCGAGCATCACCCACCCACAATCTAAAGATAGTCTGCAAAACCCCACACGCAGACGCACACAAACCCACAATAAAATACATAAATGTGGCCGTGCACAGACATGAATACATGCGCACGTGTGGGCGTGCACGCTCACCCACGGCACCTTCCCTCCTTCCTCTCTTCCAGACACGCAGCACAGCTGTGAGACGGATGGTGGCTGTCAGTGGCGGGGTCGCTCTGGTTAGAGTTATGGTCGGCCCGGGCCTGCACTGGGTCACACACATCCTAGAAGAAAGCACTGCAGCCGGAATAACCCTTTGTCTCTCTGGCTCATTACTATCAGACCATGTGTGTGTGTGTGTGTGTGTGTGTGTTGTTGTGTCTCCACATTAGCTCATTCATCACCAGATAACGGCCATTATCCCTGACAGTGGCTGTCGTCGGCGCGGCTGCACAAGCCCCACCAGTACTTGTTAAGACCCAATTAATAACGCGAGGCCTTTGTGCCACCGGCTCACAGGACCTTTAATCAGGAAGTTAATGGGCCGTTATTAAAAACAGCACCGGGGGAAAATGTCTTTCTCACCTGCTGGGCTGATCGACGGCCAGGACCGGAGGAACAGGTGTGAGGGATGAAAGGTCCTTTCATGTTCTTATTTTTTTCTTTTCCCTCTTTGTGAGGCCTTAAAGTCCAAGGTTGAGAATAAATAGAAAAACGAACTGAAAGACATTTTACTTGATAACTTAACCAGGTCAAAGAGAATATTTGTAAGAAAGCACTCAATATACAGAAAACTCTATATTTGAAATGTTGTTTAGTAAGTGTCTGACTACAACATCCTGCCTTTGTACTTAGCTTAGCATAAAGAATGGAAACAGGAAGCAGCTAACCTGTCGCAGAAAAATCAGTTCAAATACGTTTAGTTAAAAAACAACAGTTGTAGACTGACACTTAACATGGCATTGGAGTCCTATCAGGGACATTGAGTCATAGTAACCACAATAAATAGAAAATACAACTACACCCCAGCTAGTTTAGCTTAGCTTTGGGAAAATAACTAGCTTGGTTATGGCTTCATGAAGGATTATACTTATAACCATGATACAAAGATGGTAGCTATGTCCTCTGGGTTAACAAAACCATAATAAGACCTATTTTGTGAACTGAAATTTACAGGGTACTTGTGTAATTGTACTACTGTTTTAAATAAATATTGAGACCATATTTGAGAAGCGAAATTTCCAGCCTCGAGGCCTGTGGGTCTGTTATCCATCCAGCTGGTCAAATTAACATGGCAGGGTCAGGGCTGCCGTCTGGAAGAAATGTCACATTAACATTGTTAATAATTCTGTGCAAGACCTGGCTTATTTCTCTCTTCCTGTCACTCTGGGCTGTGTCTAACCCACTGGTGCTGTCCTTCTCTGTTCACTGTCATTGTCTCTGTTCTCCAAGTCGGGAAAAACTGCATTTTCCTACATATAAAGAACGCAGGAGGAGATTGTGCGGGTCAGCTAGTATCTCCCACTCCTTCATTACTTTCTCTTTCCTTCTCCATTCTTCTTCTGTCCCTGTTTCTCATCCACACACATTTGCATAACCACCTTCAACAAACACACACATACACACACACACAGACCTCCATCACCCCACCAGGCCTGACTCTTGCACTCTCTCTCTCTCATCTCCCCTCTAGTACAAAGCCATGCTTGTTCGCCCTGCCCCTTGCTCTCCGCCCCAACACGCTGATCAAAGCTGGGCTCCCTAGTCCCCCATGACAGCCTTTAAAGCCATTCCAGCCCTGTTGTTCGAGCCATGAAATATTCACAGTGAGCAAGCAGCCATGTGTCGTGAGGGTTTGTGCGAGCGTTGTGCACAGCTTGTGCGTTGGCAAACAGCCACCGCATATGGGAATACAGGTGTGCTTGGTGTGCATGTTTATGGAGAAAGAAGTGGGTCACTCATAGCGTCTGATATGATGCTTCTTCAACTGGAAAATGAAGGAATGTAGGGCTACGCGTACACAGGCAAATTAAGGGATTCTAACTCTTCATATTCACTATATGGGCCCTGATCTGTGTGAGACAGCAGCTGACAAAAACAACTCACTGTTCTGCGATGAAAATCACTCAGTTCATTCCAAATGTGCAGCATTTTAGTTTGTAAACCGTGGGGCGGGATGGAGAAACAAATAGCAGGCAGCATTTCAGTAAATGTATCAACGCTGACAGATGAGTCAGAGATTGAAGTGAGGGGAGCTTCGATTTCATTAACATGTGGAAGGGAATGGAAGGGAATTGTGCCTTTTAAACTTCCACACTGAAAGAAAGGACAGGCAGATCCTACAGTAGAGATTTAAAAGAATGACTTCCTGATATATTGTGAGCATTCTACTGCTTTACAGCTGCAGTTGGTTAATTAACTCTGGGATATTTAAACTGGAAAGCCATGTTTAGGTCTTTTTTGTCTCTGTCTAGTGTCAGAGAAACAGGAAATATTCTAAATAGAAAGCATTAATGATAGTGGAAGGAAGTGAAGACACATCTTTTTAAACAGTCTGTGAAGAGCACTTGAGATGCATTTGATTGGATTGGACTTTGAGCTTCTTTTCCCTGGCTCAATCAGTTTAAAGGTCAATGTATATTAAAATGAGTAGAATGGCTCTGTGGATTAATGTGTCTATTATATTTGATTATCTGCAGCACAGTACATGTGGTTATTACTTGCACTCAGAAGCCGTGCTGTGATGAAAGCTACTGCAATCAAACCACATGTAAATCCTGTCCCTGCAACTGCCCATGAGCATGATCGACTTTCAGAGCTTTATAATTTACAGGTTCTGATGTTAAAAACAAGTTAAACATTGTAGTCATTGATGAAAATTAGCTTATCTCAGGACTTCTGCATTTTCCTGTATGTATTCCATTTTTAGTAAGACATTTTAAGAACTGCCCAAATTACTGATCGAGGGATTTATTTGTCCAGAAATAACAAACAATACCTTGTTTGGCTCAAATCAATTCAAAGTTCCAATAATAATGATTGTTCTGCTTTGGCTAAATTATAAAACAATTCACATTTATAGTAATGAGATTGTGGCATGACAGCAGGTAATAAACCCCCCCGGTCCGAACCACAGTCACATTGATCACAATTATTGTTCAGTGCTGGAGTCTGTGGGGGGGGGTTGTCTACCCCACTTAACCCCTCGCTGTTCCGTTTGGTCGCCCTTCATTAGCCTGGTTAGTGTGTATGTGTGTCTGGGTGCCCGAGTGTGTGTGTGTGCACATCCAGACACACAGAACATCTCGCCGTGTGTGTACATCTCTATCTGTCCAGGAAGTATGTGTTCAGAGCGTTAAAGCCGTGGCTCACCGGGGCCATCTGGGAGGCTGGCTGTTGTAATTAAATTTGAAATGAAGGGAGGAAGGAAAGGAGAGGTGTACAGAGGGGAAGGGGGGTGAGGAGTGGAGGAGAGAGAAGAGAGGAGGAGATTTAAAAAGAAGTGAGAGACAGAGGGGGTGAGGAGCAGGATGGAAGAAGAGGGTGGGTCAGATCCAGCAGATATGGCGCTCGAGGCAAAATCTGAGAAGAAAGTGGTTCAAGCGAGGACACACACTCACACACACACACACACGCACATACACACACACACACACGCACGCACACACACGTTCCAGCTGTCCGCTTTCCAAGTTTGTCCAGCAGGTGCTTTCACATGCTAATGAAATTTATGCCCTCACAGTTTGCAGTGCTTATGCATGGAGAACATTGGGATAATGCAGGTAATTAACAAAAGCAGTGAAGTGTTTAGGTTCAGTTGTTTAGTAAACCAGCCTTTGAACAAGGGGCGTGAAAATACATGTGAATGCAGCTCTGACAGCTTTTTAATCCCCCCCTCTCAGTCGCACACATTCAGGGATGCAACACAACCACAATAGCAGCTTATGGCCGTCCATTGTTTTGCTGACACTCCACTACTTGTGACCTGTGTTGCATGCACCTAAAAGCCAATACCACTATTTTCTGTCCTGCTCTTCAGTCATCAAGTGTGAACAAGGGAACTCGCAGCCTTCCTTTATGTATCCGTAAGACATTCTCTGCACTTTTGTCAGTTTCTTGTTATTCTCGACAACCTTGTCAAAGTAGCACATGAGTATTGCTCTTCTGTCAGTTGGAATGATTGTAGATTATCACCAGTACAAGGCTACTGTTAGATCAGGCTTCAGGAGTCACTCTTGTCTCGACTCCTCGTGCCTGCAGCATTGAGACGTTTCCTGCACAATGTTTAAATATATCGGGAACCTGGGTGTATCTTTAAAGAGCCTCTATAAGCCGCCGAGGCAAATATCAGAACATTCATTCTACTCGATGATTGAAGTGACTTCTCTCCTGATAAACACTTCCTGCTTGTTTCCTCAGGTGGCGTCTCTGGGCGTGACCACCTTCACCCTGTGCGCTCTGTGCATCGACCGCTTCCGCGCAGCCACCAACGTCCAGATGTACTACGAGATGATCGAGAACTGCACCTCCACCACCGCCAAGCTCGCCGTCATCTGGATCGGCGCCCTCCTCCTGGCCCTCCCCGAGCTCCTCATCCGGCAGCTGGTGACGGAGGACACGGGCATCCCCGGCGAGCCTCCCGTCGAACGCTGCATCATCAGGATCTCCACCTCGCTTCCCGACATGCTCTACGTGCTGGGCCTGACCTACGAGGGCGCTCGTCTGTGGTGGTGCTTCGGCTGCTACTTCTGTTTGCCCACCCTCTTCACCATCGGGTGCTCGCTGGTGACGGCGCGCAAGATCCGGCGGGCGGAGCAGGCCAGCGTGCGCAGCAACAAGAAGCAGATCCGGCTGGAGAGCCAGATGAACTGCACCGTTGTGGCGCTGGCAATTGTCTACGGCGCGTGCGTGGTGCCTGAGAACATCTGCAACATAGTCTCCGCGTACATGGCGGCCGGTGTCCCCGAGCACACCATGTCCATCCTCCACCTTCTCTCCCAGCTGCTGCTCTTCTGCCGGGCGGCCGTGACGCCGGCGCTGCTGCTCCTGCTGTGTCGTCCGCTGGGCCGGGCCTTCCTGGACTGCTGCTGCTGCTGCTGCTGCAACCACGTGCCCTCCTCGGCCACGGCCAGCGACGATAACGAACACGAGTGCACCACCGAGCTGGAGCTGTCGCCGTTCAGCACCATCCGCAGGGAGCTGAGTAATTACACACCTGCTGGCTCCAACTGCTAAAGGGACATTCCTCATCAGGGGGTGGAGATTTCACTAGCCTGCCTGTGGCTAGCAGCTCTCAGACTTGGCTAGGAGAGATTTGCCTTACCTCATCTGGTCACGGGAGGAAGTTGGACACTGAATAATCACGTTCAGTCAGTGTCTTTCAGCTAATACTGGACATTTACACTAACTGTATAACCATTACTTCCCAGGAAAGCTAACAAAAGGCTCAATCTCCTCTCCACTCATGCCCTGGGGTGCTCTTAAAACAGGGTCATATTTTTAGCAATTCCGCCTGAAACCTTACAAACCTCCCTTCTCTTGACCTTGTATGCCTAAATATCTTCTGTCTCTATGGAATCAACTTAATTTCTTTTAATGAACCTAATCCAGAGGCTGAGAAACCGAGCAAGGAAAAAAAAACTGCTGGCCTCATGGTATCAGTGACAGGTAATATTTATGCTGTACAACGTACAAATGATTGCACAGAATGCGTCACAATAAATTCTTAAAGTTAATAAAAACAGGCTGTGATGATAAATATGTTTGGCCACCATAAATAATATTTACGTGCAGGAAACTGTGCTGCAAATCTTACGGGAGAGAAAAAGTACTTCCAGAAGTGTCACTGATGAAATTATGGCGACTAAGCTAATTAATCAGAGAGCCACCGTGTACAGTAACCCAGCATCCAGTCGGCAGACACTGCCTATAGATGTGCAGGACTCGCTTTACAGATCACATCTGCTGCAAATGGACAGTTCATGAAAATGCCGTGCACGTGGGAACAAAGCTTCTGATAATTAAACTGGCAGAGGGCGTCTCGGCGGTACTGGAGGAAAACACAAAGAGGACGCTTCGTGCTGGAGAATCCAAATGTACACAACACTTACACTGTATATTGAGAAATATCCAGTGGACTCACATGTAACTGGGCTGGTCTCAGAACAACAACACAGACTGGGGTGGAGTTAAATGCTCGAGAACGGACTAATTGAAATCACGTCAGAGTTGAACGGAGAGGAACGGGATCGTGACAGATGAAACTGATTGGAGTGGATGTGAATAATGTGCACGGTAATGGGACATAACACGGCGAAGGATAAGTGAAAGGGATGGACTCGGCGTGAGGTGGACTGAAAAGGGATATCTGCACTACACTGTTGTATCATGTTACGCCTTACACTTTGGGCTGTATATAAACTGTACACACTTTCTCCGGTGCTCTTATGATGAATGCGCTGTCAACAACAAATCCATCGGTTCGACTTAGAATCACAAGTAATTGAGCTGCGGACTTTGTCTCAGGTCAAGAAGACAGATTGCAGCTATCTGCAACTCTGGAGTACACAAACAATGGTGAGGGAAGAAAACAAATCAATATGGAGTTTTTACACAGAAAGTTTAATAAACATCACCCGACTGCCTTTACTGAGAGTGACGGCTGTTTGACAGCTGCACTACAGATATGGCAGCACTTTACTTTACAGTACAGTAATTACTTAATGTTTGACTAATCACTGACATAAAAAAAGTCCATGGTATTAACATTGTTATGCATAAATAGATGCAATAAGCATGACCATATATTTATTTCATCGGTCCAGAAATATAATTAAAGGTCTTCAGTTTCATTAATTAGAAAGGAAATGAAATTATCAATCAATACTCGATTGAACCAAAACATGAACGTATTACAAAAAAGTGCCAATGCAGCTTAACACTGTAAATACTAGAAACTGCTGGACTGTAAATATAAGTGGTATTACAGATTTGAACCAATGATCGATGCAAAGTTCATTGTAAAACTTTTAGGGTTTTTCATGTTCATGGTTATGATTCCTGAACTGTAAAAAAAAATCGATACCACAACTTCAGAGGCAACACTGCAAAAGCTTGTTTGCTAAACCCTTTCATTATACAGTGACGCTCCATATTAGCTCAGTAGCTTTTACGCTAGACACGTTGTGTGTTGGAGGCAACAATTGAACTGCACTGTGGTTCCGTTGCGTCATGTCGCTCGTGTTTCATACTATAGAAGCTGAGCAGATGTTGACTTCAATGCAGCAGTGGAGGCACCAGCCAATCAAATCAGGCTGAAACAAATACTCAAGTGCAGGTGCCGGCCAATCAAATCACGTTAATGAGGAAGAGGAGTCAGTGGCAACTGGTGATCCTGGTGTGCGTTTATCTGGCTGTGGATTTTATCTCCTGTGCACCTCTTTTTAGCATCGCATTTATAGCTAGCATGGCATGTTAGCACGAAAGTCGGCTATGCAGTGTGTCATGAGCATGACAGTGTAATTGTTGTTGTTATGACAATCGTACCAGCGCCAGTCAGGCACACCAGAGGTCAATGGGCTGAGATGGTCGTAGCGTGCTCCAGGTTCTAGCAGAAATGATACATCGAGTTTCTAGATTTCCCAAACGAAGTCACTCCGAATTGAAACTGTTAAATTGAGCTTGATTTAGCAACCGAGGAGTGCAGGGTTTAGCAAAAAGTCAACGTTACTGTGTAACTTCTTGACCTTTAAGACCCTTAGCTGTTCATTTACTTGGGTTTTTAAGGAGAACCAATGAAATGTTTTTCACAGTGTATAAATGTACAAGTGTATTGTACTGTAAATCTGTTTCCTTAATGCTAATAATCAGGCCTGGGTCAGAAGAAGGTTCAATCAATTATCACAATGCAGGTAACTGAAGTGATACAGAACATCAAACAACCCAAACCTTTGGTATATTCAGGTATGGAAGACGTAGATCGACATCATGACTCCTGACCTGTATTTTGTTTCTTAAACTTGAAAATTAAATCAATTTCATTATTTATAACTTGGACTATATGGTGGTGAACCCTGTGCTGACCCAGGTGTGATGTTCATTGGTATACTGTATATTGCGATGAATCTTTTACTTACGATTCTGCACTGCCAAACACCTTCTCTGTGTCTGTCTCTCGTGCTCTTGTGGTAGTAGCACACTATCTCTGGGTGTCTCTCTCTCTCTCCCTCTCTCAGTGCGGAGGTCAGTTTGCTCTCAGCTCCATCTGTACGGGGAGATGAAAATTACTACCAAACATAAACCAGAAGAGGTCTGACAACACCCACGGCCAGTCGAAAATAAATACAGCTTGTACGTGCACATTAGAGAGGAAGTGTGGATGGAGAATCTTTTTTTAGCCTCGAGGCAGCAGCCATCTCTAATGAACTCTTGTTTATGAGCTCCAGGAGATCCAGGTGGATGTGGCCTCATGTTGGCGCCGCCTGCAGCTCCTCACATTAATACAGGAAATGGGCGCGAACACACCGGCTCTGCATCACCGTGCCCTGCAGCCTGTTTGACAACTCCTTTTATTACCCATAACTAGCAGGCTATTGCGGGCCGGTGTGTTAACCAGTCAAGGGAAATTACACAGTATGCCCTTGCACAAAAAATATATATTTTCTCCATTAAATTACATCAGCCCATAGTGCTGAAGACTGGACTTGTGCTTTATTTTGTGATGGGACCCGTGAGTAAACTGACCTCCTGAACCTACTTCTCTTTTTCTGCATATTTCTGGGAGTGTAGCTCATTCTAAATGGCTCAGTGTGTAGTAACGTGGTTCAAACTATTGATGGAGTGATTCTTGTGAAAACCAGTCAGTGAGACGTTTATTCTGAACTTTGTGAGCATCCTCTTCACTCCGAGCAAAACGTGTCCGTACTGGATACCGGAAAATGTAAGCACACGGCCACTACTGTCTCTAAAGTCTAGTCACTGGTTTCTAAATAGCTTTTTATATAGCCAAAAAAACTGTCCCTTTGTTTATCAAAGAACTTTATCTTGAAGACTGTATATTAAAATCCTAAATGTTCTATTACTGCTGATTTATTGGGGTCATTTGCTATTTTGGATCTTTGATGAGCAAAATGTGTGAGTGGCATCTACTTTATTCCTTCGTTGTTTCACTCAACAAAAACACAACTCTTATATCCAAAGAATTCCTCCAATTCAAATCCAAAGCAAAGATGTTAGTCAGTCTTTTGCCTCTGTGCCAAGGGGTTGTTGCCATGGATACAGTTGAAAGGGGAGACTTGAAAGATATAAAAAAAACTAATGTTTCAAACCGACGCAGCAGAGGTGGAGACATCATAACTCGTATCTTCTTAAATGGGTCAAACCCACACTACTGGATCCTACAACTTTCTGTCAGAATCTTTAAACTTCAGTTTGTCTCTGATATCAATCATGATGTTTCACCCATTTGATTGCATCAAATAACTAATTAAGACACATCAGTGTGATAAGAAAATTTATTTTGACATGAACTTGCCTTTTTAGCTCGGTACATGTCCCATCCACTTTACGGAGGAGGCGGGGTTTGTGACCTATTCTGCAGCCAGCCACCAGGTGGGGATTGAGACGCTTTGGCTTCACTTCAATAGCGACTGTCATGTCGTCCATCTTCCTATTCTGTCAATGACTATAATCAATCCAGGCCCGCAGAGCCAGAGGTGCAAGGAAATCAAAAGATGGGAAAATAAGGTATAAGTCGACACACTTCACTTGAATAACATTTCTCACCACATTGAACTTTACTTCTCTGGAATGAAAGAAAGGTTTTCTTTTGAAAATATGCAGACACACTCTTGTCCTCACATTCCTGATTTACCTAAGAATATCCTCCAACTACATCTGTACTGAAGCAAGAAGTGTCTTAATTTCTCTCCACATAACAGAGGAGCCTTTAAATAATTTATCGGCTATGTATCACTGGGCTCTGTTCTCCCAACACATCCGACACACACCTCTCTATTCCCTCTACTCCCTCTGTTGCCGTTCCTTTGTCTGTTTTATCCAAAGAGTTACACAACGATGACGACGGTGTCCAGGGCGTCCTGGTTCTGTGTTTGTGATATGGACGTAGAGCAGAACTGTTTGAAAGTCGAAAAGCATTTGTGTAATCACACTTTCAGCCAATTACTGCCAAATCAACTGCTCATTATGCACTTTGAATTAAACCCACCAACGATCCGTCATGTTTCTCTCCGACGGAGAATGAGAAAGTCTAATTACGAGACGTCTGATGAAAATTGAGGGATTGTTCACTTTGAAATGAGCCACGGTTTCGGGCTTTTATCTGTTGTCGCCGCCATCTCCTCCCTTCTGTCGCCGTGTGTGTGGCTGGTGATTTACTTGCGCTGTGGGGACCTAAATCTTTTTTGCACAGTCACATTATGGGGTCTTGTGGTTCCAGGCCCGTACAGTAATTCATTGAGTTTTAGGGGGATGTCATGTTTTGAGGTTCCCCAAGTAGAAGTTATGTTTAAGGTTGGAGTACGTCTGCAGGACATGAGTGTAAGTCAATGTAATGTCCCCTGAAGTTATATAGAGACATGACTGTGTGTGTGGGTGTGTGTGTGTGTGGTTGTGTTTGTCGTTCCAGAAAAAAAGCTGACAGGCGACGTGCCACTCATTCTGTTAATTTCTCCAAAACTGTTGGCCCCCTGCCAGCGCCCTCCCTCACACTCAATCAGCCTCAATCAGCCGCGTACTTCTAAAAGTGTCTGCAGCCCAGACTGTGTGTGGGTCTTTGTGCGTGTGTCTGTGTTTGTCTTTTTGTTGTCTCATTGTGCGACTGCCTTCAAAGGCCTCTTTTCCCCTCATTCAGCTTCCAATTGTAGCAAAAATCTTTTCATGATCAAACACTGAGAAGTTCAGATCCCGTTTTTTTTTCACTGTCACTTTTTAATGTCCTTTATTGTTCTGCTATTTTCAGCTCTGCAGGACCAACACTATAGGCCTTGATTGAAGTTACACAACAATGCACTGCAGCATGCATGCATTGTGCACACACAATATTTAATGGATGCTTTATTTAGATGAGACCTTGACTCGCCTCCAGGAGAAAAAAGAGAAAGTCTGTTTCTTTATGGCAATAAATACCTTCATATCAAATTAAGAAATGCAATGAGTCAGTATAAAAGGGTTTCAGCATGATGAGAGAATTTCTGTATAGTCAGCATCAGCGGCTGCCAAGCAAAAAGGGGATTAAAAAAAGAAATGGCTGTGGTTCAGGGTTTCTTCCTGGAGCTGCAGGTTTTGGGTGTTTGTTTTAGAGACTCTCACACCTTTCTGTTTTTTCCAAGAGCGATTGGGCATTCATTAAAAGCAGGAAGTCCCAGCCAAGCAAATCTGGCCAGGACCCAGTCTTTTTTTTTCTGGTCGCTCATTATAAATGGTTGCTAGGTTACCACAAAGTTAAGTTGCCTTCTTTCTGACTTTCCCCCCCCCTGTTGTGTAGCTTGCATATAAAAAGATGAGGCGTTTGAAAGAAGTTGAAGCATTTGATGTGTTATCGCTGCATAATATGTGAGTACACTACAAAATTAGCAGCTATAGTTATTAGCTGTTAGCATAGGGTCAGCGGTTTGAACCCAGTCTTCCCCATTCCGCATGCCTAAGTGTCCTTGGGCAAGAAACTGAACCCCAAAAGCGCCCCATGCTTGTGTCTGTGTAGAAGTCGGCCATGTTTGCTTTTGTGCAGTTCATGTGCAATTGCATGCAAAAACATGCAAATAGAAACATGCAATTGTGTAGACAAGCACTTTCAGACAATCATGCACAGAAATGCACACAAGAAGCCAACAGACAACCCAGGAGCCGAGGAGTTTAAAGCCAATATTGCATTTCACTATTTACCGAGTGAGTCTTTTCATTTTGAAGACTGTGCAAAGATATATTGAGATTGTCCACTGGGAAACTGCTCAATAATATCCCGCCCCCTCTCCATTGCTCTCTCTCATCCTCCCTCTCTTTCTTCACCTCTCCATCTCCCGCCTCTCCGCCCAGTCATCTCTCATCTGCTCTAAAGCGCCACCCGGCCCCCCTCATACATTTTAATGGCAGCATTTTTTGATCCGACCGGTCAAAGAAAAGAAAATTCAAACGCATCCACTTGAGTTGAATAAATACATAATTTAGCAACACGAGTCAACTCCCGTTCAGCGTTGTGGAAAGGACAAGATACATATTTCCCCTTTCTGAGGAGTGGGTTGAATGGGATTTAGTCGGAGATGAGATGCTGAGTCGTGTTCTGCTGCAGCCAACGGTAATTTCAGGAGAGTTTCTGATGGAATCTCTATTGGTTTCTGGTCTCGTTTAAATGCAACAGAGAACCACATCCTGTTCATCACAGGTGTCACACAGTTTTACCCAGAAGACGCAAAGGAGATTGCTTTGGAAAATGAAACACTGAGCATATGGTTGATGGAAGCGTCACAACTGAAGTAGGGACTGCAGCGACGACAGTTTGTTAAAGCAATTTTCAAACACTGTATATAAAGATACACACGTCCTCCCGCTCTCCGGAAATGAAGCCAAAGTAAACCAGACACAGACGCTGCCATCTTGGGCTGATGATGTCATTTGGAGGAGGAGTCAAGACAGTATGTAGCCACAGTATCAACTCACAGGTTCAACCTAAAATAACAGAAACCATCTTGAAGAAAAACTATTTGTTGTGTATTTTTTACTTTTTTAGTTTAGTGCGTGTCCAATCCGCTAACATGTAGCAGAGGTTTAAGAGCTACAAATATAAATAACCATGTTTGGGTAAGATGTTGAATGAAAATTACTTTTGAATCATCATTATTAACCCTTCAGTAACAAGTCTGAAGACTCTTTTTTTGGGTACCACACCCAAACATTACTGTAACCTTCCACCTGTCATATCTCCAAACACCAGGAAATTGTTCATCACCCCTGACGATGACAGAGAAATCCAACGTGTTGTTTTGAGGAACATTTCCCGAAAGGCTGGTTGCTGTGAGTCTGCCCAGAAGAAATTTCCTGTTATGGATTTGTGTCTCTTAATCTGAGAAAGAGAGAAAGTGATCCCAAATTAAACAAAACGTTTTCTGAATAAATAGTTTTGCACCAAAAGGCAAAATTATACCCACAAGTTTATTATTCCTGGAGATCAAGCTCCTTTCATCCTCTGACTTACTTTGAAACAATGTATAATATGAATTTATATAGCACATCCTTTGTTGTAATAACTTAACTTGACACTCTACACTTTTAAATCAATATTATTCACGTTATATAGGTATTTCTGGTTATATTCTCAAATCAAAAACCCTCAGTCTTTACTGTGTGGAGCGGCGATGCCCTTCCACAGATGAGCTGCACGCTCAAAGACGATTGCCACTCATCATGTTTATGTATAAGACCGAATGTGACTCACAGGGTTGAAAACCTCATCTTCTGCCCATTTCCAGTCCACGCGTCATTTGGATGCGAGTTCTTACGGCTGAGAGCGGGGGGGGCACGTCTTCTGATTGTCTCCTTCGTTCAGCTAAAGGAAATTTCCCTGTCCCCTTAAACCCTGGGCCTGAAATGAGAATACACTTCAAAAGAGAGATATTAGACTCCATCCATGACTGTGAGCTGTAGTCGTTTGTCAGCGGAGTGAGGATTTGGTGTCGTCACAGGCTCCTGTATCTCTCTCACTGTGTGCGTTCTGCAAGTGGAGGTTTCTGCCTGAAAGGGGAAATTGTTCATTCACGGAAAAAAGCTTTTGAAATTGTTTTTTAATGAAACTTTGAAATGGAATTATGTGACGCTGCAGCATTTTGTCCAGCAGCTGCTTTGTCAAACTCTGATGAGTCACGTCAGTGGAGCAGCAGCTGAAAACCCTGAAGTGAAAATATACGACAGAAGCTTTTTTTGCTGGAGCCATTAACATAGAATAGTACAGATGGGTCATAATCACCATACTTTTCTGTGTAAAGCCACCCACTTTCCTGTTGCTATGGATACAATTCAACACTTTGAGTCCACATCTCAAGCTAATTAAGGACATATTCAAGTTTCCTCGACAAAATCCAAAATTGCTATTCACTGCACTGGTGCACGTTGGGTTCAGTGGCTCTCATGAGACTCAGGAATTAAATTATTTAAAGTAGGTGAGTGGTTCAATTTCTTTCTACATGTTTTGAGACATGTACAGATTAATGCTAAGGGGGTATTTTTAAATTAAAAGGGTTATTCAAAGGTTATAGTAATATGTGTTGTATAATATAAAGCCCGACCAGTAAGTATTTGGGGGCTGACACCGATACAGATATTAGGGATTAAAAAGTAACTAATATCTATACATTGGCAGATTTGTATAAGAAATGTTATCGAACCCTTATGATGTAGACATGTAACTGAGGCTCGATATAATTTATTACCAATAACTATACATAAAAAAAGCTAACACTACTAAATATGTAGAACTTGAACATGATAACAATGTTCAATGTTAAATCTTGACAAATAGGCTGCATTGTTTTCATTGATTCTGTAAATATAAAAGTTTTTAATATTGGCAAACATAAACACTGAAATTCAGCCAACCAATAAATCGGTTACGCTCTAGTAAAATAGAATGTAAATGTCTTTTGAATATAGAATATGTGTCAGGCACATTATAAAGAGAGTGTGCTCGACCAGGCTGAGGCCAGAGGACAGAGTTTAATATCACAAGGGGGCTTTCTCTTCATTCATCTTTGTCAGACTTGCGGCTATGCAAGAAATATCTGAGTGTTTAAGTCTGTTCCTGGAGGGGTGGGGATTCTCTTTATAAAACCTGCTCTGCACCTTCTGCTGTATAAGTCTGGAAGGGGGGGGGTGGGTGCAGATACTTGGCTCAGCTTCAGGGCCGGAGGATCCTGAGCAGAGCCGTTCCCATACGAGTCGGTGATATCTCCTCTCAGGAGGATCTCTGCACAAAACCAGAAAGAAAAAGGCCTGAAGATCCCTGCAGAGACTCTGAATTTCTTTAACTTTCAGGATGTGGTAAAGGAGCTTCCTCACTTTCCCTGTCAAGACGTCTGTGTGCACGCACTGTGTCGGACCGCGTCAGATTCTTGCTGCTCCGCTG
Organism: Pseudopleuronectes americanus; assembly: GCA_038501795.1. Classification (NCBI taxonomy): domain Eukaryota; kingdom Metazoa; phylum Chordata; class Actinopteri; order Pleuronectiformes; family Pleuronectidae; genus Pseudopleuronectes; species Pseudopleuronectes americanus. The sequence continues at coordinate 9,121,482 of CM076737.1, forward strand.
CTCGCTCTCCAAGTCCAAAACCGGCTCCTCCCTTTCGCTGTCAATCAGTTCACGGATGTCGGCTTCGCACTAAAGTGACAGATCTCCGTCCTCTTCCAGGTTGTCTCTCCTCCGAGTGTTGTTGTCCATCTTGTCTCGGTGCGAACTAGACGTTTGAGTTTGGGTAATGTGGCGACTTCATCGTGCAAGTCACTTCTATGCTTATGTCACCTTTATTTTGTTTGCAGAATCACCGTATTACTTTCTATTGGGCTTAAATGTATTCAGAGTGATTCATGACCTTCAGAGCATTTCTAAAAAAAAATGTAAAGAAAGAGGGAATAAATTGCTCAATGTTTTTCCCCAAAACAAGCAGCCCTGATATTTACACATACACACTCTTGACTTGATGTCAGAATTCTTAAATATTTTCCTCTGTAGCTGATCAAACTGTTGACCTTCCACTGCCAACTGCATTATTATCTAGAGTTTGGAAAGATTGCTGATCAGGCATACTCTCGACTCTTTAAACAAACGTCTAGAGTTGAGTTTTTGTCAAGTAAGATGCTAAGGAAATGCCATGACAATCAGCGGTATCCGAACCTCTACCCTGGGATATCTTTTGGAAATGGAAGTTTGTCAGTAGTTATTTTGCGGTCTATTCCATCTCTCCTGGAAGTTTGCTAAGCTTGAGATGTACTCGTTGGAGGATCTCTTCACCATTCATTCCCATGTGTGTGTGGATGCATGTGCGGTAAAGCACAATACCTTCACCCCAAACCCAACATGCACCCCCACACACACACACACACACCACTTATAAGCTTTTAAGTGCAATGAAAAGAAGCCTCTCTCTACCTGCCGTCACTTTCCATCTCCGAGCTTTGAGCTGCTACTTTGTTAAAGCTCTGCGGCTGATGAGGATCCGTCTCACTTCAAAGGTCGTCTCTCTCTCCTCCTCAATCTCCTCCTCCACCACCACCAGGGCGGGGTGTTGAAGAGGAATGACGGAGTGGACGATGACTGAAAGACTCTCACTCAAATGAAATATGAAGGTCATCTTTCTTTGTATTTTAATGGTTTATATGTTCTCCAAGCTCATGCATCTTCTAACTCAAGTTTATATTAACACACAAAGTGGCTTGATTTGTTTTACTACTGCTAATATGATATTGGATCCTAAAATCGTATAATCTTAAAGCCTCAAACAAGTAACAGCATCTTTTTACTCCAATCCCCGATGCATCATTTCTACAATGATCATGTTTAAGATGGTTAAATGTGTCTCAGTCCTCCAGCGAGGCACAAACAGCACATTTGAATTCTGGCTGTAAAATGATGGAAGGTCGGCAATTAAGTTAAATATGCAGCCCTTCAGCACACTCAGATGGTTAGGCTCACAGCGCATTTCAACTCGGCCAATATTTGATGGATTCTTATGATGGAGTTTCAAAAAGCAGGAGGGCGTTAATCCGCTTTAAAGACATCACGGTAAATTGTTTTAAAAAGTAGTTTTATGTTTTTTACACTTGGGTATCTGGATTACACGCATGATTTGACTTTGATTTGATTTTGAGATATTTGTGTTTCCAGGCGGTGAGAACACAATGTCCCGAGCAAATTAAGTTCTCTTGTTCTGAAACTCAGAAAGTGGGAGAGAAGTAAGGAAAATATGCAAATGAGTTGTTCATGCACCACAGTTGCTCAAAGTAAGGAAATAAATATACACGGCTCAACTAGAAAAGTGGTTTGTAGACAGGTTTATGTTTTGTGTTCAGTTTACAACACATTCCCCAGCTTTTAAATAATAAAAAACAATGTGAAACTGTTATTTTAATTTGATGATATGCTCCTGTGAACACAATAGACTGAAACAAACTACCTTGCCACGTTCATTACCTCAGCAGATTATCCTTGTTTGGCTCAGAGGGTCGGTGCTAAGAGAGCTTTGTCTTGGTTTAGCTCCAATTAGGCTCTTCAAACTGTACGTGAAGTCTCAGACAGAGGAGACGGATTCTGGAAAGCCTCTTACATGTCAGTGAAAGTTTATTTTCCTTCTTGGTGAAACAGGAAAGTTCGTCCCAGACATTATTGCATAAGCGCTGTGGTTTACTAACAGCGGTGCTCTCCACGTGAAGTGCTGCGGAAATGACTCAGCAGCGAAACCACCTGCCACGGTTTGATCATATAATTACACAAGTAGCCACTTCATGGTGAATAACACTGATTACAGTCATCAGCTACTAGAATAGTGGTGGGAGAGAAGAAGAAAAATCTGCTAGTTCTTAAGTCCCGTCAAATAAAAATCACACAGGCAGCTTAAAGTTTCGAAATTAAAGCTTATCGCACAATTTAAATAGCAGCACTAACTTTAGGATATACACCTGCAAACACAAATTCTCTGTACAAAAATGGCATTGCATAATAACGTGTCAAGATCTTAATATTATAGTAATCTCATTAAAATGTCCTAGATATAGTATATTGTCCCAAATCTAAAAAAAAATCAACAATGTTTGTTATGATGTCAAAATATCTCATAAAAAAACACCTGTTATAGTATGGTGTTCAAAATTAAAATAACTTTATATAACTCATATATTAATATGTCAGAAACCTTACAGAAAAAACATCATTAGAATTGGTCCTGCCCAGTTTATTTCCTGACTCACTGATGTTCGGTCACTCTCTGCAACATCCACTGATCCAACAGCAGCTACATGTGCAGAAGAGTAGACAGTGCATTGCATGATAGCACAGGGAGATTACAAAGCACAACGCACATCCAGTCCCAGGAGTCACAATTACAAACACTGTCAGACTACACACATATAAAGTCATCTCTGAGAGGTAATTACTTCACTCGCCCACAGTCGTCTTACCCTTTGAGCCTTAATGCAGAATTTCACACTTTGACAAACTGCTGTCCTCGTTATTTAAGGCGTCACAACCCAGTCATTCACATGAGCTGTGTAGCTGGGATACATGGCAGGTGTGTATTGTGTTGCAATCTGAAAACTCAACCCATTGCTCGCATATGACGATGCTTTAATATCCCTGAAGACATCTATATAAAGGATTCTACTCTTCTGTCAGTATGAAATCAATATGGCTTTATTGTCATTTCAGAGGGAAAATAACTTTTTAAATGAAACGCAAAGCAAGAGGGAGTGCTGCTGTCAATCTGGACACTGAAAATTAGACTGAAAACAAAGTTTGTTGTGTTGTAGTGTTGATACTGCAGAGTTCTTTCATATCAGGTGCATTGTACCCCTAAATGAATTAAAGCCAGTGCCCCTGAGGAGTTGACAGAGTGCTGTGAAAGCAATTTGTGGCCGTTTACGAGTCTATACTGGCTTGTAAAGACTTGTAGCATCTTTAATTACACCGAGCACAGTAGCTGTTTATACAAACAGTTGGATATTTGGCGTTTCGCTGTGTTTCAACAGTTCTCTCCAGCAAACGATCATTGCTGTTCCAGGTCTCTTCTGAAAATTAGACATCAAACTGACTGACGTGGTTACATCCAGAAAGATACAGATCAAAGGAAAAGGATGACAGGGTATTTTCGGGTGGTTGGTGTAACTGCAAGTAAATAAAAGAAAAAGCCCTTCGTCTAGCAGGCACTATAACTGGCTGCTAAATGACATGGGAGTTATTTCTCATTAGTTGTGTCCGTTGAGGCCGATAACAGGGCTGGTCTGATACTGTCTGATAGGGTCGGTTCAGAGCAAATCACTTGTGCGCCCACCCACTCGGTGACTGCCAAAGTAATAGGATGTATGGCTGCCAAGGAAACAGGGGAATTTCTGTGTATGACTGACTTTGTTTCAAATTGAATTGGGCAGCGTGAACCGCACACAGAAACAGATTAAACAAAAACAAATAAGCAAAAAACTGTGATTTTCGAATGAAGCAAAACAGCAGGTGGGGGTTTTGTTGCACTCCGATCAAAATCAAATTGTGTAGGACTGACTGCTTCCAGCAAATTACTGGGTGCTAAAAATGGAAGCTGTATGTGTGGTTGTGTTTATTTGCGGCCAAGATGAGAGAAGATATCGACTCAAGGGTTCCTCACTGAAACAAGGACAATATCCTCATCTGCCGCAAAGCTGTGCTGAGTTCTCTGGTTCCTCTGCCTTGAAGCAGTTTTTCTTACTACAGTCAAATTCACCGTTATAGTAGCAATCAGTTAATCTTTGATCGTAATCTTTTAAAGGGGATTTGAAGTTTGGTTTGATTGCTTCATTGCATATTAAACCCTTTAAACAATCTTATTTATTAAGAGACTAAAGGTGTGTCCAATTTCATGGGCCGCATCATTCGCAGGTCATCCTTAGAGGCCAAGCTGAAAAGAGAGACTTAGCTAGATTGTTCGCTTCATCACCAATGCACCATTAATCCTGGAATAGGTTGGCCTATCCCGATCAGGAATGGAAGGAAGCATTTGTTAGCCACATTTGAAGAAGCCTTTGAATGGTTCAAAGTTCAACGTATCTTTGTTTGTCCCAGAGGGTGCAATTTGTTTTACAGCCAGCATAACTATTACACAACCAGTGGACATATGCATTACATGATACACTTAAGAAGGACTAGTTACAGTAGAGCTAGTCTCTTTATTGAATGCTCCTTGAGTTAAAATAGTTCTGAAATGCATACTATACTTCCATCATTGACAGAGAACTCACACTTTGTTCACTTGGGCCTCTCAAGCCCTGAAAACCCAAACTGATACAACTAACTGATACACAGCCAGCAGCAGGTCTGACCTTGTTTACATGCCAGTGCACTGCAGGCCTGTTCAAAATGGACTTGTTATGCTGACCCCCTGCAGGTAAAGGTGGCTCCATCTTCATTTGTAAAAAAACAAACACACCCATCTTTGGTTCCCTCTGCAGCAAAGTGACCAGATTTTGGTGCATGAGCATCAAACCTAAAAAAAGAAGTTTCATTTCAAGGAGTCAGCTGTCGGTAGTCTGCTCACACAGCAGGATAATCTGCACCAACCACTGTGCAGCCATCGGGAAGAGTTATGGTTGCCTATTCTGTTTGAAGTCAAACCGCAAGTCAGTTTGAACATTAAACGTTTTCTATGTATTTATCAGTAGATATAGTTTAAATTTACAGCTACAATAAACTTTATTTTGACAAATACCATTATTCATCAACTTTGTTCAGTTTTTCCCCCAAACTTTTTTAAATCAGTTTTGTCTGATTGGTGATGAATTTAAACTGTGTCACACACACACACACACCCACACACACACAAACACACACGCACACACAATCCCTGTCTAGTTCTGGCTCAGTTGTTCCTGCCTGCAGTGACAGAGGGGATTATGGAAGAATGTGCAATGTTGTCTTTTATGAACACGCACACACACTCACACACACACAGACACACACACACAACAGCAGGTTCTTACTGTGCTCCTCACTCTCTCTCTCTCTCTTAACGAGAACTCACATGATAAAGGGAATAATGCTGCAGCTACTGTTGCTTCATCTTTATTGTAAACACAGTTAACTTTACAAAAACAACAATGGGACCATTAGAGATTCATTCATAGCTTTTTGTGCATGTAGGAGGGTCACAGATGGACACCTGCTTGCCGACTACTTGATTGACTCTCTAACAACTTGAAATATTACCATGGCAACTCCACTACACACACACACACACACACACACACACACACACACGTGGTACGGCCTGCAGTCTGATCATTAGAGTCTTGTGATCTTCTCCTCTGCGTCCTCTCCGACCCCCCATTGCCCTTCCGTGGAAGGCAAATTGTCCCCCCCTCCCTCCCTTTATCGCATCATTTTTCCCTACCTCCCCCTCCCTCCCTCATTCCCTTCTCCAGCCCCCTGATTGTCCTTAATGGCCCTTTATATCCTCCCTCCCACTTATCATTTCATACGCAATCCTTATCTTTCTCACTGTTCCTCGTACGCTTTGGAACTATCTTTACCTTCATCTGTCCATCCCTTTTTCATTATCTGCCACCGCCTCCAATCCATTTGCCCACCTCCCCTCTTCCCCGGCCTCCCCCTGTAGTCCATCCATCCACCCATGCCTTCATGTTCCTCTTTTCCCTCCGACAGCCCTCATACCGTCCATCTCCTCCAATAATTACCCGGTTGAAGGTTTTAATTAGAGAACGAGGAGCCGGCGTCTTGAGCGGCAGAGCCCTAATTGAAACCCCAATTAGTCCCCGCTGGTCATCAGTAAGCCGAGGGAGCCGCCGCTCTGCCCAAAATCAGATTTTCATCAGGAGGAGAATTACTTTGACTTTTAATAAAATGTATTATGGTGGCAAATGAGAAGTGCAGGCACGAATCAGTCTCCCTTATCACTTACGGTTATAATTGCCTCAGGAAATCGGCCTCATTCTGCTTTGGAAATTAAGGGCAGGAAGCTGCTGGAACTGGGAGGACGTGAAAACAAAAACAACAAAAAAGTCACTACGGTAACTTGTTGCCGTGGTGATTACCATAGTGACGGCGAAGTCGTAGGGGAAGCAGCCGCTCTGGTTTTGTTGAGGAGGGAAGTGTGGTACAAATGCAGGGATTGGAAATGATTTGTGTGTGTGTGTGTGTGTGTGTAAGTGTAAGTGTGTTGAGAAAGAAAGAGGCGACAATGTGCTCAGCCTTTCAGCCAGTTTGAAGCCAATCAATGGGAGCTTATCAGGATGTGCTCTGCTCTGCGGCTGTCTGCGGTCGAATCCAGAGGCAGATATACGACTGAGCCGGGTCTGTCTGGGATGGACTCAACAGGGGGTGGAAGAGGGAAGGCTTAACAAGTGCCTGTGTGTGTGTGTGTGTGTGTGTGTCGGGATGGGGATGGGAGCGTTCATGTAGAATGTGTATTGCTGCTTCTGCAGAAGAACAGAGGGAGGAGTGTGTGTGTTTGTCATTTTGTCAGTCAGGCGGAACGTGTGTGTTCAGGGTTTGGTGACCTACAATATTTATGAGAACGCAGTGAATATTCCTGTCTGTCAAACCATCCACATACGAGGCTCACAGATATCGATGTGCCGATGTATCACTCGGAATATCATAGTAATAAAATAATGCATACAAATGTACAATGTATCTTTAACTTCTTGAAAGCAGTCTCTTAACAGGGCCAGATTTGCAAGTCAGCATATCCTGTCAACTCATTTTAAACAAATGTATACGCTGAAGCTGAAGCCGTCCCTGGGCCAAGTCAAGTTAATGATATATACAGATATGACATTAAACTATAGAGCGGACAGATGCTGATGCTAGACTCAACATTCACAACCATTATGCACAAAGTCAGCCTGTCCCAACCCGTATTGCTGTAGCTAAAGTTGGAAACAGCAAAGAAAAAGTTTTACTGCCCTAACGTGTCCCTGCTTGGTTGAGTTGAAGCGTGACACTCCAGCGTTGGATGTCACTTGCCGGTGAAGGATCCACCTGTCGGGGCCTTTTTAGTTTCCCAGGTGACGGAAGGACACATTTATCAGCCGCGTTTCAAGGAGCCTTCAAAATGTGACAGTCCATGATGCAACCAGTCCATCAGCCACCAAGTCAGGACACAGAAAGTGGTTCACAGCTGCAGGAAACAAGTCAGAGCAGACCAACATGCTGCTTGGTTCATTTCTCATTTTAACTGTTTGTGGTTTTTGGAACCCCTCCTATGCAACTATGAATCTTGCCAGAGCTCCAAATCCGAAGCTCGGCAATCCCACTGTGTCGAGCCACGGTTGCAGATTGGACAATCACTGTCTGCCGGGGAGGTTTCACGTCAGCTGGGTGTAAACATTCCCCAAAAAAACGAGATGCAGCAATTATTGAATGATTGGTAGAACGAGGGAGGGAGAGAGTTTGGAAAGGATGAATAAATGTGTCTGTGTGTAATTGTTCCACTTAGGCTTTGAGCCAACTTGCTAATTGTAAATCCAAAGCATACTGAGTGCATTAGGTTGGGTCCTCACACTCTGTCACGCACACACACACACATATATACTCACTTGGGATAAGAGTAGAGAGGGAGAAAGGGAAATGAGAGAGAGAGTGATGAGGGGAGAAGGGTGATGGAATAGAGACAAAATTCACAATGACAAAAGCGAGACAAATCAGGGGTAAGGGGCCGGCACTGCGGCTGGAGGGAGATAGAGGGAGAGAACGGATAAAGGATGCAAATCTACAGGCAGAAGTGGAGTCAAGAGGAGCTGAGAATAAATCAATAAGCATATCAGTGCAAGAGAGAAAGAGAGAGAGCTGATGGACAGCTAATCAAAGCCCAGCACGACCTTATTTTGCCAATTTTAAAACCCTCACCTGAAATAATTCCATGCATGTAACTCATGTTGTCTGTTTCTTATCAACTCCTTCTTCTCCTTCTTATGACTATGGTCTTATTGAGATTAAGGTAATCAGACAATGCTGAAGAGGAATACAGACAAAGCCAGATTCGTGTCCTCGACCTTGTGAGAATCACTTCTGTGCAGGAGCCCGCTGCATCACCTGGACAATGGAGGAAAAAAGTAATAGAGCCCCTTCTGTTCCTGAGGTGTGACTGTGTGATTGTTTCACTCGGCTGCGACAGACAGACCCGAGTCCTGCTGGGCAGGCGGCAGCTGAATGGGAGGGGGGACTGATGCACTGGGGGACGAGGGCAAGAGGCTGGAATCCAATATAGAGTATCTGAACATGAACTTATTCAGCTCAAGACATTGCCACAGTCTATTCATTCCCCCCGAATAAGCTGTTGCACTAAGCTCTGAAACAGCTCAAACTCATAATTCCGTCATTGTCGCCTTATATGATTGTTGCTTGTGTTGGGTTTGGCTAACATCACTGTTGCGCAATTTCCCCCAGTATATTCTCAGTCATGGTCAGCATTAGCTCATCATTAGCATAGCATTATAGATGATAAACTAAATAATATTATAACAACCCGAGATAGATTCAGCACAAGCTTGTGTGATTGTAAACGATAAAGAAACATCATTGGAAAGGGGTCGGCCCGGTTCCAGGTGGATAACTGACATTTACTTCCGGAACCAGATAAGTTCTACAAGTGGTTGGTTAATGGTAAATGTCTTTGTATTTATATAGTGTATATCAGAGTCAAATCTTAAACGTACAAAATGTCACACAATAGGTTTATCACAGATTCAACATAAAATATGCTTCAGTTGACTGAATAATGAGATACAGGTTGCCATTAGGGATGGATCCACAAATAATTTCAGGCCAACACTGCATTTCCTGTTCCTCTTTATTGGATATACACTGTATATATGGTAGGTTTGAAATCAACTGAAATCATATCAGGAAAAAATTAAAACAATTATTATCAGACAGTATTATTATTATTTTATCTTAGTAACGAGTACCACTAGTCCAGGCATATTGTGGATTTTTTTCATGTAGTTATGAAGACAATATCCAGGTTATTGATCGATTGCTCCACAAACACACGTCTGCCAGAATCCACAAACAGCAGGACACACCTGGATGCTCGTGTGCCCGTAACCACAAGAGCACACTTACTGTTTTTCTATCCCGGCTGTAACACTCACTTCAGTTACAGTGCGAAAACTCCATCGTACATATGTGTTGTTCGTTTACAGTCAATAATTCAGGTTACTGTAGCTCCCAGGGAACTAGGGTTCAAAGCCAGCCAGTGCATGTGTGTGTGTGTGTGTGTGTGTATGTGTGTGTTTGTGTAGCTATGCCCTCTAGTCAGAGAGAAAGCAGCAGGGTACCTTTGCATCACCTTTCTTCCTTCTTTTCCCTCTCCTCCCCTAAAGACTTCCTCTCTCTTCTTCATCCCATATCTTCCACCTCCCTTATTTCTGTATTCCTGCCCCCCCAATTCTCCTTGTCACACACACACACGCACACACATTCTTGTTGTTATCCCCGGCACACAGCATCTCTTACAGAAAGCCTAACCTGCCAAAAAGGTATGAAGAAAGAAAAAAACAAAGCACTGTCGATACCACTGTCAGATTGACTGTGTTCCTCTGCGATGCATTAGCCGCCCTGTGCTGTGTCTTCTTCTTCACGCTCCACCGGTGCAGCAGTCATGCTTGGAGGACTACATTGGATTGTCCTTGACTCTCCTGGTTCCAGACACTTTTAACCGTTTTCTTATTCTCTGTGAAGCTGTTTTTATTGCATTGGTTTCTCATATTACCATTAAAAAAATGTTATTATTGCCTATGGCCCCCTCCATTGGTGCTGTCGCTCCAATCCTCCTCCTCGGTGTTTGCACATAATGATATATTTTGTCAGGTTACACCAGATTATTACCTCCAGGCTTTTCAGGCTGCAGGTGTGTGTCGTTTTCGTTCGCTTCCCAGAATGCCTTGCGGTGCCCCCTGCAGCACTGTGCTGTGCTGTGATGTGCTATATGCAGTGTCATGCATCATCGGACCCGGAGTCCCAGTACTCAGCTTCAATCTGGGTAAGTGACTTTTTAATCCACTAAAACATGAATGCATCATAAAACTTGATATTTTTGAGCTGCTCCTTTGACTGGGACATTTGTGTGTGAGTGTAATTTCTATATGAAGGTGACCATGATGCTCTGGTGTTTTGTTGAGGTGACTGTGACCCTCCTCTCTCTTGTTCCGCTGTTTTCTTACCTTTGCATCAGTTTGAGGATGATTCATCAGAGGCAATGTCCTCTGTGTTGAATTGTCATAATTTTAATCTTCATCTTTGTTGCACTGAAAATGCTAATGGCAGGGATTTGTAGTATCTCACCAATATAACCAGAGGCTCACACATTTTGTATTCACAACAGATAACCTTGGTTAAAATCAATGGGGTAATCCAATGAAAAATCAAAACATGTATCTGTCATCCAAAAAACAAATGGTTGATCGATATATTAAACAAATATGGCAATGATCGATGTTGACAACAAGGAAATAACAATTCCGTATTTACTGTAAAAAAAAATATATAGATTGTTTTTCACATCTTGTTTGACAAATCCAAGTTTCGATTTATTTCAAATATCAAAAGCAACTGATATTTAAATAATGAAATCGTGAATACCTGAACCAATTTTGCTGGTTGCCCGGCAACCTCACAGCACTCACACAGTGGGAGCGGCAGAGACTTCAGAGAGGGCAACAGGTGACGAGTCTGGTGCTGCCTCCAAACCCGTATCACTGTAACATCCACATGCACTTCTCTGAAATCTGCTCACGCCTCCTGATGAACAATCCAAATCCTGTGGGACAGTTAGCCAGAAGGCAATCATCTTATGATGAAAGACACTTAGACGACGCAGACACAGATGTCCCCTTGGACAGACAATGAGATTTAAAAGCCTTTGGTGATAAGAACACAGGATATGTTTGTCATGTCCCGCCTCCTGGACGTTCTACCCAGCAACCACCTCCCGCCAATTCTGCCAGATCCCTTTCACCTAAATCTTGGACTTTTAATACTAATAACCACCTCGACTTAATGGACATAATGTGAAGGGAAGGAAAGGCTAGAGTGTGTCGCTAACAGCTGACCTCCTCACATTATGGTAACTGCTCACTTACACATGGAGGCTGTGATGCCAGAGAGACAAACTGCCGCCAACGTCTACGTCTGTCCCATCCTTCAAGCAAACAGACACTTATTATGGAACCAAAGCGATCCATCCTGCGTGTGAGAACACAGCGAGTCATGTTGATTTCTCCTGGACTATCCAAAACGGCCGCTGGACCACGGAGCTGTGAGTGAGCTCTGAAACCGTCCTATACTGCGGGAGTGTAAAAAGTGGGACAGTAGCTCCATGTTTCTGACAGCGTGGACGTAGAGACAGGATGTTTATGCCTCAGATGCAGTCGGCTGTGTCCTCTCCCTCCGTGCTCTTTCCTCCTCGCTGCTCGCAGGCTCGTGTCTTATACAACTGTCTTCACGAGGACTCGCTCGCACACACACACACACACACACAGAGACACAAATGTCAGCCGATATTTCACATTCTCTACGGCGAAATGTCAAACGCGGGGACGGAGCTCGGCCTCCTTCCTGCCGTCCCTGTCTCTCTGTCCGTCCCACTGACATCTGCTGTCACCGCCTGACATGTCACATACTCGGGGGGGGTCACAGAACAAACTCGATGGTTGAATATTACTTAGGTGTGTCACTCAAGGTTGGGATGGGTTAAATGCATAAACTATACGTAGCAGTCGTAGTAGGAAAAGCCTGTGTTGACAATCTGGGGAGTTGTTTGGATGATGGTGGCGTAAAGAGGCTGCACTGTGTGTCGTCACATTTACAGGACTTGACCTCAGCGTGACAGGAAACATGCTGATGTGGGCCAGAATCTACCTGAGAGGACAGATGATCACGTTCGGCTCCCGGCTGTGCAGGGGTCATGCAGTGTTGTGTCCTCAGTCTCCCGCAGGATCACATTCACCTTGGATGGCGAGACAATTAAAGTCCAGCCACTAAAGGTAGCACAGGATCTCATAGTCCCAATTAATGTTGACATTTATAGTGCAACATATGGTAGTTAGCATGCATGTGTATACAAGGTATTGATATTGTTGCAAGGGCACATTTTACGCTTTTTCAATTTGGAGAGTGAGTGTTATTCAGCACATCATTATTAAACTATATTAAATCTATATATTACAATGCCTATTAGCACATGTACAGTTCCTAAAGATACTATGATGAGGATAAAATATTTCTTGTTATAATTTTGTTAAAGATGCTTTGTGGCCATCAAGAGGGATTTAAAAACCTGATCCATTAACCGTGCTGCGTTTTCCATCTTGGACCCTGTTCAGGTACGTTAGACCATTTTTCCCACTGTTGATCAGTGTTAAGCCTTTAATAGGATCAGAGGTGGGAGACTGCATCGGAGAAAACATCGACAGAACCCCCAGAGACATTTAGACCCGTCGAACACAGTGAGTAACGTTAACGATGGTTAAATTCCATTATGCTGGATAATTGGCTTACAGCTACACTGAATAGAAGGGAAGCATCATTAATGGTATCAGTTGCAACGCGGCTTTACCTCCTATGTCAAGTCAAAATATATATAATAAAAAGAAACATTAGAGTTTGAATTAGAAATACAGTTTTCCTGTTTGAGTTTATATTCTGTACATAAGATGAGACTTTCTGCTTATTATTCTAAAACCCCCCCGAGCGACAGTCTCATCATGCAGCTCATTGATTTTTTTCTCCAACGTCGGGAGGAGGAATGGTTATTTTTGTTCGAAAAGATTTCAGAGGTCGAGAGGAGTCGAAAAACTGTTGTGACAAGAAGAGGGAGAAACTTTTCATCCATCCTTCTTTTCTCTCCTCGTCTCCGTTTCTCTCTCTCACTCTCTCTCTCTCTCTCTCTCTCTCTGCCTGCTCTCGATAACTCACACCCACATCCGTCGCTCTGATTTGGACACTGATTTCCACTTTCTGTTTGATTTAAATTTAGCTGAGACCACTGTGCCCACACTGTCATTTGTATAGCCATCTGTGTCTTATATAGGCAGTTGAGGAGGAGACAAGGGAGTGGGACGATGGGATGCAAGATTTGAGATTGATGATGTTTGTCTCTATGTGTTTGTGCCATTTTGCATTATGCCATTTTTAAACCCCGGGTCTCAGCAGGAGGCAGTGTAAATATAAACCATCGTGGTAGCTCAAGGTTTAATTATTTCTCTCCGAGACAAACCCGATGCTGTTTTTCAGTTCTCTGGCCAAGAAAATTGAATGTTGTGGTCCAATTAAAAGTCTGATCGTGATTTTGATGTCAGGGGGTTTTTGTATGCATCCCGCTGCCTGGTCCACAACAAATTCATTTGGATAATCAGAAAGGAAGTATCTCCGCACTAGTGTTCCAGGCCCACAAGGAACTGGGGTTAAAATGGGGTTAAATATGATGTTTTACAGGAAGTGCACACATCTGCTGTGTAGTCTGATTAGACGCTAGGTGGGTATTATGCAAATGTCAGGTATTGTGATGTCATGTGACTGCTGATGACGCATTTCAGACACGTTAGGAGCAGATTTCTTCTTGTGGAGGAGAGGAGACTTTCACATACACACAAAAATATAGACTAGAAGAAGAAAACTGAAAAAGCGTTTTGTGTTTTCAACGTTAACATTGAAAATGAGTCCCACTTGTAGCTTTAAACCTCGACCTCCTTGGCAACAGTGGCTCTTCATCTCACCTATAATTTCTCTACATTCTGCTTTTTAATACTAAGCCTCAATTAAACTCAGCTCTGGTTAATTCTCAGTTTTCCTTCAACGTCTACCTTTTTACTTTTTACCATTTAAACAGATTAGTCTAATCCACACACACACACACAGACACACAGACACACACAAATACACACTCAGACACTTCAAAGCATCATCTTGCACACACACACACACACACTGACACACAGCTTCACATTAGTCTTAATCTGCTCATACCTGCCCAAAAAGATCAGGGACTGAGGGACTTTATTTCCTCAGTGGTATACAGTGAAAAACACTTTACAACAAGAAACACACACACACATACACACACACACACAAACACTAACACACACACACACATACACACACACACACAAACACCAACACACACACATACACACACACACTTACACACACTGGCTCAGCTTGTCATACGGTTATCCATTTTTAATGACTCACAGACAGCTTGACCTAGTATTGCTGCGCTCTGTGTGGTTGTTCCGTGTGTGTTAGGTGTGTGAGACATGAACGTGTTGTCCTGTGTGTGCGCTTGTGTGTAGATGGCGTGTGCGGTTTGAAAAAAAGCCAAACTAAGACGAGTCAGTTCGGTTCAGCTCGCAGTCAAATTACATCAAACACGCGCCGCCGGCCAAAAACCGATCGTCCCAATAACCTCAGCTGCACTTAGAGCCGGTTCACTTGTTAGCCAGGTAGCTAACCATCCGCAGCACATGCACATGGAGGTCACACTCAGATGTGAGTTATTCATCCGTGCACTGACACACACTCACAGACACACTCTCTGCCTGGCGGTGACCTCTGGGGGACCTCGCTGTCCGTCCCCCCTCTGGGCCGTCATCCGTCTGTCTCTCTCTCTCTCTCTGTACTTCACAGCCTCGCCAGCTGTTGCAGTGACAGAAGAGCTCCTCCATCTCTGCAGAGGTACTTTTCAGACTTTTACTTAATTTACTGTGGTAATTGAATACAAGTGTAAAATTTTTGTAAGCAGACAACTCCGAAATTAAGCACGGTGTTGTCTTCTAATTTCAATTTCCCCTCCTCCACTTACTTAACATGACCTTTATTTCAACAAAAGGGTAATTTCAAGTGCTTTACGTAAAAAAAAACATTTAAATATTTAAAATTTACAGTTTATGTATTAACATGCCACTAAAATGATTTTAACAAACCTTTGGGTTATTATATAGTATCAGCTGTTATGAGTCTTTCGCAGACGTATCGAAATCTGTGTTTATGTTTTCTGATCTACTACCATTAGAAAACGTTCACTTTACAAATAAAACAACATGGAAAGATACACTTTCTTTATTAAATTTGACAAAGATATTTATTTATAATAAACTTTTAAATACAAAACCTCATGAGCGCCTGCTAGCTCGCCCCGTGCACAGGCTGGAGTCCTCATGCTTCCCTTCAACTTTTCTACCGATAAGATAAAGGCAAAAAAGGCCCATAAAAACATCTCTAAGATTACACCTCCTTTATTCTTCTGTTCCTAGAAGGAAAATTGTTTTAATGTGGCCTGTCATGTGTTTTGGGAGTAAGATGTCTTGGCCCTCACTCACACAAATCAGCCCGATCCCATTCACAAGGACAAAACAGTTGAATGTAAACGGTGCGTCAGAGGAAAAGATTAATTGGATGTTCAGCCTCCTACTGATGCACATAGAAATGTGTTATTTACATAAGCATTGTGGCTCGGTGTGTGTCCCTGTAAGCCACAGGAAAAATGACTCACTGTTGTCATGGGGAAAGCAGAGCAGCAAGACTGGAGGGATTTACTGAAGCATGTAAAACACACACAGTCAGGCGTGTGCACAGGCACACACCAACTTAAATCGGGCATTTTGGAGGATTGATTAAACCACAGTGAAATAAAGTCCCGCTGTAACGCTTCGGCGAGGTAGGAACCCCAACGACATAAACGCAATTATAAAAGGAGCGCCTACAAAAGAAAGTAATCACAGACCTGTAAACAACCCTCACACGCACAGACGCACGCCGAGCATCAGTGCCAGGTTGTTTGGCAAAGCAGCCTTGAGTTCATCACAGACGCAGATAAGTACAAGGCAAACAATCCAAAATGGCACACACACACATTCGTTTAATTTCCTCTATCCCCTCATGCTTTCTGCCGGTCTCACACGCGTGAACACAAACAGAAGAGCACACATTGATTTCAAGAAAAAATCCCTTTTGCATGATGCACAGATAGCTCATTAGCCGAGGCTGCCAGTCGAAGGCCCTGCAGAAAATCACCACTGATTCCAGGAGAGTGGTTTTAAAAGTTGATAAAGGCTCAAGAGGATCCTTTGGGTGTGTGTGTGTGTGTGTGTGTGTGTGGTGAGCCCATTAAATGACACGTAAAAAAAAATAACCAAAGTCCATGACAGATTTAACTACGATGGAGTATGAGGGCCGATTCAAGGGGAAATATGTTGACAAGAATGTCAAAAATATAGTTTCGATAATGTTGCAATGTCAAGAAAGGGTCGTAAAAGTGCAGGTATATTTTGTAATACCAACAGAATCAAGTCGTAAAACTACAAGGTGTTGCAATATTACCCAGGCACGTGCACAGATAGACCGCTAGTGGTGCTCAAGCACTGGCCCTTTTGCCCTGGATGAGAAAAGTGCCCTTCTGCTGGAGGCCAATTTTTTCTTCATGCATCAATATTTAAGTATAAAAATCACTCTCTCTGTCATCAATTCCCCCCAAATGTGTGTGATATCTGAAGGGCATTTATTTGAGTTCTTTTGAGAATTTCGCCCCGACATGCTCCGCGGCGCTCACAAGCCCCCTCCGCGCCCCTCCCTCCTCTTCCTCCTCCACTTGGTGCCCATGCAGCGCTGAGCGCCAAACGGCTGCAGCCTTCTGACCGCAGCATCAGACAAACAGGTAATGACGGTGTGTGTTGTTTGGTGATAAATTAACCACAACATTAGCGCGCTGAAAACATTACGTCGCAACTGGTCCGACGTTTCCTAAAAAAAAATCAAACAAAAAACTCACGAAATCCGTGATTTCAAAGCCTTGTCGAGCTGTTTACTGACGAGAGAGAGAGAGAGGGAGAGAGAGAGAGACAGGCAGACAGACAGACAGGCAGACAGGCAGAAAGACAGACAGGCAGAGCATTTAAAGGCAGTTTTACTGTTCTACAAATTAGACAAGTTCACTATTTTTGTTTCATTTAAAATCTTAATTATTGAAATGAAAGGAAGGTCTTAAGTTGAGCTACATGACAGTTTGGTGAGAAATATTGTGGTATATTATTAGTGTAATGCTGCTTAAGCTTCAACTCTGTCAGATGGCCTTGTTTTGTCTGTTATTCATTTATTTTTTCAATTTGATCATTTGAGTTAGTATGTTCACATAAACAAATATATAAGTTGAAAATATCCTACTGTGTTTTTTATTTATTTATTATTATTGTTTTTAATTTCATAAATAGTTTTGGCGATGGGTGCCCTTTTTTTTGGTTTGAGCACCTGCCCCCCAAAATGTCTGTGAAAATATCCTACTGTGTTTTTTATTTATTTATTATTATTGTTTTTAATTTCATAAATAGGTTTGGCGATGGGTGCCCTTTTTTTGGTTTGAGCACCTGCCCCCCAAAATGTCTGTGCACGTGCCTGCCTGTATACATTTGTAGTATCATGAGAACAAAGTGAGAATATATTATGAGAAGAAAGTTGTAATATTTGGATTCTCGGAATAATAGAAAATGTTTTCTTGTATAATTTAAATCATGTATAATATATGATTATTTATACTAATCTTGTAGTATTCCAACTTTATTCTCATAGTATTGTTATAGAAAACAATTGGAGGAAATAATTAGAATTCCTTATTCACACTCATGAATGATGATGATGAGTGATAATAACTTGGTTGTTTAAAATTGGCCATAATTTCCCTCTCTGTTGCTATGGGAGAGGGAGCGATGGACGGAGTAGGAGGCACATGAAGTCACAGTGATTTGAGGTGAACATTCACTATCGAGAGAAGAAAGAACAAAGATGGAGAGAAAGAAAGAGATCATTGTCGGCCACTTTGATTGGAACACTAGATATCAGAGGAGGAGGTGGATGACAAAGGAGGAAGAGGAATGACAGTGTCTATGTGTTATAAACTCTTTCTGGGCCCTGTCTCCCAAAACCTAATTCCCTCATGGTCCTGCAGACACACTCTGTACCTCCTCAGCCCTATTTTTGTACAATTTCAGCACAAGTCGAGAGTTTCGACATCATAATTCTGTGAATATAGCACCGGGGGGAGCGATGCAGCCCTCGCCTGGAGGCTCCAGTGAAGCAGAGAGAGAGATAGAGATAGAAAGAGAGAGAGCGAGAGAGACAGAGAGAAAGAGAGAAACAGAGAGAGATGTGAGATGAGACTAAACACTGCAGTACAGTGCAGACGTAGGTTTCCCTCCATCCACAGAGTGGCCATTGTGCAAGTGTGTGTCAAGTGTTTGTGCTGAAAGACTAACAGAGGAAAGAGAGGGATGGAAAGGGAGGGGTCAGAGGGGAGGGAGAGAGAGAGAGAGAGTGTGTGTGTGTGAGAGAGAGAGAGAATGTGAGGGTCAGTATACACTAGTGTCACTGCCACTGCCTTTTGTGTTAGGCACTGTTGGGTGGGTTTGTGTGTGTGTGCACTACTGTATATGGTTCAGCAGCATGTGTGATGGGGCTGCTGGATGAAAGAAAGAAAGGGTGTGGCCGTGGTCTGTGTGAGTGCACGTGTGCTGGGAGGGATGATATGGATGGGGAACTCTGGGTGTCATCGCTCATCTGTTGTGCAAAGTCAAGTCCGAGCTGAGGGGAAACTATACAGTGAAAACGGTACAATTAAAACTACAATTAAAAAATGCTCCTGTTAGTCTTTTCCAGACATTTTCTAGAGGGGCCGTATGTGAGAACGCAAATGTCCGTGTCAGTTGCTGTTGTTGAGATCTTCCAGAACCTTTCCTGCTAGTCCTCTGGTAAAGTGTCCAGTAAATGTCAGAGTTGGCGAGTTGATTTTCAAACACAAAACTGAAAGAGACAAAAATAACAAATACACCAGGCTGAATACACCGAGAAAGAAACCAGCAAAGATGTCAAATTTGACAAAATTCTAGATTGTCGATAATGGCAGACGCTTTTTTCTGGTTGCTGTGAACTCGCCTGACCCCAAAAATCTCTGCTTTCTTCATTTGTGGAACATCATAAAATGTAGAAGAGACGCAATTTTCCAGATGTTTTTAGGGCAAATAAGGAAAAGCATCGATCGAAACAGACAAGCACACAAACAAAATATAACTCTAAAAACTGAAAAACCCAGAAAAAAATAATTTGCTATGGACTGAAGGTACAACGTGTACCGGGTCTGTGACGCCTCTGAACAAACAACCAGATTGGGAACAGAGGAAGTCATGTAATCACATGAGCTGGTTTGAGTGCTGTGTATCTCTCTCTCTTTTTGATTGACACATGTCAGCAACCACCAGTCCCTCTATCCACAGACATGAATGCTGTAGCTGTCAGACTGAGCCGGAACATGGAAATTTATAGCAACTTATCAGACGTGTTGCGTTTTTTTTTCAAAACAAGTGTTAAGAGGAGCTGTTTAATGTTCCATAATGTGAGTGTGATTCCTGAGACCTGCTTTAAACGGCTCTTGGTGTGAATTTCACACCCGGCTCTGCTGGTTTTTTTATTAAAAAGGTGGTGGAAATAGGAAAAAAAAGGCGTCATTTCCACAGTCACATGGACAGGCTGGAACAATGGCCGCTGTGTGTGTGTGTGGTGTTGTGTTGTGTGCATGTGTGCGTTTGTGTTGCCTCGGTGGTGTGACGGCGTGTGGGAGAGATCCGAGGGGACCGCGGCGGTTCCTTGTCACAGCATTCCTGTCCGACTAACTCACCCACCTACACACACACACACACACACACACAAGCATGTGCAGGACCACACACAACAGCACATGCAAGATTGCATGCAAGACACAATATGTGAAAGTGCCACACACACAGAAAGACCAACAAAGCAGATGAAGGAAGTGAGGAAAGTTGGAGCATTTGATTTAAGCTTGGCCCGCCCAGCAACAATTTCCATTTAGTGGTCTTCAATCATTGCCTGTATTGTCTGTGTGTGTGCGTGTGCGTGTGTGCATGTGTTGTGTACTGCCTTGTGTCCACTTTGTGCGTCACTGTGAATGAATTAAAAGGAGGAGGTGCGGCCAAGGTCAAAGTGGGCGGCGTCTGACACACTACAGTCCTGCTCTGTGTTGCACAACGCATCCAATTTCCCTCTCTCGCTCCCTCTCTCTCTCCCTTACACATTGTGTGTATGTCTCTCGGCCTTTTATATCTCTCATTTCTCCCCTTAAGCTTGTGTCCATTTGTTCTTTCTGCCTTTTGTTCTTGTTCTCGCTCTCAGTGGTCGCACTGTTTCCGTCTGGACGTTTTTCCTCCCACTGGGACTGCAAATGGCCAAAGTCTATTCCGCCGTCCAAAGAAACGCCTGGCGCCCACAAGCACGGCCAGCGGACACACACAAAGGCTCCGCTGGTGAACTATGTAGGGTGTTGTGTAGCTCCTGGTTTCATACGGGAGTGAATAGTGATCTAAATGTGCTGCTGGACTGTGTGATACTGATCAACTCTGATTAAAAACAATCCATTTATCACATATTTATACAAGCACCAGACTGTGATGAGTCCCAATTCACGATTTAACAAGCAAAAGAGTGTATTTATATTCAAACGAGGTAGAAATAGTGATACCTGTTCTGACAACGTGTTAATTACAGACATTTGAAGAGGTGCAAACTCTTTCTTTATCAAAACAACAATATACTCCTTTACGGCTGCGAGTAAAAAAAGCTAAAGTGCGTCCGGTTGCTACTTGTCAACACAACAGAGCCTCCACAAATACACTTGATCTCTTGAAAGCAGCGTGTGCAGACTCATGAAAACCCACGCGAAACAAAAGCGCACATCGCCGTCACATCGTTAGCCTCGGACGAGCCCGAGCAGCTTCGAGAGCAAACTGCAGAAACGTTAAGCAGATGTTGTTCCGTGCCGATGTAACCAGATGTAGCCAAGCGTGCTCGTGTGCTTGTAAACATCCGCCACAGTGCACAGGCACAAGGCAAACACCCACACAGGCTCTTTCCTTTGTGCGTGGCGATGCTGATTTGACTACAGTACCTTTAGACTCATTAGACTCAGGGAAGTGTGAAGACATATGGGCCTCACAGATGGTCCCTCTGTCTCAACTCTTCAAGGTGAAAAATGCCTTCGACGCTTATGTGGCCAGGAAAGTTAATTAAATGGAGTTTTTTATATTCTTTTCATCTTTTAGAAAGCTGAAAGTTTGACCGTTTACAAGATCATCTTCTGAAATCTCTCAACAACTTTAGGATGGATTGAGATATTTACTAAACTGAGATTATCCCTGGCTGCCATAGAGTATGGGTATGGTGAGTATGTTAGCAAGATGATGTTAGCATTTAGCTGGAAGCACATCTACTACGTTGCTAAAGGAAAGAATGAAGCCACTGTTGTATGATACATAAAGTGGCAGTTGTTTTTTACAGAAATGGTGTTTTAAAAAGTTTTAAAAACTACTTTTACATTGATCATGTTCGGTCTATATTCGCTGCTTCAGGGCGGCACGTTGAGGACACTTGATGCTGCCAATGACAAAGCACTGTTTTGCCTCAAGTTCATTTCATTCATTCAGTTAATTAGAAGGATGCTTTTCATGATGGATACCAACCCATCTCAAGGGCCCTCCAATCAGGCTGTGGGCAAAACCGGTTTCGTTCTGCTGAGTGGCTCCTATAGGTAAACAAAAGAACTTCAGATGTGAAGTGTTTAGTGCTCAGTCAAGGCTCCAATCCAATGATTCCCGAAATAATTGTATATTTTTATTTATTTCAAATGTTTAATCCAAAAAGTGAAATTATACAAACAGGTGAAAAGACAATAAACAGACAACGTATTATTTACAAGCTTTAAATACAATTACACTTAATGATTTAATCTACATGTTCGAAAATGAGTTATTTAATCTAACCATAATTTGATAATTAATAATTATCTTATACTTAACCAGCTTTCTATATAGCTATAAATATGTTGCTAACCTGTGCTCTATATTGTTTATAATGTACAAAACATACATGGAATAATTAATACAATATAAATAATCAAAATGGGGATAGAGTTATTCAAACACATACACCAATACCCCAAATAGTTCAAATATAACAATGGAACAATAAATAGTAAGTGACCAAATAAAGAAAAAGTACCCGTGGAAACACCTTGTGATGGTCCAATCCCCTCTTCATCACTGTACTATGACCGTAATGGTGTCAGATAAGATCTTTCTACTCATGAAAGCCAGTAGCCCCCTTTCCACTGGTTGTAAAAATTCACCAACCTCTGGCTTTTGTCTGGTAAGGAATAAAATCAGCGTTCTCCCTCAGATCAGGTGACTCTGCAGTAGAAACTGATTCTTATCAGCTGTGACTCTGATGGAAACACTACAACTGGGTGAACGAGCTCATTTGGCAAGACAGCGACTCAGCATCTCAGTTTCAGTTTGTGACAGTGAACATGATGCACCGGGGGGGAAACACAAGGGAGGCACACTCCTCTACTGGCAGTGAGAATGGAGCCAATCACCTGTGTTTAAGTGGCTTTCACTCAAAAGAGATATTTGATAGACTCTGAGACCTTCGACAAGTCTCACGTTTTGTCCCCGACCCTTCGTCGCAGCGTGAAAGTTGCATTTGTCATTTGGGTCGTGTGCTCTAAATGTGTCGAGGAGAGTGGCTGTAGAGGTTTCACTAGGAGGTGTGTGCCCTATTTTGTGTTCCATCCCACCTGGGGGAACAACACAGGAGCTGACTCTCCTCTTGAATATGTCAGAACACAGAACGTCCAAAGCCAAAATGTCACCGGGACTGATTTCCTCCCTCCAGTGTCTTTTATAGTAGAGACTGAGTCCTCTCCACCTGCCAACATTAAGGTTTATGAGATTATAATCATTATAAAAGAGGAGCTTTCTGCATGAAATGAATATATAACTAAAAATAAAAACATAACCTGAACGTCCGCCACAGCACTGTGGATTTAAATTGGGCCCAAGTTTATGCAAATTCAAGGCGTGCCTGTGTGTGCATGTTAGATAAATGTTAGTTTCATATTTAGACTGTATGTGCATATGTGTGAGAGAGAGAGAAAGTGTAGGTGAACACAGCATATTAAAATTAAAAGGTCACCAGCCCTCCATTTCTAAAGCTGACTTACAATATTTCCTCAAATGAATATTTCTGAGGCATGTGTGTGTGTGTGTGCACTTGTGTTTGTGTGTGTGTGTGTGTGTGTGTGTGTGTGTGTGTCTGTTTGTGTGTGTGTCACAAGGTATTTCTCATGCTGTGGGGACCTTCATCTTATTACACAATCATATATATTATGGCGAAAAAAAGCAAGTCCCCATAACGAAAATCCTTACATTTTAAGGTGAAGATGTGTTTTAAGGTTAGGGTTTAGGTTAACGATAAGGTTAAGGTTAAGGTTAAGGTTAAGGTTAAGGTTAAGGTTAGGTTTAGTTAAGGGAAGGGTTAGGATTTGGAAATGAGTCACCAGGAAATCAATGTACGTATATTTAATGTCCCGTGAAGTCATGGAGACACGACTGTTTGTGTGTTTGTGTGTTTGTGTGCGTGTTTGTAACAAACAGCAGCCTACAAAGAGAAAGAAAATGAGTGAGCATGTAGAAGTGTGTGAGTGTGTCTATGTTTGTGTGTGCGTGGATTTGGAGCAAGTTCTCAACCCAGGTAAAATCACAAATAGATGTTCTCAATCTGACTCCATTCATCAGGAACCTGTCACTTTCATATCGCTGTCATTGCCATAGTAACCAAAAGGTCTCTTTTTGAATATCACTCTTTAGAGGCTTTCACGCAGCCGAAGCCTGATCTGCTTAAAGTAACAGTAACAGTGTGTGTGTGGGTATGTGCCAGTATACCTGAACGTGAGCATGTCAATTCATTCCCAGTGTTCCCAGTCACAGCATGAGGGGGGTTGAAAGAGACAGAAAGAGAGAGGAAGGGGGGCAGAATGAGAGAAAACAGGGAGAGTGAGCGCTGGGTAGGAGAACAGGCTGTTGCTAGGTGGAGCAGGGCTGACGCTTTGAAGCAGAGATGTTTGTAAGAACACTACACACACACACACACACACACACACACACACACAATCACACACTCAGACAGACAGACGGACACAAACACACAGACACACATTCTGAAAATCTGTCTCGCATGACACACATAGTAATAGTCAGACATATCTACGTATATATGAACCTATCATACGACTGCATTTACACACACAGACACACACACAAATGAGTTACACATTCACACACTCCAGCACCTCAAACAGCACTGTTGAGGTTGAAGCCAAAGCAATCTGGGTACATACTGTACATACATAAATACACACATACATACATACATACATACTATGTGTGCGTTAGAGGTCACGTGATATGCGTTGGACTTGAATTTAAAACTGATACAGAGCCAAAACGCTTGTGTTGTTGAGATAGCTATAAAACCAAAATGTAGTAGTATGGATTTAGCCTTATACTTCCCCCAAAAGTGAAGCCAAACTGTTGTGATAGGGTGGCTGGCTGCAGTGTAGGTCATAAACCCCGCCTCCTCCATGTTAGCAGATGCAGCATGCACCAAGCCCAGAAGTCAAAGCACACAACACATCAATCACTATGGCAGTCATTCTGAAAGTGTGGGCCGCCTGGTGGCCCGTGAAGCCACTGCAGTTGGGCCGTAAGAGGTCATCAGAAAATGCATAAAGAAAAAAGTATTAAATTACCAAACAACATTGTTTATTTTTTTTAAGTGATCATCACAGGTAATGAAACAAAGCCATGAGATTTAAAATCCACGCTGTTCTTGTTTTATCTGACCTATATAGCAGGTGTCTTTGTGTTTGCTGACCGTTACATTAGCACCTGAACGCATCATTAGCCGGGGAACCACAGGTGTGAGGAGAACTTTGTTGTGAGCTGGGTGGAGCAGGATGGAGCAAACTGAAAGTGTTGATGACGTAGGGGAAATCAAACGGAATCATTCCTTACTAAAAAGAGGACTTAAATGAGTTCCTGTCTCTGGCCCAGAGGACAACCCCCAAGCCTGCGTCACCATTTAGAAGCTAAACATGGACTAAACAAGAATCTTTTAGAAACACGCTGGGAGAGAATCAGAGCCAGGTGCGTGATAACATGAGGTGAGTTACAGATGACACAATTAAATGTAACTTTACTCGATAAGTGATTCATTATCAAGTCTATCGAGAAAAACTGTCTCAGGCTGGAGGAAATCCAGGGTTAATGTTTATGGACACGTGATAGCTAGCGTTTATAAACGCCTCACGTATATTTGTTTACGCATCAAGTGTGTTTTTCTTCTTCCAGATATTATTGTTTTGCTCTGTTATACAAACAGCAAGAATATATGTTTATAAATCCACTTCTTGCCCTCAATGTAGTTTACATTTGTTGCATTTGCAAATTGTTTCGCTCAAATGTGGATATTATTGGATTTGCCCACGTTCATATACAAATATTATTGCTATAAAATGAATAATACTTTTAGGAATAGTTGCTCCAAGATGGCAGCAATGTTGTTAGGGATATTTTGGCTTCATTTCTGGATAGTGGGAGGAAGTGGAGACGCGTTGTCCAATCTTTATTTACAGTCTATTGTTTTAAAACACATTCAGATGTTGGTCAGCCGACCTGACCCCAACTTCATTTCTATATATTTGTTTGTACCTGGTCCCGTCAGGCTCAAGTCAAAATTCCATCCACTGCTTCCTTTCTGAAATAGTCAAAAAATAGATTAGTTTGTCCAACATAATTGTGTATTGATTGTGCGACACCTGTTTATTCAACTTCATGTTCGCCTGTAATCTGTGGCTTGTTATGATGTGAGCGCTTTTGTGTTTCGGGGCCTTGTTTTTTGTGCAGAAAGAGAAATGATTGGAAGGTGAGAGAGAGAGAGAGAGAGAGAGAGAGAGAGAGAGAGAGAGAGAGAGAGAGAGAGAGAGAGAGAGAGAGAGGCCCCTGGACAACAAACAGCCAAATTAAAAGAGTAGAAGGACCTCTTCCTCCCACCATCTCTGTGAGTCATCACACCCCTCCTCCCACATCTGTCTGAACACTCGCTCCTAGAGGACACGTGCCCCCAATAACACACAGGCTGATGCTGTGTGTTTGTGTGTGTGTGTACCTGCACAAACACTGATAACCTGCATATAGGTGAACAGCAACGTGCACATATGAACATGCACCTCATCAGAAACACACATTTATTACCAGTGAAACATGAAGTTGCACACATGAACACGCACATACACACACACCTATGCACTCGCTGTAGGCCAAAGGGAGTTCACCATGGCAACAGGAGAGTGGGGCAGCAGGATGTAGTCTCTGGCTGACACAGGTGTGTGAACAGATAAAACTTGCATGCACGCAGACACACACACACAAACACACACACTGAAGTAGAAAGGGAGGTATAAACGTACACATCTGAACAGTGAGAACATTCCAGTCCTTTTCTGTTTGTCGTGTGTGTTACTGAAACTGTGTGTTCAGATCATGTAAAAACATCCATGTAGCACAACACATATTAAGGCTGAACAGACATATTGATGATTTTAAGGAGAGCATGTCTAAACTGGAATCGCCCTCAGTAGAGCGCATCACGAAAACATTCATGGGTTGTTTCCTGACTCACCCTTACATCAAGTTTTGTGCTAATCTGTCCAGTAGTTTTTGCATAATCTTGTCATAATTCGAGAAAAACATGAAAACATAAACCTCCTCGGACGAGGCCGATGTGCCTGATTGTTTCATCGAGATCTCTGCTTTTTTCTTGACTTAATTCACAAAAAAGTTATTAAATAAACCAAACACATCTCGCTATATTAAAAGAAAGACATCCTGAACCCACCCTCATAATCCGATCTGCTCCGTACCCCACCCTGACACCAAGTTTCAATCAATTCGGTTCAGTAGTTCTTGTGTAATCCTGCCAATAAACAGATAAACAAACATTAATGAGAACGCTAGAAGAGAAACCAGAGAGCCTTACTCTACCAGGGCTAATGCCCTATCACACCATGTTAAAAAAAGTGAAAAATAAATATCCTAGATCTGCTCAGAAATTTAACAGCTTTCTCCTTGGGTCATGCCAGCAGAGTAGTTTTTGCGTAATCCTACAACCAAACAAACAAATGCAGATTAAAACAACCTAGTTGCCGGCAGTAATTACTTTCTTGGTGTTGGCAAATCTAGTAAATAATATAGCATAAAAAAAAGTGCCTGTATAGGAGGACGTGCAACTACTGAGTCTATAGGAGCCTGGAGGTCATGAATGTTGTATGATAGAGAACGTCTCAGAGAAACATACGGCCCCCGCATCCATAATGATCCTGACGTCAAGTGATTGTGCCGTCAGTCAGCGATCGTCAATCTGAACGACAGGGGAGTGTTTCCTGGATGAGAGGATCAGAGCGAGGATAAAAAAGGTGAACTCAAAGGGCTGTGGCATAAATCTGTAATTAGGTGCCATCGCTGGAAAATATGGGGCGTCTCCTGACACCCGGCTCCTCTTAACATGATGCAGAGTGTCTGCTAGCTGCGAGCGCGGGCCACTGGTGTCATCACATCAAGGAAAACCAAATAAATGCAACCAATCCTTTAGAAGTATTTCAGGATATAACCGTGTTACGGGCGTAATGGAGCGCTCGGCTGCTGACTTTAGCTCCCCTCAGGCTGACTCCCTCACTTCCTGCAGGCAGATCACAGCACTGTGAGGAACAGTACATCATATGATATTCATGTATTCTGCAGGAATCTCTTTAATGAGAAACATGCATGTATATATATATATACATATATGTATGTAAAGCAGGAAATAGATTTACACCAGCGTTTACGTACTCACCATTGTTTTTTACATCCTCAAAGGTCAAATCCCATCTATTAGGGAAAAACACATTTGTTGTCTTGCCGAGAATGAGATGAGAAGATGAATGTTGGTCTTTTAAGGTAAATGGGAGGCGAATGTCAGCAGGTGTTCAGCTTCATTTAACACAAACACGGAGAACAGGGGGAGACGGCCTCGCTCTGTCACACCAACAAGACTAATAAGTCCATTTCCCAGGAAATGTCAAACTATACATTTAATAAGGAACATTCCAAGGAGTAGGGATGGGTATGGTTTGTATTACTGCTCTTGCCGATACTGCTTGATGGCTGTTATTTATTAATAGTCAAAAGGCAGCAAATCAAGAACTGACTATATACTGCCTCATTTCTCATATGATCTGCATTTAAAACCACATTCTTGCGTTCAAAATGCAACTTTGTTAAAATTTTGGACAAATCCTCATCATAGACGTTTACAGTGAGGTAGTTTGCCGGCAGCCTCCAATTAGCTAAATCCACACGGAGTGAATTTCAGCTCCTATGATGCTCTGAACATTTCACATTGAATTTATCGTAACTGTGAGTCGTTATGTTTGTATAATTCAGTTAATTCTGCGTGTGTGGTTGTCGGCTCCAGGCTGCTCACATACAAACACAACATAGCATTGACGTGAGCTATTGGAAGTTGATGACTGCATTTCTGCTCCTGTGTGTATCAACAGATGTGATTTCAGACTTGTTGCTCTTGTGATAACCATTGTCAACATCCACTCAAATTAAGTGTAACCACACATTTGAATATTTAGTTCTGGCCACATTGACAGAAAGAGTAGGGGCTGTGTGCATGTGTTTGTGTGTCCTCTTACAGATATCTTGTTAGGACCATTTTGAGCCTATAACCTACGAAGTGAGGACATTTTTGCCGGTCCTCACTTTCTGACCCACTTGGATTGAACTGTTGGATGGATTAGTGTTAGAATTAGATTCAGGTTAGGGTTAGGTTGAGGCATTTAGTTGTGATAGTTAAGGTTAGGGTAAGGGGCTATAGGGAATCCATTATGCCAATGAGTTTCCTCACGAAGATAGAACCTGTGTGTGCGTGTGTGTGTGTGTCAGCGAGAAAGAGATCTCTCTTCTGATAGTAAAAAAATCTATTAATAACAGATTTGATAAGGTAAATGTTTAAGACAACTTAAATGTAGCATTTTAACAAAATATGATGTATTTCAGCAGAGCAGATGCTGTCGGAGCATTTCAACACTACAGTGTTAAATAATGTAGCCCCGGGGCTTCTCTACCTCGTCCCTATGAAGGAAAGAGAATAGTTTTCAAGTGGTAAATGGTTTGTGTTTTATTATCGATCTTAAGTCACAAAAACTATAACACACCGCCCATCCACTGTCGGCTCAACCGTCAGGGGCAATTTTGAGTCCAGTATTTTTGCCTGAGGACGCATCGGAATCGGGGATTGAACCCCTCGCCTCACGGCTAGGGGGGCGACCCACCCTACCGCCCGAGGGCCACTGCCACCCGCCTTAAGACCAGACCAATTTGAGATCAGATGAATTATCGAGCGCTGCCTTGTCTCACGTTTTCACCTTTTTAAAGCCACAAAACGGTGTCAGTGGAGCAGCTCCGACTTGTAAGGCTGATAAAAATCCCACTGGTTCGAGTCCTGAACGCTCGCAAGCTACACGGGACACAAGTGGGAGGGGTCTCGCTGGCGGGTATTGATTGAACCGTCCTTGGTAACAGGAGCGTTATGTGTGAGTTAAATTGAGTGGTGTTCCAGTGTAATGCAGACAGGGAGATTGGATATAATGATATATAGTGAATCCATTACGAGCACAGAGTGACTCCTCGACAGCCAGATGGAATTGGGTCATTGGCTAATTGGACAGAAATACATCAGTGCACTCGGACACGTGCACGCATAACTGTGCACACTCAGACCGGCACGTTTAGCAGCCCTACAGGCAAGATACTGCAGAAGATACAGAGCAAACACGCTAATACCACGCTAAGACATTATTCTATAGATCATATATAATGGTAGATAAGCCTTTAATAACCATTTAATCAATTATACCTAATCAGAGTGTGAGGTAGCCCAGACAGGACCCACATATTCATTATGCAGGATCACCCAGAGACACACCCACATGCGTACAAGTGCACATATCATTCCTCACATTGATTAGAAGCACACACGTGCACACACACACACACACACGTGCACGGCAATCCTGTGCACTCCGATTTACAGTAGAGAGAAGTGAAGGTGGCTATAAATAGGATTTAGCAGACAGTCACAGAATTCGGAATAAATTGTGGAGGAAACGTTCACCCCTTAGTTTCTCTGTTGCAGGGCAGAAATGGAGAGGAGAGGAGAGGAAGAGAGGAGAGGAAGAGAGGGGAGGAGGAGAGGAGAGTAAAGAAGAAATAAGGTGTGGAATAGAGGTGAGGAGAGAAAGAGTGGGGAGTTAGAAAAGAGAGGAAGATGAGAAAAAGGATTGAAATATTATATTCGATCATATCGTGTTTGAGCTTCAGACGTGGAAATTAATTCCAAAGACAAAAGAATCCAAAGACAAACAGTGACAGCATTTTAAATCATTTGCAGCGTTTTTTGCATTTTGCTGCATCATGCTACAATCAGCACTGAAGAAGTGAGGAGGAGGAGGAGGGCTGGTAGGGAGGAAGGAGGGAGAGAAAAGAGACGGGGGCACACACACACACCTATACACGCACACACACACGTAAACTCACACTCGAGCTTGATGTATTTCATCTCGGAGCGCTGAATAGCACCGAGGTTCGGAGGAGCGACACTTTGATCTGAGATTTCTGAGCATTGGAAGATTATAACGATTGTTAGCTGGAGATACGGTGAAATGGGGATCACTGAAAATTACTGTGTGAGGGAGTGTTTGTGTTCCTGCCTCGTGTGTGTGTGTGTGTAGAAAATCCTCTCCATCTCTCTTCATCTGCCTCGCTTTGTCAATCCCATATCTTCCTCCTTTTGTACACGTCTGCACTATCTCCTCACGTCTCTTCCTTCCTTCCTTCCTTCCTTCCTTCCTTCCTTCCTTCCTTCCTTCCTTCCTTCCTTCCTTCCTTCCCTCCTCCTGTCTCCATCTAGATGTATCGATTCATCTTTTCACTGCAGAGCAATAATCTTTGAAGCTCTTGCATTATGGCAGCAAACATCAATATTTAGTGTAGCTCGGTTAAATAAGGCATGATGTAATGATTAGATTAATGATTCATAAAGCACACGCACAAAAGGTCGTGAGTATCTGCTCAACATATTAAAGTGAGCCACAAACTGGTCAAACAAATGCAACGTTCGGAAGTTGTTAGTTTTACTGAACACATCACATAAAGCTTTAAATGATATGTGTGAAGCTATGAGGCCTGGTCACACCCTGACCCCCATTTGAGAACCACTGGTCCAAACAGTGCTTCTGAGGGCACAGAGAAAGTGAGAGTTCAAATTGGAGGATGCTATGGAGTAGAAAAAGAGGTTCCAAGAAGTATTTTGACCCGTCGTATCATTTTCTGGCAAGAGCAGGACTCTAATTCTTTCTCTCTCACGATCCAGACGCCTCGATTATGCATTTCTGAAAGCTCAGAGGGATGAACTTTGGGAGTAGTAAGACGTGTTTTCCTGCTTCTCATTTACTTATGCATGAGGCAAAAAAGAGAGAGGGGAGAAGTGTCGGGTGGCTGGCAGGGAGAGAAAGAAGGGATGAGAGATGAGGAGGAAGATTAAACAGAAAAATGAGGAGAGAGGGGGAGAAAGGAGGAGAGGGGTCAAAGAGGCAGCAGGGAGAGATCGTAATGGAGAAAAGAGGAGGGCAGAGATTTGTGTTTTCTTTCTGCATGTCTGGAACAAATTAGCAGCTTGGGGTTGACAGTGCACGCTTTGTGCCACTGCGATGGGCAAAGTGTGTGTGTTTGTGTGTGGCTGAATTATTCAGGGACGAGTTGGAGCCCCGATGAGTAAACATTAAGTCGACATAGAGATGCACCCTCACACACAAACACACACACACAGAGTCACACACTCCTCCACTCCCGGTGTTCAGGGAGACTCTCTCCTCCTCTGGGGGGCCACAGACAGATGGGACAGGAAATGTGTCACTGGGTCAAACTCAGGCGGAGGCGGCCATCTTGGTAGCAGCGAGCTAACTGCCACCTCTATTAACCCCGTAAGAAAATGAGAGAATCGTCCTTATTACCGTGGCTGGAAATGATTGATGTGGGGTATTCACCTGGGATAGTTAAACTGAACTGATCTAAACATAATAAAGGAGATTGAAGTAAACTAGATGTAAAAAAATAAGAAATTACAACATTAATTGTATTTAAAAGGGAGCCTAAGGAGATTTTACATGTCCATGTCAGTTAAGACACCATAAAGTTGAAATTGTGCCTATCCACATCATTTGGACAGGTGTACACTTGTGGATAAAGAGCCACTAATCTCTATGTCTTAAATTAAATCTTTAAAGCTCAAGATAGACAGAAAATTCAACTGGAATCTTCTTGAGAGTCTTGACATTAAGTTATTCTATTCCTCCTCTAGAAGTTGAAGACACAAAACAAGGCGTTTCTTATCCTTGAGTTTTACCAGGTTTACACCAACAGTACAGATGGCTGTCTCTCTGTTTTCCTTGTTTTGGTGACGTAGCTCAAAAATAAAACTGCGGGAAAAAAAGTAGCCCTGTGTTGATGAGACCTGACGTGAACATTTTTTAAACGTCAGGTTTTGGATTTAATCAATCACTTTGGGCCTTTCTGGCACTTTTGACAGAGCGAGGCTGTTTCCACTGCTTCCAGTGATTTAACTGTAGAGGTGAGAGATGTTCTCTTAACAAAAGAAGTCAATTGTAAGTGTGTTCAAATCCTGATATAAACTCTATGTGGAGTTTAAAGACATTGAGTGTAATGGAAGGGCTCCAAGCTATTGTGACCCCCTGTTTGTGGGAAGTACAACTTGATGCAATACTGAAGCATATGAGTATTCACTAAAACAGGTTGAGATCATAATGTAAATCCTCATCATGTTGTTTACAAGTTTCAGACGGATCATCCCTGTGATTTGAGGTAGTTACAGGGATGTGAATATGGCACGATGACAAACAGCTTATCTTGATGCAAGAAACATTTTGAGATTCAAACTCAAATTAAAAGTGAATGCTTTTGTCATTAATCACGATCCTTTGTGTTTTTATAATTTATTTATCCCCCGTCGATATTTTTTTTCTCGTCATTGTTTTTTCCTGTTTGAATGTCACATCATTTAAATTCGCTCATTGACTTTCACAGCGTCAGTCACCCTTCTAGGTTTTCTGTGTGTCTGTGTGTGTGTGACTCAAGGGATAAATTGTCAGTAATTCCTCAGCCCGTGTTTCTTGCATTCTTCTCCTCCTGCATGTTTCCTCGCTCCACTCTGCCGGCGGAGCAGTGGATCATGGGATAGCTGTCTAACCCCCGTCACCTGTCGAGATACGCTGGATGGGTGCACCCTGTGGAAATTAGCGCCCGGATTATGCAAATCCAAATTGAACTGTGAAGTTAAGAGGCTCGGCCCAGTGACCTCGTCATCTCGCGCAGGCAGGGGACGGGCGAAGGCAGATCGACGTACTGTATTCACATGCACGCACAGACACACACACACACACAAACTTATGAACACACACAGTCACACAGCTGCAGATCACTGTTTTTTCTCTGTGTGTGTGTCACAAGTGTGTATACACACTTGTGAGTCCATGTGCCTCTCCTGCCTGTGCACATGTGCTGAATTATAATTTGGTCATTAGTGCTTTGCCCCAAATTACACACACACACAGACACACACACACGAGACACACGTATTAACAGGCCACTGGTTTCTCCAGCTGTGACGGCTGAGTCTATGTGCACTGTCGTACAAAGAAGAAATTGGGTTTATTTATCAAGCTCATTTAAATCATTTAATGAGGCGCACAGCAAAATAAATGTAGGTGCTTGAATCCTTGATGCAGGCCTCGGCCTAAAGAGATTTTAATGCCTTTTCTCATGGAATAGAGAATAGAGAATAGAGAGCTCCAACTCAAAGGGCCCGGAATTATGTTGTACATTTAAATGTAAAATATCAAAACTGTCTTTGTATATCCATCTGTCCATCTGTCCTTCTGTCCTTCTGTCCTTCTGTCTATCTGTCCATCTATCTATCTATCTATCTATCTTTCTGTCTGTCTATCTGTCTATCTGTCTATCTGTCTATCTGTCTATCTGTCTATCTATCTGTCTATCTATGACTCATTATAAGTAAGTATAAATGACAAGAAAACACTAAATATCTAAAACTTGAATTAACACAACAAACGTTATATTTGTAACTGTCACACTCTAGTTTATATATTTGACATATTGACATGTTCGCGTAGTATAATATGAAAACACTACTTTGTGGCTTTAATAGATGGAAAATCATAATAATAACCATACATCTGTATACACTGAGGTTCATCCATGGTTTTGAATCCAATGAAGAGGAAATCGCCTGGAGGAGAAACATCCAGTAGAAGAATTGAAAGAGATATGATGTATGTGTTATCTCCTCCATTTTTCATCTCTTCATCTCAAAAACTGTCAGTCGGCAAGACCTAGGTGACAGATAATAGACGACAGATGACAGATATTAATGTTCACCAACGTCTGCCACACTGTAAGTCAGATACTTTTGCACACTTGCTCACGTACGCACACACACGCACACACGTCCTTATCGTATTTAAGCTCATGTGCACATTCACACATTCTGCCAGATTTTAGTAGAATCTAATGGTTGGCATTAGCTCAGCGTTCCCCTGACATTTCTCTGCAAAAGGGTTCAGTGCTATAAGTATGTGTGTGTGTGCGTGTGTGTGTATTAAAGGCAGGAAGACAGCAGTAGGTGTGGGTGGCGTGTGGAAGAGAGACAGATAGAGAGAGAGAGCGGTGGCAGGGATGGGGACGACAGGAGAGAGAGGGAGGGAGATAAACAGTGAAACAGAGCGAGTGAAAAGAGCAAAGGTGAGTCATAGAGGTCAAGACGGAGGAAGAAAGAGAAGCTGAGACAGTGAGAGGGACAGACAGATAGATAAATATATAAATAAACACACAAATAAACCAAAGGCATCATCAGCCAACGTTTTCTGTATTTAAATAATCACAGATTTTCTGCCCGACTGTTCATCACATCACAGACTCAAATCCAATTTTGGTGATTATGTTCAGATTTATTTAGAGGAGAAATGATCCTTGAAAATTATTTCAGTTTCTTCCATTTTGGATCTTGTTTTTAATATGCGGTTGATTTCAAGACGACATCAGAGCAAATAATTAATAACTAACAACTGCTGAGATGTGGAAACACTTTGAAATCACTCAGGGCAACAACAAACACAGGCACTCACACAGTCAGACAGAATATCTAAACCCCTACAGTGAGCACTGCAGATAGATTCAAGTATAGTCCTGTACAGCTAAATAAGTAGAAATCCACAGGTACTTTCACACATAACACACAATAAAAAACGTACAAACTGTACAAGTACAAATCTATATGACAAGATGAAAGAAAATGTGGTACTTCCCTGTTTGCCTTTAGTTTGGCTCGCCTGAATTTGTTTTTAAATCTGTGGCGGGGGGTGAGACCACAATAACCAAAAGAAAACCTTGCCATATCCTCTTAGCCAGCTCGTATAAGAGAGTGAGTGGGATTTGTGTTTGTGGATGAGCCTCCTATAGTGCTTCAAACTAAGTCGTGGCATCTGCGGCCTCTTTTTTAAAGTTGACACTGAGTGCATCAGTCAGATCGAACAGCAGCAGCACCGGGGGGGAAATCCTGCCTATGTCGGTGATCTGTGGCCGCCCATAAAGATTTTACTGTATTTGGCAGGTAGGCAAGACTCAGCATGAATTCGGTAGATATAGTTTTTGCTGTGCGCAACCCCCTACAGATCAGCTCCAAAAATAACCACCAACAAATCGCCTACTATGTATTCAATATCTATATCTTCACCTCTTTGTATGGTGATTCCGAGACCTCAGAAACAAATTTGGTAAAAAAATGAACTTAACAAATAAAAACTATTCTGTAATAAACCATATTTACCCTTGAACTTTCATTTTCTCAATGACTTCTGGCAGATTGACATATCAAACTGTCTCTACATGTTTGCATCAGTCTTCCCTTCATCCTCTCCAGGATCTTCTCTCTCTCTCTCTCTCTCGCTCTCTCTCTGTCTCTCTCTCTAACCCTCACACGTCAATGTCGCCTCTTCCCTCCTTATCTCTCTCTCTTTCTCTCTCGCCCCCCCCATCTCTCTGCTATTCCTCCTCCTCCTCCCCCCACTATTTCCGTTTGCCATTCATCATCCTGTGACACAGAGGATCATATTCTGTCTCTTGGGGAATATGATGTAACTTAATGCGGGTCAGTGATACACAGGGAAATGCCCTGCCCCGCCCCTAACCTAGTTAGTCACTGACACGGTAGTGCGTTCTCAGCTTAGGGGTGTGTTATGGTATAGAGACACTGTATACATGCATGCATTAGTGTGTGCGGGCGGCTGTAAGTATACTGATGTCTGCCACTGCCCCCAGCATCCGCCATGTGCTAAAAGGGTCAATACGACCTCAACACGCTCCCTGACCCCTCCATCTTCAGCATAAGGACGGTGATGACGGAGGCCTCCGAGGTTGAAAAGAGAAATTTTTCTAATTCATTACATCAACAATAACATCATGAATAACATCATGTCCTTGTCTCTAGCTCAGAGCGCAGAGGCTTTATGTACCTGCAAGCGGGGTTTTTTCCTATTTCTCAAGAGCAATGACTGAGTGGGTTGATGGGTTTTTCAATAAAGATATTTCATTTAATTGAAGGTGCACGATTTAGTGTAAGGATTTTGAATTGCATGTTTTTCTCTATCTCACTCTCTCTGGGTTTGATGCATCGTTCTGTGGGTGGATATTTTCGAACACGTATTATGACCTAGGAATATTTGAATTCAATAGCTTATGAAAAGAAAATAATATGTTGGACTGTCAAGCAGAGAAGGGACTTAAAATCATTTTGATGTATTATTTAACTTTTCTCTTGGTCGACCCTCATACATCTTTATTCCTACTGTTTCTTTTATAGGGGGAAATGGTTTTGATGTTGGTCAGCTGAAAGGCAGTGATGTGAAAAACATGTTGTGAACATGTGTTGTTCATTAATGAAAATCTACACAGCACCGGTGAGAATAAATTTGCCGATCAGAGGGTTCCTGTTTGTAGATACCTGCTGATCATGCTCGATTGGGATTGGTCAGCACCGTGACCTTAATTGGCTCTGGCCCGTGTCAATATCGGGCGTCAATCGAGCATCACAGTGTAAATTACTACTGTGTGTTTTGCTCCAGTGACGGGCAAAGGAACTATAGCTGTGCCTGATTTCCAGAAGCAACTCTCTAAACATATTTCCAGTTCATTGAACTCGAGTTGAAGCTATAAAGAAAAGTTTTTCAAATTACTGTTTCTGTTCAGGCAGAGCTCCCGCAGGTCAGATGAAGTCAGGGTCGGACTCTCCACAAGGAATGCTGGGAGTTTACTAATGAGGCTGCTCAATGAGTCCAACGACTTTCTGACTGTGTAGGAGGGTTTCTCTTCTCCTTCAGCAACTGATTTTTAGAAAATGTGTTTGTGGAAAATGATTTGAACAGTCTGAGAAATCTGAGAAGGTCCATTAGTCTCATCCGCGCCTCATTGCACTGGTTATCCTTGGTTTTGGTGATTTAAACATTTTAGTGCTTGTTTTTAAATCGCTGATTGGTCTTGCCTATCATACCTTCTCATCCCTTATACCCCTGCTCATACACTGCAATCTCTGCAAACCAATAGTTTCTCTCAGTGGAGGGCAAGACCTGAGACAGAGAAACTGTCTCAATATTTCAAATCTGTGAAATAACCTTCCTTTATCAGACAGACACGCCATCAGTGCAGTGTCCTCTGTTAAAACCTTTTCAGAAATGCAAAACAGTTCCCATTAGATGATATATCCAATTTCTCCTGCATTAATTTGTTTAAACCTGCAAATGCACTTTGTATTTTTCAATTTTTACGTCTGAGAAACACTTTTTTGAAAAAACGCTGAATAAATATTTTATTTTTATTGTATAACATCCGTAGCACTGTCAACAAGAATAATGAGTGTGCATGGACACAAGGGTCAAGTATCTGTGGCTTGGTTGTGATGGGATAAACACACTGATCGTGAGGGACGTTTTAAATGCAATGATCTGGTCGTTTTTAGTTTTTTAATTGACGTATTCAAGTGTTGCTTTTGCATAAATGTGCAATAGAAGTATAAAAAGCTGGCTTGTATCAAAACAGATGCAGCCTCTGGTCCTAGAGCGTAGCCCACAGCCAGTTATTGCTGTTGTTTCCACTGCTCTGTAGCAAGATGCGATTTTAATGACGCTCTTGAGGAAATTGTTTGTTTTGATTTGTTCTTTCAGCGTCTTGTGCCCGTTGGAAACTGACTAATGCGTCGCTGATAGTCAAGAGTAATGGTTTAGGACAATAGACGCTGTTGTTTCCGGATAATGACTCTTTCACTTCAGCTTATTTTCAATGTTTACCAGGCTGAATGTGTTGTATGTTGAAGATAAAAAAAATCACATTCAAGCATTAAAACGTACTCTCTGCAGTTTTCCATGATTGCTACTTGACTAATGTGAACATCGAATCAACCTTTCATTAATATGACTCTGCTGCAACCCACGCTTATTAGAAACCCAGACATTCACTTAGAGAGGAGGGGAGAGTGACCACCTCTATGCTAATGCAGTGCAGAGCATGCAGCATCTGCATCCTCTGAAACATTCAGCAGCACTGCAGGATACTTTAAAGCTGATTTGAAGAGGAGAAGGCGAGAGGTGGAGGTTAGAAATGAAAGGAAGAAAAACAGTCGGAGGAGAGGAGCGTTGATGGAGCTGTTCGGGGGAAAATGGCTCAATTAAAAAAGGTGATAGAAAGACGAGTGGGGGCAGAAGAGAGAAAGACGGATGAGGGAGTGGTGCTCTCATGAGCAGATACTGTACGAGTCACAAACTGTATTCCTCAGGGACAGCAGCGTCAGAGACGTGTCGCGCTGAGTGACATTCATTTACATTCATTTCAAAGCAATCATTCTAATGGCAGCTAATATGGAAAGTAACGAGTGGCCCCAGTGATTCATGGGATAGATTGGAAAAGGCAGATTTTCATTTGGGAGTTATGTTGATGCAAAGAGGATCAGTCCGCCTAAGGATCCGTCATATTGTTGTGGCTCTCAGTGTTTACATCACAGATTAATAATGATTCATTCTTCCATCTAGACTGACAGACCAGAACATATGAGCATTTTCCTGCTTTGACACCTAAACCACAGCCTGTAAATGAAGATGGACGACGCGTCTCCTCTTCCTCTCGCTGTCCAGAAATGATGAGAAAATAGGCCTGACACTGAAGCTGCCATCTTGTGCATTTGGAGCCAGACTCTGCACCGTAGCAACAGCCAGATGGAGTCGTAGTATCAAGGTCCCTCTTTGACTCGAACTCAGCTCAAGATTTTCCGAAGCCATATTTCCCTTCCCGATGGCAGCTCAGATTCTGAGGCTTTGCACAGACCAGTTCATTTAAGAAAATAACAACTAATATTACATATTTTAACAGCTATATAACCCTGTGTCACAGGGAGATGATTGTTAGGTACTGCTGGTGTATACTACTGGCAATATGGGCCTCACGCCCCCCCCCCATAGATATCCGAGCATCTCTACACTCAACAAACCATGCTAGTCAGTCTCAGCTGTCAATCATGACGTATTCATATTTATACAGCATCAAATAACTAAATCAAATCAAACTTACTGCAAACATTTTAGAACTTTAGGGAAATGTATTCGACGTCCTCTTTTAGTTTGGCCAATATCCCATCTGCTAACATGGAGGTGGCAAAGTTTTTGACCTATACTGCAGCCAGCCACAAGATGGCAATCAAGACGTTTTGGCTTCACTTTAGGGGAGATGTCATCCATCTTTATATACAGTCTATTCATCGAACCTTTAAAAATGAACAAATATGCAGTATGTGAATTCATACACATCAAGATCTACGTGACCTCCTCATGAACCCTGTTGCAGCTTTTCCTGGCAAACAATGAATTCATGTTTCAGGGGGAAACATTCAAGAAAAGCCACTGGAGAGTTTCTTGTGAACCCGTGGAGGGAGGCCACCGTGGGACCTCATTAGAGGGGAAGTTGTGTTTGTTTTGTGCCGGGGTTTCTCTTCTGTTTCCTCGTTGCATGTTTCCCTCCAACAGCGGAGTCGCAGCTCGATTTTCCATCTTCATCCAGCGACGTTATTTAAGGGTTATGAGGCGTTTTGACATGATGGAGTTCAGCACAGTGTCTTATTTCCATATTCAAACCATTGTTGTGCTCATCAAAAGACACTACTGGTGCTAAGAATAGGCTTCATAGAGCAAGAATAGAGGCACATTTCTCTTGGGAACTGATACTTAATGACAAAATGTGTTTGTTTTTAATAGGATTTAGTGATTGTGACTGTACATCAATAACCTGTGATATCCATTGAGGGAGCCAAGTTAATACTTATGAGATAAAGCGAGAAATATTTAAGTTGCTACACTTGGTATGTTTTAATTGAGGCGGTATTGATAATAGTGTAATAATGCATCTTCCTTCTTTCATAGAGATAGATGTACAAATAGAGGTCATCTATTATTAGGTGGTGAGCGTGGTGCCTCATTCTCTAAGGAACAAATATCAATCAAACATTATTTCTTCAAGTGAAACATTTTATTTTCTCTTTTTGTCTTGAAGTTAGTGCCACTCTCGGTAACATCTCAGGTGGAGAAGGTAAATCTAAAGTAAAACAAATCAACTTTTTACTATGAGCTTCATTCATAGGCTGCATATAAATATGGATGACACGTCTCCACTTCCTACCACTATCAAGACAGGAAGCCACAATATCCTGTACACAAACTTTTTTTAAGTATCTGTGCATTTGTGTGATGAAACTCAAAATGAGGTACCAACTGGGAAAATTGACGTGAACAGCAGTTCAAGCCGGAACCACAAATCGGAAAGCCTAACACTTTACTTTTAGCCAATACACCTGTTTTTATGATATAAGTTTTAAATGATCCTGTTTATATAGCATCAAATAAGAGATTCATAATTGTTTGGTTGTACATTAGTGCGACTTTTACTATTTACAACGAGAGAAACCATCTTCATCAACCTGTGGCGATCCAGACGTTTTGGCTTCACTTCTGGGGAACTGTGATATCATCCATCTTTATATACTGTGACATTATATAAGCCCAAAATAGTTGTCGACCGT
Organism: Pseudopleuronectes americanus; assembly: GCA_038501795.1. Taxonomy (NCBI): domain Eukaryota; kingdom Metazoa; phylum Chordata; class Actinopteri; order Pleuronectiformes; family Pleuronectidae; genus Pseudopleuronectes; species Pseudopleuronectes americanus. Next base: position 9,163,137 of record CM076737.1, read on the forward strand.
TCAACAATGTATGGATTGGTTCTGTAACTCTTATATTTAGGTTTCCAGGAAGGGGTTGTGTGTCTGTGACAAAGCTAACAACAGACACCCTCATTCAATCTTTCATTTCGCCTCGCCTTCTCTTTGAAACCTGAGCTCACACTCGACGGGGAGAGGCTCAAAGACATATATCCATAAGGTCAGAGATGTGAGGTCAGCAGACACCGACGTTTTGAAAGACCAGACACCTGCTGCTTCTTCCTGTTTCCCTCCTGGCGCCATCATTAACAGACATCTTCCTACGCTGTGCTCTCTCACTGGACGTCTCCACAGTGCTGACCCCTCAGCCACCCCCCCCCCGTCAACTCTCAATCTCCTGCCCCCTTTTGTTCTCCATCACAGAAAAAGACACAGTAAGGAAAGAGATGAGAGAAAGATGAGGCAGAAAAGAGAGGGAGCATCTTCACTGATCCATATCCATATTACTACAGGTCCAGTAAATGTCCCAGTTGTTGGCTGGCTGGACCAATCAGAGCGTGACACACATCATGGAGTCTTGGTATCCCATGGCTACAATCTCCCAGAACCCCCCTGAGGCGTACAAAGGCTGGTAAGCAAAATGGACGGGATGCACAAAAGGCTCAGGACACAGAGTCTGACTTCTCTCCAGCCATCACTGCGAATCAGCACAGAGCTCGTCCCCACTTTAAAAACACACACTTTCTCACCAGAGTTTACAACCCAACGAAATGAAATCACACCATCCGCCACCGCTGCCCCCGACTGTCTAGACTAGAGGAGACCGAGGGAGCGAGGGCAGGAAAGAGGACAAGATGTCTGCAGACAGGGACACCCAGGGCACCCGGAGCGCCGGAATTAACTAACTAGGTTTGCTCTGAGCTGATTAGACATGCGGAGGAGGAGAGCGCAGGATGAGAAGGGAGAGAGAGAGAGAGTCAGGTACGAAGTCGCGGCGGGCGGTCTGGGGCGAAGTAATTGGGCGGAGCAAAAGGTCAAAAACGCGAACAAAAGACCTGTAATAGTCGGGATGAGTCGACAGGAAGGTAAAGAGGATCTGGGGGGGGGGATTAAGATGGGAGAAATCCACAGCCACCTGACAGAAGGGAGGCATGAGTCGGGAGGTAAAACGGGTTTCAGACGAAAAGGAAGATGGTTCGGTTGAAGAGGAGGGATGAGAGGTGCAAAGGGCCTGTTTCCATTGCAGCAGGCCTTTGAAGCAAGGCGATGTCGTGTGTTTGTATTGATTTTAACGCGCAGGAGGTTGAAAACGTATCCATCCGATGGTATCCGTACACGGGAGCTTTGAAACGTTGCACAAAGATAGGTCACGGAAGTCGGCTGCGTTCAATAGCTGTTAAGATATTTCACCCTGGATCGAAGCGGTGCATGGAGAAACCCAACGAGCAGGAGACACGTTACGACATGTTTTTTAGAAAAGATAAGACAAGCTAGGTGGGGTAAGAGGGGAAATGAAGGTTGTAAAACATGAGGGAGGAGGAAGCGGTGAGAAGGTTAAAAGGAAGGTCGCTGAGGTTACCGCGCAGAAGATGAGATGAAATGAGAGAGGAGGAGAGGATAAGCGGGAGAAAGCGATGGGTGAGCAGAGGTGGGGAAGGCGCCGATTAATTATACGAGTACATCACTGGGACTTAGAGGGGAGGTTAAAAGACGACGGCAGCACGTCATGGTGTGAATATTATGTTTTTCGAAAAACGTATTGCCTCGGATTGGGAGAAGATGCGGTTCATAAAACACCCGGAGGAGTCGATGAGTGGAGGGGACGAAGGAGTGAGAGGGCGAGGAAGATATTTAATGAATTACAATGTCAAGAGGACGGGGGGGGGGCGAGTAGAGAAGGGTAAAGCCAGGTGAGACGGGGTGACCTGAGGTGTTGTGTTGCCATGTGACCGGGTGACTCTCTGGAGGGTCGTCAGGGTTACACAGAATTCCTAATGAGGAGAGAAACGGCAAACAAGAGCCTGAGCTGCTCCTGGGATCAGTTAGAATGATGAGTTTCCCTCCGTCTCTCCTACACACACACAAACTCATTAAAGCATACACTATCTCTCTTTTTAGTCGTAATTCGAAAAATACAAATAAACAGCCTAGGATCGCATCTGGCCGTCTGAGCGAGTTTGCCTTTGGATCCAGCAGAGGGCGCTCACTAGCCCTCGTGACCTATCGGAGAAAGCCGGTGGTTAAGTTGTTTTGCTACCAACGCTAGCAAGCAGAGTCATCCTGCATGGACAATTGCGGCAACAAAACAGGGGCGTTGCAATAGCCTGGGGCCTCCAAACTGACAAGGTGCCCCGAGAACAGCTTACTCTGTTGTTCCACAGCAATTACAGTTGTGTTTGTGCTGTCAAGGACTCTGCTGCCTTGGGCCCACAAAGTCCATTGAAGCAGCAAAACATTTGAGAAGCAGCAAAGTGTTTTAAGATCTTCGTCGTACACGGCAAAGAAGAGAAAGACTCAACAGTTGATGGTTTTAAGCTCCGTCAGACTATATCTGCTATATTGACGACAACAACAGTAACACTCACAGATTTAATAATGTTAATGTTAACAGCAGCTGTGAAAGCAGAACTGAATGATTTAATCGATATTATATGAAATAATATTTGCAGGACAAAAATGAACAACTGAGAGCAACCAAGCCACAAACTGGAGAAAATACAAAGACACATACACATCATGAGCCTACGTGCACACACACACACACACACACACACACACACACACACACATATACACATACACACACATACACTGAGGGGCCAGCGGTCCATTCAATAATGGCTCAAATTGGAGGAAATGGCTTCTGAAATTACATTTTCAGAGGTTCTCATTTTAAGTGCACTACGGCAGATTCACATTCATTTCCTGCGGGACTCGGTCAAGCGTCACATAAATCAAACATCACACAGCTTCATCTGGCTGCAGCTCGCCGCCCGTAATGAGCCTAATAGGACGTATCTGATGAGAAAATGTTTCTCTATGCAACCGAGTGGAGGCTGTCGAGCCCCTGATATGAAAAGTCTATTTACAAGATCCTGTCCGACCACGATCAGAAGGTAAATGGCTTTAATTCCCATTTATAACAATAAACTGTACGGTGGAGTAAGCTTGAGTCTTCCATTGTTACCGTGACGATCAGTGCAGTGATGAGTACAAACACTTCACGCTACACTGATCATCAGTGATGCTCTAACCGCTTTGCATTAAAATTCATTGCCTGCTAACACAGTAGTATTGTGTTTTCTGTGAATGAAAACAACAAGTCAGAGGGGCCCACCCAAACCATAGGAGACTGTGTCACACTGCTGCCACCTAGTGTTGAAATCGTTGCTTTCATGCAGTACAATGTGGATTTCTGGAGGAGCAGTTTGAGCTCTGTGACGTGTAAATGTTTTTTATATTTCACATTTTATAAAAGAGCAGGAATTATTGTGTCACATACTTTCTGCACCATTTTCACCAATCACCATCGAGGATCCACCAAAGCAAAGCAATATCTTTGGAGCATAAAGGTAGTGAACACATAAACTGTATATAAAGATAGACGACATGACAGCTCCTAAAAAGCCTAGGCAATCTCAATCATCCCCCCGGTAGCTGGCCTCCTCCATGTTAGTAAATGGGAAATAGGCAAAACTCCAACGACGTCATTGTTGCAAGATGGCGGTGTTCGTATCCTGAACGTTTTGGCTTCATTTCTGGCAAGTGGGAGAAAGTGGAGACCGGTCATCCATCTTAAATAGATGGAATAAAGTCTGTTATTGATGGCATGAGATACACAAACCCAGGGTTTTACATCTACAGGAATTTGGTTGATGCAGGTCAGACATCGTGTTGGGTGACAACAGTGGAAATGAAGATGCTTCATTGTTTGACTTGTAGCATACTCGGTAGCCGCAGTCTCTATTATGATTCAGCCTCTGTGGAAGTCATCTGAGTAAAAGTAATGAGACACGAGGATGGAATTATTTTGTATCAACTCTAAAACCCAGGAGATGAAAAGTCATTTTGCCACATCATGAAATAATTTACAGCTCCGCAAAAACATGTTTTTATCTGGATTACAAAAGGTACCATCACATCCTTTTTCCCTTATTTTTAGGTTTGACTTCCCTCACATCACATAATGAATTTGTCTGGTTCTTTGTGTCCCCTGGTTAATGAAAAGAAGCTGTAAAATATAACAGACGTCACATAGTAATACAAAAGAATCTAATATATGAGGCAGCGACTTTTTCTATCTGTCTGACTCAGATTAGGGAAAGAGAGAAGCTTCAATGCAGAGAATAATATTTTAAAACTGCATAAATTCATTAGGGAGTGAATTTTTTTGGGTTATTCATACAATAACCTTGACTAAAACTTCATCTATAATCTAAATCAATATTAGTAATAAGAATCACATAAAAATAAACATCTTGAGTTTAACCTCCAGGCGACCGCAACACTTTGGCTTCACTTTTTGGGAGATGCCACATCGTCCATCTTTATATCCACACATGAAATTACGGTATATAATCACTGTGTGTCAAAGAAACCAATGATATCTACACACACACACCCACACACAAATATAAATACATGCAGACAAACACTGATCAAATATTGTTGAAAGCACAAATCCATCCTCTCTCTCTCCGTGTGCACACAAACACAAAAACAATCTGACTTTCTACACACTTTTGTGTTTATTCAACACACACTGACAAACACTCTATATCCACAATGTTTACTACAGTCGGACAAGACTCAAAAAAACATGGAGGATGTGGAACACCAGAGGGCACAATCTCTCTCACACACACACACACACACTATGGAAGCAGTGCCCCCTGTGGTCATCCAGGTATACTGCGAGCCTCCTGACCACTGCAGGGGTTAGATTAAGGATTAATGTCATTTTAATCTGGAGTAAGTATAAAGTAATCATGCCCACATCCCGTAATCATTTGTACTTCCACTCCAATACACTTCAGAGCGAAAATATTGGTCTTTCTAATCTTTGTTTTACAGTTTTAGTTATTAGTTTGTATATTTCTGCATTATTGTAAACCTTTTTAAAACCTAATTAAATCACCCTCCTTTACTCACACAGGCCTATGTTGTGATTTGCTAAAACTGTGATATGAGAATATTTACAAATAGAGCTCCTTTTCTAGCAGATGAGTTTATTGAGGGGCTCTTATAGCAACATGATGGTTTTCTGTTGTTATTAATATTAAAGACTCATGTTTATGTGATAGATGAAGCCTCCATCAGGTCCATAGTGTGGTACCTTAAAGTGCTGCTGGGAATTTATAAAGACTCTGAAAACCCACACCTGCAAGTAAAATGAATTCTGTGTCGTTTCGGTGGATTGTCAGTCACACTCATATGAAAATGAACAGCTTAATTTAACTCCATGTAAAGATGGACAAAATGGTGCCTTCTTAAAATTTGAGAAAGCCAAACCGTTTTAAAAAACTGGTGGCTGGCTGGTCAAAACCCCGACCTCCTCCATGTTAGTGAATTGGACTTGAACCCCCTAAAAATGTGAAAGCACACCAAATTTTTTCTCAAATATTGTTTCTTACATTTTACTTAGTTCTCATAACACTGATGTACGTCCACGTGATGTTTCTTCAGTTAGTTTGGTTTTAATCAGTTGCTTAAGGCTGTGAAAACACAGGGAAGTGGAGACCCGGAAAATTCAAAATTACAATTTTGAAGCAAGTACTTGAACGCAGCATCAGTCACCACATTAGCGGATGATGCTTTCAGGCGCAGCTCCGTCGTCTCAGTGCTGGTGCAGCGGAACACAACAGATAACAATGTGGAGCCGGAGATCAGCTGGATCTCTCCTCACACGCTGACCGACCATGGCCGGTGCTCGCAGCCGCTTCTCGCAGCCGGTGCTGACGGCGCGGACGCCCCGCCGAGAAGAACCGTCCGGGGAGACCGGGGACGCGGCGGGGTCGCTGCGGGAGCTGCCGCGATGGATTCGGATGTACATGTACGGGATGCACGGCGTGACCCTGGACGTGCTGCTGTCCTGTCTGCACGGGGTCTCGAACCACCGCGACCCCAAACTGCTGGGCTTCTCCTCCCCGTTCCTGTGCCTCGTGCACGCTCTGAACCACTTCTTGCTGGAGAAGGTGTACGCGCAGAAGAGGAGCTTCCGAGGTCGGCCTGTGGTGTTCCATCTGGTGTTCTATCCGTCCATCTACATCGGGCTGCAGCTCCTCATCGGCAACTTGTGCACGCCGACCGAGCAGGTGAGGGTGGTGTCCGGCACCCAGCTGGCGGTGCACTACGTCCTGTCTCTCTACTTCACCCAGGTGTTCCACAGATGGGTGTCCAGGCTGCGCTATAGCTCCTTGGGACCCGCCGAGCTCCGGAGCCTGGGGGAGAGGGGGGACGCGCGGCCGCATGCTCCCCAGGGTCTCCCCGGCTTGGCGCGCTTCCTCTTCTTCGGGATGCAGGGCCTAGTGGACGAGGTGATCTTCACCTCCATTTTCAACCTGGTGGAGAAGTCGGACCGGTCCCTGAGCGGCCACACGTCCCCGTGGTCCTTCCTGATGTACGGCAGCTGCAGCTTCGTGGTGGAGAAGCTCTACCTGCACCTGCGCTTCGTCAGGGGGTGGAGGACGTGGCAGCGGCTCCCCATCTACGTCTGCTTCATCTACACCTGGGAGTTCTTCTGGGGCCTGTTCCTCAGGCAGTTTGACGCCTGCTCCTGGGACTACTCCCACTACCCCTACAACTTAATGGGGCTCATCACCCTGCTGTACCTGCCCGGCTGGGTCGGCCTAAGTCTGTACCAGGACGTCCTGTCCAACGTCCTGATGAGGATCAGAGTGTGCACCAAAGATGGGAATGACTTGGGCGAGGAGAGCAAAGAGGTCAACGGAGAGCTGGACTCAAAGAAATAAATACTTTAATATTTTCTCATAGAAGTTTGAATCCTTACTTGTCTAACCTGCGTCCTACTGATGAACAACTATTTATTCTAACAGGAAATTAACAGGGCTTATATTTATTACTAGAAACTGATTCAATGAGAAAAAAGTTAGAGTTTAGGTAAAGTATGTTATAATGTGGCTTGACTCAGGAGAAGGTCCGGAGTCCATGTCTGAAAACAGCTTCAGATACTTTGAGTTCAGTCTGTTGGTGGGGGGGGACATGTGTTACCGTGACAACGGAGATTCTCAAATTTGGTATTTGGGAATGAGGACAAATATGAAGATGAGACATTTAAAGCGGGTTATTTCTGGGTCCATTTCTGAGGATACAAACTGGAGCCTGTTTTTAACATGGTTAAATTCACTTTACTGCCATTTTTACCTGTCTGACGTGACCTGTGGTTTTAATATTAAGCCGTTTCACAACTTTGAAAGTGTGAATATTTTTGGTTCAGATTATATGCAGTGGCATGCTTTAACTGTAGCTGAAATCTGCATGCTTAAACACAAGGAGTAGAAATACACTTTTAGTTTTATAATTTGAAACTCACATATTACCACCTAAAAATTTAAAGTCAGTCTTTAATATATTTTTTTAAAGTTCCAACAAGAGGCTTATATCCATTTACCCCATTTTCCTTTATTCCAATAGTGGGTTTGTGAATGTTTAAGAGAGTTTATTGCTTTATGAGTGTATTAGAGTGATGCATTGGAACCTATTAGCACATAGAGATAAACCCGGAGTAGCAATGAGAGAACCTGTAGCTGAGCGGAGACGAGGAGCCGGGTGAGGTGCTACTGTGAATCTTTCATGAACCAAACGTGACTTTGCTGCAGTGCCTTCCTCTGCAAACCGAGTCGGCTGCACTCAAACGGACCAGGTGTCCCACAGGTCTCCATCTGTTTGTCCTGTTTCTAAAGAGAAGAGCATTAACTATAACCAAGGTCAATACAAGTGATGTTTAAATTTGAACTTCGCTACGTCCTTAAACTAAAGAGTTTTTATAGGTCCGAGCTTAATCGAATCAAAGTTTATCTCGAACTGACGGATTTGTACATTTCATATAATCTCTGTCAATCAGCGTCAGGGCTGACGTTCAAATCTCACAGAGGAAAACATTTAATATATATATATTGATCAATTTATCTAGAAGTAGACATCACTTGGGAATTCAGGGGGAACACATTTTACTATAGCTGTTTTGAAACCTGACTTTACAGTGGTCTTTAGTCTAATGAGCACTGTGAAGAAACATAATCTTGCCATGTATGAAGCTGCCTTATAATACAATCATGTAAATTGAGTTTGCAGGTTGTTCTCAATACAACCACGTTGGAGGTTTTAGATTTAACATACAAAGTTGCTCTGAGAGTTTGATAATCCATCTGTCATTAAATATACCATTTTAGTGCAAAATACAATAAAAGGGTTATGGCCTTGTACACTCTGGAATGTCATTCAAAAATGATCAGGCATCATTCAAATTTATTAGAATTATTCACTTTCGATTCTTAGAATGAACTTTTATCTTTGAACAATTCCTTTTATCGTCACATGATCGAGTGACCTAAAGATTTCCAATGGTCAAATAACTGTAATTCAGATTTCCTTCTGTGTTGAGTTATGCACAGATTATTTAACAAGAATTCAAAGTGCTTTTAGAAAAGGTTAGAATAGAAATGGATGGCTGACTTCCAATGGCATGTACCCTATGACTCACACCTTCAATTAAATATTCTTTTCTGCAACGTGACTCTCTGAGTGAATATGTTCCACTTTGTACCCAACATGACTTCCTCTGGTCATAAAAACAGACGAGGAGGGTCCACCTAAAAGCCGTGAACTCATTTTTTACTTGACTGTTCCAGTTGTAAAGCAGGATTGCCGAAAGGGAAAATGACGCAGAGCAGGCGAGGGCAAGATGGAAAAACAGGTTTTGCTTTTGTCTTGTTGTTGTGGCCTCGTTCTCTGGTTGACTCACAACCCTGACGTGGTGTCGTCAGCAGCAGATAGCACTTCATTGTGCATCTGTGTTTGTCTATATACTCTGTATAAATCCAAAGACACTAGCAGGCAGATTATATTACAGGTGATGTTGGTTTTAAGCCTGGGTTTTAGTCACAGTAGTTCCACAGTCTAGTTAATGGTGCACTCTAATGTAACTGCTTTATTGCAGAGGAGTGTAGAGGAAGCAGTTCAGCAGTAATCTGTTTGTCATGTCAAACTCGGTCTGAGCAGCAAGTCAATACAGGTTTTGCATGAATTTTAATGGGCCTTTACAGTACACGTTTACCTGTCACCCAGTCACTGCACTGAAACTATGTACAGCACTTTTTACACACACTCACACCTGCAGCATGGGGGAGACTGGGATCGAACCATCAACTTTCTGGTTCATGGACAACCCGCTCTACCTCCCGAGCCACAGCATAGAGGAGTCACAAATAAAGGCAAATAACCAAGCAACACATTTGAGTGATCAAGCCGTGATGCAAAAATCAACATTTCAAACACACACACAAGCAAACACACACACACACACACACACACATTCAGTCTCAACCTCCCCCTCAGCACCCAGAGGACCCACACACTAATACACCAATGACCCACAGTATCTGCTGACAACGCCACGATGGAAATAAAACACACAACCCCCCCCGGAGACAAACATGGAAACAGGCTTTCACACACACATGGAAACAAACAGGTTAACTCTGTTGTTTACACTGTACATGTTTGCTCCACATCTACTGGATGTAAAAGGGTTCAGACAGAAGCCACTATATAATAATAGTCTATTTGTAACAATAATTCAACACAAAAATAATGATAATTTGACAATGTACTGAATATACTAATACGCTATACTACATTTCACAGATGAAGAAGTAAAGAGGAAATCATTTCCATTTTGCACACATTACTTCAGCTTGAATTAGCTGTTGTCATTGTTATGAGGAAGCGTGAGCAGCCTTTCTCACAGCACAGCACCTTTTGAAATAGAATATTAACGAAGCTCAATTATTAATCTAAATTTAAATCAAGTTGATCGGATTTGACTATATTTTGGGACTTGATATTAAAAACCACCGTGAGAAGTTGAACACATTACAGCACTGTCGCACCCTCTCTTTCCATTTATTTACATGTACAGTCAAATCACATACAAATGGCTACAGTGAATAACATGACGTGGTTGATGAGGCCCCGTCTCTTTGATTCCTTTCCTTCTGGTTTGGTTCTTAGCTGCAGACTGCTGACAGATTTGTTCAGGGTCTGTCAGTGTGGCCACCGTGCAGAGGCTTTGATGAGGTGATGCTTCCTGAGTCCTTTAAATGTATTTATTTGAGATGGGAGACCGGGAGGAAGAGCCGGTCAGCCTGTTGCTTCTGCTTTTGAACTCCATTCGAGCGAGAGGCCGGCCGTCTTTTCAATTTCAATCGCAGGAAATGCAAATCAGGCTAATGGGGTGAAGCACGCAGACGCCTTCTGATCATCTGGATTTCAACTGGACTGTGGATTCTCCATGTCTGAACTGAAGGAGCAGCTTGGTTTGATTTGTGGAAGAAGCTAAACTTTCAAGTTCTTCCCAGTATTGTCTTTAGCAATACTAGCTTGTTGCATATCATCCAATGCAGCTTTATTGAGAGTCTTGGCTTTTTGGTGCAGCATCTGTTTCCCACTGAACCTCAGGGCCTTGGCGAGCTCCCTGGGAGTCCTGGGAGTGCAGCTCAGGCCTCGGTAGCATTGACAGGTGAATCCCCTGCTCAGAGCCTTCAGGTCCGCGATGGTAGCCCTCCCGAGAGCCAGGTAGCGCCTCTGAATGTGCACCACCCGGAAACTGTCCGGGTTCAGGTGGAGGTAGTGGTTGGAGTTGTAGTTTTTGCGGACGCAGCGGCCGTTCCCCCGACACAGGAAGCTGCTGCAGAGCTGGGCGGCCGCGGAGACGTTGGTGACGTAAGGGTTGAGGGTGGAGGAGAGGTAGGAGGAGAGGGACTCACAGGAGGCCTGGGGAGGGAAGGAAGGGGAGTGGAGGAAGGGACATTAAAGAGCAAGAAGGAAGTACTCAATGAGCAAATAAACATGGTTAACAGTCGTCATGTATGTTACTGTGCCGCTTGTGAATATAGGAAATCCTGTTGTTTGATGAGATGAAACACCCAGGACTATAAAAGATATTGTAAAATAGACATAAAGTGCATATCATTTTAAATGAACTACACATCCCATAAACCATTGCGAATGCTTGTACAGTGTATAGTATAGTAATCTTTTGTACTAACGTTAAATAAACCTGATTGAAGCCAACATGAGTTTTCCAGACGTAAACACTTCCACGGTAACAGCGAGCTCCACCAATCAGACACATCGCCATTACCCCATAAGGATTGTGGGTATTGTGAATAAAAAACCCTTTTCTTTAAATGCAGCTGATGCAATTGAGTCTAGTTGTTTCTACTGCAGGGTTTAACATCATTCACAGTCTCGTAGCTTGTGGTAGGTCTTGGCCTTGGATGGGTAGCATGTAACTGAACCCTTTGTCTGTTTCTGACCAGCCACCGTCACCACCCCTCCATGTCTATCAGCACAGCGGTGGAGGTCTGCGGTGTGATGTTACCTGGTTGTCATAGTCAGCGCTGGCCCCCCACAGCACAGCACCAGACGCTCCCACTGCTGCACTCTCCCCCCACGGTGCTCACCAAGTCCCCCTGGACACAAATGGTTAAGTGGGTCTCTATAAAATGCCTCTGTAGACTTAATGATGATGAATACATGTTTACATGCACGCTGCACAGACGGTAAGGCTTAAGACACGTTCAGGTATTAAAACACACGATCGAGGTGAGAAGAGAGGAGGAGGATTACACGCTCAGGTGAGGGTTACCACCTGCACAGGCTGTCGTTACACCACAGAAACCAAACTCCACCTAGAACTCCACCTCAGGCGGGAAACTCGTCACTGCTGAGATGAAGGTGTAACTTAAGATGTAGCTCGTCTAGTTCAGCGTGTGGCCGCTCCCTAATGACATATTTCTTTTTCTTTTTTTTTGGATTTGCGTATGTGCCTGTGTGTGTGTGTGTGTGTGTGTGCGTGCGTGTGTGTGTGTGTTCTCTAAATAAAAAAAAACTGTAATTTGGCAGAGCATACATGTTAAGAGGGAGGTTCAAGAAAATGTACTGTAATACTATTACTACTACTGTTTCTACTACTGATAATAATCTTATCATTGTATTATTAATCTTGGAGAAAAAATAATAAAAAGATGATAAATAAATAACACAAAAGAAAAATAAGAGCATTAACAAACCTTTTTAACAGCCGGGTAAACTCAGGTGGGATATTCATGAAGGTTCTATCTTAGTAGAGCACAACCTTAATTAAAGTGATTAGTAAAATCTCATTAACTTTATTAATGATTATATCTGTAATAAAAGAATGAGGTGTTTTCAAAAGATGTCGGATATTATTATTTATTTATTAAGTACGATTAGTAAATAGGACTGATGCTGTGCGCCCTGTACGTCTACATCTCTTGAGTGAGGCCTGTATTAAACAAATCAACATTTACACAACTCGTATTTACCTGGCTGAGGAAGCGTCTGTTCTGATCAACAAAGACGGGACGCGTGTAAACGAACACGGGCGCAGCTCCTCCACTCCTCCGCGGCAGGCTGGACACTCGCAGAGCCTCCTGGACCCGGTTCCTCACCATCAGGGCAGCTCTGGGGTTATCTGCCAGTGAGGCCTGAGAACAGAAACACCACAGATCAACCTGAGAGGTCGGAAATCTGGAAGTAAATTTCACGATGGCCCTTTTTTTTTACAAACCAACCTGCAGGTAGACCGACGGGTAGAGGGCGGTGCTGGACTCCCACAGCCACAGGAGCTCATCGTTCTGCCTCCTCACCTCCTTGGAGCACCGGCCTGAGTAGCCGGGCTCCAACCAGCCATAGTTATAGCAGTTGGGAAACAGGTAGAAGCCCCAGAGGTAGTTGGGCCTCATGGCTCTGCCCATCGTCAACATCCCTGACATCAAACTTCTGGCTGCCACCTACAAAGGAAAGAGCTGCTCATGAATGTTCACCAAAAAGATATCTAGCTTGAATCTGTCCTCTTAGTTAATTCAGACCTGGAAACGTTGTTTGGCTTTTTCTGTGGCCTGCTCCACTGTGAGCGAGCGGTTTCTCTGCATGGCATGGGCCACTGATAAAAGCTGGTAGATCCTCTTAGTGCCCCAGTTCCTGTCCCACAGGGGGCGCCATTCCTCCCAGTCTATCACAGCCAAACCCCGGCTGGTCCTGGAAGAGGAAGACAGGAGGAAGAGGAGGTTAGGGATCAGTGTCAAAACATGGCCAGCTATTAAAGGGTGGATTTCTGCCACTCACTTGGATGTGATGTAGTAGGTGATATCAGCTCTGGCCTTGTTCATGCTGGCTCTCAGGTTGCCCCTCTGAGGAATACCTCCATACAACTGTTTTCTCCCAACAAGGTCTACATGTGGGTAAAGACCCAGCCGGTCTGTGTAGAACAGAGACAGGAACTGACCTGGGACCTATACGACAGAGAGAGGGCGGAGTGGAATCAACTTCAACAAGTAGAACAGGAGGATTTTAGCACTGGAAGAATAAATGTGAAGGTGAAGCAAGAATAAACTTGAAATTCAAAGTTTTAAGGCAAAGAAAACGTCAAACTTTGTGAAGCAAGTGATTCATCTACAAAATGACCAGAGTAGATGAACTGGTGAAATTCTTCTCCAGTTTAATTAATGAGAAGATTCTTTCTCTTTTAATAAAACACAATGTGGTGATCAGTATTCAGACTTTGAGGAGATTGTGCCAAAATATCTTTCATTAAATTAGTTTGACCTTATCATGAGCCTTTTCACTTCATTCTACAAAATACAGAAGGAAAAAACTCTTCCTCCTCTCATTTGCTAGCCCTACTTCCGAACAAACCAGGGATTCAGAAGGTGACATAAATTGGTCTTCTCACCTTTGCAGGCGTGGCCACTCCTTTAAACGCTGAGGTGTCCAGGGAGATGTTGTATCTGTTACACACCAGATCAGGGATGTTCCAGCTCACTATGAAAGGTTGGTGCTTGAACAGCGGACCTGTGGTGTGAGGGAGGGATCGAAGCTTGGACCGATGAGGGTTCGATTCCTTCGTGGGAAACGGCAATGGTTCGAGGAGAGGAACGGGTGGAAGTTCGGCGAGTGGTGTTTTTGAAATGAGAGAAGATGATGTTGAAACGGGGGAGAGCAGCTTGTTTGAAGAAGTAGAAGATGAGGAAGGTTTTGGAGGTAAAACTGAGTAGAAGGAAGAAAATGTAGACATTGGTGAGACAGACGTCTGAGGTCGAGCAGGATGCAGAGACATTTTGGACAGAGAGGAATGAGGGTGCGTGTGTACAGGAGGCGCCATCGTTTTAAGAGACACATTCGAATGTTTGCAGGCCTCTGGTAGCTTCTGAAAAATGGGTTTTAGGGGTCGAAGAAGACAATGAGATGCAGGATGAGCGTGGAAGGAATCAGGAGTCAGAGAGGCCTTGTTGGAAAGTGTGGACGAGTTTAGGACATCGATATCTCTGGTGGACGTCTGGGTGATAAGTTGCACTGACGTTGTAGGAGAAGATGGCCTCAAACTCATTGAAATAGAGGTGTTTGACAGAGAAGATTTAGTAACGGCAGTAAGGGAAGAGAAGTCTGTGGCCTGCGAGGTGGGTTGGGTCGCTGAGTTGGTAAAAGCTGTAGAAACCGTGGTTGAGGTGGATTTGTTCATGCCGCTGTCAGGAGGGGTCGGGGCCTTTGTCGTCCTCAGGTCGGCTGACGCGAGAGCAGGCCAGACGGAAACGATTGCCACGGAGAAGAAAGAGAAGAGGGGCGCAGGGGGGAGGACGGAATGTGTGAGCGAGAGGAGAAGCAGCACACAGCTTTGGCTCTTCTGTGCGACGGAAACCATCCTTTCACCTGCCTGAGGATGAAGAATAGAGACTGTTAAACTCTGTTTTTCAGAATATCAATACTAGAACGATGTTTCAAGATGTTCAGAGCACATGAAAAGAAACAGAAGTAACGAATGGCCCCAAATCCTGCAGTGACAGTCTGGTTCCTACTCATCTGAGGTTTTCAATTTGTATAACATTCCAAGATAATGCATTTTGCAACCTGTCATCGATTTTTCAGGGTTATGTTTGTGTATCTTGAAACAAAAAGGGAACTGATATTTAGGAGTGTGTGCAATTTGTCACGTACACAAAATATAAATCAGGATCTGGTGATTTCAAATGTGGTTTCAGAAGGGGACTGTTCCCATATAGACTTTAACAAACCATCATATAAGTAATTTTACTGAGGCTGTAGTTTCCTTTATTTGTGCCGAAGCTCCGCCACAATTTCTTGATTCATAACCTGAGTCTTTTCACATCTACTGTCCCACAGCAAGTCTGCTCTCATCCTTCTGATTTGAATCAGAACAAAAGAACTCCTCCAAAATGTAATCCAGCCTCACATGAACCACCAAACTACCACAAAACACCCTTTAGCATCACAAAACACAACGCACAGTATCAACACAAAACGGACTTAACAGTGTAAATAAGAACACAATACCTGGACATTCCTTCAGGGGAGCCGTGTCACCATGAGACGTCTTGACAGGAGGCACAGCGGGTGAGAGTGTCCTCGCTGGAGTGACACTGGGTGATATAACAAGGGGGGGAGACCTGGTGGGCTGAGCCGCGCACGAGCGTGTTCCCCACTTGTTTGTGTCAGAAAAAGATTGTTTTGTTTTCCTGGTGTGCCAAGTTTGACTTGGAGCAGAGGAGGGGATGCACACCTGGGTGTGAGGTTATGGAGCATGCACCGTGGCCCACTGAGCTGGGACTGAAGCTGCTGGTGCTCAGGGGTTGATGCTGCTGCTTGTGACCTCGGATGGTCTTTCAGAAAATAACAATAACAAGGGCAACTGCAGCTTGAAACTCTTCAGTTAAATGAAATGTAAAAACTCCATAAATGTTAATGTCATCCTCTTTGGACTGTTATTCATTCAGTCAATGCTATTTGGACTGCAGGTTGTGGGTTCGACACCAATTAGATAATGTATAGAGGCCTGATCGATTAAATTAGTTTCTTCACCAACAAATGATATCTTATGTGGATCCAGGAATAACTGTTTGGATGCAAAATTATATTCTAAATATCATAAAAGACAATTGTGATTATTTTATTGGTGGAAATGGTTTTTAAACGTTTTTAAACAACACTCTATCGGGAAGCAGGGTTAAAAAATAATTGCATCATATGATAAACTGCAGCCAAGATTCCTCACACGCTCCCCCCTGCTGTTCGGAGACAGGCCAGTCTGACACCTGGCTGCTAAAACATGAGTTAGGTGGTATTAATAACAGCACTTCAAGTTTCCGTGTGAATGTAATTACATCAGACACAGGCTGAAGTTTAAAGACAAAAACAATAGAGCAAACACAATCACATTTCTCCTCCATGTTAGTAAATAACAGGGAACTGTCTGGGATGTGCTGTTTATATAGAGAACATAGGACTTGTTTTCCCCCTGCATGTACTGTGTGTGTGTGTGTAGCGTGTTTGTGTGTCTGCGTCATGTGTTACCAAATGGTGGTGGTTGTTTCTCATGTTAGTGGCACAGTGTGAACAGTGGGACGGTGACCTGTGACCCTGCTACGTGTTTGTTTGGAAGGAAGTGTGTGCACGTCTGCTGGAATCCTACACGAAGGTAAATATGGTAGAGTAAACAGAACTATGTCTCAGTGAAAAATCATTTCCTCTTGCAGAACTACATCAATAAGGATTTATTCATATGACAGTTAGGTTCAATATGGGGTTCATGATTTCATGATATATATTTTCTTTATATGATGTTTTTCTGATGTACAACAGCACTAGAATAAAACCCTGGGCTGCACTTCATTATAGCCCAGATTTGGTTAGATAAGATTACTTTGGATCAGATTAGGTTAGATTGGATTATATGATATTAGATTGGATTAGAAGGATTTGTTGGTTAACTCCAGCTCAGCACTTTCAAACGCCCACTTAAAGCTACACTATATAACTTTTACTGAGCGACAGCACCCCCTGCAGCCACATAAATTCTGTTCTCTGTGTCCGAGCAATTAAGTGGTTTTCATGTAGAGACCCAAAGTCCATCAAGGGGTTGACTGTGTCGTCCCACTCACTGAACTGAAGCACAACTGAAGGATGGATATTACCCATGATACCCAGCTTCCTCACTGGATATCGGAGATAAGCGCTGGTTATGAGAGACGTCTAAGTCTTTTGAACAGATCTACAGCTCAGCAATAAACTTCAACTTGTGGAATCTGATTGAAGCTGCGACTCTCTGTCAGTTTCACACTTCTCACAGAAAATGGTACCTGCTCACCAGAGTTGCCTTGAACGAGAACAGACGTTCAGGTTGAGCAGAGGGAATGAAGCAGCGCCTCTCCCCCTCATCAAGTCAGTGAATCATCAGACTTATTTAGAAGATGCACTTTTAAGGAAAATAAATCGCGTAGTGTTGCTTTAAGCCCCAAAGATCTGATACTAAAGACGCTATGCTGTTGTGCTTGGTTGACTCAGGAAACGTGTTTATACAAAACAAAAATGTGCCGATGCAACATAAGATAAATATGTTCCATCATCCTCTGGGGTTTTCTGCCGTCTTTTGCAGATAGGCTGACTGGCAGAGATTAAATCTCATTTGTCACTTTGACAAAATAAAATACACAAGATTAAATCAGTTCTAAGAATCTACATGAAGCCTCAACCACTAAACTCTGAGACTGTGTTAACCTCAGAGTCAACCTGAGACTCTTTGTACTTTGCCCCTGCAGACGGGTGCATGTGACTCATCAAACTGCTTGTTGTGTGATGACATGTGCAGGCAAGCACCACAGCTTTGGAGCAGGTTTTGTGTTTTGGTTCTTGTGTTGTCCTGCTGTGACTTGAAACATTAAGCATTGAGCTCAGTGGGCCCTCCTGCAGCAGAGGTGTATCTGATGTGATGCTGCCATCTTGTGGTTTAAACGTGCGCTTATAGGAAGACAGTTAATGCAGGAGTAACAGAAACTGCACTCACACACGTTCATACAGGGATTCAACTTTTTCTGTCGCACACCGTCAGCGTAGCTTTCAGGGGACAGGTTGGGGTTCAGCATCTTGCCTGAAGGCCCTTCAGAATGGAGAATGGAGGTGCTGGGGATTCAAACTAACAACCCTCTACGTCTTGAGCCTTAGCTGCACATGCACAAGACAGAACAAGAAATCTGAAGACATCAACTTGGACTCTGGGCTGCCTGCCACCCACTTTTTGGCACATTGCTGTTCAATTGAACCAATTTTAGAAGCATTAATTGGTAAAAGCATCCATGATTTTTGGATAAAAAGCCATTATTGCATAGGATTTTGGGGGGGGAATTAAAGTTTGATGTATTCACCTTAAATTAGGGCATTTATCAGAAACTGAAACTGAAGTTTGTGGTTAAAGAACCAATAGAAGGCACCGTCATTGTTGCAGCCACCAACTCTTTTATCTTTTCAGACTATTATCTCTGAATCAGGGTGTATGCCATGTACTTGCAAACCTGTGTCATCCTCTGACCCTCAACCAGAAGTAGAATGCCACCTTCGGCTCGTCACAACACTCGCTTGTTCCGTGTGTGTGACCCTGTGGTGACATTTACCCTAAATCCACACTGGCGAACACAGCCGAAGAGACGGGGAAAGGCCAACTTTATTAAATATTCATACCGGGGGGCCTTCAGGGGATATCTTCCTACAGAATCCCAAATATAATATTCATGTCGTCCTCTTCCCCTGCTTCTCTCGTAACCCCGATTCTCTTTTGTTGTGGAAAGTGGGTCAAGCGAAACCTTTTCACGAGGGCAGCCCCGAAGGTTTGACTGACAGATTAACCCCCCCGAAAAACAAACACACCGTAAACACCTACATCCATTCCTCTAGCATCTTAGCCTAAAATGCAGAAACACACATAAAAAGATACTTATAGAGGCGTTAAAATGAATTTCCTGCTCGTGATCACACCTCCCCCCCATGCTATTCATAAACGTCAGTGAGGTATCTAACACAAGCAGCAGGGTGTCCTCTGTCCAGCTCTCTGACTGTCATTGTGTGAGTAAGTGCATACCGACCAGTATTGTCAGTATCACTCCTTCCTGTGAATAGAGCATCTGGATCATTCTAGATGGATAGATAGTGCTAATGGTCAACATTATATAAACGTAATATATAAGAAAACACTCAACTTTAAAGTTAAGCGACAAAACAACAACTACAGCTTCTCTTTCCATTTGCCCTACTTTTTTAAATGTTCTATCTCCAGCATATTTCCCCTCCTCTCCCAACTCAACCTTTTTTCCTGCTCTGAAATGTCATTATTCTCACCCCCCCTTTCATAAATTAAGGCAGTGGCCTTTATTCAGGATGAGTCATTTCTACATCTCTCTAGACCGGAGGCCAGGTGGAGCAATGAAAAGTTTCTTGAGGTGTTTCTCTGCTTGTCAGTCGGGTTTTTCAAGTCGGACCAGACTCTGAGGAAACGGCAGAGGACTCGGTTGAAGCCGGGCGGAAGAATGTAGAGGAGGAGTTGAGGTAATGTTGTATGTGTGTGTGGCATGTTTCAATCTGTGTAAGCTGCTCTTTAAACAAACATTACCACCTCACGATCATCAGTTAAAGCAATTAATGTATCTGGGGTTTTCAATTCTGAAATGTAGTTTGTTTCTTATGCCCACACTAATAAAACGAGATTAAAATGCAAAAAAAATTTTGGTTTGAGTAATTTGCAGATTTTATTATAAACAAGGGTAAAATATTTTAATAGTAGATCATACGGCTCATATTCATCTTAAAAATACTAACAAGCTCGCTCTGTTTGGTGAATGTGCTGCGTCATTCCCAACAGGTGTCTCGTATCATTTATCGATGTGATAAGTGCCACAGGAACTTTCTCTCACCCCGCACTGACCCAGTAAGAGAGCAGAGCTGCACAACACACACTCACACTCACTCAATCCAAAATACATGATCACAAACACACATATGTTCATGGACGCCTGCAAGAAAATCCCAGTCAGGTCCACGGTGAAACAGCGAAGAGGGTTTTTGACACACAATCAAAAGCAAAGTGTAATAAGGGAGGGAAAGACTGGAGGGGGAAATATTGTCCAAACAGAATCTTCGCCCTAACACAGTGACAGACGGCTTGGCCGCAGATTTGATGAAATCTGAGGCCGAATAATTTAGCTCGAGGTGACACTTCAGACACTGTGTCGCACTGTGTTTACATTATTTGGCAGATAACAGCATCTAAACTGATTTAAATGTACAGCATACAGTGATAAGTCTTAAGTGGCATAAGAACATGAGATCTTTTATCCGACAAAGGATTCATTTCAAAAAGTATGAAAGATGCACATATGTGAACAATAGAAAAGTCTGTTTATCATTAGTGAAAGTGTTTTCTTTGAATGGCCTCTCAGAGGCTCCCATCCTGAAAACGAAACCCATTTACGAGCCTGACTGAGCATGCTGCAGACGCCCTTCAGCACATTATTAAAATATGTACAGCTTCATGTGGTCCGCCCTTGTTTTTGGCTAAGGATGAGCTCTATTCATCTAGAAGGGTGAAATGTTTACTGTAAAAAAACCCTCTCCTAGGACAGGTCTAAGTTCTGGATCCTGCCTTGACCTCTCTGACTTCAACAATAATAAAGTCAGAGATAAAATAAAATAGTTTTCCGTTTTATTGATGAGCATCTATTCGTGTTTAAACTCGAATTAACGAGTAAAGCTAGATGTTGCACGAGTGTACACTTGAATGATTCCTCTCACAGGCAGCATCAGAACAGGATCCTTGCAACCTGCACCTTGTTTCTGCTCTCGCTCACATTCCTGTCATCAAAGCCACGGGCGGACTGGACCAAACCATCTCCGCGGAGCTTTTCCGGAGAAATTTCATGATTTTATGAAGCTAGATTTGACAACCTCAGTCTTTCAATAAATACATTTTAATGTTGGATGAACGTGTGTGGAGGCTTCTCGTCGTCTTAAGTGCTGAGTTTCCCTCTTAGGAACATGTGGAACACCATGGGGGGAAAACGTGACCCCCCTGTATTCACAGAAAGTGGTCTCGTCGCGGTGTTGTGCCCAAAAACGAGCCTCTGCCAGAAACTCATCGCCGTCCGCGGGAGCGTGCGAGCAGGATGTTAAAGTTGTATCGCCCCATTTCTATTCGTCCACAACTGCTTCTATCTGAATCAAACTAGTTACTATAACGTGATAATCATAACAATAATAATAATAACCACCACGTTTTTCTTTACCGAATGATTACAATTAGGCAAAAGGCAATTCCACAACCTTGTCTCTGATTTGCATATGTATCAGTCTATTATCCATTTTGAGACAATATTTGGAAACTAGACTGTAATTAACTAGATTTATGGATTCAGCTACATGTAAAATAAAGACAATTTAGCTTTTCCACGTCATCCTTGTGATTTTTGTACATGCTCTGGGACCAGGTTAATAGCCGATCCTGTCTGTAAGAGCAGGTTGTGGATGTTTAAAATCCACTTATTTTGAAAATACCCCTTTCCCCCTGCCAAAGAGTGAATGCAGCTCCTGGTTTGTAATTAAAAGCTTTTATTTCATTCATGTGGGTTGTATTTGGAAGATTGTAGCTCACCCAGTCCTTTATAAGAGGAACTCAATTTAACCACAAAGACAGTTACTCACAAATTAAACATAAAGGAAGTCTCATCCAATTCTGATCATCCTGTCACTTAAACATAAGAGAACACAGCTATAGAAAACATAAACAGCGATTAAAAGGGGCGGTGCCGCCTCCACAGCCTGCGCGCGCGCTCCCGTGGACGCGTTCTGGCAGAGGATCCTTTTCCCTGCGCGACACCGGCGCTGCCATCTTGGTCGGAGCTGACTCCGGCTCTGCAGCGACACGACTTCCCAGGAAAGTTTAAACATTTCGCGTCTCCGCTCCGGCCGCTGCTGAGCTCGACGTCTCACGGCTCTGCCCGAAAGGACGCACACTTTCACGAGGGACGAGGCCGAACCGGTGCGAGGAGAACGGGGAGGAAGGACGGGGGGGGGTCGCAGGAAGGCCACGGATCTCCCGGTGGGAATTGTTTAAAGTGTCATATCGGATCTTTTCGAGCCAGTCCGAGTCGCTGCTCGCTTCACGAACTCAGCCACCATGAGTGGACACCCGCAGCAGCGGCGGCAAGCCAACTCGGGCTCCTCGCTCCTGTCAGCGCAGCAGAACGAGCTCCTCTTCCAGCACCTCGGCAGGAAATGCATCGTAAGTTTTTCCCTCCTCCTCAGGAAAACTTGTACTTCTAGTTAGCTTCCCAAAACAAGCTAACGATGCTAGCTCGTTTCCTGTCCGGAGACGGGCGCGAGCGTAGAGGTGTACATGTGTGTGTTTGTGTGTGTTTTGTGAGCCTGGAACTATTTGTTGTGATTCCTGCGTGTGACCGGGGTGGAAGAGGTGGGTTTGTTTTGACAGCCGGGGCGACCGAACAGGGATGGAGGGAGGGAGGGAGAGATGGGAGCTAGCTAAGTAGCCCGGGTTTCGGACCTTTCTTTAGGGGGCGAACGGCAGGTTCCACCCCGAGCTCCAGGTCTCCTCTCGGCCGAGGACACACCTGAACTCACCCAGACATTCCTGTGACACCCAGCTCAGACTCACCCTGGTCCGCCACCAGGGGGGTCCATATCCCTGGGGTTTGTTTCTGTTTATAATTGGGAGGGGGGGGTCTGCTAAATCCATCAGAGGTAAACAATGATCTTTTTTTATTGCATTGGTGTTACACAACACCTAGGTTGTTGTCAGGAAGTGTGTGTGTGTGTGTGTGTGTGTCTGTGTGTGTGCACAGAGGAGATAACCCTGAGTCCTCCTCCTCCTGCAGGACCTGACGTCTTCGCACCATTACTGCAACGTCATGACTCGACACTCTCCCACCATCTCGCATTACGCAGCACGTTTTGCATCCAGCTGAATCATGTTTGTGTGCATCGTGGATTGTGCAGCAAGCTCCACGAGTAGACTTCAAACTAGTCCTTGTGACTGTTTAGTGATCAGTTCTTCCTCCTCCATTATTCTCAGTCAATAATCATCTCCGGCTGGCATAATGTAATAATTCCTAATACATCACCAACATTTAGTGGTTTTCATTTTGACTAAAAAGTAGGTGTGCATGCCTTGCAGGTGAGGCGTTGGCCCCTACATCAATACTAGACTTAAATCTAGACCTCATGTTTGTTCAGTGATAAGTTTTCCCTCTTATGATACTGCAGCATAGTTTTACTTTTCAATAATCCTCCCTGACTCGCACACTATAATAATCATAACACATGAGAACTATTTGAGAAAGGAAACTAATAAAATGCATGACACGCGTTTAGTGGATGCCTGTAGTTCCACACCTAGAATTACACAGTCGGTTTGGCTAACAAGTAAACGTACGTGCCTTGTAGGTGAGGCGTTGGCAGCTGCATGATTAATAATGGACTTAAATCGAGTCCCCATGTTTGTTTAGTCATTGGTTTTCCCCACTTTATTATAATTCAGGACACTTTTCTTATATAAATATTATTCAAACATCCCTACTGGCTTAGACACTATCATATTCATAGGTAGGCAAGGCCCTTATTTCAGAAAGGAACATTTATATTACAATATATTACCAGCATTAAGTGGTTATTCGTTTCACACCCAGAATTAAACAGATCATTCGGCTGCTGAATAAACAATATGTAGATTTAATATAGATGATCCTTATGTACATTGCGAGAGACGTGGGCTCTGGGGCATAAGTATGTCTTTCTATCACTTAGGGCTGGACGATATGGACAGAAATGATATCAAGATAAAAATGTTTATCATTCCATATAGATAATATATCAATATTTGTCAAAGGTAAAAGACTGATTGCTGCTGAGTCAAGGTTGTAGGTTTAAGCTCTTCTGCATAGACAGAGAAAGATCAATAATGTGTTTCTGAACAACAAGCCTCATATCGATTTATGACAATTGTGATAATTATTTGATATTATTTGAATGCCCAGCCCCAATGAAACATTTGCTTGTTTGATTGGTTTCCCCCTCTATGATCTTACAAGACAGCTTTTATTTTTCAATAATCCTCACCAGCTGGTACAATTTATTATTCATTAACTTTTTATAAAGAGCAAACTAATACATCATAGTATATTACAAGTATGCTTTGTTAAGTAGTTTTACACAGTATTCAGACTTAATTAAATGATGCTCATTCACATGCAGACGGGCACTGTGGCATAAGTGGTTGCGTGTAACATCATCGTGACCTTTTGCGTCACCTCATGAGTCTTCTGCCCAGTGCGCCACCACCTTTAAGACAGTGATGTACTTGTATGTCTTTATTGGTTCAAATAATAACCCTTACTTACCCCCGCCCCCACCCATTAAGGGTTGTCGCTAAATCAGCCTTATTCCCTCAACAAGATGTGTACGTGTGTGTTATTCAGTCTCAGACAGTATCCATTCCTATATCTTTTAGCCTTTCTCTCTTATTTTGAAATTGGGTCATTTTTCTTTGCCCTCCCGTCTCTGCAAATATCACGTGGAGATATCAGCCGGAAAGACTGTCACAACCTCACCTGTGACCGATCCCCTTCACAGATAAGATGGGTTTTAAAGTGGAGCTGTGTAACCTACATTCAGCTTTGCTCTGTGGATATTGGTCAGTTCAAGGTAAAATACAGAAGCGCAGAAATATTTCCATTATAAATGTTCTCTCTGGTCACTTCCTCATAGTGATCATAGTTACATATTTATTGTGCAGAGGAAAGAAGTCTTCCCCTTTGTCAACTTTCTGCCGTGAACCAGTTGTGCCCTCGGTTTTGTTGAGGTACCTGTATTACCTCGCATGATTGCTTTGGGAAGAGCACACTTCCTGTCCCATGACACAAGTATGTCAGGCCTGTGCGTGGTCATATGGCGGGATGTCCTGCCTCCCCCCCACCTTTTTTTTACAAGAACAAACAACCCTCAGAGGCGCGTCCTCCCACGTCTCTGTAACCTGTTTTAAAAATCCATTGACGACGTTCCACTGGCATGCTGTCAACTGTGTCGCTCGACATGTGACGGAGACGAGGAATCGGGGAACATTCCTCCCTGTCCTACGCTCTTGTGTGTCTGTACACGTCTTTGCATGCAGAGTGGGTTGGAAAGAGAGAGTGTGTTTGTGTGTTGAGAGAGGGAAAGCGAGAGAGGACATTGTGTGTCTCCCTGACCAATCTAATTAAAATGCCCATCAGTGATTTAGTGGCTGACTTGAGTGATTGTGTGTTATGTAATGCTCTTATTATGCAGACAATGTAAGAATCGGGAATTCGCCTTGGCATTATTCCTTTGTGCTGTCTATCCCAGGCCTTAAATTCTGTGAAAGCAAAGCTCTCCTACCTTTTTGTGTATTTTTAGTACCCTAATCTGTGCCCAAAATATGTTGCCACTTCTAAAAATGGCAAGTTCTCATTAAATACACACATTGTTCAATTGCTGCAACGTGTGTTTGGGGATTTTAAGAGCACCAATTAGATTCCTTCCTGTGTGTGTCATCGTGCAGCAGAACAGCTCACTTTATTGACAGATGCATAACTTGGGAATTGTGTACACACCCTGCGTGCTGCATGTCGTAATCGCAATCAGGTGCACACGCAGGCGGCTGTGCTTGTTGGTTTCACTCATTGGCATTCCTTGTGCTGTTTCCACCGTCAGCAATGCCGTCTGACTGGGCAAAAGGTGGAAGAGGTCCAGTTTGCACTGTGTGTGTGTGTGTGTACAGACTGCCTGATCAGCAGTCCTGTCCTACAGGAAGTCCCGTGGTCGGCCTCCTCTGGTGATTTGTGCTGGAGAAGTGGAACATGACTCCTCTTTTCCTCCGCTTCTCCTTCTTTCTAAAATGCCCTCCATCCACACTCTCACCTGAGCTCTTTCTTTTTGATCTGTTCCAATCCCTTGCTTTTCTGTCCTTTCTCACAGTTTTCTTTCCTGCTACCCATCTTTTGCTTCTTTTCCTATTCTTCCTCCTTTCCTGCCTCTTCTTTACCACGCTGCCTTTGTGCGTCAGCCACTTATCCACTCTTCTGGCTGTTCCCACTCCTTCCCATCACTCACCAGTTCATACCCGCTTTCTCAGATCTTGTGAAGACGTGGAATAGCTCATAGTTTGTGCCAGGATGGAACAGCTTGACAAAATGGTTGATTGGCAAATCAGGACACAGGCCCTAGTTAGTTTATCGACTTGTACAGCTTTGTCACGCAGTATGTTTTTCACATCCAATTGTTAATGTTTTCCTTTTTGACAGTTTTATTCATTTTGAAGCACCCACTTCCTGAGTCTCAGATTTTCCTAAAATGGTGAATCTTTTTCATCACCGTGTTTCTGTTTATTTTCATTAAAAAAATGTATTATATAACCTGCACAAATATCAGAATCTCCCTCTTTCTGTCCAGCTCAACTGTAGTTAGAACACCTCCCATGCGTGTCTTGCCCAGGTGATTGCATCATCATCATCACCGTAGATCAGGTCAAGTGTAGCTGTAGCAACCGAGTGTGTTTGTGCTCAAGAGACGGAGAATTTGTACGTGAGAAAGTGTATTTTTGTCGGGTTTTGATGACTCCATAGAGCGAGCTCGGCTTCCTAAAGCCTTTGGCCCTGTCATGAGCAATCACTGCTCCACGGACAGATGGAACCCCAGGGCCTCCGAGCCTCCACACTGTTACACTCAAAGAGAAAATCAGTAATAAAGCAAAATTCATAATATTCTTTTAATCAAAATGTTGTAGATGTAAATCCAAACAATCGAAAGCTTCCAAGGGACTCTGTGTTTGTAGAGGTGTGAATAGAAATATTTTGCACATAAAAGACAAATTGCTTTTAAATACCTGTTATTAACACAATGGGACTTGTCTATACATTTGAAACAAACGCTATAGTGTTGATAAATGCAGCTATGAGGCCGTGAGAGAGTCTGCAATGTTCTGCAGTGTCATTCACGTCGCGAGTTTAAAAACTGACTTACAAACTATCACTATGATGTAATGGTTCCTCTGCAAGTGCACGTGTGCTTCTGTTCTCTCACACAGGCTGTGTAATGTGCAGATTAATGTTGAACAAAGCTACATTAGCGCAGACTAGTATCAGCCTTTCAGCTGGTTCCCTGTACCTGTGCAAACTGAGAAGATGAAATTTATCTCCTATATGCAGAGCTGTGGCCAAATCCATGAGAACACTCATTGTTTCCACTCTAGTGAAGAGATGTGGGATGATCTTAGTTGAAAATCATTTTAATTAGTGTTCTAACTTCTAACAGTAGTTGTGTAAACAGCAACACCCCTTGTTTATTTGAGGGCCGCACCTAAAGCACGAGCGAGTACAAGGAGTAAAGGTGGCGTGTTTATGTGATAGTTGGCGCAGGCAATGTGACCAGTCTGTCAAGTGTCGGCACAACTTAACACCATTAACTCCAGAGTGACCCAAAAAGACAGAATAGCGTCGGGCCTAAATTCAAGCATGAAAGAAACCAAAGCAGAAAAACACAAAGTCTCTATGCTGCACTGATGCAAAAATTCCTGGAAGTCTGGTGCTGACGGATAAAAATCACCAGGCGTCTCCCCCCGTTGATGCTCCTGCTTTCATCTGTGGGGTAATGACTGAGAACATGGACCCCTCAGCGTGAGGAGTCCCTCGGAGCAACCTGTAAAACCAGTGGGAGTCTGATCTGGTCTTGTGATCACAGACGTGTCTCTGTGCTCACTGCAGGTGTGTTTTTATGTAACCTCCAGTGACTGTTACACACCATAGAAGATGCTTCACAATTGCTTAGATGACTGCTATACTTGATTTCACACGGTGTACTGACTTAGGTATTTTTTGGGTGTGTGTTCAGTCTTAATATAGCATTCATCCTTGAGGGTTCTCCTGCTTCAGGTGATGCTCAAATATTTGCAGTGTCCTTAATACGCAACCAGAGTGAGCTCATCTCTTGCAGCTGTAGTTGAGGGTAGTGTGTGTCCTCGGTGACTTCCCCGGACAAGTGTGCCCTTCCTGTCAAACAGGAGACTCGATCTCTTTGACAGACGAGTGTGTTGATAGTGACACAAAATCAGCTTTAGTTCCTGCTTGTCGGACGTTTGGAAATGATGGACCCCCGGGGCAGAGCGACTCGACAGCCCACAGAGTCACTGTCACTCAGTCGTCAGTAATATGGTTGTTATACTTTGATGCTGCCCATCAAGCAATGGGAAATTGTTTGTGGATGGCGGTGTTGTACTGAAAGTTTGACGTTTTTCTGTCATAGTCCGATTTTCTTTCAGCTATGATCGTGGACATAACAAGGATTTAAATATATTTTTTTACAAATTTTTA
The DNA here is from genome assembly GCA_038501795.1 of Pseudopleuronectes americanus. Taxonomy (NCBI): domain Eukaryota; kingdom Metazoa; phylum Chordata; class Actinopteri; order Pleuronectiformes; family Pleuronectidae; genus Pseudopleuronectes; species Pseudopleuronectes americanus. The sequence goes on from CM076737.1 coordinate 9,191,591, forward strand.
ATAAACCTTAGCTTAAGACCTTTACTTTTATTCATCCTCTATTCATTTTTCCCTGCTCACATTTACTCACATCTCACAGTTCCTGTATGGATTTTATTTTATTCTCTTCCTGTGGTGTGCATCTTTTAAAACCCCGGTGAGAGACCTTTACATGGCTTCTAAAAAACACACCACTTGAGGGACTGTCCATTAAACAGTACACAGGCCCAGCGTGACTCTCCCTCTCTGTCTCCCTCCCTGCAGTCATTGTCCTCAGCAGTGGCCCAGGTGTTCGTAGCAGATAGGAACTCTACCTGGAGCAAGAAATGCGGCGGGGTGGCCTGCCTGGTCAAAGACAACCCGCTGAGATCCTACTTCATCAGGGTCCTTGAGCTCAAGGTAAGTGAAGACGCAGCAAACAGCCAAAAAGACACTTTGAAGATTACTGAGAATTTGTGATTTATCGCTAGCTGGTGCTAACAGATGATTGTACTCCCCCCAATGAACGCCCGCTGTGGTGCACCACTGTTCGATATCCATGTTCAACTTTATGTATTCATAGCCACACAGTACAATCTGTGGGATGTCTGTTATTAAACAGGCCTATAGCATTTATTGTCCTCTGTGTTTTTGTGTACACCAATAATCTATCGACCTTATTCTGAATAGGACATTACTCTATTAGTTGCTGAAGTGAATATTCCATTCATATTCATGTTACTGAGCAAAGTCTAATTCTTACTCATGCCAACAGATAGAAAATGCTGTTTACATGGCAGCATCTTATTCAGACGATTGTATTAATCAGGTTAATATGGCTAAATTGGTGTCCATGTATATCTTTTCATTATCTGTCTGTTTCTTTCCATAGGATGGCAAAATTCTGTTTGAACAGGAGCTGTACAATAACTTCAGCATCAACACCCCAAAACCCTACTTTATTACATTCGCTGGAGACGTGAGTTGCTTTCTCTATTCCTTTTGCTTATCTATCTATTTAATGAAAAAGCCTCACCAACAATTTCGGCCTCTCATGTCATAATGATTTTCCTCACGGAGGCACAGTTTCTGAGTCTATTTATTATATTCTTTAACGAAACATGCACGTGCAAGTTATTTCCTTCATCAGAAATCTAGTCATACTCTTGATGGCGTCGGTTCCCATCATTTAAAACAACATTTATTTTAAATTGACGTGATAAGTCCCCTTTTATTTGTGGACTGTCTTAGCTGGTGGGTACAGTGGCTCAGACTCCAGCAGACCATGAGGTATGTGGTATCTGCTGTCTGTGCTGATAAGACTGGGATAGTCCACTGGAGATGGATTTGTAAATGCAGTCATAGAAAACTGATTAAATATCTAGGGAGGCTGTTGGCACCTCATAAAACCTGACTGACTTTACAAATGTACTTTTGTTGAATTTGTACAATTGTTTGGTTGTGTGTGTGTGTGTGTGTTTACAGACATGCCAAGTGGGTCTGAACTTTGCCAGTGAAGATGAGACCAAGCGTTTCTACGGCCATTTGACAGAGCTGGTGGGGAAAAGACAGAGAAAAACCGGTACCAACTTATTCTTGCAGCAGACTTCTCTACAAACCTACCTGCTCTCCTAACACATTTTTTTTAAATCACATGTTTAGGCATTATGAATTATTTTGCTCAAAATACAGCAGCTTTTAAAAACCTGTATCAAGCCGAAGCCTCTTGCTGTAATGAACATTAAAAGTGCAGTCTGAGGTTTTGGCTTGAACTTATCTGACTGATATGAGCACAAGAGCAAATTCATTGCTAAACATGTCATTTTTCTAAAGCTCTTTCACACAGAACTGGGCAAAAACATTTCATTACATGAAGAAAATGAATGTATAGGTCCTAGATTGACGTCCTCTAGCTGCTATGTGAACTCTGGTTTACATAGACTTAATCGTCTGATCTAAAGTATCATATATTTTTGCCTGGTACTGTCACTACTCATTCTTCTTTTCCTGCAAATTTGCAACCCCCCCTTCAGCCTTCACTCTTCAGGTCCTCATGTATAAATGAATGCGGTCAGAATTTAATCCAAACTCCTTAAAAAGTCAAATTTTAACAATTTAAAGTCATCTAACAAATGTTTCCCTGTATGGAAACCTCACATTTACCATGGACCCCAATTTTTTGTTTCCCCCATCCACATACACAACAGTTAATGGGACATACTGGATCAATATGTAGGATCTGCCGGATCGAATAGTCGGACAATTATGTTGACTGGCCCAAAGGGGGCGCTCCAGTTTCAGTTTAAAATGAGCAAATGATTGACATGTTAAGAAAAAGGTGACTTTTCAATATGAATAAAATATGAATGGTTTTTATCTAATACAGACATTTCAACTTTGGGACTACAAGACCTAATGGAACATTTAAACTGCCTTTGTTCTGCGTTCCACCTTCTATCTTATCTCCTCATCTAAGGAAATGAGCTGTGAATGTTTGTGTGGGTCTGAACAGAGTGAGGACTCAGTTGAAGACGCCTACTTCATGCAAAACCACTCGGATACATTGTTAACCCTATTATTCTGGCACTGTTATCATCGCTTGCTTGATTACGACCGTCCGTCTTCCTTCTTCCTCCTCCGCTGGGTTGTTCCCTGACCTTTTCAAATGGATCGTCCTCTTTAATCTTTTCCTCTTAAGCTATCTGCATTGGATCCTCATCTTATCTACAAGGCTTTCAGTACTTTATGTCTGTTTATGTGTGAGGTTAATGTGTGAATGTTTTATGGTGTATTTAAGGTTCTATGTGAGACAGAAAGAGGGAGGCATATTGCCCTCTAGACAGTTGACTGTTATGAATTCATATATGGATATAATATATATAATATGGATAATATTAGCTGTAATGTGTGAGTGAATGAAAGTAAAGTCTGATTTACGTCCCGTTAACGCACTAATCGAACACTTTGCTTGGCAATTTTTCTCCGAATAACTTTCACATCCCGTCGAGCCCTTCGCTTTAAACCAACAACACTTTCCTCTGTGCTCTTGTGCACATTCTCTTCTCACTAACCCAGTCCGCTGCCCAGCGCTGGATTGTAATGGTTTGATTTTTTTGTCTGTGTGTTCACAGAGAAGAGACGTGACCCTCCAAATGGTACGTTTTTCACCATTTCTTGAAAATAACCTCAGATATGAACAGAGGAGGAGTGTTAAGCCCGCTTCTGGTGTGTGTCTGATGATGCTGGGAAACGTTTGGGTCGGTCTGTGTGGTGTGTCAGCTGGGTGAGGTCTCAGGATCATTCAAGTTTTGTTTCTCAGGAGTATTTGTTTTACTTGGCAACATGTCGAGGCTGTGCAGCATACATAGAAGTACATGAATGCGTTGTCCTTAAAGTAAAGTCAAAACATTAGTGCCACGTTGATGGACACTATTGTCCCACAATGCAATGCACAAAAAAAAATAAGGATTCTTCTTATAGCAGGAAAAACTGACTGTAAACGGTGGTGATACATTTGTGGGAAAAACCTTGAGATTGCAGATGTAGATTATTTGATGCGTATCGTGCAAATCCTGTGATATTTTCCAATTGCTCATGACTGACAGTGTGTTTTGGAAGTTGGACCCAATTTTCTGCTCTGCCTCCTTTACTACATTTTTATTTTATACTCTTTACTGCAGCGCATGAAGATTAGAGCAACCTGCAAAAATCAAATGGTTATTCAGCTGCAGACAGAAGCAAACTATTAGTTGAACAAGTCAAGTCCCACTTCAAAAGCTTATTAGAGTCCCTGAAACTTTGAACAAGAGACCCTTGAAACCCAAAATTACATCTTTCAAGGGTTTGTTATGAAAGAAAATCCCTTAAAATGCCTTGAATGTAATTCCACACCTTACTTCCTCATTTCCTGACTGGGATCCATGAATAGATAACTCCCAGCTGCTTCCAGTCTCCATACCCTCACAGCGCCACCTGGTGTTCAGTAGGGACTAAGCCCCATAATCTGAAACCCTGTCTGTTTATTTAGTTTATTTTTTTCCAGACTGGCATTTGATTACTGTGAAATTCTTAACCGTGGTATTGACCATTTGTTTTTAAGTCAGAATAAATGGAATACTGTAGGAAACCAGAGGAGATATAATGCCATGATCTAATTATTATGGCACTGTGTTTACATCCATTGTAACTGTAATATTACAGCACACTGTAGTAAATCTTGATCATGTGACTTGTGTGTCATTCAAGGCTACAGTCTGTCACTCAGTGTGACTTAAGAGATGTAATGTATTTGTAGATAAGCAAACATCTGGGGGGTTTTCTGCCCATATGGTCCAATACACAGCCTAGTTTGGGCCAGTAGGAGCAGGAGATGAGCTCAGTTTTTCAAAGAGGCTGCACAGTTTCACCGATCTGGCTTATTAAAGTGTGTGTATGTGTGTGTGCGCGTTTGAGCAGCCATGCAGAAGTCTTAACTACACAATTTGACACATTTAAGCATTTAGCTGATGCTCATATTCCGAGCAGCTTAGCAGCACTGGGCCTGTGGATGTTTTGATTTGGGTCACACATGCTCAGATGCCATATATGGTCATGATGTCACTAACCCAACATGTAACCTGGAGCCATGCGATAAACCATCTTGCGCTCATGGTTGACTTCCTACAGAGAAGGACTTGTGCGGCACACGTCTCTGAGCCCAGTTGTGCCGTCATGCCTCACTGTTCATGCGAGTTTCTCTTGGACAAGTCGTGATTGGTTTCAGGTTCGGAAAATAAATGCATCTTCGTCTCTGAATTGGTTCAGTTCCAAAGGAAATCATCCCTGATGTCCTCACACAGACGTTTCTTCCCTCCGTCTCCATCTGTCTCACTCTTCCACCACTTCATCATAGCTGTGTCACTGTCTTTCCTTCTCTTCTGCTTTTCTCTTCCTGCCATCTCCAGCTCACCCTCTTGTCATCGTTTGTCCCAGTTTGCCCTCCGCTCCTCATTTAATTTCTCTTAAATTCCCCTCTTTTCTCTCTCTTTCCTCCTGTCTGCCCCCATGCCTTTCTCGCCCATCGTCTCACCCCACAGATTCATCATGTTGTAGAAACCCCTGAGATTAACGCAAGATTAAGCCATGGGTTGGGGGTTTAATGGTTACGTAATGTCCAGGGCTAAATCCCTAATAATTTGCCGGGATTAGATCCATTTGTGTGTTTTGCAGGGAATGGGAGGAGATTGTGGCGAGGTGGGCGGGGGAACTAAATCGTTTTCAGCCAGTCAGCACGATAATATAACCGTGCCCCCTTTTGAAATAAGGGAATAGAAAAAATGATTGCAAAGTAGATACACAAATATGCAGAGCTCAGACGTGCTGGCACAGCAAAGAAACAGAGACTGGGAAAACAGGAGACATGGAAGAGCGCTGTTAGAGTAATGGAAGGAATGTAAGAGGAAGAGCAACTCCGGCTGTTGGCTGGCTGAGTGGCTGGCTGGCGCTTTCCCTTCCCATGGCATTGCTGGACGTCAGCCGTCACAGCTCAGACAGCATGTGTTTCGGCTCCACCAGATGTCTGCAGAAGTCAGAAGTCAGCAAATGCCCCAAGTCCATCGCACATTGACTTTTTTTTCATCGGCTGATGTTTTGGAAATCTCGAGGATCCTCTTTGTTTTCTTTTACTTGAGACGACTGGAATCATCGCTAAGACGGATCAAGTGGTTTTGGTTATTTCTTTCATCGTACAGTGTTGCATCTAAGAGGAAGGTGCTGTTTTCTGAAGCAGTCTTTCCCCGGTTGAGCTTGAGGAACTTCTTGCATCAATCAGAACTTCTGTTTATATTTCTGCGCATTTTTTATCTTGACCAAGACACAAGATCCATCGTCAGAACAAGATACCTTTGGTTGCTCTTCCCTCACCACTCATGCCCAGCTCTCGTCTACAATGATGTTCTGCACCACCTTTCTGTCTACTCCCTCTGAGGAACTTAACCCCGAGGGCAGTGGCGTAGGAGGGGGAACAGCAATGGGAGGTGGAGGTCTGGGCCCCGGTAGCTGCCTGTCTTCCCTGCACTGCCTCGTTCTCCCTCAGGACGATCTGTACCCGTCTCTCTCTGACCCGACCGCTCGGCGCTCAGTTGGCCCCGAGGAGCGAGCTCGCAGCCTGGTTGGCGCGATGCTCCTTGACGTCAGTATGACCACCTGCACGGCCAAAGAGGAGAGTGGGTGCATTTGGGACCGGGTGAGAAGGCGACGCAGTCGGTCGGCCTCACCTTCACCCAGCAAAACTCCTAAAAGTCCCTGTAGTGAGAGGGTCAAAGGTATGTGCTACAGCTGAGGCACGGGTGGAAGAAGTAATGAAACCATCTTGAATGTGTTCAGTTTTTAGATGAGGACATGTGGAGAAAACATGTTATAAAGGAACAAACCAGACATAAATAGATCATTTGGGTTTGGTGCCATAACAAATTCTGAAATACTGACTGGTAGTGAACCTGTTGCAGCGTGCTGACCTTGTTGTTGATTTTAAATCCCATGTTGTTTGGCTGCACGTGTCCAGTTGTTGGTCCTTCTGATTGGTTGTTTGCTGTCCACATTACAGTGTACAGTTATATGATTTTTGGTCATGTCGAGGTTCCCAGCTTATCTTCTTTTTTTTTCTTTTTATTTTCAAACGAAAAAATCATCCTCCTCCCCACACTGATTTAGAAAGGCCGAACATGTTTCCCATTATTTCCAGAGTATGTCTGGGGTCTTAGAAAGTCTAATGATATTCAATCATCTGAATTTTAGGCCTTTATTAAAGTCTTAATTTTGTTTAAATATAACGTACTAGGTCTTAATTATGTTAACTTTCATTTTAACCCAATTCCACTGTGCTTTAATAATAGTTTAATGGTATAATAATATTTTAAAAATCATCCAGTTGGTTATGTCTCTGTGTTGTAGTTCTCTACAAACACTGTGGTCAGAATTGATCTCAGTGCACTTTTGATGTTATTTTCCTATATTTATTTAGGAGCGTGTTCTTTTAGTTTGAGAGCTGGACTCAGTGATTTCACTTTCAGATTGTGTAATGCTCTCACACAAAAGCAAGAGAATGTTGTTTTACCTAAGTGACAGTTTGAAGGATTGTTTCAGACACGCATCATCTGTAAGTGATCTTGCATTAGAATGAGAAATGACAGTTTGGTGAAATATTATCTTCACAAAGATGATCATTCCAAACACAGAACAAGCTTCACCACAGATTTACAAACTTTTATACCCCAGAGACACTTCCCCGTCTTTCATTAATAAGATTTCGTTCAGTATCGTCTCTCAGTCTGAACAAGTTTTGACATTTCAGTTTGTGGCAGTAATGAGATGACACAATAATCCCACATAGCCTGGGCCACTTTCACGTCCTTAAATCCCAATAAAACCGGACTCGTCTGTGAGCCAAGTCTGTAAAATCCATTAAATAATGGATTACATAATAAAGCGGACACTGCTGGCCCTGGAGCCAGGGCCATTTCTCATGTTTTATGACTTGTTACGCACTTAACGCTTTTATGTTTTCTCAATTACTGGACTTTTATAACCTGTGACCCTTTAAATATAAAACCATATCTGTATTAACTGTTTAATAAAACTCCTTTCGACATGATGGAAAACCCACAACCCATTTTTGTGTGTATTTTTAACAAAGCCTCTCCTCTAATGAATTACATGAGCCGTAACTCTGTCCCCTTCTCTTTTGCAGGTCCCTCATTGCCCATGGCCACAGTCGACATCAAGAACCCCGAGATCAGCAATGTGCATCGTTACCATAGCAACTCTCAGGTGAACAACATTGTGCACTCGGCCTTCCCCAAGAGGGAGAAAAAGGTCAAGGGCAAGAGCAAGAAGAGGCTGACCAAGGCGGACATCGGCACGCCAAGCAACTTCCAGTGAGTCGGGGGGGCGCAAGTGTGGTTGCGTTTATTCTGTTTCCCTAGAATAGATGTAGAATTTCAAATTAAGACTTACTTTAACTATTTTAATGTACAATTTTATACAATTATCACCAAATTTGGATACAACATCTTGAATAACCATATCTAACAAACCCTGTACTCTTAAAAAATAGTTGCATGGTTTTATCAGCATTAGAATAAATGAACGTCAGTGTTAAAGCCCTGCTGAATGTAGGGGACGTTTAGCTTTATCGTAGATACACTTCCCATATGAACCACGCTTGCCCACAGTCTGATCCCCTCCCTGTTACTCTCCATATAAGTGCTGCTGAATCTGGGGGGGGGTATTAATCCAGGCTGTCTTTACTTATCCTGTGAAATATGAGATGAGGCTTAATAATGCAGACAAATCTGTGCCGTGCTCTCAGGAACCGTGTCAGCGTTTGTAAGATCCTGCAGGTTATCTCTGGCTGTTTTCCCTGCGTTTGCAGTAAACAGATTTATTGTCCTCCCTCAGTTTGGTGCAAGCTCTTTTTGACCTTTACTTGACCTCACATCCTCTTGTTTTTCTTTCTCTCACAGGCACATCGGTCACGTAGGATGGGATCCAAACACAGGCTTTGATGTAAGCAGAATTCACAGAACATAACTACATTCTGCACATGTCGCAGTTCGTGACCCTTGGATATTCTTAAAACTTGGCCCGCGACTTGCCCCCCCCCACACTCGTCCTCAAGACACATTTTTCAAATTTAGTAGAAGCTCCAAAATATTAAGCCGAGCTGCGTGGCCAAGTCGCCATGAGGGTTACACAAGGAGATTTTGGTGGGAACAGAGTCAACCTGCATCTGCATAATCCATGGACTCGTTCCCAAAAAGCTGCGTCAGTAATTACGCTGCGTGGCGAGTTCGGGATCAGGCAGGTCAGAGGACTTACCCTGTTCATAACTGGGGGGGGGGATCTGATGATTTGGTTTCATAAGGTAATGCTTTCAAGGACTTAGATTGATTTGAATGTGTGACGTCAGTCAAACAAAGCTCCCTCACCTCCCAGAACCTCAGGCTTAAAATGAATGGATTCACACATTTTATATTCCAAGTAGATATATTTGTCTTTTTTATTCTTTTATATCCTCATATCCTAGAAACTAGTTTAAAGGACTTAAATACTGTGAGCATCCGAATCACTACATCTACAAAGGGTGTTAACTGTTGCACCATCGCACGTCTATCCTAAAAGTGGATCTCTTTATCGTCTGTGCAGAAGTGGCCAGACCTGTTTTAACTTCTATTTAAATACCGGGTGAATGAAAATTATGTTTTTCCAGCATCACAGGATGTAGTGTTACCCCCAACCACAAGGAGGCAGCATCCCCTCTGATATTTTGGTCATCTTTTAAGCTGTTTTTACAGGGAGAGCAGAAAGTGTCTCCACACAGAAATGAATACTTGATCTTGTTAACTATTTATGATAAGTATGTCTCACTTTCACCACCTCATTAAAACAGAATAGTATTTTTATTATAGCCAGTGTCAAAGGAGAGAAGTGAGAAATATGACTTGTGTCTATTAGAGTTGCATTTGTTTCTTTTCACCTGTTGAAAATAATTAGACTAAACCACTGATAAGAAACTATTGGTTCCTGTTAAGTAATGCATCACTATGTTACACATTTAATATTTATACAGATAAAGTCACTATATCTTCTTATTTCAGACATTAACATTTGGTAGACTTTAATTTAGTTATTAAATTGTGTCTGTTCCATTTTGAAGGTTAAGAGTTTGATTGTCACTGCCTCCATCTTCAGTTTTACATAGAGGAATTCATTAAATGTCATGTGTTTCTTTTCCCCTCCAGTTGAATAACTTGGACCCGGAGCTGAAGAACCTCTTCGACATGTGCGGCATCTCCGAGGCTCAGCTGAAGGACAAGGAGACCTCGAAGGTCATCTACGACTTCATCGAGAAGAAAGGAGGCGTGGAAGCCGTGAAGAACGAGCTGCGGAGACAAGGTGAGGCAGATGTGGACTTTGAGAATACAGATCGTCCGCCCGCCCCAAGAAATGACGAACGATATATTCATGTTTTTGCAGGATTGGCATCATGTGTTTTTAAAGCATCGATTGTCTTTAAGGGACAATCTAATCAGTTTGGTGGTTTTATCCCCAGGTCCGCCCCGGTGGAGCGGTAGGTTTCTATGCATGACCTGCTGTGACAGTTCATGACTGTGCATGTGGAGTTCCACTTTAAAACAGCCAATAAATTATAGCGTGTGGTCTTTCGTTGTTCCTTAAGTCAGTTCAGTGTTTGCTGTTCTACTCTTGTTTGTATTTGAGGTGGATGTGCTTTTATTACCCGTCTCTCGGGCTTAATTAATATCAACAGAGACATTATCAATACAGCGTTCCTGTTCCAGGCTGCATTGTGTTTAAGTAAAATTTGCGAAGTTGTTATCATGCAACGATTATGTCTCTTCTGTGCAACTCCTCTCTGAACCTGACAGGAGGCTAAGCCATACTTGTAAAACTCTCCCTGTGGTTTGCTTTACTCTAAACTCTGTGAATGAACTCTGCATGTGAACTTGCAACTTTTTAACCAGCAGACAGACTCAAGTGCACCAGTTCGAAACTTTCAAGAGTAAATCATGAAAATGAAAAGTCTGTATGATTAAAGGGACAATTTCGATGTAAGAAACATCTGAAACTTTTCCTTAACAGATTAACTTTGGTTACATAGGTGAAGCCTGCCCCCTGTGGTTTGGTTTTATAACTGCATGGCTTGATACAACAGGAAGTGGGGAACTGATGAACATTTTGAAAAGATTTGCTGTGAAGTTTTTTGTGAATGTCCACATCTTCCTACTCCTCTTCCCAAAAGTAACTTGAAGACGAATATGAATTTCTTCCAGCTGCAGTTTGAGCTCTGAAAGATGAAAACTGATCATTAGTGTCTCTTCTAACATGTTATTTCTTATTTCTCTTTCTCCCCTCAGCTCCTCCACCTCCTCCATCCAGAGGTGGCCCTCCTCCCCCACCCCCACACCACAGCTCGGCCCCTCCTCCCCCTCCTCCTCCTGCACGAGGGCGAGGTGCCCCGCCGCCACCTCCTCCCTCCAGAGCTCCCATCTCCACGCTCCCACCTCCTCCTCCATCTCGGCCGGGCATGTCCGCCCCGCCGCCGCCCCCCCCTCCAAGCCGAGGTTTTCTGCCGCCTCCCCCTCCGCCGGCTCATGCCTCAATTCCTGTGGCCCCGCCGCCTCCTCCACCTCCTCCGCCCTCATCCTCGATTCCATCCGGTGGCAGCGCACCGCCTCCCCCGCCGCCTCCTCCCCCACCCCCTGGCCCTCCACCCCCTGCTCCTCCAATGCTCCCGGAGGTGCCCTCAACCGGCACGGGGGCACTGCTGAGTCAGATCCGAGAGGGCAGGCAGCTGAAGAAGACTGAGCAGAAAGAGAGGCCGGTGTCCAACGTCGGCAGAGACGCACTTCTGGACCAAATCCGACAAGGAATCCAACTTAAAGTGGTCAGCTATTCACTCAATCACAGCGCACAGCTCGCCTGTCAATCAACCACCTCATAATTTGCATCCTGTGCTTTAACTGTGGCTGATTGTGCCGTCTCCTTTACAGAGGGACGACAACACAGACTCGCCTCCTTCCAGCCAAGGCCCCTCGGCAGGCATCGTAGGAGCACTGATGGAGGTGATGCAGAGAAGGAAGGCTATTCACTCTTCAGGTACAAACACACAAAAAACTGACACGGTGACACTATGAAATGTTTTGTTTTGTCCGAGTACAGCCCCAACACAAAATATTCAATTTACTATTATGTAACTGTTGTAATAAGTGAATCTGGAACGAGTACTAGATTTCATTATAACTTCTAAACTCTTTATAGTGAGTCATATAATAATACAAAGAAGAGTCCTGATTATTGTTTTAGATTCAGTTATGAGAGGATCTTTTAATAGAAGCTTATTCCACAACACTTTTTTCATACGAGTTATTCTGTACAAAATTGCTGCATCAGCTTCACATTGAAACTAGACTTTGTGTAATTCAGTGCATCAGGTGACGCTTCGTCCCCAAAATAAATCTGACTTTCACTACTTCCTCGTCGGTCTATAACAAACATGTGATAGTCTATTTCAAGCGTCTCATTGGGTGAAACGTCTCTTCCCTGCTCTACAGTAGTTTCTCTAAATGCATCAGGAGAAGGAACACGACGAGAACACACATATTTCCAGAAACACGTGAATTCGTTTAAACTTAAAAAAAAGAGCAGCGTTGTCCCAGCGTTGTCACTTACTGTGAAATCCGTCTTCTGTTCCACAGACGAGGACGATGACGATGAAGATGACGAGGACTTTGAGGAGGATGACGAATGGGACGATTAGCGATTTCCTCTTTCTCCCCTTCCTATCCCTCTGGATGACTATGACACTAAAAATTGTTCTCGTCTTCCTAAAAAGAAATCTTTAATTTCAAAATGATAAATATAAATGTTCTATCAATTTGCTGTATATTTTTGTTGCCTTTATGCTTCTTTTTTTTTCTTTTTTTATTAATCTGTGCAATACCTCATTTAACCTGTAAATGTTTGTCACTCTCATATCTTAGGTTTTTTCTCTTCATCTTCGTCACGTCTGTTCCTTGTTGGCTCCTTTTCCGTCTCTGGACAGTCAAATGTCTCGTCTGTCATTTTAACTGTGTCCTTCCCACGTCCCCGACCCTGTGATGTCATCACCTCCATCTGTCACTCAGCCTCCCGTCGCACATGTTCCCTCCCTCTCTCATTCCCCAGTCCTTGAATCAACATGTGCAATCTTTACATCAAGTTGTCTCTTGAACCTTAGAGTTTAATTTTTTTTTGTTTGTTTTTTATTCTTAATTATTTTTCTTTGTTTCATGTTTCCTTTGGTCAGTGATTGAAGGGGAGGGCTTTACGAAACCAGTTGCCACAAATCCTTCAATAAGTCGTGTCCTCGTTGTCCATCAGGAAGAGAAAAAGAAATTATTTTCATACCCTGTTGCTCCGTAGTTTATTTTTACTTATTCAAATGATCCTAGTTTAGCACTCATATTTTCTTAAAACACAGAAGAAGAAAAGAAATGAAAATATTTAGCTCCGTTTCCTGTCGACTGTAAATTTGCTCCAGAGTTTTGAGTCTCGTTATATTTTTGCACACAGCGTGAAAGTGGAGACTCAGTACAGGACATTTCCAGGTCTGTGTTTGGAACATGGACGCGCTTTAGGAAACGAGGCAAAGACCACGTGGACGTCAAGCATTTGAAACCGTTATCTCACCACACTACATAAAGTAAACACAAGGGGGCAGCCTACGACATGTCTGCCCATCACTTGTGAATTCTAGTTCTCTTTGTTTTTGTCATTGTCACACTACAGATTCTACAGACAGATAAATGCCTGTTTGTTGGAATCAGGAATCTCATCATGTCCAGTTTGAGGAATAAAGACATTTTTCGTTTTACACTTCTGATGCTTGTAATGGTTCCATACAATAAGTTACTGTGCAGAGACAGCCAGGTGTTGTTGTTCCTCTGGTAGACACTAAGTGCTGAGACGGGGACAATCGTTGGGTTCATGGCATTATTCAATAAGTATCGACAGTGTCTTGGCTAACCAGTGCGTAATGAGGACCAGTAGCATTGTACCAGACAGTGGTCAACCGTTACCCTGCAGAGACCAAGATATCACATGGCGATGTGTCATTACTTTTTCCCAGTAATTCTTTGAAAATGTGGATTTGCCACAAAGCTAAAATATCGCTAATTATTTGATCAGTAACAAGAATGGATTAAAAAAAACATGGCCGACCTCTGCTCCTGGACTACAAATTGTCCCAGTGTGGTAAAGGGAAGAGGGTTAACCATTAAAAACATTATTTATACAGAGTAAATTGAATTAAAAGAAAATTGGTTTTTCTACTGATTCAATATCTAATTTAATTAAAGGAACAATTTGAAAAGTAGCGTGGTCCTGCTTTAATGGAAGCCATCTTGGCTCCACCTTCCTACTTGCTTTGTCGACCTAAAGCAGGTTTAGAACTTTGCTCTTTCATTCAACTCGACTCTTGGTTTATTTCTCTTTGGCGCCTGATAATCCAAGACATTGTGGACCAAGCATTAGCACTACAATATTTAAAGCTATTTTGAAGAAAGTTTTGCAACACTACGAGGGGCTATGGGTTATAATAGAGCCAATACAGAAATGTTTGTCGCTCTTTGTCAGAAAAACGACATAATTACGCTGAAATATCTCTTTTGTTTTTCTCTTGTCAGCCAAAAGAGGCCTGTTGGTGTGAACGTCTTTGAGAGACAAATTGCCACTTTTTAGAATTTAAGAACCGACCTCTTGTGTCGGATATCAAGATACTTTTTTTGGGGGGGGGAAATAAAAACCTAGCCATGTTTACGCTGATGTTCGCGTCTGTGGGATATTAAGATGTGGATGCCGGGCCTCATCAGAGAGGCCTGACAAATGAACTCGTACGTTGTACACTCCAATAAAAATGTTGAGATTTACATGCCTTGCTATTTGAGATTCTTTTATCTTCAGGCAGTTGATATATTTTGTGCTTTTAGGTGTTTTACGTGATCATTTAATTTATTGAGCGTCATATATTTGATCTTATGTCGTGTAATTTGAGGATTTGCATCTCTTTGTGTGTGTGTGTGTGTTGTGAATGTTGAATATAGGCCTCGTCACCTGCAACAGAGGGGGAGTTGGACAGATCTGAGAGCAGACGTACAGTTAGTCGATCTTTGTTTCAACTTCTGTGTGAGGGTGTTAAAGTACAGTTTCCACTTAAAAAGGAAGAAAAGTCACCCGCATAGCCCCTCCCTCTTCATCTACCTATCAATAGCATTATGCAGCTGGGCTATAAAAGGGATTCATTGTGTGTGAGGGACTGACATTGTTGAACGTTTTTGTGAGTCCGTTCCTTGTGCACAGATACCAGACGTCTGTCACATTTATTTTCCAGGTCCACATGAGCACAGCAGAATTAAACACAGGGTCCACATGTCCGTGTGCATGTGAGCTAAAAATACACCAACTGTGAGAAAAGAACACAACTGGACCATAGTGACCTTCCAGGAAAGCAAGCCAGGGACTAAAAACAATCACGACAACAACCACTCGGTTCCCTTTACCACTTATTTATAGTTGATGTGCACCACACTGACCTGGTATCAGTTCCCTGCAGCAGAGCTCATGAGGGGGATTAGAGCAGGTGTGGTACTTTCCACCAGATGATATGGACACTGATTCCATAGAGACCCCCACCAACACACAGACCCATGCAGATAGACACAAAGCATTTAGAGAAGCCACTGCATGCATGCAGTTTGACTTGATGTACAGTGTATACCTATAAACACATAAACATATAGGTATATGTATATTTGTATATATACATATGTTTAAATATATAATTATAAAAACATGTGTATGTATATATATAATACCGATATGCTATAACATTAAAGTCAGATTTCACAATTAGAATGTTATGTAAAATACATATATTTATATCTCTAATGCACATATACTGTGTATGTGTGTATGTATGTAGATATGTGTTATATATTACGCATTTATATCTGTTAGTGTATAAAATTTATAAAATAAACGTTTGCCAACACAATGCAGTGAGATGCCCAAAGCAGAATATCACAAGTCGAATATTATGTTCTACACAAATCAATAGTGTGTGTGTGTTTGCCAATACAATGCAGTCAGATGTCCAATTAGCTAATTGTTAAGTTAAAATATCACAAGAAGAATATTTCATCAAGTTTCCCAAAGGCACTTCCTGCTGGATTTTCTTTTTATGAATGAATCAGGTTTTAACTGTAGCTCAGTAGGTATGTAACCCATTCAGATGCTGTGATTCTGCTGCAGCTCAGAGACTCGTGTTACATCTCCCTGCGGAGCACCAACACCTCTGTCCATCCTGACGATAATGTCCTGAGCCGATGACGCGGTGACCACCCTGAGTGCACAGAGCCCACTTACACACAGGAAGTCGGTGCGTTTTACGGCCCCTCTATTGACACCCGGACGGATATGACAGAGTGCGGTGCTTGAGTAGAGGAAGTTTGATGCTCAGACACTTAGCTGAAGGAATTCATTGTGCATCCGGCGCCGCTGTGGTCATTGAACAGGCGGCGTGCTGTGTGGAGTGAAGCCTGTACGTGAGCTAATCTCAGTTCTGTTTTAAATGAAGTATATATATCATACTCCATATTCCACACACACCACTAATTAATGCTTTTATTGAATATGTTTACATAATTGATACGCTGAATATAGATGAATGATGAATTCAACCCGCCAGTGACCGGAGAAAAAAAGAAACCAGTCGTACTGAAAACACCAAATGGTTATATTTCAACGTACAGTTCAACCAACACTATTTACAATTTTACAGTGAATCAGACAAATTACCAGTAAACAGTTCAGCTCATTTTAAAACGCCATCGTCTAGATGCACGAGTACTTCTTCAAAAATACATCAACATTATTAAAATGTGAAAGCGATTACTGCAGTGCAAAATATCCAGTATATATTTTTTTGAATGAGTAAGAAATCAGCTTGTGCCTCGTCAGACATCTCAGCGTGTTTTCACCTTCATCGCTGTTAGTCGCTCCATCATCATCATCATCATCAGATTTCCACAGTAACGAATGGGCCTCTGTTATCCCAGCTTGTACTATCGTAGATGAGCTGGGACCTCCACCTAGAAAATAACAATAGTTCATCAGTTTCAAATTTCAAAGAATATAGATAGATAGATAGATAGATTACTTTATTCATCCCCGAAGGGAAATTATGTCGTCATAGCAGCCGGTACATTTGAATACATAAAATACAATACAATAGAATAAAATAAAAAATATTGAGGTAGAAAGAATAAAAACAGAAACACAAGATAAATAGGTAGATAAGGTGCAGTGGCAAGATGATGGTAATAGTACTGATGATATGATGGTAATGTGATTGTTAGACAGTATATAAAAATAGTACAGTATATATACTATATAAGATAACATAATATATATTTATATATGATAGTAATTATACCAATATAATAGCAGTATATAGTAATAATGGCAGCAACAGTATATATAATAATAATAGTAAATATAATAATAATAATAACATTTACACATGTATAAATATGTGTATATAGACTTATATATACAAAGAATATACAAAGAGTATGATATAATATGATATGATGTATAGTAGAGGTATAAATATAAGTATTTGACTATGCAATAGATAAAATAATATACTATGAGTGTAAGAATATGTAGACAGAGTGTGCAAAATGATATATAGTATCAATATGGTTTATATTAACACATATCACATATGACGTGAAGTAAGTGTTCCAGTATATGGAGCAGAGTGTTGTACAGGGTACACAGTGCAAGGAGACAGGTACATTTAGCCTTTTAAACAATATTATGGTGAGAGAAAATATAGAAATGAGAAGAAGCATTGAATCAATAGTCAACTTTTTAGTTTACGGCTTTGGACTGATACACCCTTCCACATTGCGTCCTGATGTCAACAGATAAAGGTTTTTATCGCTCTGATTTGTCGCCCGTGTGTTGTTTGTTGTGCGCTGTTGTGGTAACGTGTCGCAGATGTCTTTATCGAAAGCTCTGGTGAACAGCTTCTATAAATACCTGCACTAAGTGGCAGGAATTTCACAGCCAGGACACCCCAGCCATCTGAGGGCAGAGCTGATTTTTCCACTCCAACCACGTAACAAGCCTCGCTAGCGCTTCACCCGCGGTAATGTTCGTCTCTCTGACAAACACTCGACTCAACAATAGAGAAATGCTCAGTTTTTAACCTGAGTCCTTCTCGTCTATTCTTCGTCTAATTGTCGGTGTTTTCAAGTATCTTCCGGTTCAGTGTGAGAGTACTTGACATTCTCATTGGCCGTTTGTCTCTCTTTCCTGTGTCTCTCGGGCTGTGAAAGCTGGTGGTAGGCAGACAAAAGGCTGTGTAGAGACACGATGACTCAGACGCCAATGACTCGGTGTCATCCTCATCTAAATTCAACTTCCTACTCGCCACTTTGCCTCTAGAGGGACCGTTTTTTTTTCGCTTGAGCAATTCGCTGAACTGCTTGTGGAGGATAAAGGGTTCTCGCAGATGTTTCTGAATTACCCAGCGTCAATCTGATACAGGATTTAGGGAACAAAACCGCTGATGAAAAGGGAAACACACAAATTGGGGGCTTAATAGAAACGTAATTCAACCCGTCCCCATTTGCCCCACTCACCCGTTTCAGGTTGCACATGGCACTGCTGCGGATGGACTCCATCAGCTGGTCGTGGGCTGACCTCAGTGGCGTGGAGGGCCGGCTGCCCTCCTCCGCCCCCCTCCTCTCCAGCAGCACAGGCCTCAGGGCGTTCTTCAGCTCCTTCAGGATGCTGCTGGTCTCCTCCTTCTGCTTGCCCTTCTTGCCTTTCTTCCCCTTGGCCTTCGTGGACTTCTTGCCGCCCGCCTCGTGCGCCCTGATGACCTCCGCGATCATCCTGGTGGGCTTCGTCTTCTCTTTCTGCGGGAGCGGCGGCGGGGGAGGAGGTGGCGGAGGAGGTGGTGGCGGAGGAGGAGGAGGTGGAGCAGGTGGGGTCTGCTTCTTCGGCAGGTCACGCCGGGGGAGTTTGGGCGAGGACCAAGGTGAGCTGTAGGGTGATGAACTAGGTGTTCCTCTCTAGAGACAGAGACAAAGGGAATAGATCAATTCAATCATCGACATCTTCCAGTATGACCAGTAATAATCTCGTTTTGGGGAAAAGTAACATACTAATGCAGTGGTTCGGGGATAGACAGCTCCCTCTGCCCCCCCTGGTTGTCCCTGCTGCTGCTGCTGCTCCCTCTGCTCCTGCAGCCGTTTCTGTCTCTTGCGGTCCTGGTTCCTGGTGAGGATCCCAGTCATGCTCATCCTGGGACCAGGGAGGTTGAACTGGTATCCCAGCTTGATCAAGGTGCAGTT
The DNA here is from genome assembly GCA_038501795.1 of Pseudopleuronectes americanus. Lineage (NCBI taxonomy): Eukaryota > Metazoa > Chordata > Actinopteri > Pleuronectiformes > Pleuronectidae > Pseudopleuronectes > Pseudopleuronectes americanus. Next base: position 9,210,514 of record CM076737.1, read on the forward strand.
CTCCCTCAGAATCTTCACCATCTCCATCTCCACCTGTGGGATGAAGTTTCAGGAAGGAAGACGTAGTTACTGATGGGTTGATTTGGTAGAAGGAACCAAAGTAGGAGATCAGGGAAGAGAACCAACCTGTCCTCCACACATGTGTCTCTGGTTGTGGAACCGAAGCTCAGTCAGGGTGTTGTTTCCTGGAAGTGCTTGGACCAGCGCCATTACACCCTTTCCAGTCACATAGTTTGACTCTATATTCAGGCTGATGATGGACGAGTTCTCCCTCAGCATCTTGGCGGTTGCCAGGGCCACGGGGTCGTCGGCGTGAGTGTTCGCGAGGCTGAAGATCTGCACGTGTGTGTTGGAGCTCAGGGCTTCAGCGAATCGGATCAGGGTGTCCTGAGAAGGAAATGAGTGTTAACACTTTAAGTAGCATGAAAGCATCTTGAAATAAATTTAGGAAGCGTAATACTTCATTCAAGGGGCTGATGGATAAAGGACCATTGACTCTCCACCACCACCACCTAAAATATTCAACGCTTCAGAAGAACCAGTGTTTATCAGGTCAACACAAGAGTTCTAGCTCTTTTGCGTTACCCACGATGCTAAACTGAGCACATTAAGCAATTAGCTGCAATTTACCAACTAAAACCACTTGCTCCATTTCAACAGTAACCTCAGAGGACACCGTGTTTTGGTTCATTTTCCAGTCACAGGAAAGTGTTTGTATCATATGTGTACTGTAAGTGGAGCGTCCATTACTCAACCCCAGTGAGATTCGTTGCTCTAAAATGAAAGTTGGCATACGGTCAAAAAAGTAACTCGACAGTGAGGAGCAGGATGCTAGCTGACAGGAAGCTGTTTACCTTGGAGAGTGAACTCCACCATGTTGGAAACTGATAGCTGTTACAGAAAAATGTAGAACTCGTAACTTGTATATTAGAAAGAAAGATGTTCACTAGTCATAACTTTATTAGAAACTGTTAATATGTTTGATCTAATCATGTGATATCCACACAATTTGTAGCAGTTTCTCTAAGAGATACTTCAAAAGTGTCAAATTTCTTGAAAAATGCAGTAGATTGGATTGTTTGATTTATTTTCGATTTTTCTAAACTTCTTTGTACTTTTGAGATGTGGCACGGTCTCGAAATATACGATGATACAAATATTTTTACTTATTATAGGGCTATTCTCCTGTCCCCTACAGATATGATAGGCCTTCATAAGGAGTCAGTCTTGGCTAATTTAGTTACTAACATAGCTTGGACGGAAAATTTGAAAATGTTGCTAAAATATTGAACGTTCCCTCGAGTGAATTGTATTTTTTCCGTTACTAGTTTTACGTTTTTTCTCATCCTTGTTCGTACCTTTGAGATGTCATCGATGTTGTTCAGGTTGACCTCTGTGAGTTCAGGATCGTTGCTCAGGACTCGCTGCAGAGCTTCGTCAACAACCGTCGGGTTTCTGGTCGCGTTGGGGTCAGCGGGTGGAGGGGGAGGAGTCAGTCTAACAGGCTCCACCCTCTGAGGTTTTAGTAGATTTGGGGTTTCGACCCATGGCGTCCCAGAATCTTTTGAGGGTTCAAATTTTGATTTATTTTCTTGTTCCTCCTCTTCCTCCTGCTCTTCCTCCTCCTCCTCCTCCTCCTCCTCCTCCTCTGTTGCAGCTTCCTCCTCTTCCTCACTGTCTTCTTCCTCTTCTTCTTCTTCTTCTTGATCCTCATCATTCTGTTCTTCCTCCTCCTCTTCTTCCTTCATTTCATATTTTGTTTGTTCTTTCTCATTTTCATCGTCTTTTTCATCCTCTGCTTCACTGTTTTCTTCCGTCACACACTCCTCGTCTTCCTCCTGTTCTTCATCCTGTATTTTAAAAATGTTTGGAAATGCAGTATTGTTATTATGAGTATAGTTTTTTCTTTAAAGCATATGGAACATACACATATTGTACAAATAAAAAACAGATGGTTTTAAGGAAGCTGTGGGTATTTGGTATAATTTGACTTCCTATTAGTACTCTAAACAACTTCTTACTTTCAGCTTTTTTTGTTAATCTGTCCTGAGTTCCATCTGATACAACTTCAAACAAGCTGACAACGCCTCCGGCACATTCTACAAATGCCGAGCAAATCTAATTAAACACCATCACTGACCAGTTTGGGGCTTCCTCCATCAATTTCGTCCTCCAGCAGTCTTTGTGTCTCGGATTCCCAGTACTTCATGAGGGACTCCCTGCTGAAGGTGCCCGTCGAGGTCTTGTCCGTCTGGTCTCTCTGTCTGAGTCCGATGGGCACGTTGGCGTCGGGGTCGATGTCCGCCAGCTCCTTCTCCAGCTCGGCAATCTCCTCGGGGCTGAGGGAAGCCAGAAGCTCGTCCTCGTCGACATCTTCGTATTTACTCAGCTCTCGTCTGTATCCGAAACAACTCATGGCCGAGGCGGGGGGCCGCACAGACCAGTCAGAATCACTTCAATCGTCAGATAGACCTGTTTTGGAGGCACATGTGACCCAGAGTTGACCCCAAAATAAAGGAGAAATATTGGGATAGAGAATCCAACAAGAGACGAGGTCCGTTGTGAGGCGGCTGGTTAGCCAAGGACAAAAGTCCAATAAGTCCAGTCAAGAAGCGCTCTGCCAGGGAAGGTGTTTGGATATTCGTGTTCTAGCTGGGTGCTTGTGATGATGAGCATCCACGCCTGTCTCAACCCGATCTGTCCCGACTGCCTGCTTCGCTGTGAGGAAGAACCTTTGTGTGTGTGTGTGTCAGTGTCCTCTCCTCTCTAATCTCCACAGCTGCTGCTCAGGGCCTTAAGAGAGGGATCAGAGGGGAGCATAGCGAAGTGCGGGCCCCATGATGCAGCGTCTTTTTTGGGAGGCAGCGCTCTGAGAGACAGAGCCGCAAAAAGCATGTGAGCTCAGACACGGCGAGGCCTGTCAACGTGGCAGTCTGTCACCCGGGCCTGGGCGGCTTTGTTCGAGGCCAAAAAATACCAACTGGACCCGACAGACCCACAGAACAGGAAAGATAAACAGAGATAATGTGTCGCCCCATATATCGACACAGGCTCGTTCTCCGCGTGTCCCATACTCCAGAGGTGTCGGCTCATCTTCCATTCTTATATGTCACCTGATCTGGATGGTGATACAAATCATATCCCTGCAGAGATAGTACATATGGTGGCAGGGACAAGGAAGACAGGAAGTGCTGACTGATTTATTGATGGGAAGTTGTTTGCTTTAATCTGATGATTAAATGTACTCTACACAACTTCAGAACCAAGGTATGAGCTGAGATATGTATAATTTTGACGTGAGTGGTATTAACCAACAAATAACCTACCTTAAGCTAACCTAAGAGTATAGCTTAATGGGTTTTTAGCCGTTGTAGCTCAAGGGATGGTCAACTCATAGTCTGTCTAGAAAGATGGACGAAGCGTCTCTGCATTCAGATAGGGGGCGCCATCTTGTGCTTTTGACGTAAATTTGAGCAAGAGTCTTCTCAGGGTGATCTTGATGTGGAGCCACAGTATCGAGGTCTCATGATTCAGTCTTAACTGTCAATCATGATGTTTCCCCCTGTTGTAATAGCATCAAAAAAAAAGAAATAAAAAACTTCAATAGACAAATTAACTCTTGAGCAAACCTAGAACTACCTAAAATGACCGAAACCATTTTTTACGTGTGCTTTTTAGTTTTTGTCCATGTCAGGGCTTATGATCTATACTGCAGCCAGCCACCAGGGGGCGATTGAGATGCCATGGCGTCACTTTTGGGGCGCAGTCATGTCTTCCATACTTCTATACAGTTAACATCTGTGTTTTAAGTCAGTGATCCCCAAACCCCGTGCCGTGGCCCGGTACCGGGCGTGACCCCCCCCTCAGTCGGATAGAATTGAACATCCCACGTAGTTCGAGAAGTTATCACTTTCCCCGGCCTTTACTGTAGATCTGGTCGAGAACAGATATCTACTCATCTGGAAGTTATTTACACGCAGACCTGCCGTGTGGTCAACACTGTATTACTCATGTACACACAGACGCAACACAAGTACATGCTTTCCAAACGCAGACACATGAGCTGCACACATACATAGCTCATCACCTGGGTCATCGCTCCACATCGCCTCCAGAGAACATAACGAAAGAATTATAGAGATATTGTTCCAGGCGTTCATGGCTGTGTTTGTCCTGATTGGCTGTTGAGGGATGAATAATCGTCTGAGATCTTTTACAGAATAGTTGTTTTAATACACTTAGAGATGGAAAAATGGAAAATGGTGAATTGAGGGTGAATTTAACCATTTTTATTACAAAATAGAAGAAACACACACTTAATTTGTAGCTTATTTCTTTCCAAAACATTTTACACGTCATCTATACAGGAATAAATAATGCATCTTATAGCTTACGACATGTGATATGATATATCACATATTCACTAGATGGGTAGAAATACATTTTGAAACTTTGAGGAAATATTCTCATAGACACGTGACATATAAAAGATATTCCAGTTAAAACTATTAAAGAGTGCTTTGTTAACATGAGCTTTTCACGTAGAGGAGAGGTCAGCGTGCAGGTCGTACTCTCTGTAGGTCAGGTAGCTCTTCAGTCTCGGAGGGAAAGGAGAAGCAGCCATGGCTTTGGGGTCGTTCAGCGCCCGGAGGCTCATGTGACGTCTGATCACCAATCGACACAAGTGCTGCAAGGACCGAGGTTTGCCTTTGGACACACACATACAAATATATAACCTCCAGTTGTATTTAAAGACAAATTTACAACATGTATGTTTTTCTTTTTACTCAGTATGTCAGAGATCTCCTCCCACTCCGGCCTCCTCTCCAGGATGCGTCTGAGGTCGGGACAGATCCTGACGTAGTCGACGTAGTCCAGGAGCATCCTCACCACGCTGCCCGCCAGGTGGGTGAGCCACGACACCGACACGAACTCACAGAACTGAAAAAGCCCAAAAAATTTACAAACTAGATTATTTTTTTACGGCTCATTTATTATCTGACGGGCTGAATGACTTGATGGAAAAAAAGGTGTATTTCTGTGTCTTGCTCTTACTGGGACCACAACAGGTTGACTGTAAATTTGGTAGACTTGGTTATGGAGGTCAATCCAGGTACTGTCCATCTCTTCACCGTCGGCATGGCAACACTGGAAACACCTAGCAGGGGTGGTGTAGCAGAGACGTATTGTTGTAATCGCAGAATATTTTGTACATGATCGCTTTTTGCATTTAAATCAAGTTAAACCTCAAATTAAATCTTTTAAATTTTAGTGTACATACTTGTCGGCGTGGTATCCGCTGTTGAGCAGCAGCCGCAGCATCACCGGGTCCCTGAGGCAGTACTGCAGGGCTGTGGGAAACACTGTGTCACTGATCACCCTGAAGTAACAGTTCACCTCGGCTCCGTAGGACAGCAGCAGCCGCACCAGCTCGTACCTGCACAGAAAAGGTTACAGCAACAACAACAACAACAACAACCTTGCTACCACTTATTATCAATGAATAAACACACTCATAAAACACATGCACACAATGCACCTCTCGGCTCGTACAGCGACCAGGATGCATTGCAGCGGGTCCAGGTCGGTTTTCGCCCCGGCCGCCAGCAACATCTCGGCACAGGTCATGTCACCGTTGGAGACGGCGAAGTACAAAGGCGTCTTCCTCAGGTCCCCGTAGTTCTCTGAAACCAGAATTACACAAGATAAGTTGCTTAGAACTTCTGCAAAAGATTAGGAATTCAAATTATTTTATTGATTCATTTAACAGGAACAATTGTGTTATTATTGTGTTGTTACATTTTTAACACTTAAAGGACTTTGCCAGTGGCTTGAATGCAGCTGTAGCTTACTATCGGCAAATAGCTTCACCTTTACGGGACCCCATGGTTTACACTTATTACCATATGAAACTAGAATGGCACTCAATAGAGAACACATCTCCACCAAGGTCCAATAGACCCCTTAAATTGAATCAAACTGCAATCCGAATTTACACACTCATAGATATCATTCCTCTGATTATGCTGAATTTGTTTCATCATGATCATGAAGTTTTCCCATGGAATTTGGTCAAAATGTCCCAAACTCAAAAATCCTGCATCCGCCCCTTTGTCCAGATCCACGCAAAAATGTAATGATTTCCTTATTGGCTCATGTCCAATTCTTCCACCAGGTTTCTTGGAAATGTGTTGAGTATTTTCAATGATATGTTGCTCACAAACAAATAGACAAAAAAAGACTATGGTGCATGCACTCCACATTTTAAGAGAAATGTCTTGCCTGCATTAGTACATGTATTTGTCCACAGCCCCGGCCCTGCATGTTTCATCAATAAACTTCCTGACCCATACCAGAGATGTGCGTGTGCAGCAGGGCGCTGACATCATATCCTCTCTGTATGAGCAGCTCCAGACACTCAACCTGTCCCCCGTCAGCTGCTGAGTGGACGGGGCTCTGGCCTGAGAGACGGATCGCTCGCTTTGTGGTGATGGGGATGAGAGTCCTCAGGGCTCTGCAGCGAGAGAGAGAGGGAGAGAGGGGAGAGGGGAGAGGGGGGCGGGTAGAAAAGAGTGAAAATGCGAGAGGAAGAAAACAGGACAGAGAGAAAAATGTTCATTAGACTGGTTTGATGGGAGTGAAAAACATGGATCAACAGAAGGCTCTTTGTGGAAATGAGTGGAGTGAAAACACTGCCGAGCTGTGAGGTGGAGACGGACATGTTCTCCAAATTCATGTTAATTTGTCTTGGGCAATTTCTTTCTTTCGGGGCCTTCACGACCGCGCTGAGCTTCTGGCATGAGAATATGGCCAGATTTGATTGTGTCAGGGTGACTGACTGTTCTTCTGCTGCGTGCACAGTCACACAGCTTCAGAAAAAATAAAGGTTAACTCGCAGTGTGTGTCCTTCGTATGCGGCTCTGTGGATGGGCAGCTGGCAGGCGTAGCTGGCCACATTGGGGTTGGCTCCGTGCTGCAGGAGCAGCTTGATGCAGTCCAGGTTTCCAGATCCCGACGCGTCGTACAGGACCGTGTCTCCGTTGCTGGCCTGGGCGTTCACGTCGCCACCTAGTGGAGGACAGGGACATTACGGCACGGTCTTGAGGTGGACGCTGTGCACACAGTGGGTTTCTTGACAGCGTTTGAGCACGTTTACCGTTCTGTATGAGCAGGTCCAACGCTTCGGTGTTGCCGTATTCAGCCGCAACCCCCAGAGGTGTCACCCCGTGTCCGTCTCGGCCCGTCACTTTGGCTCCGTGTCGAAGCAGCAGCCCCACGATGGCTGGACAACCCACCTGGAGGAGGTGAGGAAACAAGGAAGGATAGAGGAGATGAAGACAGGAGAAAGTGTTTCTCCTGTCATGTGAAGCCGCCATCAATGCCTCTTAATCACCTTTGCTGCTTCATGGATGGCCGTGCACCTAGTGAGACACACCTGCTCCACAAAGGCTCCTCCCATGATGAGGGATAGAGCCATGTCATATGACCTTTCTCTCACGGCTGCAAAATGAAAACATTCTTATGTGCTCCACCAATCACGAGTCAGTCTTAACTGTCAATCATTACGTTTCATCACATTTTTATTACGTCAAATACCTAAAATGTTTCCCCGAAAATGATAGTGATAAGAACTGTCTGAAATTGCAGTTTTTAGTTTGACTCATATCCAATTCACTAGCATGGAGGAGGCGTGGTTCATGACCTGTACAACAGCCGGCCACCAGGTGGCGATTGAGATGCTTTGGCTTCACTTTGGGGAGCTGTCATGTCGTCCATCTTTATGATTATCTTAGCTTTGCTGTATGTGGTAAGCTGAGTTTGTAACTGATGTATAAGCTGTGTGTGTGTGTGTGTATGTGTATGTGTGTGTGTGTGTCTCCACCAATGAGCAGAGGGGACTCGTTCCTGCTGTTGGTGCTGTGTGGTGAGGCTCCGTGCTGCAGCAGCATCCTGACGTTGTCCACCAGGCCGGCCTCCACCGCCAGAGTCAGAGCCGTGTCCCCGTCCTGCGTCTGCTGCTCCAGGGTCAGCTCTGTGGACGTCACCAGCACTGTGAACACACCATCACATGTTACACTCCATATCTCCGGGCTCTTCCCTTTACACCTTAAACCCCCCCCTCTCACCCTGCAGCACCGCATGCAGGATCTCCGGCTGCGGCTGCACAGCTGCTACGTGCAGAGGCAGCCGGGCCCTGCTGTCGCTCACTCTGAAGGCCGACACACAACCTGACAGCTCCTGCAGTGCACACACATCACCTGTGGAGAACAGACCAACTTAACATAGCGTCATCTGTTTGTTGTTTTACCCTAACAACAGATGCAGATATATTTTGTAGCCAAAACCAGGAAGGGAAGAGGGAGAATAGAATTGGAAGCTTGCCTTTATAAATGGCCGCCATTATCCTCACAAAGTCTTCACTGTTTGGATCTTTCCTGGTGAGCGCGAGAAGAAAAGTGGATCAAATTAAATATTTTACTGCAGAAACACAATGAATGAGTCAAAACAGTGTTCGGGCTGTTTTCAAGCGATTAAGCAAAAAGTGCAACATTAAAAGACTGCAAGAAAATAGAATAATAACTATAAATAAATCAGTGACACTGAGAGAGATTTGAGAAGAAGTACTTTTCCTGGCTAGACGTGGACATAGAGGACTCATTTGGACTCCTACCTGTGTGTCTGTGCTGAACATGGCAGCCTGAAGGCATCTTGAACGCTCTCTCGAATGGCAAACTGAATCAGCTCCTCGTTTATACCTTCTCGCTCTAGGTCATCCATTTCTATTATGACGGGCAGTGAAATATGTCGAAAACGAAGACACAGACACATGCAAGGAGTTAAAAGACAACACAAAAAACACATGATTAAAGTCACAATAGATGCTAGGGTGCAACAGTGGAAGTAGCTTGTTTGGAACTGTGTAAATCAAGCAATTTATCATTAAAAAGAGTTGGCTACATATGCGGGCAGATTGTTCTTGTTAAATTCAACATGTCTGAACTGCTGGTGTCTTGTCCGGTCCTGCAGACGTGCAACTTGCTTATCAGTGACTCCTGGCAGCTATCCGGTTCAAATGCCGTCACAAGTGAATGAATCAGTATGTGCCCTCTTATCTGATTGGATCCCACGAATGCAGTGATATGTTTTGGATATTAGTCGGGTCGTTTTTCCTCTCACCTGTTCACAGTGTTCTGCTGAGCGCTCCACCTCGCACACTGCACTGCGTGTTTTTGTGTTTGCAGGCTCCTGAGCCCTCTGGGTTTATATTTAGTCGTGACCTGCTATGCGGAGTGTGGACGACCTGACTCAGCTCAGAGTGTGTGTCTGTCACACGCTCAGCTCCAGCAAACCAAGCACCCCTCTCCCTGGTAGCTCCACTTTATCTCATCACACGCAGACAAAACCGACGTTACACACTTTTGCAGAACGTTACATGTCCAAGATCTTCTGGATCATGTTGCATTGTTTCCGTGCAAGTAACCATTGTGTAACTCATCTGCCCTCCTTTGTGTTTCCCAAAATGCGTCATCCTCTGTGACTGCCATTGATTTGATAATGGGAATCAATTATGGATAATAGCTTTTACTTGGATTCGCTTCATCAATGTAAGTCATGAGGAGATTATGCAACAGGAATTCTTCACATCTGCACAAACACACACACACACACTCACACTGGAGCCACAATGTCAGAGATGTCTTCTCTGGGCTGCAACAATAGGAAATGATGAAATATAAATAGCGACAATGAAGTTTGAGCACAGATTGTGTTATTTGCCACTTTCCGAACACCAGCTTGCAGAATAACCTCGGCATATTGCGAAATATTTCCCTGGAGAGACCGAGTGCCCATTTTCTCCTGACGAACGGATTGATACGTGGGAGTTATGGACAAGGGGAGGCTCTCAGACAGCGTCAGCCTGTGACACAGTGACTCAGCCTGTAGGCGGCCTCTCTCTCCGCCGCGTCAGAAGAGCTGCAGCGATGTGTCTGGAGTGAAAGCATTCACTACACGCTGGGACACTATACACACACACACTCTCTCTCTCTCTCTCTCTCGCTCTCTCTCTCTCTCTCACACACACACACACATACACAGAGGGAGAGATGAGCTCTGTCTTTGAAAGAGAAACACTGACTTTCATCCACTGGATTTGAGCAACCACACTTTTTTTGCTCCATATGAGGAAGAAAGTAAGTAATAATTGATTGTTTGTGTTTATAGAGTTGGTTTACTTTTTGAATTTGTCTAATTTAAAAATGTCTTCTTGTGTGCTATTTGATATTAAGTTGTATACTTACTATTAACTGAAAAAGTACACAGATATTTATGAACTCTTACCTTAAAATAACATTCCTGTATTATCTATAGTGGAGTTCATTGTCTATTAAAGGAGTCGAAATGAAGAACACACCCTTAATGAGTAACATTGCTGCTGGTACTCAATGGGATCAGAGGTCTGTGGTAACTGCTTCACATCCTGCTGCTCGATATATATATTCAATCAGGGAGATCAGCATGCGTTTCCCTCCCAGGAATCCAACTGCAAGTTCACTTCATTCTGCCGGGAGATGATATCTCGTGAGAAGGAAATGGATGCTTGAGGGAAACTTGCACATTGTGTAGTTGTTGGTTTAATATCTTTGAAGAGTCTCTTCACTTGACACTAAAACGTTCTTAGTTACTAATTATTATACAGTATTATCTGGAAATTGTTTATATTTTGGATAACAACAATTAAACTAACAACTAATGTGTCACTGTCCAGGGTTATGTCTTAACATTGCCCTTTTTGTCTAATTAATGGCTCAATACTTAAAGATTTTCAGTTAGCTGGCATAAAATTTGGCAAGAACAACAATTATTCATACGTGAGAAGCTGGAACCAGAAGATGCTTTATAGTTTAGCTCAGAAAATAACCAGAATGATTAATCGAATATCGAAATAGAAGCAGATTATTTTAGTCTTGTTTGACTTTATTGATTAATTGACGAATCAATGCAGCTCTGTTTGAGATTTGCTGAGATACTAATGGAGGGAATCTGACACTGAGCCCTTGGGAAACCTAACATCGAACCAATGTGAAGAAAGATTTCTGTGCAAGGATTTATTTTTCCAATGCACCTACCCATTGCAGCACACTGGCCTTCATCAGAGTGACTAACCTTACCGTCGTTCACTTGTGCAAGGCACTGTGGGTGTCAGTGAGAGTCCTCTGAAAAAAAAACCATCACCTATTATCATTGTTACAGTATAATAAATACCGTGGACTCTATCTCATAGATAAAAACCCTGTGTGATGGTTTCAATGCTTCACCTCCTGCAGATCTTGAAAGCACCTTGTCTCCTCTTGAGTCTGTTCACAAGTTTGAATCTGTGCTCTGGAAAATTCGGGACGCCGATAACTGATGATGTGAGCAAGCTGGCGTTACTGGTGAGCTCACAGAGTTACAGACACTACAAGATGTTACATTGTAAAAATTGTAAATTGTAAAAAATCTTTCTCTGTCATGTTTTCCACTGTAGAAGCAGAATATCCCGTCCGATTATGAAATTCCTGTTAGTTACATTCCCAAAGAAGTGGTAGGTATGAAGCTCTGACAGCAGAATCATTGTAAACCTGTTAAATGGAGAAAACACTTTAATATCTGACTCTTTTTCATTTCTTGGTCTCCAGGCTGGCACGTGCTGGGTGGTGTTAAACATCTATCCTCTAGAGCAAAGTCTTCGGAAGCTGGCCGGGATGTTCGGGGCCATCTCCTCCAACAAGGAAAACATCATCGTCTTCATCGCGATGCTGAAGAGTTTCCGCTTCACCTTCGACCACGAGGAGCTGGTGAGTCATCTGCAGCTCGGTTCAGACACGAGTTTGTCATATTTTGCAGATTTAATTCTATAACCGAGTTACGTCTGAGGTCTCCTGTGGTCTGATTCCCACCAGGAAACCACCATGCAGCTCTTCCAGTGTCACTACAGGGAAGGGAGCTTGATGTCTGGGCTCTACCTCGACTACATCAAAGACATTTTACAAGCCGCGGCTCAGGGGACATCCGGCTTCTCGTGCAAGCCGCCGCCACCGTGTCTCAATCCACAGCACCCACCAGGTACACCATTCATTTGCATTGGTGATTTCTGATTTTCAATTGATGCCTCAAAAAGTAAAGCTGCTTAGTAGCCGGGGGATGATACTTATTTAGGGGTCGATACTTATTTAGGGGTCATCGAGTTAAAACCATGTACTTTGGATAAATAGAAAAACGATATGATCGAAAGAGAAGTTTCATGAAGCCACTTGGTAAAGCCGTTTTATGCCAATCAACATCTCAAGAGGGAAGTAATGTGAATAAAGAAAACGTTTAAACTGGTCCAACCGGAATCCTCTTCACTGGTACAGATAAACATCAAAAGTGTTTTCTACTGTAAGATTTCTGAGGTGTAACTATGTATTCAGTTAAATAAAAAACTAAATATGTTTCCATCCCCAGGGGGGAAGGAAGACGCACGTAAATACAGCTGGTCCAAGAGAACGCCCGTGCTCCTGGCCCTCATCCCCTTCATAGCCTGCGTGGTTCTCATAGCGTGGCAGGTAAATACATGAACCTTCACATTGTCACCTTGAACCCTTTGTGTGTTTATTTACCACTTCACAAGAAATACAGAAACATGGAGAGATTGTTTTGAGGAGAACGTTCAATGAGAATCATCATCATCAGGATAGATTTGACCCAGTATTTGGTTTTATGAAGAAATACCTTATAAACATAATGAAAATGCCCTCAAGTACTCAGTAGAAAGTGTTATCACCTGAACACAAACGACTTTAGCTGAAGGTCTGTATGTGAGACCACAAATGTCCATGATCCTGATATTTTTAATAAACTTTTTCGGCAAGTAAAATGTTCAAGTGAGCCCACGTGAGAAAACAGGGAGCAGGGAGAGTGGGCGTGTCAGAGATGTTTCTAACAACTGACAGATGTAAAAGTGAAAGACGTCAATGAGTCGTCATATTCATAGAAGAAGCGGATGATGTTAGGAAATGATTACCATAACAAGATTACAGTGATAGTTTTACTGCGGACACTGTAACTGTGACACAATCATCGCATTATTCAAACTAACAACTGAATGTATGTATGAAAGGTCAGTGATGTCAAACCCAGAGGAAATTAATCGTTTCTATAGAAGGATAAGCATTTACTTTTATTGTTATTATCAACACTATCAGCAAGTGTTTTATGGATCATTATAGGATGAAAATGATCTCGGGGTCCATTTTATTATTATTTATTCAGAGAAGCTGCCCCTCTGGGTATATCCCATAAACTGTATACACCCTAAACTCTAGTGGCTTGCTTGCTTTTTCTCACGTTATACATTATGAAAGCTTGTTCTTATAGCAGCATCGACCACGTTGACTCTTGTGCCTCTCGCGGTCTCTGTGGGTCAGTCTTATAAAACCTGCATGATAATGCGCCTTTGTTTCAGTCAGCCCTTCCAGGAAGTCAAATCTGTAAAGTTAATAACCGCTCATCAAATATTCAGCAGTACTTTGAGGCGCAGTTATAACCTAATGTAATGATGTTCGCTTTGGAGATTTATAATGTCATGTGTCCGTCATACAAAGCAGGATAGAAGAGTCATTTTCTATTTTTCCATTTTTTATATTTTTAGGTCAAGTCTCGAAGGCGCTTACCAATGTGCAACACCGAAAATAACCCTGACGGCATCTTCTGACCCGGTCCCCAGTGTGTCTGTCTCCATCCCACTGCAAACACTCACCCACGCTGCCGACACTCAGCCAGCGGGGGAGGCGATGCCCGAGCATGAGAGTGGATGAAGCACGGGGAATTAAGAAGAGAAGGAAAAAAACTCTGTGCAGGTTGTCCTGTTCTTTGGAAGGAGCCTGCTGGATGGGAACGAGTGTGGTCTGACCCTCCTCCTCCTGCTTTCACTCATTTGAGAGAGCGGCCATGATAGAATCTCACCTGCTGCAAAAGGAGGAAGGGCAAACTTCCCTCAGGCATTTCTAACACCCAACCAAGCAAAGAGATGCACACAACAAGGTTATCTGCCAACATGGCTGGTGAAGTGTATCGTCTCGCCCTTGGCCGGCCTTTATCTGGATTCATTAGAGCAGATCCCGTTGATATATTTTACTTTCCCTCCCACTCTGCACTGGTGCCATTCAGAGGGATCACCGGGTTCCAGCTTAAAGCTGCAATCAAACATCAGATATCAAAATGATATGACACTATTCTTGAGGACATTTCATTCCGAGATGATACACCTGTCATCGACTTGTCGGCCGCATCCTGCTCCTGTTTCCTGGTTCCTGCAGAGCTGCATCATGGGAACAGGCAAAGAGGCACATTCCTACCAAACCAGTCTTTAGTAAAACAACCGAATCGCAGCAGCAGCTCGTCTTGTACTTCTGTGATATGTGATCTGTCACAAGATGTGAACCTGCTAGTCACAAACAACACGCGAGAGCAGCTCAACAAGCGTCCCACTTTGTGTGTCAAAGATCTGACCAGATGGCAGATAGCCATCGCCAGGGGCCCTTTTCAATCCCGTCATTGTATCTGGAAGCTGTTGCCCAGTGATCTATAGCCGCTGCTCGGCCTCAGCGGGGTGTGTTGGAGTTTTTTAATGTCTCATTCACTGAGTCAATCCCCGTTCAGTCATGGGAGCATGAGTGTGATCACGCTCGTACTGTACACGACAGAGGGAGTGGGGAGCGGGAGATGGGCCGGGCGGGATGAGAGAGAGTGAGGGGAGATAGGGATAGATAGATGGATGGGAGGATGGGATGAGCTCAGCGACGAGCATAAGGAGCGCTTGTTCTCGCCACAAAAGAGCTGGCCGTAGGCAGGAGGAAATGCCAGTTACAAACACGACTGATGTCGGCAGATCCCCTATGAATCAACAGCTGAAGAATCCCACCAGACCGCAGGCTATGTGGCCTCATCTGCAGAGGATGGTCAGTATTTCAATAACAATTTTCTGTGTTCGAGAGATTTTCTTCCAAAAACACAATCAATGAAACGCGGGGAGATTTCCCTTCATTCCACTTTTTTCCTGCTGCGGACAAACTTCTACGAGTTCTACTGCTGTTTCTCATCTGCTCAGTGACCAACCTGTGTGTTTTTCATTTTTGTAAATTTGTGAAAATGTGCATTTGTGAAATGTTTAACTTATTTTGTTAGGCGATACTAAATGATTGTGATTAACATCTTCAATAATAATGCAGAGGAGGTAGACAGAATACTGTGAACGCTCAGGGAAAATGCAGTATTACTGTGAAGTAAAATATGTCAGGGCAAATATTTCTACAATTGTGAGTGATGTCGTCAATGCCAATAGACGCATTCATCGACCCCCCCGTCTCTATATCTGTCACATATTTCAACTTCTGTCTCCTTCATCTTCACTTTATCCTGGTTTCTGTGACTTTCACATACACTTTAATATTTCCTATTATTGTGAAAACTCACAAAAAAAAGTGTTCATTGTGGTTTGCTCTATGGCTAATTAGCATTTAGATTGGTAACAGCTTATAACTAATTATCGCTTCGGTCAAATTCCTTTTTTTAATGAAATGTTGCATTATTTTGTCTTCTCCCTGCCAATGGCCTATGAGCACAACTACTTTGTCAGTGTTATATATGTATTTGTCAATAATATAAAGATATATATGTATATAAATATATGTAGAAATGTCATGTTATTTGGAGAAATTTTGTATCACAAAAAGTCTGAATCTGTTATTATATATATTTCTAATTATGAGTATGTAATTGAACAGAACAGCAGCAAATAGTTCAACTTCTGAAAGACATGTGGAGTGAAATATCTGAGTTTTGTTATTGAGATCTTAGTTTAAACCAAAACTTGCATGTTCATTCAGAGTATTGTGAGGTTTTTGTCCTTGGAAGGGATAAAAAATGAGACACATTTTCACTAACAGAGATATTTTTGGATTAAACCAGTTGCTCTCTAACCACCAGATCCTACAGTTTTCTTTCACTCATTGATAATCATTGGGGAAGCAATTCATTTTAAAAAAGGATACAAAGTAAAGGTCAACATGAAAACCACTGGATTACACTAATACAACAACATAAGATAAGATACCTGTATTGGTCAAGGACAGGAACATGTATTGTGTTGCAGCAGAAAAGATGAGACTTAAATAAGTAATTAATAAGTAAACATGCAATACAAAAACAAGGAAAATATAAAAAATGATGTATACAATGTAAACAGAATATATATAGTGAAATAGATTGAACATATGACATTAATGCCCGATACTGACATCAATACAATTTGTACTAATAAAGACTGTGTTGATGGTTTTGAATGTTGAACTCTATTGTTGTGATTGGACATTTGACTTTATTACAGTGTTACAGTCTTATTAAAAATAGGAATGATGTAGACGTGAGTAAATAAAAACAAAAACATTCAACAAGGCAACATATAATTATTAAACATTTGACTACAAGGTAAATATTTAAATAGTACAGGTTATACTATGTGATGATATTACACACACGATCATCACATTACAACTTCTGTTCCCTTAACTCAAACTTAAAAAATATGGTGCTTTTATTTTATACAGCTACATCCGCCGGAAGTTTTTGGACTTTTGTTTTGGAAAGCCGCTGTCCAGCGGCCGCCATTATTCTCCCTGGCTTGACGTAGCGAGAAAGACGGTTAAATCCTTTTTAACGTTATAATTCGGTGTGAGCGACTTCACGGTGAACGTCCCCGGTGCCGCGGGCTGGTTGACATGTGTTAGCGCCACTTCCTGTTCACGCGATGGAGAAACGCTCGGATACAGCAGGTAAGTTGCTAAGCTAATGCTAGCAGGCTGAGGGCTGCCGCCGCCGCCGGGAGAGCGGGGGAGAAAACAAGATGCAACATGTGCGGTCATCGGTGAATGAGACGCCTCCGCTGGCTCTGAGCCGCTGATCGGCGATAAATCAACCGAGTCTGTGCAGTTATACCCGGGCTAAGTGTGTGTGGTAGATAGCGAGCTAGCTTTAGCTTTGATTTCCACTGAAATCCTGGTGCTTCCGGATGCACCGACCCGCTGCAGCGTCGTGTATCAGGAGCTTCTCGGACTCCACATGCAGCCGAGCACTGTGCTGCTGCGGGTGTTTGAGAGTTTGACTCGAGCTCCGCTGCAGATTGGCGCTCATTCTCTACACGACTGCACGCGCACTCTCAACGTGCACGCTTTCAAAACCCTTTGCAGGGGATCGAACAGCAACGTGTAGCTCAGCAGCGCCCCCTACAGCAGCCCGTTGTTCCAACCCGTTGTGTTTGCGTTGAACACAGATCAACATCACACCGCTGATAGAAGGGGGATTACTGTCTGTGTGGATGAGCCTGGACTGTAGACAACAACATGTACAGTCAATATAAAGTATAGTGTGTAGAACAATAAAAGTGTTGCTGATTTAATAAAGATCAGTAAGTCTATATATATATCTATTATATATTTAAGAAGCTATCCTGCTTTGTTTTTATACAGAATGCTATTTTACTGTCTAAGGTCCTTTTGAGGGGTCCAGGGGGCCCCCGGCAAAAAGGGGATTGAATCCTTTTAAATCCCATTAACTATAATGTAAAGTAACACACCAATGGAACCTATAGCTGTTCAGGTTCTGATTTTCACACACGTCCTCCTGTAATGAAACATCTAGAACCACAAATCTTTAATTTGTGTCAGTTAAGGGGTCCTTGATTCAAAAGACTCAGACAGTTTGTTTTTACTTTTGTTTTATATCTTTCCACAAAAGAAGCAATACATACTTTCCAAGGGTAAAAGAGTGAAGGAGAATTGACTACAAATCCTCCAGGGGCTTGAAAAGTGGCAGAAAATGACAGGAAATCATTGAATATGCAAAGTATGTGTAAAAAGTAAAAAACATAAATACAGTCTAACTATGTATGCTACAGCGTACTCCAGAAAACCTCATCTCCTACATAATCAGATGGTCTGAGACTTAAGTTCATGCAAGTAGACTAGGAAGACCAGGAACATACACTCAAGGTCTGAGTTAGAGAGACTCACCCATAAGGACAATATATACACAATATAAAAGGCCTCAAAACTTTACATATTTATATGACCCAGTTTAAATAGTTAATACGAATGATTTTCTAACAAGTTAATGTTTTTTCCCTGACAGGCGCTGGAGGTGCCCTGCCCCTCACCTCCCTCTGCCTGATGGCGTCCCCCCTGCAGCTGACCTACTCGTACCTGTGGCAGGTGATACGGCAGCGGAACGTGAAGCAGTACGGCAAGGTGGAGGAGTTTGTGACCATGGTGACGCAGACGGTCCCCGAGCTGATGGGCTTCAAGCAGACCGCCCAGCTCATCCTGGGGTTGAGAGCGAGGGTGAGCCGCCCGGCACGCGACAATACAATGTGTTTTATGTGCACGTAAACGACACAGTGCGCCCGGGTGGGTGGAGATCAAAACCAGGGATCAGTAATTTGTGCAGCCAGGGTCGTATAGTCTGGCTGCCGTCGGGTCATGGCGCTCCATTCCCCAGACAGTTTACTTTAGCCCCATGTCCCCCCCATCATTCTGAGCCTTTGATGGGCCGCGCCCTCCAGGCTTCTAAAATCACATTCCTGATTTGTCTCTTAATGTTATTGACACCTCACTGATGTTTATGAACTCCATGTGTTTGGTATAACAAACAACTTGTGTCGAGCGCTAAGAGAGTCTTTGAAATTGTCTCTTACCCCATCTCTCTTAAATTGGTTGTTTTTTTGGGGATTAGGAGGAATTTATTGTTTTGAAAAACCTTAAAACAATGCTGTGTGATCTTTATGTTTGAGGTGTTACACTGTTTGTTTTTTTAAATGTTTTGATTCGCCTGATGGCAATAATCAGTTTATTTTCTTGGGCTGCAGATCATTTTGGACTTGCTTCACAAAGAGGGTCAACCGGATACCCGAGCCATTCAGATTCTTATCAACAAGTTGAAGGTCTCTTCTTCGGGGGTAAGACTGCAAAAACCATCTATTCAAGAGATACATGAACGGTTGTACCAGCTTTATGACAGATTGAAACTAGAATCAAATCTGTAATGTGTTGCAGAAGGAGACTGAAGTGGAGAAATGTCAAACCAACTTCCTGGTGCTGGTCCAGAGTCTGCTGAAAAGCCCTGCTGAAAGGAAGCGCTTCTTTCAGGTACCCACATCCAGCCGTCAGTTCCTTTTTAGATGTGGGACAGAAGCTGTGTGGCTGAACTTAAACTACCTGCATCACTGCACAGCACGCATCTGCTCAGATATCACCAATCGTTCCATTGTCTGTCAAGGGAAGTAGAAAAACATGCAAATAAATGACAGATGCACCAAGAGATCGGCTGCAATAAAACACTTTGCATGTGGATAATGACATGTTACATGGATTTATTTCTCCTTTTGTACTGCATGTTCAGCGTTCATGATTTCAACCTCACAATCGTGTCTGACACTTTGTTCCCTCCCTGCAGGAAGTGTTTCCTGTTCAGTACGGCACAAAGTTTGACACGGCGCTGCAGGCTCTGACCGCAGGCCTGGTGTGCAAGCTGGAGCAGCTCCTTCCTGTTCCCAATCTGACCCAGGTAGGCACAGATACTGTCACCGGATTTAAACAATAGTTACTCTGATGCTGTTAAAGTTTCTTCCCAGTTATCCCTCTTATTCAACAAGCTTTACAGTATCTGGATTAAAGCTCTATGTAATAACTGCAAAGACCCCATGTTCAGTTAAACAAAGATACCTCAGTGGAAACAGAATACTGTGATCGAACCTAAGAGTCTGTTCGTGCCTCTCTACTTCAGCTCGGCACCATGATCTCATCGGATCCCAGCGTCCTGGAGGCGTGTGGAGGCATCATCCCAGACACCCAGGACCTGAAGACGCTCCTCCTACACCAGCAGGCCAAAGGACTCCTCAGTGTTAAAGGTAGTTTGTATAAAGATGTGATGAAATACAGGAAACAAGACGGAAAATATTTCTGATCTTAAACCAACAGTCTTTTCACAAGGTAGACGAGATGTGTATTTGAACTGTTAAACACTTAGAAATTCACAAAGATGTTTTTGTTTTTTGCGCAGCTACCATCTCTACATCAGTTGGCGACTGCGTGCTCACTTCACTCGCCTTTCGGCCCAAACCAGTGGAGCCACCGCCGCCACCACCCCCACCTACTCCACCTCCACCAGCAGAATCCCCGAAACCATTACAGGTCATCCTCATGGACACAAGCCCAGCCTCCCTCAGTGACACCGAAGACCTGGGAGTGATGTCAGAGGACCCGGAGAGCCCAGGAACCCCCGCTGCTAGACCACAGCTAAGAGGGCGACGCAGTGAGACAACCACCAGGGGCAGCGCTGTGAAGGAAAGTATCACAAAAGCAGCTCAGAGGGAGAATCTGGCGCAGGAGAAGATTTCCACACAGGAAGAGTCTCTCACGACCGAACAGAGCACAGCAGAAGACGGAGCGATAGCAGCATCAGAGCCACAACAGTTACCGTTGAAAACGATCCCTTTCAAGGTAGTCCCGATTAAACCCCCCTCTGCCGTACAGATCACAGGGAGTCCAGCAGCGAGAGATGGTCAGAAGACTCAGAGAGTCACGCTGCATCAGTGGGTGTCGCAGATCGCCACTAATTCGCTCTCGCTTCCAGCGTTGCCTCCGCTTCCTCCAGCCAGTCTGGGTGGAGGATATGGAATAAGGCCGAGGAAAAAGCAAATCAGGCCGTCGTCTGACAGATATACCTGCGCCGTGTGCGATAAGAGCTTCCCTTATCAGTCCAAGCTAATGGACCACGAGCGCATCCACACCGGAGAGAAGCCCTTCCTGTGCACGGCGTGCCACAAGACCTTCCGCACACAGGCGTTCCTCAACAACCACCTGAAGACCCACAGCACGGCGCGGCCCTACGCCTGCGGCCAGTGCGGCAAGTGCTACACGAAGCTGCAGAGCCTGACGAAGCACATCCTCGCCCACAACGGCCAGAAGCCCTTCTACTGCAACATCTGCAACAAGGGCTTCACGCAGTCCACCTACTTCAAACGACACATGGAGTGCCACACCAGCCAGGTGACGTTCCCCTGCAAGCACTGCAACAAGAACTTCCCGACGTCCTTCAAGCTCACGAACCACGAGCGCTGGCACACCAGAGATCGCCCGCACATGTGCGAACGCTGCGGCAAGAGGTTCCTCGTGCCCAGCCTGCTGAAGAGGCACATGGGCTACCACATCGGCGACCGCCAGTACCTCTGCTCCCAGTGCGGCAAGACCTTCGTCTACTTGTCTGACCTGAAGAGGCACCAGCAGGACCACGTGCCCAAAGCCAAGATCCCGTGCCCGATCTGCCAGAAGAAGTTCTCCAGCAAGTACTGCCTGCGGGTGCACATGAGGATCCACACCCGAGAGAGGCCCTACCGGTGCTCCATATGCGACAAGAGCTTCACGCAGGTGGGGAACCTGAAGGTCCACATCCGCCTGCACAGCAACGAGCGGCCCTTCAGCTGCGACGTGTGCGGGAAGACCTACAAGCTGGCGTCCCATCTGAACGTCCACAAAAGGACTCACACGTGCAAGAAGCCCTGGACGTGCGACACGTGCGGGAAGGGCTTCTCCGTGCCCGGCCTCCTGAAGAAGCACGAGCAGCTGCACACCAGGGAGGCCAACCCCGACTTCGCCGGCAAGCGGAGGCACAGGGCCAAGCACAAGAAGCACTCCCTGAAGAGGAAGTACGACGAGGAAGACGAGGGCAGTGATGATTATTAAACGACGGCTCCGATCGATGACTAACATGCCCAGACGGCTACAGCGCGAGTTAATCTTTAAACCATGTGATTGTCACTGTGGTGGTGTGATCTGAGTCGTCACCATGAAAACACATTTTGACTGATATCTTTTTTTATCATGGAATTTAAACTAAACCCTCCGAGTCTCTACTAATAATCTCCAGTGTTTTAATGTAATACAGAGCAAATCTTCATATAATGAGATACTCAAATTGTCACATTTTCAGAACAATAAGGTAGAAATAGAATACTTTTTTAGAGAATTGTTGTTTATTATGATGACAAAGAAAGAAATGTTTAGTTTTTTCTTCAAGCGTCACACTTTTCTAGAGGCTAGCGAAGGCATTTAAAAAAAACAAAATTGGTAATTCAAGGAATTCAATGCATGTCACTGTCGATCATTTGTCTGCTGTGTAAGGAAATGTGGTCACTTGGAAACATTCAGCTTTGTTACAGTGTCCTTGGGCCTCAAAGCCACGTACTTTTATATTTAACCATGAGATGTAATCGTTACAACTGCTTCTGCTTTTGTGTTAGACTGAAAATAGGCTGATTTGTGTTTGTGAGCATCTTTTTATCCAGCGGTATATAAGCAGTTGTGTTGAATTAAGACAAGAGTTGAGCACGAGAATCATTTAACGTTGTGTAAAGTGTGCCGTGAAGCTTCATCTTTCCTTTACTTGAGCTATTGTGAGCAGCCTTCTTGTATCAGCATCTTTTGTTTTTGATGTTTTACAGAAAAATAAATACTCTTTGTAAAAAGGCATCGTCTTACTGGTTTGTTAAATTGTGAAACTATGGACCAAAGCGTCAATTAGGAGCCCTGAACTGGGAATAACATGGGCTTATGTTCAGTTGAGTAAAAGTACCAGAAAGTCCTAATTTTAAATGTAAAACTTGTCAATATGACATTATTAAAATAATATATATATATATATACATCACATTTGCTATATTTATATATACATAAATATATATTTATATAAAGGTCTTCATGGCAATGGGCTCTGTGACCTGCCAGTTATCTAACTGATGATCTGTTTGAACCTATGGAGCCTTTCAGATCTCCTGCACATGGAAGTCGTTACAGATTTCAACTTAATTGAGTTTACCTCCCATGGTCGATACATATTGATCCCATGGAGCTAGAATAAAGTTCCTCTGTGAATGTGATCTGAGATGAGATTTTATCGATCCTCACGGAATGTCTTATGCCAGCTTGCTCCAAGGTATAATTCAAAAGACTATTGGGTCAAAAAATATAAGCGAAAATATAAAGTGTAATACAGAGTATTTTAAAACCAGTCTAACAGTAAGTAATAATAGGAATGAGGATAAAATAAACCAATCACACGAGATTGATTGATTGTTTCTGTTTTTGAAGTTGCACAGTTGCATTAGTCATCAACATTTCATTCCATTTCCTCAACAATATATCATAACATTTTTCAAAATACATCACGTTTGGTACATTTGCTTTTTTCTGCAGGCTGCCACTTGTCGTGTGTGTGTGTGTGTGTCTTTGTGTCTGTGTGTGCCTGCTCCACACCTGTTACGTGGATCATTATTTAAAGGTGGAGCAGCTTGGTGAGTTCCAGAGACTCAGCAAGTGGAAGAGGGTTGGATTACATTGCTTCCATTTTTCCCTGCTTATTATATTTATGCAGACACACTTATCCAGAAGTCTTATTATTTTAGATCAGAAACTGTTAAAAATTGATACAAAGAAACAGCTTAATTGCCAGTTTCAGCTGGTGAGAGCATGGCTGAACATCCGGCCACACCTTGAGCTCCCTCAGGATCTCCCACTCAGCTCCAACTGGGATCTACAGGTAAGTCTGCATCTTGTTATGTCTTTTAGTTTTTTGTGCACACGGGGCTAGAGAAATACAATTCACTTCCACTGTAACTTTCACAAATGGCCGGAATGACCTGAATAAACTTGAACGATCACTGATTCAAGACCTTTTCTCTTTCTTTTGTCCACATTCGTCACACGACAGAAGGTCCTGAGTTCAAAGGTAAAATCTTCAAAGTCCAAATTAGGCAGCATTCCTCTTTTAACCCTCTGAGGGCTCTGAGGACGTCCTCTGTACGTCTCCACCTCACTTGGCCCGGGGGCCACCACCTCCTCCCCTCTCCCTCTCTGGGTGGGCCCCATGTTGTTTCGCCTTCATGAACACTTGACAGAAGTGCTTTGATATTTTTCTTTATTCTTTTCTCCCTCTGCCTCTTTATGTTACCCTCGGATTTGAGTCCAGGCAGATTTCTCCAGATAATCCTCAGTGCAGTTTTTCCGCAGATGTGTTATTAAATGTTCCAATTCAACACTTTATCATTATTTCAGTTCATCTGCTCCACACAGGGCTTCATTCTATTATAGTCTCACTGATGAGATGCATTTATTTTGGTTTATTCATTCCGATTTTAGCTATTTATTGACTCACATCTATCAATTGATAGCAAAGATATTTATATGTATTGTTAGACTTATTATCAGGACATTTATTTATTGCACAGTGGCGCAATGAGCTGATTTGAATGAAATTCAAACAGAGCAATGCTACGTGCACTTTCTCTGTGCACGTAGCATTTGTTAGCAACATGCTAACATTAAAGTCAGCATGTTAACATACTCACAATGACTATGAAAACCATATTTGATGCAAAACGTATTTATACCAAACATTTCATTTCACAGACATTTCACAGACATTTCACCCAAGCCAATGTAGAAGGAAAGGCTGTGTACATTTGCCAATACTTTGCAAAGACCTATGTTAAGAATGACAGATCCAGAAGCATATAATCAAGTGCCCAAAGTTTCCTCAGGGCTCAAATCGGCCTATGACAAAACAAAATGTTTATATTTATGTCTGTATATGACAAGGTAAATACAGTTAGTATATCTTACCCACACAATTTCCAGTTTATTCCCGTTAATTCCCGTACATTCCCGTACATTCCCGTATATTCCCTTTTTTTCTCGTTAATTCCCATGGAAAGTTTCCAGCTTTGAATATTCCCGGAATTTTGCAACCCTAATCGGCACCCACTAGAGCTGATACGTCCACCAAAGCCCAACATTTGCCTTAAGTTTCAGTAAAGGAGTGTAAAACACATGCAGTGATCCCCTAGTGTTAGAGCTTGTTTTAACCTTGTAAATCAATCCTAGATTAAACACCATGAGAGTGTTTATGCGTCACTGTTTTCTTCGGAGAACAAAGGCTGTTCTTTTTCCTTCTACAACGTCTGTCCGGATCGGTGCCATGGCATGTAGGTTTGTGTCCGTTTCAGCATCACTTGCTCTCAGTCCCATTTTAGACAGACACGCAGCCAGTCGTGAAACCAGTAAAATAGTTGCGATGGTGAGGAGCATGATGACGGTGCGAAAAGGAAACAATCGGTACCGGTGACCGTCCTCCTGGATCCTGTCCCACGGCAGGGGCAGCACGTCGGGGAGGCCCATCAGGGGTTCCCCCACCAGAGCTCTCACCAGTGTCGCCAAGGCAAAGCCACAGCAGGCCCCGTACTGGTTCACCCACTGGGATAAGAAGAAGGTGCACGTCACCTGCGGCGTCATCACTGAATACATGATGTCAGCACTGAGGATCCAGAACAGGTGAATCGACCTTGATGTCATGGCGAGTGCGGCTGCAATTGTCCCACACAGGAGGACGGACACCTTCACCACAACAATAATCATTCGCTCTGATGCCTGAAACAATGGAAAGAACTACATATGAGCCATCAAGATACTTTTATTATTAAGCACTAATTATTACACTCTGATAAGCCTGTTAGCATTGTCATGTTTCTGACTCAAGATGATGGCCGAACAAAGGAACTACTCGATGAGCCTCAGGTGTTCTAACATTAATATAAGAGTTTGTTTTCGACATTGAGCTGTCGACAGAAGAACTAGCATCTGTCAACTAGCCTTACCCGTTTGTAGATGATGTTCTTGAAGATATTCCGACCAATGAGGGAGGCGGCCGACAGAAGGGCGGAGTCGACTGATGACATCACAGACGCAGCGAGCGCTCCGATACCGACCAGTGAGACGTAGAAAGGGCAAAGATGCTGAAGCGCAATCGGCAAGATCATCCCAGCTTGGCCCTTTTCATATGGGCTGGGTGAACCATAACTGGTCTGGTTCCAATCTGACACATATTAAGCAGATGTCATAAAAAAACGAACATATGAATAAATGTATTGTGTGTTTGATTTGGGTGGAATAGTAAAACTGCCAATTATGGAATACCAAGGGAGGTGCACTATTTACTAAAGAAAGTCAAAGCAATGATAAGATGGTTAAGACTAAGTACTGGTAGATGCTGCGGCTGCCCCAATGAGGATTGATGGTACTCCAAGAAGTGGGCATATTACTGCGGCTGCATAGCAGGTGATCTTGGCTTGGGCATCAGTGGCCATGGACAGGACCCTCTGGTAGAAAGCCTGGTAGCAGAACCCTCCAACGGCCTTGGGATGAAGACATTTATTCAGCTAGGAGTCGATGTTGGTGAAATAAAGAAATGCCTATTGACGCCATTCGGTGTTCCTTTACCATCAGCAGGAAGTCGTCGACCCAGCGACCCGACTCTTCCAGCTGCAGTTTGCCGACCCACGGCTCCTGGTGGAGTTTGGTGACGGCAGCAATGGTGAAGTTGGCAGAGGAGGCGCTCGTCAGGATGAAGGGGACACAGAGCCACTGAAAGTACCAGGAAAACCCGGATGGATACTTTGGATCAAAATACTACTCGCATAGATTGGGTTTTGTTGGCTGTACTTTGGCACAGCTGTACTTTGAGGTGAGCGTAAAGAAGGTTTTCTGGAAAGCCCGTGAAAGAAGAACTCGTCCAACATAAAGTCAGCATGTTAACATATTCACAATGACTATGAAAACCATATTTGATGCAAAACGTATTTTTACCAAACCAAAGAACATCAAGCCAAGTTGGACGACATCAGTATAGGCCACAGAGTACAGTCCTCCCATCAGCGTGTATATGATGGCAACACTAGCAGAGATGCTTATAGCCAGCAACGAGGAGATATCCAGTACCACACTCACTGTTCCTCCTGTAAACGCAAACATACTCAGAGTGAGGCACAGATTCAGAATAATACATAATTCAACAGATAACAGATAAAACAGGTAATTTTCAGTATGTTAAAAAAGCATGAGGAGAGTATCACAGCCCCAAAGATAAATGTACAGTAGCACTGCATCATACTTTTCACTTCATCCTTTTGTTTTCCACGTAATGAATTTTTTAGACATGCATCCATGAAGCTGCTGTGTCCGGCTTACCCAGTGCACCAAGAATACATGCAATCCAGAAAACATCTGCCAGGAGAGCAGGGATGAAGAGAACAGCAGCCACTGTGTTGCCATATTTCTCTTGAAAAGGGTCCATGAGGGTGACATAGTTCTTTGAGCGAATAGGGTTGACAAAGAACAGCCCACCTGAAGTCACACAAACAGACATATTTTAACCTTAAACCTTTGATTATCTTGGTCCGTCCTCAAGCGCCTTTTCAAAAGTTACTCAAGACGATGAACAAGCACAATTTCATTTCTGTCCTTCAGACCTCACTCACCCATAGTCATGTTTACAGCGAAAGCAAGGGGCCCCAATGCCCACACCAGCCCCTTGGTTGGATCGTAGACCACTTCGGCATTAGCCAGAATATAGCCTCCCCCCACCCAAGTGGCTGCAGAACAGAATAATACATACAGCCTATGAGAAAGAAAATCTGCTTTATCACACAAGCTCTAAATGTCCTGTTTAGCTATGATGTGAACATTGCCACGCGTGTTATTTTACCTGACATGGTAAAGATGCTGACCCAGATGTTGAGGTTCCGCCCTCCAACCATCACCACTTCGCTGCGGTTGCCCGTGCATTTCCTCTCCTCGCGTTTGGACTTCCTGGATGCCCAGATGCCGATGCCCAGTATAAACATGTAAAACAGGCCTATCGACAGCAGCCCCAGCCAGTGTCCTGCCATCTCCGATTACTGTCGGTAATGGGCTTCAGACAATAAAACACACTCTTCACGTGGCGACTTTCATAAGACACTCAGATTCCATTTCATTTAGCAGACGCCTTTATCCAAAGCGACTTACAATAAGTGCATTCAACCACGAGGATCAAGAAAGTGCAATTTCATCAAGAAATTCAAACAACAAAGTGCTCTAAGTAAGTCCCATTCAAGTGCTACTAAATTGTTGGTTTAAACTTTTAATTCAAGTTGTGTGTTTTTAGTGCCACCACCGTGCTCCTTTATAACTTAGAAAACAAGCATGCAACCCCCACATTACAAATACTGTCCTTACCGTAAATCCTCTAATAGTGGCCTGTATTCCATTAGCGGCCGGGTCTCTAACATTGGCCGGGCTCACTATCGGCCGAGGTAAATAAAGACCGGTCTCCCTTATATAGGCCGGGGCTATTATTAGAAGCAACGTTTTTAAATGTCTAATTGAACGCAAAAAGGGACAGATGAGACTGTTAAGCTCATTAGAAAGCCACCCGAGCACTTAAAATATCGCTATAACGTTACGGACTGGGTTCTCACTGCGTGGGACAAACTGGGCAAGGAGCTGATCATCAAGTCCTTCGAAGTGTGTGGGCAGTCTGTGAAACCCGACGGGAGTGAGGACGACCTCATACTGTGCTTCCGAGAGGGACAGGTATGTTGAAATTAGCACTCACGTCTCTCTCGCTCGCTCGCTCACGTCTCTCTCGCTCGCTCGCGTCTCTCTTTCTCGCGTCTCTCTCGCGTGTCTCTCTCTCGCGTCTCTCTCGCGTCTCTCCCTCTCTCTCTCTCAGAAGAATTGAATTTGTGAGTGAGCCTGTCCACTGTGACTTGCAATAACGGCCAAACTAAATTAATGTATCGTTCTTTACAGCCCTGCGCTGCTCTCTGATGCCCGCCTGCGCGAGGAAGAGAACAGACGCGCAGCGGAACATGAGGAGGAAATATAGTTTTCTGTCAAATTGACACAAAACCTCGTTTTTATTCATTCTACTGGTAGTCTATTTTGCTCAAATAGAAATAGAGGCCTGCCTCTAATTCTGGCCTCCTTCCAATAAAGGCCTGGGCCGCGATGCGCTTGAGTCAAATAAAGGCCCGGTCCTATATTAGAGGATTTACGGTACTTTAATTACTGTTTATAGCAAGGATGGTTGGACTGTGAGGCTGCAAGATGGATTCCTGGCAGAATTAGTCTGACAACTTCATACAAAGCAAAACGCCTCGAAAACAAAACCTCTCGTAAAATCGACCTGCTACACTGAGCAGCCAGAGCTAAGATTAGATCCGTCATTATGTATCTCTGAGTACTTGTGGACCGCAGACGTTTCTCTCAGCCTCAACGTGCATCAACAGTCGGAAAACATTTTGTTGGGGAACTTTCCTCTGACACCACTCTCTCCACGCTGGTGCCATCATCCCCGCTGCACAGTGTTTACCCTTCACTTGCAGACTGACCCCTGCCTCTTCCAGTGTCACCCCCGCTCTGACGCATGAGGCCGTCGACGGGGGGGGCCGCGAGCCACTCGTCTGACCCCGGCGACCTCATCTGAAGGAAGCCTCCCCCCAGAGTGAATATCACAGAGCCCACCGCACTGACTCAGAGAGGCGGCCCACAGTGAGCTCACAGGGCAAGTCTGCTGCTGTTCACTTCCATATGACTGTGTGGGATTGTTCTGGGTGCTGAGTCACCGGGGGGTCACATGTTGGAATGACTTGTCTGAAAGGAAGCCCACAACTGAATGGAGCGGATGGATGAACGGAGGAACATATGGGCTAATGTACAGCTGGACGTGGAAAACAAATTACCACAAGTGCATGTTCTGTTGAAGGCCACGCATTCAGAACATATGAGGAGTCTTTTTAATAGCACATGAATGAACATTTTTTTATTTTAACTTGCATTAACTTTTCTCAACGCGGTGGAACCAACGCTCCAAACCCCTCCCGTCTGTTTCTAATCCACTTCGATCAGAGAAACAAACCGATGTCCTGCTGCCAACCTCCAGATTGGCGCCGACTCCATCAAACAACACACAGACCACTCTGCTGGTTCCAGATGAGTCGCCGGCCCCCGTACTTAACGGCCCAGCAATTATCAATACCTCAGCAGGGTGAGACAATTCAACATCTGTCCCCTGTTTCATCTGGCATGAGTCAAGACGCCCGTGTCTCAGCAGAGTGTAACAACTCAGGGGGGGGGGAGTCATCGACCACATGTACGGGTCAGCTGACACGGGCTGGACAAACTGAAGTGGAGTCTTCTCTCGGGACGTCCGTGTGTTCGAGCCCCCAATGGCGAGGTTTACTGCCGGCGTCACCAGTGGACAACTGGAGACGCCTGATACCTTGAATCCAGTTTTTAGAGTTGTTCAAAGTATCAAGGGGTAAAATCCTCCAGATCTTTGGATGGACAAACTCAGACATTCACTTCAGGCATTTACTGACCTCACTATTACCTGCTAATATTACATCGTCGACTTTAACTCTATTCTCCCAAATAATCTCCCATTAAGTGTATCAGAAGAGCAACACACGTTTTCATTTCATCCAATCAATGACACAAACTCCCACATATTATTAACCCCTCAGGTGACAACAAGCTTGTATTTAACTACAACAGTCCTCACAACAATCACATCAGGACCCAGATGGACATTTCCAGTTCTACCCTCCATGTCCCAGAAGCGACAGGCCAGTGTCCAAGGGCCATTGATCCAATAGCTCCCTCTGCTGCTCCGGAGCAATACACTACACACACCCCCCCCACCCCACTCATATTACACAGAGTCTGGAGCCTTCATCCCCCGTTATGTGTCCAATCTGTGGAAAGGCCTCATGTGCTTGTCACCCCAACAATTAGAAAAATCCACCTGGAGAACTCGGAGGAGGATGTTTGGGAACCAGTGAGAAGGACCAGACGACTTTAAAGATTGATTCACGTTTCTTCTCAACCCAGACGTCATTGCACAACTCCCCATTGGTGTGTGTGTGTGTGTGTCTGTGTGTTATTACTCCCCCAAGAGAAGACAAAGCTCAGTCCAGCCAGTGAGTTCTTCCTCTATTGTCTCAAGTAAGTTCTATTCAAATTGATTTTAATAGTTTCCTATTATTTGCCTTTAATGCTTCCTGTTTAAGTTGCAAAGCGCCTTGTAAATGTGATTTGAAAAGTGCTTTATAAATGAAGTTTAACATTATTATTCTCAGTCCTTGTTGCCATTGAGCAAGGCATTTAAATCTTATTGCACCTGTACCAAAGCTGAGGAATGGATATGCTAAGAATGTGTTTTTATATTGGAAAATGTTATTTGTGGGGGAAAAAATGTCACCCTGGTGAATCACGTCCACATTCAATAAAATTCATGCAAACGCCGACAGCAAAGTTTTCTACTGACAGCTTTTATTGTTACACAATATGTGAACATCATATCTACAAAACCATGGGTAAAAAAATTATAAATTCCTTGTTAGAGTCCACCGTCTGTTTTATTTCGATGGGGGGGTTTAAAGTCTGAAAAACACTTGTCCACAATCTCATCCCGGGTGAGGTTTGAAGCGTGGGGTTACCACGGCGACATCATCTGGTGGCTTTGCCGTTTTCATGAACATCCATCCTGTAAAGAAGGAAAAAATGTCAAGACTCAGACATATATGGTAAAATCATGTTTAAAAACATTGGACACATTGTACTTGTTACACATTCAGACACTGAATGCTACACACAAAGTGACGAATGTTTGACATCACACAGTAACACACCCGTTCTCATCCTTCAGTTGCTGGTACAGCTCGAACTTGTTGTTGACGGAGCTCACTCGTCCGTTAAACTCCTGGTGCTTCCTGGAATTGGCTGTGGTGATCCGATTGGTCCACATGGTGAGGAGCGAGACCGGACCTGCAGCGACACAAGAACAGATCAGAAACTGGAAGTGGGGACTCAGTGGCGTCGCAATGGGTGATTACAACATGTTTCTATCGTCACTAAAACCTGTAATTTCAAAAGCTATTAGACATATATTAGCTAATATGTTGTTTTCTCTGTCTAAGAAGATCTGGACTGATCTAATGTGCAGGATACTTGAGGGGTGTTGACTGTGCTGAAGCGTGAGAGTCTGAGTTTTGATACCTTTTGCTCGCTCCGGAGGTTGAACCTCTTCTGTCATCAGCCGTGGTTTCTTGTTGAGCGGCTCTGGCGAGTCGGGGGAATCCTTGATCACCTCGGACTCCGGCTCCTCTTTTTCCACCAAACCCTTTAGCCTTAAAAGTACAAAACGAAAAATATTAGAAAGCCACAAATGGATTGTTCTTCTTCTTATCTTTGATTAATATTTCCATATAATCGATTGTTCATTACCTCTCTGAGTCCTGCCAGCTTTTGTCCTCCGGTTCCTTATTGCCATTTTTCTCCGCCCTGTCTTCCCTGTCCTCCCTCTTCCTCCCCCTCTTCTTCCTCTCCTCCTCCTCGGGCGGTTTGCTGCGGCAGGCGATGATGCAGTCCAGAACCCGCTGGTGTTGGTCGGTGGCTCCGGCGTGAGTCTTCACCAGGGTTTCCAGCTCGTTCCACATTATACGGTACTGTTCATCTCTGGAAAGGATAATAGAAAAATCAGTCGACCCTGCTGATGGTTTACTTCCATAAACCAAATCATGGAGGGTTATATTTTAAACTAATAAATACCTCTTGGGGCCTTTGCCTCTGGATCCCACAGTGGAAATAGGAAGTGGGTCGTTCTTCCTCTCCATGTCGACCAGGTTGTAAACCGTCTTCTGACAGGTCAGAACGTCCTCCTCAGTCAGAGCCTCCTTCACTATCAGGTTGGCCAGAGGCACCACCTAGTGGAGAAATGCAGAAAGACACACAGACTGAGCTGGTGGACCAAAATGGAAAATTTCTCAGAGGAAAACCAGGCAGATTATATTTATGACAAGCCAAAAAATATTTTCCCATGCCACTTACGGCCTGCATGTTAAAGATGGTGGTCTGGGAGATGATCATTGGCCAGTACCGAGTGTACCGCTCCAGCTGTGCCTTAGCCCTCTCGGCTGGCAGCTTGCCCGAAGGATTGTGGGAAGCCTCTGACACTGGAGCCAGACGGTTCTCCCTCATGAATTCTCCAAAGTCCTGAGTGAGACAAGATAAAGAAACAATCAGAACCATATTGGTACTCGTTGTATCTTCACGGTGTGATTAGAGCTGAACTCACTGTGATCCTGTAGTCGGTCACTCGGCCTCCACAGCCCTCGCTGATGGAGGGCGGGTCCTCCAGGGTGGAGCGGTTGCTGTTGAGCACGTGCAGAAAGATCTCGCCGCCGTGGCTGCTGAGCATGTGGCTTATGACCTTTGACCCCGACTTCCTGGGCTGCTCCAGAAGCACCGACCGACCTGCAGTTGGTAAGAAAAGTTGTAGCAGAACAAGACGTGAGAAAATCAGTTGAGATAGAAGAAATGTTGGTGGTTACAGGGAGGACGATAAAACAATGGGTAAATCTTAATTTGAGTTTATCCATCTTACCGTTCAAGAGGAAATTTGTCAAACACGACGACGGTCGACTGTTCACGTCTGTGGGGGAGATGCGATATGCTCCAGTGCAGTAATGTAGTTCTGAGATGGAAAGAGAAAATCAAACTAAATCAGGCATCTTTCATTACAGTTGGGTCAACAGATAACTGCCTTTACCTGGATAATAAACTCTACCTATCTGAAATTACCAACAACAAACCTATTAAACATTTCTATAGAGCTCAATAATTACTAACAAAAGGCAGGTAAGCTGGCTGTGCCCACCTATGCTGTTGGTTCTTGGAGTGCACCATTTCAGAGTCACCGTCTCTTTGAGTCCATTTTCCCGAGTGCTGCTTCCAGCCATGTGCAAGTCCCCTGCACGGTGAAAAGACAAAATGTGAACTGTTAAATCCTGATTTATAAACAAGTGACTTTCAAATGTATATATAAGCACAGGACGTTGCACAGAAGATGCAGACTTGTTTCTCAATTTATAGAGCAACATTCACAATGAAAATCTCGATACCTGCTTTACTCATATTTCCTATTTCAACAATACCCACCACTTTTAAAAAACTCCAGGTGAGCGTCTTTGTGATGCAGGAGCTCGACGTCGTAATTGGCTGACGTGTTGGCATGCTGCTCTTCCTGTCCATCCACAGAGACAACGACAAATACAGGTCAGCATGGATGTGCAAACTCCCACACACGCACAGACACCCACAGACACACACACACACACAAATGCACAAACACACACACTGCTGATTTCATGTTCCAAGGGGTAAATGATGATGGGCAAATTAAAAGGAAAATGTTAACTTGCTGGATAACTCAAGGAGGTTTTCTCTTATCTACCTAAGAGACTTGTTTTTAATGTAAACACACTTACAGTCCCTCAACACAAAGCTTCTATTGAGCCTATACTTGTTTGACAATTTCCAAAAAGACAGATTGTACATGTTGGCCCAAACAGGGCCTGGAAACTACCAAGCTAAAAAAAACAAATTTGACTTTTAATTTTGCTATGCTTCGGAAATAACTTGAAGTTCTAAGACTGCAACAGGTGGAATCATGTTTTAACATTTAGATAATGGTCAGGGTTCAAAAACTAGTTGTCACGACAGCACAATGGAGCACACAAAGACACTAAAGGGAGAGTGAGTGGGAACTGATGAGGGGAACAACGACCTGGGTAAAGTTGGGATAAGTTTTAAAAAGGTGGAAACACCTGACAGACACTAACAGTATTTTAACTCAGAAGAGGCAATGCTGGTCTCATATGTCTAGACTTGACGAAAAAATGTATTAATAATAATCAGCTTTTTTAAACTCATTATTTTGTGGAAAGCGAACACAACCAAAAATAATGGATTTCTCAGAAACATTTGAATTCTTTTAAAATATCATTTAACTTAACAGGAAATGTGAGAAGACTTTGTATTTTTCCAGCAAACCCCATTTGAAACCCCAATTGTCCACATGAGACCAGAGTTGCCTGTCCTTCACTGGAGCCGCACCAGCTCGACTGCAGACATCACAATCAACTGAACCCGTTTGCCACGGTAGAGCTCAAAATACACACTGTACACTACATGGTGTCAATTCGGCCCCTTCCTCACTTGCATGTGTGTGTGGTAAGAGTACTAACCTGTTCGCAAACATTTAATGTGGGCTAGCAAAACAGAAAATACAGCATGAAACCAGCAGCAGGTTCACAGTCATATCAACGTGCAGATGAGATAAAACTAAAAGATAAGACCGTAAAGTATCATGAGTCATTAGAGGGGATGAAAGGCTTAAAAGAACATAAGAGGTTAAGCAAGCACAAAGAAAACATGTGAGGGCGGTGAGAGAGGAGGCAAATTAACAAAAACAAAGCAATCAAGTAAAGAGTGGGAATGGTGAAATGCATTCTGGACATGACACGGTTATACTAAAGAAACGAAGAAAAATAATACGTTGAAATGTGTGTGAGTTTATTTTGAGGATGAGGCATGTGCAAAGCCAGACGACAGGGCAGGGCGGCCCTTACCTTCATGGGGATGTTTGTTATGGTGGTCGAGGCCAAGTCATAGTGCTGCTGGACCAGAATGTTGAGTTTGGTGGCGAGGTGCCGCCCAGCACGAACACTGTGCACCTCACTGGTGAGCAGGGGAGAGATCTGGGACGGGACACAAATAACAGCTGTGACTTGGATCCATTGGGTCTGGTGGGATTTTATTATCTGGGTTATTCTGACGGTGATTCTTCAAAAAAGAAATCGGAGCCTCTCGTTAGCACCCACCTCTTTCTTAATCCGGTCAGACACCAGTGGTTCTTCACCCTGTGGGTGGATGTGAATTAAAACCAGGTCGCACTTCTGAATGGCCATGAGTCTGAAACACACAACTGTGAGTTAGAAATAGGAAAACAAATGTGACTTCTACGTTATCTAACACTGACCTGTCTGAACCTGCCGCCAGCTTGTTTTGTTCTAAGATCGTCTCCTGGATGCAGTCTTCCAGCATGCGCACGTGAGTATCGCTGTATGATCAAACACAAACAGAGCAATATATTGACAGAGACCTCAAGAATATAATGTATTATATGGGCTTGCCTGATCAAAACCAAGTAATGTGATGAATCATGTCCTTTATATAAGGCCGAATATACACACAAATACAAAAAAGACAATACAACATCCCCTGGTTGCATCTGTTGATTTTGGGCACGTTAACAACAGTGTTTACCTTTTAGCGTTGGTTAAGCAGATAATTCGGCCCCTGTTGGCCACTCTCTCGGCCGTGTCCATGAGAGACGTGCGCCTCTCGTGCTGCAACTCCGTGATCTTGCACAACGACTCCACCGCAGACACCAGCCCGTGCAGGATGCTGCAACACTCCGGGTCCTCTCGGGGGTTCGGTGGCCCAACGGCTGCCAGAGCTGACATGAGCTGCCAGAGTGAGAGACATTACGTATCAAGCTGGTGTTGTTGTTTTTTTTAAGAATGTTGCACTTCCCTAAAATCTAGAGCTGCGGAAGACACAGCGAGTACAACTATAGTGTGATGGTTAATTGAGTTTTAACAGATGGATGGTTACCTCATGAGTGCTCTGATTCTCCTGCCTCCAGGTGTTCAATATGTGAAACTCTGAATCACTCACAATGTAATTGATCTGTGGAATAAAGAGTTGGCACAAACTGTTCACGGCTTTGGTGCAGATGACATTTATGATAAAAAAAATAATTAAAAAAACTTTGAAAAGTGACTCTAACCAGTTTGTCCGTTGGATAAACGTCATAGAGGATGCGGGCGTACTCCATGGAGCACTCCACGGCACAGGTCCACAGGGACTTGGACACAGGGGGCCAGAGGAATCACCCCCTGGGCCCGGCTCTTGGTCAGCACGTCGCACTCCACCTGCTGACGACTGGACTCGGCCATGTAGGGACAGTGGTCCACCACGAAGACCGTCTTGTGGGCCACCGAGAACATCTTCATCTTGACAATCTGCAGAATGAGCCCACCTGTAAGCACAGGGACACAAAACACAGACCAATGTGGTTGTTGTTTTTGTAATTTTCTTGCAGTATTTAAAAAGTTTACTTAACTTACTAGTACAATGACTATAAATAATGAAATGTCACATAAGATAATCCTCTATTAGCCCAAAGTCAACAAGGACATTTGCTTTGTTACAGCAGCAAAGAGGACAATCAGCAATATTGAATAGAACATAATGTTTATCCTGTCATTGCACATGACGGATAATGTGCATGACGGGATATGGATGCACATCAACATCCATATCCCGTCGATCAGAAGATGTCAACTCACCTGAGGGGAAAAAACCTCGAACGCTTCTCGACCAGGAAACGATCTGAATTCACTCGAAAAGCAGAGTTTTTCCCTGTTCGACTTCGGTTTTAATGAATAAACTAAAAGTCTGGTAAACAAACGAGGGGCATGTTTTCCGCCGCTTCCTCCAGACGCTACAGGAGCATGTCGGCGCTCAGCTTTAGCCTGTTAGCTAGCACTGGGCGGAATCATTTGTCTGCTGATTCACGTTCATCGCCGGCGACACGAACATTCACCCATCGTGTCGTCGGGCTGACGCTGAGCTGAGTGTTTGTTATTCAATCCACGTGTAGATAACAACTAACTGATTATGTTGACGTACTCGGAATAACTAACGAACAATACACTGGTGATCGTAGCAGGTTTGTTGTTAACGGAAATGTGAGCGATGGTGGTCCGTCGCCACTTCCCGTCCCCCAGTCGCGGGGCGCCGCTGTTTGAAGGTTCCTACCCCACATCAAGCTTCTTGTTCGGCAGATATTAACTCTTTACTAAATAAACTCAAACTAAGCCTGAGTTTGATCCCGTGTTTAAAGCTGAAGGTTCCAACTCATCTGGGTCCTCACCCATAACCAACATCTCTAATTCACCCTATGGGTCATGTTTATCAATACCAAACCACTTTGAGGTACTTGTACCAGGGCTTGTATCAGATCAACTTCAGATTGAGATGAGTGTCATCACAACAAGATGGAGATACAAACTATCTCAAAGATCATCATAAAAATGAGCCATTGTGTGACGCCTATTGAAAATTTCTCCAGAATACGTACATTCTCACGACTTTCTAACTTACTGCAATTTTTTGTAAGAATTTGAGCATGTTATAGCCCTCAAAAAGCCAATTAATTTGCCTGAATAATACTACTACTACTAATAATAATAATCCTTTCAATTTCAATAGGGCCTCACGTCTGTCAGTGCCTGTCAGTGCTCGGGCCATAATAAATGGTGCACATAGATACATGCCAAGTCGCATCTCTAAACATGAATTCAGTTATAAGTTCAATATGTAGTTTAACTGGATAAACAGCTGTTTAGGTGTTCCTAATAAAGTGCTCAGTGGGTGCAGATGTTCCAGATAAAAAAATTGTTTAATCAAAAAACATCAACACACTCTTCTCCTCCTCCTCCTCCTCCTCCTCCACCTCTATTTGTTCTGTTCCTCATCTTCTTCTCCTCTTCTTCTCCTCTTCCTCCTCCTCTTCCTCCTCCGCTTCCTCCCTCTCTTCTTCTTCCTCCTCTTCTCATCCTTCTCTTCCTTCTCCTCTTCCTCCTCCTCCTCTTCTTCGCATCTTACTCCTCTTCATCCTCCTACTTCTCTTCATCCCCCCTTCCTCCCCTTCCTCCCCCCTCTTCTCTTCTTCCTCCTCCTCCTTCTCTTCTTCCTCCTCCTCCTTCTCTTCTTCCTCCTCCCCTCTCTCCGCCTCCTCTCCCTCCTCCTCCTCCTCCGGCTCAGCCCCACCCTGTTTGTTTTCTCAAGTCAGAACCTGAAGAAACTTTATGAATCGTCGTTTCGAAATAAAGTGACAATGCGCGGGGGACGGGGCTGCGCGTCCCACCCGCTGGATTAACACACACACTCACACACACACACACACACACAGACACACACACACACACCGATCTGCTGGGGACATTCTTCTACAGGTTCGATTCCCTGTGATGTGACTGGAACCAGGACGATGGGTGATAACGATATCATGGAGATGGACTCGCTGTCCGACATGGAGGACGGAGACCCGGAGTTTGGAATGATAGACGAGGAAATCGGTGAGAGATCTACTTTGTGTAGCGCAAGAGTGTGTGGGGGGTTTGTGTGTGTGTGTGGGTGGGTGTGTCTGTGTGTCTGTGTGTGTGTATAGTATGTAGCATGTTGACAGTGGGACGTTTAGATCCTGTGTATCATCTGGAGTTACACATGTGTACATGGCCAGCTAGACTTGCTTTTAAGTAAACATAGTACACGTGCATATATAGTACAAATATACAGTGGTATAGTAGTATAACACCAATTATCAGTCTAAGCTGCTTTTCAGTGCAGAACCAGATTCTTACTACTATTGTTGTATTGTTGTTATTGTGTAATGGAATGTAGTCTAACTGCAACTGACTCAAAAATCCTTAGAAATGATAGATACAGTATATTTCAAAGTAAGTAGTGCAATACTTTCCTATATAAAATAAACTAAATTAAAGTGCATGCTATAACTTGAGTAAATGTTTATGATTATGGTCTAGCAGTTTACAATCTTAAATGTTGGACCTTCTAGCCCTATGGTATCTTCAGGAGTTGAGTATTTAATTTTGTATTCCTACATATCAGAGGGATGTAGTAGTGTTTTCACTCCAGTGGATTTACTACCTCTGATAAGAAGGTTATGTTTTCACCCCTGTTTGTTTGTCTGAAGGGTGTGGTGTGGGTTTGGGAAAAATCACATCAGATTTTGGAGCAGATCCAGGAATCTCTTTCAACTCCTTTCCACATTTTTGACAGTTTTTCCCAGAGAGTAATTAATCCTCGATCTCCGGCTTTCTTATGACATTTGAAGAAAAGTCGTCAAAGTTCAACTCCTGTACGGGTTCTGATTCAAGGGCCACGAGTGACATCACATCACCAAAGCCTCATCCTGCTCCTCAGTTCATGTTTGATCCTCAGCTCTTATCCCATAAAGAATCAGATACAGTGCACTTTAATAGACATTAGATTCCATTGAACTCTGTAATTGGCTCCAGGGGCCCGGTCACATGTCCACTTTGTCCATGTGGTAATTCATCATCTGACGATAACATTGACATAATCCACTTTTCTGCCTCTGCTTTATCTTTTGCTTTCTGGTCCATTCTGTGTCGTTGGTTATTTTACTAACGTCATTGTTTTTCTTGCACAACAACAAACACTATTCCCACCACCAGGAAAACACTTGTTCCTCTGTGTTGTTTATATTTTGTAGGTTAAATAAATCAGAAGAAGGTGATTAAATAAACTGAGCTGTGAGTGCTGGAGTCTGAGTCCTGGCCTTCGGGCCCTTGTTACAGAGCTGCTGTGCTTAACAACTGTGGGGGTGTGTTGCTCACATTTTTCACATGGCACAAGCTTGCGCCACAGTTTCCACAGCATCGAAATCAGCTCTTAATCATCGGTTATATCAAACTCCAAGGAACACGTTAAATTCCTCTTTGTTATTACAGAGGTGGCGTTAACGTGGAAGTCGTCGCATTCCTCCTGCGTTCTTTTGTTTCTTGCATTCCTCACAACCGAAGCCACATCTTCACTTTGTGTGTGTGTGTGTGTGTGTGTGTGTGTTGAAGCATGTGAAGCATGTGAAAACAGCCGGTGTCGGAGGCCGCCCCTTACATTACAGTGTCAGTAGTTGTCTGTGTATTTTAAAGCAAACACGTCTCTGGTATGTTCGCCCCTTCGTGTCTGTCTCCTCAGAGCGACTTCCACTCTGATGTTGCAACTCGTCTCTTACTCACTCGCACACTAATGCTCCTTTGGGGTTCACATGAGATGGTTGCGAGAGAAACGGAAAAGCTCCTGATCAGGTGGAAATCCCCGCTGCTTTTCAACCAGACCACAGAGGGCACTGCTAAAATGCACTCGCCCTAATGGTGCCCGATGAATTATAGATGTTCACACTTTGCGGCAACAATAGTAAAGAAAAGTGGCACATAGGATGCTCATATTTAATGATATGCTCAATGGAAATTCCATATGGAACTTTTTTTTTCCGTATAGCAGGAAATTCCTCGACATGTAGAGAATCCTTTCAGGAAAAACAAATAGAACAAGGAATCCATTCTCTGTCTTTCCACATATCTGACAGTTGTATATCTCATATTATATTCCACTTTTCTATCAACCATACAAAGCGCTTCACACAAAAAGCCACATAAATTCACCCATTCACACACACACATTCATACATGGCACTTTTTCTATCACACACACACTGCTGGTACAACCAGGGCCGAGCCACACCCAATGTCGTCCCCCCCCCCTTCCCCCCTTTCACTCATATTAACTGCTTTACCACAACCTCTGCTGGAAGCTTTGTTCAGTGGAAATGTGTGACCTGTGATACAGTTTGCAAAAAAACCCACAAAACATTCAATTCCAGGCGGCGTCTGTTATGACTGGTGCAGAGACCTCAGTGGTTGTTTCTGAGCCAGAGGAAGACGTCACAATAGAGTTTTACCAACTGTCATAAAATGCCCCCGAGTTAGTTTCAGAAAAGCATTTCCTGTCAGAGGGCATGAAGGCCACTCGGCTGCTAGGGGGCCTTGAACTTGACATGTTTGAATGTGACAACCTGAGATCAGATAAGACGTGTTTGAACAAGACAAATGTACAGTATCAAGTTGTTTGTGTTGTGTCGTGTTTTGCGAGTGTTGTTTCAGTGAATGTGTCTCTTCAGAGGAAGTGAGGGCGAGTGGGTTGTGGCATGAGAGCAGATTTGTATCAGTGACAGCACCGTTTTTTTTTCAAGAGCATCAAACCTACTGGCACGATTCAGGTCAGAGCCAGAGGTTGTGAAACACACTATATGTCAAAGTTATGAAACTAGAAAAGGTAAACCGTAAACTCTTTTTATTCCTTGGTCCTGTTGCTCAAAATCATTTTACTTTCTGTTTGAACGTTCCTAAAGGGAGGTGCCAGCGCAAAGGCTGACAAACTAATATGTCACACAACAACACAAGTAACTTCCGTCGTCTCAAACCCGCTCACAATACACAGACAGAACCTTTTTGTGTAAAGAGCTTCTCAGGTGGGCTCTCTCTTTAATTCACAAACACATTTCTCCCTAATACGTCATCCTGTTAATTCAGATAAACAGGGCAGAGCAGTGTTTTGTCAATTGAATACACTTCTGTATGCAATAAGGTGAAGAAAGACTCCTGACGCTCCTGACAGAGGGAGAACAGATCAGCTGGGTTGGACACTTTGTGAAGGGGAAGTCAAATAAGTTCCCCGCTGGTGTTACTATGGCTGCTGTTTTGAAAACAGCATCTGTCTTCAGTTAGTTTCCTCATCGTGTTCCTCTTCAAATGGAAATATTACAGCACTTTCCATATTGGATGATGTAGCACTCTGTCTTGCTGCTCCCACAGTGTCATGCTATGAGGACGGTTGTTTTAGTGTGGATGTGGTCGGTGGAGGGAATCCTCAACACTGCAGTGGTCAGGGGTTTGGACGGCAGGAGGTGGGGAGAGCTGTCTCTTTGTTTTGTTCCCAGGGAGGAGTGTAGCACTGTGGTGAGTGGGCCACTGTCTGCAAGCAATTAAAAAGCATCCAGAACAACAAGACGTGGAGGGAAACAGGCCTGGAACAGCAGAGGCACTGGTTCAATCCTTCAGGCTGTTCATCAAAATGAGTAACAGGTGTAGGATTCACAGGGGTCAGCAGAAATGTAAAATATTAATCATAATGAAGTTAACTAATCATAAACTGTATCAAAACATGGACGACATGACAGCTCCGCAAAAGTGAAGCCAAATCCTCCTGATCCCCCCCTCTGGTGGCTGACTGCGGTATAGTACATAAACCCAACTGTCCCCATATTAGTCGATGGGACTTGAGACACATTAAAGGCAAAGCACAGGTTAAATGACTGATGATTGGTTGAGAGTGTGTATCTGCGTGATCTCGACAGCTCCACCCCCCTATCACTACTGTGCAAGTGCAAGATGGTGGCACCCTTATCCGAGATTTATAAGCTTTATCTTTGTGCAACAGGAGGAAGTGGAGACAAGTCATCCATCTTTATAATCGGTCAATGATTTCTACAAACACTGGCTCCACTTCGGAGAGAGTATTTTGACCCTTTTATGTTACATCTGAAGGCCACTGTAGTTGATTGCAATCTGCAACTTCTCCATTAGATGCCACTGAATCCCACTGAAGCGCTAATATGGTAGTGGTCAGTTTCAGGTCAGAGAGATACACAGCTACAGCGGAACTGCAGTTAAGTGGCACTTAAACTCAGTGTCTGATGATGTAACCTCATAAGGTTTGTTTCACACAGATGATTCTGAGAAGAGCCACATAATAATAATGTGCTTTTCAGAAAACAATCATTTGTTTCAAGCAGCTCGTATAGAAGTGCTTGACAACTGGTGTGTTTTATATACACACACACACATAAATATACAAATATACATCTATATTATCAGTACATGAAGATATGTATTGATATGAGAACAAGTTTACATTATTAACCTCTTATTATTAATTATCAGGCTTCGGTTTGGGTTCATTTTATTGTCATGTCTGTTATCTCCCTTATGTGTCTCATCTGTTTCTCTTCTTCAGTTTATCCCGAGGAGTTTTTACCGACGTATCATTCGATTAAAGAAGGATCCAGAATCACCAAAACCCGACTGGTGAGTCAATTATTGCTGTAATTTAAGTTGTCATAGAAACCAGGGGGTCGCTTGTGTCTTACAAATATTAAAAACCTTTATTTTGATACTGTAAATGTCAGTTATAGTGAGGTGGCTGCTCCATGAGGTGCTGCACAAAACACAGCGCAATATGATATGCAAATAAAGTCATGTATGTGCCTGCAAGGACTTTTATTAAGGCTCAGAGGAGAGGGAGAGAGAGAGACAGAGAGAGAGAAAGAGAGACAGAGAGAGAGAGACAAAGGGCGGGCGTTGTTCTGTTTGTTGACTTCCCATTTCTCCTGCATGGCCCACATCACAGCACAGGTGGAAGGGGCTGGTCAAGGTCGGTATATAAACCCCAGTGCACGGTCTTTCCCCTGCACACTGGCACCTCCCTCCTCCCTCCGCTCAACATGTACGACATCATGGAGGAGGAGGTGTACGAGTACCAGGACGCAGAACTGCCTGACGAGCCCTGTTTCTGTCCCCAGGCGGAGTTCAACGACAAACCCGACTCCTTGTTCTTCAACGATGGCAAGCGGCGAATCGATTTCATCCTGGTGTACGAGGACGAGGACAAGAAGGAGTTCGAGAAGAGGCACACGTTCCAGAGACGCAAGGTGGGTCAGGCTCTGATGCTGCGTGTCACGTTAAACCTGCAGGTGTTTTAATGGTGACAAGTCGTGCTCCTACCAGAATCTATCAGAATTTGTGTTTTCTTTTTTTATTTATTTAGGATTAAATACAAATTTGATCCAGAATAACTTGCTCACTCATTTCAGGATTTTTTTTAATTTACTAGCTGATGTACAGTAGAGAGATGATGGGACTTGTGGGGAGAGAGTGGCGGTGAGAGTAAACGTTCACAATCGGGCTCAAACCACGGACGTGAGATAATGTAGTCAAAGCTTCAAATCCCTGGAACCCTGAAAAACCACAATGTAACAATGATAGCAATTAATTATTGAGACTTAAATGTTGAGTTTGTAGATACAGAATTAGCAGCAAATAGTTTGATATATTTTTAAGAGGAAATAATACTTTATTTCCTCTTGATTAATCATGATTCCCTTTGTCTGCATACAAACTGTATTGACTCTTGACTATTTGTTCAGGGTGTTTTTATTTGCACCAGGATGACAGTGAGTCTGTGACTATAAAATTCCCTCCCCACGATTCAGCACGACGCTCAAAGAACCTTTTTGTTATCCAGGAAATTGAACCTGGTTTGTTATCCTGTGCATTTGTCCTGTACTCAACACACATATCAGCTAGGACATGATAAGTACAGCTACTGGTTAGAGCTCAAATCGACATCACAAAATCTTTTTATCAATCTAAATC
Source organism: Pseudopleuronectes americanus (assembly GCA_038501795.1). Classification (NCBI taxonomy): domain Eukaryota; kingdom Metazoa; phylum Chordata; class Actinopteri; order Pleuronectiformes; family Pleuronectidae; genus Pseudopleuronectes; species Pseudopleuronectes americanus. The sequence continues at coordinate 9,255,470 of CM076737.1, forward strand.
TATCTATATAACATTCAAGGCATCTTTGTTTTTTACACATGACAAATTAAATGTCAGAACTCCATACAGGGATTAACTTGCACAGACAAAGAACAATGAGACATGAGCTGACAGCCACAGGTGTGTTGTTTGTTGCTACCTGCGTCTTTCACAATAGGTGCACGGTGATGTGCAACACAACGCTTTGGAAACACTGTTGATCCCCAGACCTCAGTTACCTGCAGTGTTGCAACTGCAATGCAGACGGCTTCTGCGCCTGGAGGCTGAAAACACAATTCCCTGATTCTTTAATATACGAGTAGAGAAAGGAAAGATGAAGTGGGTAAAGAGAGATGATGTACGAACTGGAAAAGAAGGAGCACAGGAGACAGTCAGAGCATCTTCGCCCTCAGCGTCTCTGAGACTGAGGCGATCCCTGGTTCCCAATCATCACAAAGCCAGACTTAATCCAGAGGGGGATGAGGAGGGGAGGTCTCTGCCTGGCACACCCTCCCCTCCGTCCCTCTCTGCCCTGGAATCCTCTCCTGACTGTACTGCGGGTGTGGTTCAGTTTTTAATGGAGTTGTTTACATAAAATAATGCTGAGTTTACTTATTGGTTTATCTTATGTGATGTTTGTCAAAATGTTCTCGTGCCTGTCGGTGTTTCCTGCGCGTCATGAAAACAGGTTTAGACTGAGACACACAGGAAAATTGTATTTGAGATCAGTTTCCAGGAAGGAAGATTAATAAAATAGGCTGAATTGATAATGCTTTATGAAAATGTAATTAGAATGATCTTCGTGAATTGTATGGAGCACTTTTCTCCTGAATATTTTCATATGAACGAAACATAAACATTTAAATATAATACATACGCTCAGTTCTGTGTTGCCTTCTTTCAGGCTGCCTAACAGTTTAAAAGTGGATCCTGGGTTTTGTCATAATAAACCACCAACTAGGTCCTGCTCAGACATGTTGGCTGTTTTTTCAGTCATGGGGCTTATGTACAGTGTAAATACTGACTGTGCTGTGTGCAAATGGAAACAGAAAATGTCCAAATAGTACTTTGAAAGTATGCATTGAGATCAGATGAATATAACCTGCACAGAAATGTTCTGCGGTGTGTTTACATTAAACACAGGCAAAATATCCACCATCTGATAACGATGAAGGAGTATTTGTGTAGTAACTCAATAAAGGTCGACCCCAAGATATTGTTTTGACTGGATCTGCAGATACAGTAGTGTCACGCATTAACTGCAGATTGAGCCGTAATGGACAAAGTGGAGAAGCATTAAAACAAACTGCTTATTGAAATCTTTCTCTGTGTTTTCCTCTGCAGAGGCGACGGGAGTACTTCGAGGCCAGCTTGATGAAGATGGGGGTGGAGCTGGAGGCCACACGTTCTGTGAGTTGATGTTCAAGCTCTCGTTTTCACCTTCCCTCTCTCCCCTCCTTTGGACTAAACCCTTTGTCCTGCAGGTCATAGACGAGAAACTGACCTTCATCAAGGTCCACATGCCGTGGGACTCGCTGTGCACCTACGCCGAGGTGCTGCACATCAAGGTGCCCATCCAGCCCAACGACCTGTCCTCCCGCCCCTCGCCGTGGCGCTACTTCTCCTTCATCACCAAGCACTTCTACCCCAACGAGGAGCTGATCAGGGAGGAGACGGAGTACTTCACGGCCCCGTTCGAGAAAGACCGCCTGGAGTATTTCTACATAAAGGACCAAGACGTCTTCTTCACTCCGTCCATGAGGAGCAGGATGGCAAGTTGTCTTAATGAAGTAATAAGTTCTGCAACCAATCGGACGAGAGACACAATCTTGATCTACAGATTAATTGGATGAACCAATCACGCTTTTCATTAGTTTTTTATATTTCGGAATGACATTGGTCTTTGGTTCTCTGGTGTGTCCCTCCAGTATTTGTATCTATGCAGTTATTATATGAAAATTGTATTTATTTCTCCAGGCGTATTACATCCTGAGTCGAGCTCCCTATGAAGTACGAGGAAGTATAAAGAAGTTCGGCATCAGCAAACTGTTGGATGGCGGCGTGTACAAAGCTGCGTATCCCCTCCACGACGCAAGTGGCACCATTTTCTTCTTCTTCTTCTTCTTCTTCTTCTTCTTCTTCCGTAGCTAAATTCAAATAGTTTATATATTTCAAAAAACGCACAGTTCCTTTGAGTTATTTCTCCTTGTGGGTTGTTACAGTGCAGGTTCAACGTCAAGTCCGAAGAGAAGGGCTGCCCCAACGAGAGATACCTGCTCTACGAAGAGTGGGCTCATCCCAAGAGCTTCTACAAGATGCAGCCGCTCGACCTGATCAGGTGAACGCCAGGTTTCTTAAGTTCCCATCACAGAGAAACACTTTCAATTCCAGTTGGTGTCATTTAAAAACTGTTTTTTATTTCCCCACAGGAAGTACTACGGAGAGAAGATTGGTATCTACTTTGCCTGGTTGGGTTTCTACACGGTCATGCTCGCCCTGGCTGCTGTCGTGGGACTGGGTTGTTTCATCTTTGGATACAAGACTCAAGAATCCAGCACCTGGAGGTTTGTTTCTTCTTCTACATCAACATTTTTAAGATAATTTACCAGCACTCCTAATATATTTTAACCTCATCATACATTATTATTACAGTCAGTATAGAAAGTGTCAACGTTCCTTCAGCACTTTGTCAAATCTCAGTTCTCATTGATGGAGGGAGTTTGCTCGGTTGTCATAGAGATGGCTCATCTGTCATCATGTGACCAACGTTTCTATGTCACGTTTTGTCAGAGTTTTGGCCCTTAATTTATGATTTATTATTGTTTATGTAAGGATAATTAATTTTGTTATTAAAGTACAACTCCCCACGTATTCAAGCGGTTTATATATGTGCTGCACAATCATGTTACTTCTGTTCAAATGCTTTGTGTTGTCGTCGTTCTGTTGTTCTGCAGTAAAGAGGTGTGCGACCCTGCGATTGGAGGAAAAATCGTGATGTGTCCACAGTGCGACAAGTTCTGCAACTACTGGAGGTTGAACTCCACGTGTGAAGCTTCAAAAGTGAGTGGGAGTTTATTTCACTGGAGTTCATGTGGAGAAGGGTTTATAAAACAAAAACACAAAATGTGGATGTTGTTTGTTTGTGAGGATCAGTTTTAAATTCAAACTCCTCATGTGTTCTTGCACGATTCAGTTACATGGGTTCTTTACATATTCAAATGTGTGCGGCTGTTGTTCATCCTCCAGAGACAACAGTCGGGTTCGGAGCTAATTTGCATGTCAGCCTGATGGAACTGTTTCTTTTTCTATCTTTTCAGAAACTGTGTATATTTGATAACTTTGGGACCCTGGTGTTTGCAGTATTCATGTCGATCTGGGGTGAGTTTTATTTAAGAATTACAAGATATTTATTTCAATCTTTTAAAACAACCACACAGATCAGATTCCTATTTTAACCCCAAACTGTTCCTATTGCTTTTATTTTGAACTAATCATTATCTTAAAGGCAAATAGTCTTTTTTAATACTGTGAATGTTGTTTCATTATGTGTGTCTTTGTTTCCCTGCTGTTTTTCTCTTTCCTCTGCTCCTCTTCTTGTTCCGGGCGCAGTGACGTTGTTCCTGGAGTTTTGGAAGCGTTACCAGGCGGAGCTGGAATACCAGTGGGACACTGTGGAGTTTCTGGAGCAGGAGGAGCCGGCTCGCCCAGAGTACGAGGCCAAGTGCATCTATGAGAGGAAAAATCCTGTCACAGGGGTAAAACACACACAACAAACACACAATAATCCCATAGTCAGATATTGTTTTGTGTGAAAATATGGATTCAAACAGCTTTATTCATGAACTATTTTACTATAACGACTTCAAGTTCTGTTGTTTTGTGTTCTTGTTAAAACTCAGTATTTCATAATGTTTGTTTGTGATTTAGGTGAAAGAAAAAGTTCCCTTTACGACCTGCGGGCGATGTTTTCGGGTGTCGATAGGAATCGGGACAGTTCTATTCTGGGTAATGTAATTTACCAGCATTTTCCATGACGTTTCATTGATTTAAAAATATAATTTATTTTTAATTATAGGGAGAATTGTAATTCCTTTGTTATTATAGGTCCAGTTTAAATCAACGTGAATATAAATGTTACTAATTTGTTACTCTCCATATATTCTAGTCTACATGGTCTATATAATGTCTCTACCTTTTATATGTAAAGTGCCTTTAGATGATGTATGTTAAGATTTGACACCGTACAAATACAATTGAGTTGATTTTAATATATTGAAATAAATGCTTTTGTTTTAGACAAAAAAGACTTCTTAACTTCTTATTCAATATCATTTGTTAATTAGAAATTTTCTATTTAAATGTTTGACCTATAATTAGTAACAATTCCATTGCTCTTTCCTGGAAATGTATTGGAATTAATTCTGTAAACTATTCAAGCAATATTTTCCAGTTCAGACATTAATCTGTGTAATTGCGTCCTTGTCCTTTAGATTCTGTTGATCCTGGCGTCCATCGCGGCCATCATCGTGTACCGCCTGGCCGTCTTCTTCACCTTCTCCAGCCGATTCAGAAACCAGGACATGACCACGCTGGAGCCGCTGAAGGAGTACGTGACGCCTCAGATGGCCACGTCCGTCACCGCCTCCCTCATCAGCTTTGTAGTGATCATGATCCTCAATATTCTCTACGAGCGCGTCGCCATCTGGATCACAAACTTCGGTGAGTCTGACATGTGCCTCTGCTCCGTTTGTACTCGTCTGTGGTTTGATGCTAATCTCTGCTTCTCCCACCCGACCAACAGAACTCCCCCGGACCAAGACGGATTACGAGAACAGCTTGACCCTGAAGATGTTCCTCTTTCAGTTTGTCAACTACTACTCCTCGTGTTTCTACATCGCCTTCGGCAAAGGGAAAGCCGTCAGCTATCCCGGGAAGCCTGTTTATCTTCTGGGAATGTACAGGAACGAGGAGGTGCTGTTTGTCCCTCTGGGTGTTTCACGTTTGACTCAGACGCTTGTTATTTCTGACTCTAAACCTGAGCCTCGTCCCTGCAGTGTGACCCGGGCGGGTGTTTGATGGAGCTGACGACTCAGCTCTCCATCATCATGACCGGGAAAGCCATCTGGAACAACATCCAGGAAGTGCTGATGCCGTACGTCGCCACAAGCTTTCTACTTGAATATAAAACAGGCGGAAAAAATATAACAACACAGGGACAACTTACAGATGAAGCACGTTGCTATGAAGAAATGCACAAGTTAATTTCCTGATTGCTATGGCAGAGTATTAAACCTGTAGTGAAGAAAATAAATTTGGAGATTTTGAGAATAAAATGTAAATATTATGAGGTGAAAGTTGTAATTTAATGACAAAACAAGTCATAATATCTTGAAAAAATAAAAAAACTAATTAAGAAATAAGGAACAAGGAGAATATGTGGTCACTGGACTATTACATGTAGCCTAAGATTGCAATTTTATTTCAAGAAATTCTGAATATTAAGCGAATTAAGTTGTAAGACTTTTTTTTCTATTGGTTTTTCCAACCAACAGGTGGGTGAAGAATCTGATTTCCCGGTACTGCACCCGCGTGGCCTCGGAGAAGGTGGTTCCCCGCTGGGAGCAGGACTACCAGCTCCAGGCCGTCTCAAAGCTCGGACTCTTCCACGAATATCTTGAAATGGGTGAGAGGACTTCTCACTCCTCATTTGAACATACGTCTAAACTCATTCACTGAACGTGAAAACAGTACTAGTTATATCTCTGTTTAAATGATCGTACCAGTATGTGTGTGTCTTAATTTCCCAGCATGTCTGCCACTATGAGATGGTTAAGAAACCAGCAGAAGGTGTTTTAATGCCACAGTGATCTGTGTGTACTTGATCCACGATTCACAAAACCAGGATCTTACCCAGGATCCTGAAACTGGGATTAGCTGTTCTATTATAACCAGGATTTAAGTGTGCATGTAAAGAACACACAGCTTGTCATTATGTGATACTGTTGTTTCTGCAACATGTATTTGCTCATGCACATATAAATGGATTACACCCTACGTAGTAAATTTGTTTGAAGGAACATACGAGGGAATTTACATACACTGTTGATTAATTGACAGTATTTAATCAATATACAAATCCTGGGTAATCAACAGTGTATATATTTTTCTCTCCAGTCATCCAGTTTGGCTTTGTGACCTTGTTCGTGGCCTCCTTCCCTCTGGCTCCGGTCCTGGCTCTGGCCAACAACCTGTTTGAGATCCGGGTCGACGCCTGGAAAATGACCACGCAGTTTCGCCGCATCATGCCGGAGAAGGCCCAGGACATAGGAGCCTGGCAACCCATTCTTCAGGGTATCGCCATCTTGGCTGTGGCAACAAATGTGAGTCAACGTTTATACCCAAGTTATTACGTTTATAAGTTGCAATTCTAAAATGAAAAAAGTAGGATCTAAATAATAATACAAAAGGTATTAACTCAGAGTGTTACGATTACTCCTCTCACCAGGCCATGATCATCGCCTTCACGTCCGACATGATTCCTCGCCTGGTCTACTACTGGTCCTTCTCTGTGTACCCGTACGGAGATCACTATAACAACACCATGGAGGGCTACATCCACAGCTCGCTGTCCATATTCAACACCAACGATTTCTCCAACTCCAGCCGACCCATCGCAGAGAGCAGCTCCAACATCACCAGCTGCAGGTACCAAGACTCAGCGCTCAATCGTCAAGTTAGAAAGAGAAACCTGCATGTCTGAGGTTTAACTTGAAATATCATCTATTTAAAAAATAGATGATAAAATCTGAAATTATGTCTTGAACTTTTAAAACAATTTTTATATTGAAATGTAGTTACGAAAGTCTTTAATTTTTCGAATTCTGTCCAATATTCCACTTAATTTCACAGGATATTATTAATAGTGTTGATATCATTAATTATTCAGGAGGAGTCATGCTTGTGTGTATTTCTTCTTTAGGTATCGTGATTTCCGTTATCCTCCGGGTCACCACAGACAGTACGAGTACAACATCTACTACTGGCACGTGATCGCAGCCAAAATGGCTTTTATAATTGTTCTAGAGGTGAGTTTAAACAGAACAGGGAATCTGAAATATTCCAGGAATAAATGTATGTTTATGTTTTTCAGTATTTCTTTTTATAAATGTGATATCAAAAGTAGCCTTCGTTGGGGTTCATCAAAGAATCAGTCATATAATTCAGATTACAGCTCAAACTGCTTTCAAATTGTCTTTCTTATTTTTCTTTGTCTTGTTTTTTTCTGTGTGGATTAACACCTGTCCATACAAATAAAAGTTGCATTATTAGTAGCAGTGTAAACTCAATGGAGATGTCTTCTTTCCCCTCGCAGCACATCGTTTATCTCACTAAGTTCGTCCTGTCCTACGTGATCCCGGACATCCCGTATGCTGTCAAGGAGCAGATGAAGCGAGAGAAGTACCTGACCCAGGTCATCCTGCACGAGACCAACCTGAAGCTGGTGACCAAGCGTCTGAAGCCTCACAGCGACGAAGACATCAAGCCAACGGGCACCAAAGGGGAAAAGGAGGAGATCGAACTGGATTTTTGACGTGACTGCTCGGCAAGACATTTAAGGAAGGAAGGTACTTTTGTCACGGAAGATGTGCCGCAGCCAGGAGGACAGAGGATGTTGGACAAAAAGGAGAAACCACTGGTGGGATTGTCTGCTCTTCATCTCTAAACCACTGTCTCACATTTCGGACTCCAGTTTCATCCACGGCACCTTCTTCTGAAACGTGTTCAAGTTTTAAGCGATGTGGTTGAAAGCTTGTCGGTCGACCAACTGCAACGCTTTCCTAAAATATCAGTATTAATGTACACAAAACATGTTAAACCTTTGAAAACATTGTTGAAAATTCCCTTGTTTTACACCAACATCCCTGTAGATAGAACAATATTGCTGTAGTTATTCGTCGGGTGCATTGACGCAGTGGAAAGTGATTTTGCTTTTCGCAAATTAAAACCTGGTCTGAAGTCAGTGGCTAATTGTTTCCTCTATAATTTGAAGGGCACATTATCCTGTGGTTTGAAGTGCTTTGACGATGTGAGTGAAGTCGGACTCTCTATCCACAGGCTCACCTCTACAGCTCTGTTTAACACTTGTTAGAGTCCCAGTCTTGTGCCGTGACCACTACGCTGCACCACATTCTGTAGATCCTGTGTTAAAGGCAGTAAATCTGTTTTGTGTGGTGACTTTACTGATGGAGGGTCCCCCGGTCTAGTTTACCTGCACACGCCTTTAAACACTGGGAAACATTAGGCCCGGGTTAGGTTCAGACTCAAAATCCGAGTTGGGCTCTGGGAGAAAATTGCGTCCTGAGCAACTCTAACCCATAACCAATAACATTTTAAAATTGATATATGCAACAGCAAGTACTCAAGCTAGCGTACAGAGACAATACCTGCTGAAGCCACAAGAGGGCAGTAAATTACAAGATTATGGAAACTGTTCATTTTGTATCCTTTATTGGACAAAACGTTCTGAGGCGCAAGTCGAGATTTCACGCCTGTATCAATCTAAACCTTAACAATCTCCTGGACTGTCTATTTGTATCTTTCACTGGTTTAACTCTGCTTCATATCTGAAATCACGCAACTGCAGTAATTAAACCTTCTCCTGTGTCATTGCTGTGCTACTTTCTGGCCTTTAGATTTGAACGATGCCACTATAAACACCATGTATGTGAACAGTATCATATACCAGAAATACAGTATCTGACGATGCATATGTCTGTTGTTTTAAGTGTTTTATACTCTGCCAATAAAACGTTTTATAAAAAGTTTCCCTTGCGTTTCTAAATTGTGACGTTACAGCCAAACAGTGACAGCAGTCTCCACTGGAGGGCAGCATAAACAACGTTTCTAACTGCTGGTAAAGTTTTACATAATTTTTTGAGAATCTGTTAAATCTGTGTGATTAGTGCTTTAAACTTACAGTCTGTTCAATTTCACTTCAGGCGCAGAGGACAACAATAATACTACATTAGTGTTTCATTTATCAGTTTAGAATGATGCTCAGAAAAACATGTTTTCTATTTTCTGGTGACATTACAGTGAGTTCAGCCTGATGTTATCTACTGATGCAATTTGTTTATGTAATTGTTGTATACATGGATATAAACAGAAAATCTAGCTTAACCTTAATAAAATAAATATATTCCTGAATGATTGGTCTATATATATATTTAGTAAGAGTCAACTGGTCTTACAAAAAAGGAGGCAAGTTCTTGCATCTCTTATTTCACTACAGCTTATCTTACCAGGTTCATTCTGTCATGTGAGCCCAGATGTTCAGTTTGCCAACGTGTCACATGTTGGTGAGGAGGATATCATCATCTTCATGCTCCTGATCCTGATCCTATAACTCACCTGGACAAGCCTGACAGCACTTCCTGGTTTTATCGTATAGTTAATTAATGTCATACAATGAGTTTCTTCCTTCACCTATAGATGCGTGTTTATGTGAAGTTTAATTATTGTACTGTAACCTCACACTATTATGGATTTTACTTTCCTAATCAATATTTTAAGAATACTTTAATAATTCTAAAATGGTTTAATCTGTTACTCTCTTGCTAAATCTGTTGAAATTAAAAAGTTACATTATTATTAAAAAGTAGTGTTTTAAATACATCATACATTTTCCTGTTTGTTGCTTGTTTACTTTTGATCAGGCACGTGTTTGGATGCCCTCAGGACGTCATAGAAACGCGACACTGGGTCCGTTCACACTCACATGTCCGCCCACTGTGTGCGTGTCTGAGCTGAAGCAGTTTGAAGGATCAGCCTCAGACGCTTTATTGTGTTTGTGTGATAATAAAATCTGAGTTTGTTCACGATGAGTGCTCAGATCACGTGTGTCGGCTGGGTGAAGAGAGGCGTCTCCAAGGAAACCCCGGACAAAGTGAGTAGCTAGCGACGAGCTAACGTTAGCTACAGGCTAATGTGTCAACATGGCAGCTTCACTGTTGTTTTGGTCTTTTGAAAAAACAAAACACAAATTAAAAGGACTTCCGCTTCGTTTTGAACTCCATAACAAGTGTAGTTTAAATTTAAAATACACCGAAATATAGGTAAAACTGTGAAAATGTAACTTTCCTCTGCTCCCTTGTCTAATACTCATATTTATAAATATTTACAATAGTATTGATCCAAAAAAGGCAATGAGCAATTCTTCACGTGAGCTTATTTAACTTGTTTGACTAACTTTCATTTGAATCCTCCTCAGGTTGAGTTGAGTAAAGAGGAGCTTGAACGCATCATCAATGAAGCCAAACAGGACTTGGGGTACGTTGGGCTGGAAACCACTCATCACTTCAGATTGTGAACATGTATCTAAATGTCAGGAGCTGAAACGTTGGCAATGCAAATTAAAGTAGAGCTGCAACAATTACATTAAATGAGTCTGTACAACAGAAACTGATGACAAGTTGTTTTTGTTCTACTCCTGTTTATCAGGGATCTAGCAGCGGAGGAAGAGGAGGATGATGATGAAGGTTTGCCTCCAGAGCCCAGCGCTGAGGAAATCGCAGCCGAAGTTGCTGAAGTCCCGAAGCACAAGAAGGAAGACGGAAGAGAGGAAGATGATGATCTGGCGGAGTACGGCCTGGATAGATACGATGAAGAAGATTCAGGTGAGTCGGGTGTTTGTGTACCACATGTATATGTATTACTGCTTTTTACTGTCCTTACTAATTTCTTCTTATTGTCTTTCACCACTTAATTTGTGTCTGACCTGGCATCTACTGTTTGTCCCTCTTTGATTTAGCGACGGCTAATCTTGGCGACAGTCTGGCTGGACTCACAGTGTTCAGCTGTAATGAGGAGGATCCTTACATCACCATTAAAGATACAGTGAGTTCCCTCCATAAAGATTCAGTAAACTTATGAAAAGGGGTCTTAAAGAAAAACCGTTGTTATTCTATAGGATCGGGTCGGACTTAATTTGCTTATTGTTTTTTCTCCTTCTTCCCTCTAGGACCAGTACGAGCGAGAAGATTTCCAAATCAAGCCCAACGACAATCTCATCCTGTCGGGCCGAGCCGAAAAGGACTGCTGCAACCTGGAGATCCACAGTAAATATATTCATCTGTGATATGACAGAGTGGCACAAGAAAATATCTGAATATACCGAAATATGCGTTTAACAGTTGGTGTCTTATTTTACAGTTTATAACTCGGAGGAGGAATCTCTGTATGTGCATCATGATATCCTGCTGCCAGCTTATCCACTGTGTGTGGAGTGGCTCAACTTTGACCCGACCCCTGGAGAAGGAACAGGTAAGCACAGACTAGAGTCCTATACTTCACTCTGATGAATATCTGTCCTTTACAGGTTTTAATCTTTTGGATGGATTTCTCTCGCTAAATATTTAATGTAGCTTAAGAGATTTCCTGATTAAATCAACATTTAAAAAGAACTGTGTGTCCTCCCTGTAGGAAACTACGCCGCTGTTGGCAACATGACTGCTCAGATAGACGTGTGGGACCTGGATGTTGTGGACTGTTTGGAGCCAGTTTTCTCTCTGGGGAGCAAGAAAGCATCAAAGAAGAAAAAGAAGAGCAAGAAGGTACGAACCTGTTCAGTGGCTCTCAATGATACACCAGCATCTCCATCACGAGAGAGAGGGACCTGGGTGTAGTCTGAATATTCAAAATTGTCAAGAAACATTCCAAGGATATCACTTGATTTTAAATATACATGTCAAATGTTTTTTTAGGACTTTATTATATTTTCTTTAAGTTTAAAAGTGAATCTCAAAATGAACTTGTTTTCACAGGGCGCAGCAGAGCCCTCGGAGGGACACACAGACGCCGTGCTGGATTTATCCTGGAACAAACTGACCAGGTCAGTTCTCCGAGGCCTTGGAACATTCACTGATGTGTTTTCTTTCCATCCTGGAAAAAGTAAAATCCTCTGCACACTCAAATTCATTGTAAACATTCAAACTAAAACACCGTCTCTTATTCAGGAATGTGTTGGCCAGTGGATCCGCAGACAACACTGTTATCTTGTGGGATCTGTCTCAGGGCAAACCAGCCACAACTCTGTGCAGACAGACTGATAAGGTATTTCATTTTTAAAAGGAACACTGCTAATGTGATGCATTGAGGTTACTAGGTCCTGCAGCCTCAGAATCTGCAGCTTCTACAAAACAAAATGTTTTGTCCTCCAGGTTCAGACGATATCGTTCCACCCGTTCGAGCCCCAGACTCTGATAGCAGGATCATACGACAAGTAAGTGTCCTCTCGTTTCACCGGTAGTTTAGTGAATGAAATAAATATTGTACACAAAGTTTTACATCCACAGTTGGTTCAAGATTCAACACTAAAATATTTTCTCTTTTCAGGACGGTGGTCCTATACGACTGCCGCAGTCCAGACACCAGCTATCGAACCTGGCGGTTTAGTGGTCAAGTGGAGCGTGTGGTCTGGAACCACTTCTCACCCGCCAACTTCCTGGTAGGGGCTCAAATCCTCCTGCTGGTTTCAAAAGAAAACAAAACGTTTAAGACATTGAGGATTGTCAAGTTCCCTCTCAGACTTGATTAGAATAAATTCATTTTTTAAACCTCATATTCATTCATACATTTCAAAGGCAGGTCTGGTTAATGGTAATCATCATTCAAAAGCAAAACCACAGTAACAACAAGCTTCAGGTTGGATGCAAATATTGTTTGTAAATATTAATTATGCCACAAATTGCATTTATATATCAAGCTGGTGCATCAACACAACTTGTTTCTACTTATTTCTGTCTGGTTCACCTCTGAGAAGCTCAGTGGTCAAATGTTAACTGTGCTTGTGTTTGTGTTTCAGGCGAGCACAGAGGACGGCTTTGTCTACTGTCTGGATGCACGCTCAGATAAACCTGTTTTCACACTGAAGGCTCATGATGAAGAGGTGTCAGGTAGGTACAAGGGTGTGTGTGTGTGAGAATGTGTTTATTATCAAAACCTTGTTTCTGAATTTCCAGTTCTTGCATCAATGCAGTGTTTCGTAAATGTAATATCACAAATGCTTTTGCACAGTGCTGAGTCAACACAGTGGCTTACGTTTAAGTTGGGCAGTGCTGATTGGACATTCTAACAGATTTATTGATGATGAACCTCCATTGACTGTACAATGAAAATATGATCAAAACATCTCAACATTTCTGCAGGGTTGGACCTCAGCAGCCAGATTAAAGGATGTCTGGTCACATCGTCGGCCGACAAACACGTTAAAGTTTGGGACATTTTGGGAAACAAACCCAATCTGGTGCACACACGGGACATGAAAATGGTAAGAACTTATACAGCGTGAAGATCTCTCGCTCTATCTGTCTCTCTCTGTTTTGGAGGTACGATCATGTTAGTTAAAGGTGTCATAATGCTGATCTTCCTCACCTGTGAACAGGGAGTGCTGTTCTGTGCATCGTGTTGCCCCGATCAGCCGTTCGTCTATGCGTTTGGAGGACAGAGGGATGGCTTGAGGGTTTGGAATATCAGTGATGTTGCAGCAGGTACTGTTGTCTCTTTTTTTCTTTGATTTATTCTGTGCATTAAACTACAATAAAAACTTTGTTGCTTAATACATACATTGTCACTTTTTCCTCTAGTGGCTGAGGTGTTTGGTAGTCGAGAGCGCTTGGTGCTGAACACAGGAGGTCAGGCCTCCAGCAGCGCAGCCGCAGCAGAGATGGACGTCTCCTAGTCTGCTGCCTGCAAACATGAATAAACATGAGCTTCCCTGGAAAGTCACCAAGCTGCCCGGCTTGTCGCTGTGTTCCTCGTCGTGCTGCAGGAAAAAGATCAACTGAAGCAGAAACATGTGGCCAGAGTGAAACTGGGGCCACAACGTTCAAAAGACTTTGAGAGAAGAAATTTGTCCGGTTAAGATGTTCTTCTATTCATACAGATGATAATTTGCAAAATGTGCGAGCAAGGATTCAGATATTTGTATTTCTGTTTGAATTGTTTATTTGATTTCCTGACAGTTTCCTTGACTTGTACAGACGTACAAATAATATTCTAAGTTTTCACAAAGTATAGAAGAAACTGGGTTATAACTTGTGTTATCCCACATTTATGTTCATCATAATACATATGCAAATGAAATATTAATAGAAACTAGTGTACAATGATCTGTGCACAAACATGGACCGCTCAAAATTCTGCGTCATAAATAAATACAGTTTTAAATGTATAAACCTCATGGTAATCCAGTGCTGTCTTCTCCAGGTATTATCCACCTCCCTGCGGAGTAACAGGAACATAATCCTGTCATGGGGTCACATGGATTAACCTGATTTTGCAGCTGGTGCATATTTGTTTTAGTTTGTGGTCTTGGAGTCTTTATTTATAAGCATAAACTGCAACTGAACCTCCACAGTTCAGTGTCTTTAATGGGATTTCATCCAGGGTGATGTTTGAAACTCACAATAAATTTACTGATATATTCTAGCTGAAGGAAAATCATATAACCAAGCACTTTGCATATATTTCCCTGGATCCTATTATATTATCAGTGTAATAGTAAACTAGTACAGTGTAATATCACTAAAATGGTACGTTCCCATTAACCCACCAGTATAATAATATATTACAGGCAAATAGTACATTATTAGTAAAATTGTACATTGGTGTATAGTGTATTATAAGTATACAAACTCAAAATCAGTACATTAGTTTATTTAATAGGAAATTAATGGTGTATTTATTTTCTCTGTGAGGGTCTCGCGTAAAGTGGAACTATTGTGATTGATTCTTAGCACAAACACGGACCCATTTCATTGACGGACTCATTTTGATTTGAGCATGGCGGCTCCTCTGTGTAAACTGAACCGTCTCTTAACGCGATTCACTTCAGGATCAACACTGCGTCATGTGCAGAGTGAGTTTTATTCATTTGGATTTAACAAGTTAATAATATCACACGTCCTGTTGTTTTGACTGAGTTTAATGTTTGTGACCGTGAAGGCAGCACAAGCTAACAGGAGCTAACCTTGAGATGATCATCAGTAGGACAACACGTTCAAAAACATGTTCAGTATATTTGATATATAAAGTATTGTAGTACGGTAAGTATTATTAGATAGTGTTTTAACACTGTTACTTTGTTAGCAAGCTTCAGAATTTCTTGACTTCACATGTCAGCTCTTTATCTTTAATAACCTAAATAGCATGAAATGTGGCTGAGTGGGTTGTTTGTTCAAAAATTGAAAGATTTTCTAAACTGAATTTCTTATCAAGTTGTTGAAATGTGTCTATTTTTATCATTAATCTGATATATTTGTTAAATCTGTGTTGCAGGATGTTTGGTGCCAGTTCGACACAAGTCCAGTGAGAGTGATCCTTCAGCTCAAAGCCCAAACTGGTACTTGAATCTTTGTCATTTAAATATAAGTTAAATGGGACAATTGTAATGAAGAAAACAATATTTTAACACTTGTTAACCCGCTAAACAAACAGAAATGAAGTATTTATTTGAGCTGTTTTAAGTTTTCAGAGCTCTTTCGATGCTACATATTATTAAGACGATTTTTTTACATACACTGTTGTTCTACACTCTAGCATTGATGTGGTTTAATATTCCAAGTGTAACTGTGATCTGAGCAATAACTTTCCAATCTCTTGGATTTAGTAACGTGGACATCGGCGTGACTTCAGATGGGAAAACCTTTGTGTGCTACCACCCCACCATCGACATTCCTTATGAATTCACACTAGTAAGATTGTCTTCTATCTAATACTTCAATGTTCTTTCATAAACAATGAATATTTTTTTTAAGATTCCTAAAACTCTTCCTCTGTAAAAGTTAGAGATTAGCTCAAGTTGGTTTCTCTTTTCTACTTTGCTTCCAGAAATTCACATTCAAATCATAAGTCATACAGATATTCAAGTTACAGGGTGTGCAGGCAAATGTCTGAATTTCAAGATTACATTTGTGCATTAGCTTTTGTGAGGTCTCTTAAAAGAGGGAGATAAACCTACTAATTATAAAGGTTAAATGACCAGCAGGAGGTAGGGTTGACTAAATTGTCCACAAGGTGGAACCATGAGACCACAATGACGTCAGCTGCCCACACTCACGCCTGAGCTTCCACTTAACATTGACTCACTTCTCAAACTGCAGTTAAATATAAAAAAACAAAAACACAACAGCAACACAAATCTGAAACACTGTCCACATGTCTGCACTCTGCTCTCACAGATGTATATCAAGTAGAAACATATCTATGTGATTGTTGGAAATTAAAATAGATTTGAGATATTTAAAAGGAAACGCGCTGATGATGCTAAATCTTTGCAGCCTATAGAACGACCCGACCCTATAACCAACCCGGTTGAGACTCACGACCAGGTCCTGAAGGCTCGACTCAGCAAGGAGGTGCTCAATGACAAGAAGGGGCCGTCTATCGAGGAGCTGAGCAAGATGTTCTTCACCACTAAACACCGCTGGTATCCAGTAGGACAGTAAGTACACAACTGACTCAGAGCCCTGTGACACCGCTGTTGTTATGTGGGTCTTCTTTAGTACAGGGTTATAACTGTCACATGACCAATAAAGGAGAAGTCAGAAGCATCCTCATTTCCACTTATTGACTTGTGCAGTTTGCTTATCAGCTCCATTATTTACGTGTGCAATAACCTTTGTCCTTTTTATTATAGTTATGAGTCAGAGTGGGAGTGTAGGCAGAAAAGTGTCACCCGGTCGAATTCATTTCCCTCTGTTTCCTTGTTTGCAGGTACCACACGAGACGCATGAAGAAGAATCCTCCAAAGGACAGATAGTTGAAATGTTTGTTTGAGTTGTTGTCACGTTGATGTATAATAAACTGTTAAATATTGACCTGGGTGTCAAGGGTCTGTGAGTCAGCGCTGCTTTAAATGAAACAATTACTGTATCACTTTGCTGCTCTAGATTTTAGAGTCTTCTATATTGTCTCCCGTAATTTTTAATTCTAAATCTAATGGAGTTGGACCAGTATACCATAATTTAATATTGTATGACAACCAATCTGCTCTGACCCCATTACATTGCTGCTATTTGTTTTGTTTTATCTTTACTGTCCTTGCAGCAGAAATGAAACCTGCACCAGGAAGGGCAGAGCAGTTAAACTATTAATCACCAGCGGTGGACCTGAATTAAATGCACCATTAATAATTGATTATGCATTTAAAGTAAATGCATCCTACTTGTTGATTTGCTCTTAAGAGATAGACTGAGGGGGAAATGGCATCTGACGCTGCTGCAGTTCTGCAACGCAACAACAACCAAGATACTTCACAGCATCGGCAGGAACATAGGGAGGAGACGAGAACGGTTGATGTGGCTGGAATCTACATTACATTACATTTCATTTAGCTGACGCTTTTATCCAAAGCGACTAACAATAAGTGCATAAAACCCTGAGGGTACAGACCCAGGACAACAAGAATCAAGAAAGTACAATTTCTTCAAAATAAAATATAAAAGTAACTTTTAAGTAAGGCTGTCAAATATATGCAGCAGAACCGTAGTGCGCAGGATTAATTTAATTAAAAAAAATTGCGCATGAGGTAAATAAAATTAAATAAAGAAAATAAATGCAAAAAAAAATTCGCCACTTTCAAATTTTTCTTCAAAGTTATAATCCTTACAATTTCAATACGCCCTCACTGTCTGTCAGTGCCTGTCAGTGCTCGGGCCCTAAAAACAAAGACATAAATCCATATTCAGCAAATTAATGAAAACTGCAACAAACAAAAATACAACATCATTGTTTTAACTAAATAAAGGAAAAGAGATACAATAACACATTTAATACAAATAAAGGCATATGCTTTAGGCTTTTTATGTTTCATGAAATAAATCACAAGATATAAAGAAAAAGTTTGATTGTTTTCATCATCTACGGTTGGTTTCCTGATTAAATATGAAATCAATATTTACAAGGAAGTTTTAAATTATGATTATAATATTTGGGAAACTGTCAAAGGTTTGGAGATAATCATACAATTTAGATTTATCAATGAGATTCATACATGTGGTTTTTATACTTTATTACAAGTAGTACTAGTATCACATTTGACACATACAGTTCATATTGAATACACAGGCAGCAGTATCCTCTCGCTGTGAGCAGCCACCGGAAGAGCGAGTGATCTGTCCCCGCCCCAGGCAACTCAGTCAGTCCGACCCGAAGAGAAGGAGAGTCCACGGCTAAAAATACAATAGCTAACACAAGATGGCCGGTTTGCCTCGTAGGATTATAAAGGTACATGTTCCCCCGGACGTTGTGTTCACAGGTTAACGAGCAACCGCGTGTTTGTGTCGTGAAGATCATTTTAGTCCCGATCGCGGACGCTGTGCCTCCGCGTCTCCAGCCTGACTTTAGCGCGGCTAGCACCGTTAGCTCGGCTCTAGCTAGCTGTCGAGCTAGCATCGGTGCTCCGTGTCTGCAAGTGTTGTGTTTGTCCGTTCGCTCCCCTCTGCTCGCCGCGGGGGGTTTAGTGTCTCCAGTAGCTCGGTGCTCGTGTTTGTGTCGTAGCCGCATTAGCACCGGGTTGCTAATCTGCAGCGCGAAACAACACATGATGTCAAATCCCCATATGAATGGACTGGCTAGGTAAGCTAGGCTAGCAGCTGTAGCCGAGCTGACTGGTGGTACACATGTCCGGCGCTGAGGTGGAGCGCTGCCCTTCGCAGGTTCCGGTCACCCGAACGCCCCGGGACCGAGCTAACACGCTCCCGCTAGCTTTCACTGGGTTTAACCGGACTTAGGGGGGTGTGATGCGGGTCCGGTGGAGCTGCGGTCTCCTCCCTCCACCTCCCCGAGCCTCCCCCTCGCAGGACCAGGCCCGGGCGGTGGATCCTTTCTTTCCGCCACATCCAGCAGCAATTTTCTCCTCAGGTTATTTCTTTCCTCTAATAAACAGCTTGAGAATTAACGCTGACAAGGTGGAAACCCGCAGTCTGTGTCAGAGGCCAATCGTATTTACAACGAGATCCAACCAGTTCCCTTCCTGTTGACTGCAGATGCACCTGCTTTATGAAATTGCAAAACAAAATATGAAAAGATGTCCCACTTCCTTATTTTCACTTCTCTCGTCCCCTGCTTGCCTCACTGTTTGTTGAATTGCAGCAAATCTCAGGGTTTTATGAGGAAATACCTCAACTCTAATCCTCTTTTAAACACAATAGCGTATTAAAAATTGATTAAATGCTGATTTGCAGCTAAACTATGCATTGATCAATCTATAAGACAATAGTTGTACATTTTTGTTCAACTGTTATCATGATTTAATAATACCGTTAGTCACTTTTAACCAATAATAGTTAAATCACTTGTTTCATGTCTAGTTGTGTGTTTTAAGTATATTTGGCAGGTAAATATACACAATAGTTGTAAAAAGCACTCCTTAATTATATATCTTATTCAAGAAATTATCAGTTCAATGTAGTGTTAAGTTATTTAATATCTTTTTCTTGTACCTACTTGCCTATATACACATATATATATATACACCTATTTCAATATCTCCTTGTACTAATGTTCAAATACAATATACATCCTTAAGCAATCAACCTGTTTTGCTTCCCTACAAATAACATTCATATACATATTCCCTTCCTTGGTGTGTGAGCGACCAAACCTGTTGAAATGACATCCGGAACATCCTTGATCTGATGCCTGCCAACGCCTCTGCTGTAATTTCTAAAATACGTCAATAACAACGTTGTGTGTTTCTCGCTCTGACCCCAGGAGACGCAGCGGTTGATGGCCGAGCCCGTTCCGGGGATCACGGCTACGCCCGACGAGGGGAACGCTCGCTACTTCCACGTGGTCATCGCGGGGCCTCAAGACTCTCCGTTCGAAGGGGGCACATTTAAACTTGAACTATTTCTTCCAGAAGAGTATCCCATGGCAGCTCCCAAAGTGCGATTCATGACCAAAATCTACCACCCCAACGTCGACAAGCTGGGAAGAATATGTTTAGACATTTTGAAAGGTAAGCAAAGGCTGTCAAGCTGTTATTACTTATGTTTTAGCAAACAGCTACCAACCCAGATCATCCTGGGTTTTCTCTTGTATATTTGTTTTTTTGTCTCCTTCTTCAAATTAGCCCACTATTACACACCAGCAGTTTAAAGTGTAGAACAACAGATTGTAAATATGGCAGCCAGCTTATGGAATCAGATCCTTGTTATACTGCGGGGATGAATGAAAAGCAAACAGTTTTATTTGCAGAGAGCCCTCCGCTGGGACAAAACTTCTGGAAGCAGATGTGATTACAACCATTAAATCAAGTTCTGAGGTTAAACAACCTCAAGGTAATATTTGTTTGGTGAGAGCAGCTGCAGCAAACAACCAGGGAGGGGTTGCCAGACTCGCTTTGAGATATTGAACATTGCTGCAGATTGATTCATGTGCAGACTAATCTGCACTTAAGGTTTGTTACTGGCTCGATTTTGATTTATTAGATTTAACGGAGCCAGAGTTGTTTTCCATTATTATTAATATTTAGATTTAAGAAAACAAGGATCTCAGAGCAATTGTAGTCCTGGTTGGTTTTGTCTTTGTGTGACTGGCACCATTGCTGTGTCACCCTGGAGTTTTCTTCATTATCCAAATTTGACCCATAAGCCGTTATTTATGTTTCTCCTGCATTTCTTTCCTCCTCCCTCCAGATAAGTGGTCTCCAGCCCTGCAGATCCGTACAGTGTTGCTATCTATCCAGGCGTTATTAAGTGCTCCCAATCCAGATGATCCCCTGGCAAATGACGTCGCAGAGCAGTGGAAGAAAAACGAAAGCCATGCCATTGAGACAGGTGAGGAGCACTTCCTTAAATCACTCAGGATCCGCCGCAACTATCTTCATCGCAGATTTCCAGTTTGAGAAGAACGTTGACTGATTGCTGCAGCCATTATATTCGTTTAAGTTTAGGTGTTGCCTTGTTGAATAACAGTTCTTCTGGTTTGAGTGGAGAACAACAACAACTCTGTCAGTGTTGGTGATCTAATATAACAAATGTGTCAGGGAGCTTGAGAAACTGGATGCATTTCTCCGTCTGTCTGTCATAATGAGTCAGGAAACAATGGCTGATATCGTGGAGCCGCACAGTTCTTTATAACAATGTCTTCAATTGAAAGATGCATTTTAAAACCAGAGAAAATGGGTTTGAAGGATTCAGAGTTTGTCCAGTGAGCTTCTTGTTGGACGGTCAAGTAAAACAAGTGATAGTGAAATAGTTTTAACTGTTAAATAGACTTTATGGAAGACGACTGTTGATAGACATTGTTTATTATTTTACATTAGAAAGGTGAATCCCTCCCTCGAGGCTAATGCCCTATTTTCGCTATGTTAAAGAAAGTGGAAAAAACAATCCTGGATCCATCAGGATTTTATTGAAAGTTTATTGGGTCATTCTCAGGGTCATGCACCACCCTGCCACAACAGCTAATAGACAGACAGACAGAGATTGAAAACACTTTCTCGGCAGAGGTAACAAACTCAATGTTTATTGTTCATTGTTCTTGAGATTTGAGCTTGTTACTCTTTGTTCTTTTTAGTGATAATGTTTCTTTCTCTG
Source organism: Pseudopleuronectes americanus (assembly GCA_038501795.1). Classification (NCBI taxonomy): domain Eukaryota; kingdom Metazoa; phylum Chordata; class Actinopteri; order Pleuronectiformes; family Pleuronectidae; genus Pseudopleuronectes; species Pseudopleuronectes americanus. The sequence goes on from CM076737.1 coordinate 9,277,051, forward strand.
TTATTTTACACATTTGCATTTAAACTGCGATAGTTTGCTTATCGCGTAGAAGCATCTTAATTCCACACCACCCTTGTCTGCTCAGCTGTGACATGTGCTCTGCTATACTTGCTACAGAGAGTATTGTAAACAACAGCGTAGTAGTGTGTTGACACTGTTTCTGCATTATGAACTGTAAAAATACGGTTTTATGTCGGCATGTGTTGGACAACATACATGTGTATCTGTGATAGGGTCATTTCAGTCAGGATGCTGTTTGATAGTGCACGTCTGTGATCACTCTGCAACACTCACTTATCCTCCAGTCCTGCGTCGTCACTCTCCCTCCTCCCTCCTCCCTCACACCCACTACAAGCATCTTATCTCTGTGTCTCCTCCCCCGCAGCCCGAACATGGACCAGGCTCTACGCGGGCCCCAGCGAAGTATAGAAGAAGAGAGACGAGGCGACTGAATGTGATCCACAACATGTACTCCTAATATGTCAACATTTGAATATAACGGACACACACACTCACACAAAAAACCATGAAAAGAAGAAAAAAAACCAAGATCATAAGTCCAAATCTATCTCTAAAGAATTGACTGAATCACTGCTGCAGACCTCTGGGTGACTCATTCTCCCCTCCAAGACGCATTCAATGTGTGTACGATCATTATTATTTTATTTTCTTTCTGTGTTGCTATTTAAAAATGCATGGGCAGAGGATGGCACCCTCCCCGCTACAGTCTTAAAATCACCATGCAATATGTTGTCCTGAAGTAGGGCACACTGGTACGTTTGCAAAATATACATTAAAGCTGCCCTTCTTTTAACACACTTGATTTGTCGACACATCTGTCCGTCTTTTCGCGAGAGATGACGACAAACACCACCACTTGTGAGTCGAATAAGAACAATGACGTTTCCCTGGACTCTTATTTAAATTTTTATAAGGGAATACAGTTTTTTTTGGTACGTACAACCAAAAAAAGGTTAGTTGAATTTCTACACCTTTATGTCTGTGCATACGGATAATTAACAACACTTGCGTACTAAATGGGGGGTGCAGCTACTGTAGGTCATCTCATGGGGGCACTTAACACACGTGAAACTTACTACACACACATAAATGTGAAATCAAGTCAATTTAAAGGGGCTCCACTAAGAAAATACATCTTCAAATGTTTTTTCAGGCCTATTTAATCTGTAACTTCATCTGAAATGTAAGATTCATTATTAGAGACTTGATCAACTGAAGGGGAAATGTTTAAAACCATTTATACGATGGCTAGTGTCAATTTATGGCCCAGACCGATGTGATTCTTCACTTTTCACATCTAAACACTGTTTGTAAAGTGAAAGTAAAGACAGATTATTGTGAAATTCGATGCATGAGCCCAATTAAGTGAGGATTGAGCTCAAAATAATCCCAAACCGACCTGTTTCAAATGTGAGAGTTTGTTCTTTCGGTCACGTCCAGCCACCCTGAATGAAACATCAATGTGTGGATGTAATATTTCCTTCATTCAAAGTTTGAATGATCAGTCTTTACAGCCCCGGTCAGACGGTCTGGGGAGGGTGAGCGAATCGCTTCCACAGACCTTAAAATTAAACAAAAGCCGAATTTTCTTTTGTTTTTAAGAGTGTAAGAATCAGACCTGTTTTTATTGTGTTTATGTCTGTCCATGCTATCTATGTTGCCTGTTCTCTATTTTATTTCCAGAGTTAATGAAACAGAAGGCATGAACCAGAACCAGACTTACATCAGGCTTTTTTTTTGTCAAGAGTTGAGGTGCTTTTCTTTTAAAAGGATAGTTGAGGCTTTTTACCATTTATTCTCACCGTGATTTTCCGAGCCGGGTCTCAACCAGCTTCTGCTCTTTCTATATCGATCTGTGATGATTATGCAAGTGAACTCCATAGGTTCCCGAGAGACTTTTGTGGTAGAACACAACACAAATACAAATACAATATTCTAATATTCCTCATTAAAGGTCCTCTGTTACAGATTTCCTATTGGCTACTAATCCGCAGTCCCTGAAAATGGAAAATCCTGCGTCAAATTCCTGCATTGATTTATTGTCGATCTTAACAGCTTTCCGAAAAACGCTGAAGCTTTCCTTTTAAAGGTCGCTGTGCTTGTGCGTTAGAGGGATCGGTGTGACTCGTCGTCCAGTAACTTTAGACCCTTCACGCTCATCTTGCTTCTGTATGGCTCATCTGAGGGAGGACAGTAACGTTACGTTTAGTAAAAACGTTTTTTCTCTTTTTCTCGCTTTTTCCTCGGACTATATCGCAGGCTTTGGTTGTGGCTTAGATTTGTTTGTGTCCTGTCCTGACCCCGAAGTATTAAATAACTGTTTCTAACCGCTGCATTTACTCACATCTGTAAGATGGGGCACGGCTTAAAAGAAGAAAAAAAAACATAAACAACCAACCACAACCAAGTTAACTTATTGTTTTTCACTGAGGAACTTGCAATCTGAAAAAGACAAAAAAAACGAGAAACCAAGTCACTCACTGGATTTTTGAAGCATCTAGATCAAAGGTATTGAGAGATCAAACTCTTGTGAATCAGCTCCCCATGTGTAAAGAAGAAGAGGAAGAGTTCTGTTGGTAATTTCAGTACATTTGCATACATGGCTCTTCAAATACTCTGTAAATAAACTGAGTTGAGTAAGTACGTAAAAGACTTGTCTGGTTTGTGTTGTGTTCAGTGTGTGTGTTCCCATAAAAGTGAAAAATGTGCAGCTAAGGTTTGATTTGTGGCTCTGAGGATCGAGTTTGCGTTGACAGCTTTTTAAATGCACAGTCATTCAGTACATTTAAAATTACAGCCCATATAGTCTGTTTTAGGAGGAGTTCAGTAAAAAGCATGATTGTAAAAATTCACCACAGGTGGAAGGAAGTTGTGAAATGTCCTCGAGACACTGGGAAAAGCCTGCATCACATGTTTTTAGCAGGAAGTTGGATCATTCTTCTCCGGCTGAGGGAAGCATCGACACTTCCACAGCAGTGAGTCATGCACAGGATACTGCAGACTGCTGTTCATTTTACATAATTCATGTTTTCATTATGTTAATATAAAAAACAAAATGGAAAGAAGGTAGACAACACAAACCAAAAGATAGACAGGCAAAACAATAAAGAGCAAAGCAAAATTATTTAAGTAAAACATTAAGTCCTGGTTTTAAAGTGATTCCCTGCACAGAGATTCACTGGATGAAAACCTGCGTATCTGAGGCTCGATGGCTCCGGGGTGAAAGCCACTGACGTCAAATGAAAATGTTATATTAAAGATCCTGATTTCACAGTAGACATTTTGACTTGTGAATGTACCGAAGCAAAGATAACCTGCAGGATTTGAGCTTTATGAGCATATTAACACATTTTAATTTTGAATTTGAAATCAATCTTTAAATTCCAAGCTGCCATTTTCAAGAAGAGCAATTTGGAAAACTTAATGTTTTTAGATATCAAATTCAGGTTAAAATTCCACTGTGTAGCTTTCAGACCTGGCCTATATAGATTTTTTATTGTTTACATATCCAGAAAATAATGTTGCCTATTTTACATCGTTGAAATTCAGATACCTAAATACTTATGAAAAAGTCCTGTGGCCATAACTTGTCACATCCATCATAAAATGAAAATGTTATATATGAATTAGTATTCAGCTGCAGAAACAGAGTTGTTATTAATGTTTTATGTTTAATTCCACTTGTGCCAAGTCCCCTCTCTCCTTTCACCTGCAGTTACACATACTGTCACAAGATGGCGCTACACTCAAATGTAGCTGGACCACACATCTTCATACATCAACCTTCAAACCTCACCTCATAAAACCTAATGGTGCTTCTCTGACAGCGTTTAAATTCCTGTCGTTTAATCTTCCACCTATGGATCGGCTCCTGTTACATCTCCACAAACGGCCTCTTCTCACTTGTATCCTGCTCAGCAGCCTAGCAGCCACCTGTCCCTGTGTTCCCTCTGTTCCCTTCACCAGGAACCCAAAAAGCTTTCACAATGTTTTACGACCACTACTGGAGTTTATATGGCAACAGTGAGTCACTCGGGCTGGTATGCTGGTCATTCTGTGAGTGGAATTGCAGGAAACGATTCCCAACTCGCTATCTGAGATATCTGACAAATATTAACCCGTCCCCGGGGGTAGGAGGGGTGGGGGGGTCGTTATCTCTGGAATGGGTTTTGTTATTGCTCCGTCCATCCTCAGACGAGCTGTGGTGCAGGTGGTATTTTTAGTCTCGGGGTCAGAGAATATAACCTCACACGCTTCCCTCTGGGGCTTTTTTTATTTAGAAATGTGAGCTCACGCGTGACACACTGCTTCAGAGTGGAAGTTAGTAGCTGAGGTTGGTTATTGTAATAATTGTTTTCCTGGGAAATCGCAAGCATCTGCACATTCTCTGTTATTATGGTTGTTCACACAGATACATGGGCTCTGCCTCCACCCAGACTTTGTGGTGTAACGTGGGAGAGCAGAAGCTTGAGACAGTGACTTTAAGTAAGATTTATTTGGGGGGATTACAGTGGAATCAGCAAACATTATGGAACATAGATTATTTTTCAAAATAAAAGCCCATTAATACTTTGCATTTCAGCACAGAGAACCCCCCAATGCTGGGTCACGATGATAGAAATAGAGAGGCCCTGACAACCTCCATAAGATGATTTTAAAATATTTGCATCCATATTTGATCTGTTCAGTCAACTCCTTAATCTACATTTTCTTATTTTAACACTACATACAAAAAAAATATGTGCAAATTGGGCTTAGTTTAATTGGAGATTTTCCATTTACTATTATTCTGTACTGAATGCTTGCACTGAGATGCACTGGTGACCTCTCCAGGGTGAACCTGTATTTAAAGGACAACATAAGAGAAATAATGTTAAGATTTGCATTCAGGATATAATCTATACAGTGTCCTCATTAAAACTCTACCTCCAGTTTGCTGAGGAGTCAGGATTCCTAGCCAAAACACAGAGGACGTGAATTTGAGCATTCATGCCCGCTGGCTCTGTACACATTTAAACCAGATAAACATGCATCAACACGTTTCCACTCAGCAGTTGATGCACAGATTAAACAAACAAGGCATAACGTGTCATGTATAATAGGTCCTGAGGTGCTAGTGAACAACAGTTTCCATGTCAAACTCAGAATGCTGCAGAGTAGAGCGCATACCTCCGCCATGTCCCGGCACTCCCTTTACATTTTAATAAGCTGCACCGGATCCCAAAAACATTTAGACAGTCCCACAAATATGCCAGATTTTTGTTTAATCAAAATCCAGTAATTATTCCCTGGGTAATTACTTAAAAAAATACGCACTTATCTTGTGGAGGAAGATAATAAATTAGTTTTTAACTTGAAATCATCTTTATTAGCAGACAACTCGGAGCTGAAAGCAACAAAACAGTCTCATTGTCTGAGAATGAATAATTTGCTAGAGTGTGTGTGTGTGAGACTTGCATTTAGGGTTAGGGCTTAAAATATGTTTAGGTTAGGCTAAGTATTTAAGTTAGGCATTTAGTCGTCAAGGTTCCGGTTAGGGGGAATGTGTCCACAAAAACAGTTGGTCTCAAAGCTCGGTCCTAAAGAGGCCAAAGCTCATTTCTGAGCTCCTGGTTAATGCTGGAGGTTACATAATTTTGGTTAGGTTAAGGTTACGGTTAGACATGAAACTGGTTAGGGTTAAGGTTAGGCTGTGCACAATAAATGGAGGTCAATGCAAAATCCTAATAAGGGTAGCTTCCTCACTCTGTTTAGCTCAGATAGCACAGGTGTGGGCCACTTCAGGCAGTGATGCAGCCCTTCTGGTCGTCTTGTGGCCCAAATGCCCCAAAACAAATCTGGGACCTTTTCTGGTAAACACGCGATGCTCTCAGCAAGGTGTAATAAAAGTGGCCCATGTGGTAAATGGTGATTATGGCCCAAATAGCACAAAACAAATCTGGCAACCAGCAGCGGGTCGCCCAAGTGCCATCATTCAGTGGTGTGTGGTCTGGATGTGGGACAAACATCTCTAACTTCACACATGTCATTTGAATACAGGGTCATTTATACATAATAACCTGCACATAATAACAATCCAGGGCTCCAGCATCCTAAACATAGCTCCTCTGACGGGGCAGATCTTCTCTGTCTCTGCTGACCCGCAGGTGAAAACACGCTAGTCACGTGTCGCCGACAGGTGACGTCTTGACTTCCTCTTTCGGCGGCGTGTGTCATCGGTGTCAGCGTTTACCTGAAACCTGACACCACTGTTGACCAGTAGCGATGGAGTATGGGGCGCTTTGGTGGATCGATGGATAACAGTTGCCATGGGAGCAGGTTGTGTGTGTGTGTGTTCCTTCGTTTATGTTTTATTGTATTTATGTTTCCATCTTCCTTGTTTCCCCAACCCTCCTCTTGTTTGACTTCCTTTTCCTCAGTCTATCCATTCCTTCTTATCTCCTTTCCCTCTGTCCTTCAACCTCTTCTCTTCTCTCCTTCTATTCTTGTTTCTTCTCTTCTCTCATCTGCTCACCCTTTTCTCTTTTCTTTTCTTTCCTCTTCTCCTCTCTTCTCCTCTCTGTCCCACTGCAGAGGAAGTTTTGGTACTGCGGTCATACCCTCTCCTCTGCACCCTCCAGATGTTACATAACCCTCCTTACTAATCTCTCATGCATGAGAACAAGTCAAGTCAAGCAGCCCAAAAAAAAGAAGGAATCCTTCCTTTCTGTCTGAAGCATCACAGGACATCTTCAGTGGAATACTAGTGTAGTTTTATTTCAATGCAAATATACTACATATCTGTACTATTCCTTTGTAAAGGGAGCTCATAGTTTGTTTGTGGGTGTGTGATCCAGGTGCGTGATCCATGTATTACTCTAAATTCATCTAAATCATCACCGAAGATTTAGCTTAAGGTTAGTGTTACTGGATAAGGCCAGAAAATCAATGTTATGTCCTCTGATGGAGGTGTGTGTTTGTGTGTGTGTGTGTGTGTGTGTGTGTGTGTGTGTGTGTGTGTGTTGGAGGAATTCCTCCTGTGAGTTTTTCATCCATGGCGGGAACATGCTGTCCTGGGCCATCCATCTATGTCCCTGCTCTCTCTATTTATATATGTAACTGTCACGAGAGAACATCTTTAAAGCAGTCGAGGCCCCTACAGTAACACCAACTAGATGGATGGCAGGGCATCTTTGTGTGTGTGTGTGTGAGTGTGTGTGTATGTTTCATGTGTGTGTGTGTGTGTGTGTGCTGAATGTAAGGGAAAGGTGGTTTCCCAAGTGTCCACCCTGTCACGTATTACAACCAAGGGCTCTGTGCCGCGCTGTCTCTGCTCCTATATCTCCTTATGCTTTTAAGTAGCCGTTTATAACTTGTATACTTTTTACTGCACATTCCGTAAAGGCTGTTATACTTTAACTGACTGTAAAAAATTCCTGGCAATTTTTATTTTCTAACCTTCACCCCAACACAAACACTCAGAAATCCGCCTGTTCTCGTTTCAGCGGCTCATCTTTTCATATCCTCCCTCTATTCACATCCCGGTGATTGTTGGGATTGCCCGGGATTGATCCACACGCAACAAATTAAACACAGAGGATTCCCTGTGGAATGAAGTTTATTATGAACAGAGGACTAAACTTTGGTGCTTAGACCCCAGCAGGAAGTAGAACGCCATGGAAGCAGCACTAATTTGGGACGTCTAATGAAGGCTTCTGATTGGCCAGTTGAAGGGAGATGACCAGGTATCCGGAGCTGAGGTGGTGCAGGTGGTTCACTCTGCACGTCTTTGGACTCCACACACACTCAGGCCCCAGCCGAGCCTTGATTCAAACAGGGCAACCTCCACAGAAACATAACAGAGCAAAATGTGTCATGTTTTATTCCCCCTCTCTCTTTCAAATCACCCCTCAGTGAGGACAGATTTCTTTAGTGGGATGTGAGCTGAAGTGAATCTTCTGTCCCGTGCTGTGTGGCTGGGACGAGACGTGTGACCGCCGAATCCGTGCCGGTTATTATCAGGTGCTTACGGTGATCACAGCTCGAACCTCTTGTTAAAACCCCGGCTTTAACGTGATCACACCGGCAATGTGATAATAATAACACGACCTGATGTGACCCGATGCATTCACTGCTGTCCGATGCAGTTCTGTGTGTGTCTGTATTCAGGTCACTTTTCCTTGCATAACAGCTCATTCATAAACCAGCACCACACCTCGGGGGAGGGATGGGGACTGTAGACAGCTGCTGAGATGTACAGAAAACGTCTGCGCAGGGAGGATTTTTTACTGCAGTGTGAATATTGTGGTTGCGTTAGGTCAAATCAAGTCATGGTGCTGTGTACACGCTGTGGCCGTCAGATGGAAAACCTAAACCTGTTCAGTTTAGCAAGTGTCCTGTTTTAGAATGTGTAGAGGAGGGCCGGTGGAGTTCTTTTACTTTTATTGCAAGAAATTCCCTCAAAACATTCTTAAGAAATCGCGTTCACAAGGTAAGAAAAAATGCTTCATGACCTCAGTGACTCGGTGCTTAATATTTTAAAAGGGCCTTAAGGACGTTTTCTGCTCGACAACAACACCTTGTATCTATGCAGGGCCTCGGAGTAGCTTTGGGGAAATGACTACAACAAGGAAATAGGCCTTCTGATCATGCTAAGCTGAAAAGTGGAAAATAACTTCACTTACTCAAAGATTGATTTTCATATAATTAATCCAACGTAATTTCCTGCAAGTCAGATCACATATCACTGAACACCATAATGGCTTATTGTTTCCTGGGCCCAGGTTATTCCAGGCTGTCTTCGTGCCAACAGAACTGAGAATTTTCTGTTCATGCCCGTTTTCCTTTTTTTTGACTTGAAACGATGTTTTTGTACAATCCTCCTCTTTGTGAAGTTCTGTAGCACACAGGATTTTTCCCTGTTATGGGTTTTTGAACCATGGGCCCCCGAGCTATGTCGTAGGACTTAAAAGAAAAAGAAACATCCTCACCTACAAACCTCATCATTATATATATATTGTCTGTACCAATTGTTCATTAAAAGGTCTGAAAAAGAAAAAAAAAGTTATATATTGTGTTGACTTGTGTACTTACATTATTCAAAATGCTTCCAACAATGTTCAAACCAAGAAAAATAAAAAAAATTGTGAAGGTAATGGGACGTTTCAGATTAGTCGGCTTTTAATTCCTCTTCTAAAATTTCTGGGGCAAACAAAGTACGATGAATTAAAAGCACAGTGCTAGCCTGTTAGCAAGGGGGCATTTGTTTCCTTCCATAGTTTGCATTTGTCACTTGTAATGGCTAGTTAATATTCTTTGTCGTTTTCTGCATTAACGTGAATACAACTTTTTGGCGATGAAGACAACAATTCAAACAGGTATTTCGGTTTATGTTTTGATTGAGAGACCCCTAGTGGCCAAAGTTACATATTCTACGTTTGGTGGCAGATCATGAAATTGAATCGGGGGCAGCTCTTCGGTCAACAAATGTCTAAGCCTTATAAATAAGTTGTGAGCAACCACTTCACCTCTCAGTTGTCCTACAAGACACACAGCCAAGGTCATATTCTGACATTTTACCGACCAGTTTCGGGTGAATGAACCTTTTATAGCCCTTGTGTGTGTTTCATCATCACTGTTGGGCGTTTTTTGTTTCAGACTACTTTCCCACATTCTGGCAATCGCACTGTCACTGTCTGGATGTGTTTATGCCCCTTTAAACCTAATCTTCACATGATTATAGAGTGTCTGTGTTTTTGTTGTAGCTCAAGGAGACAGAGGCATCATTGTGAGAGAAGCCCTTGCCCGCAGGTAGCCTCAGCAGTCTCACCAGCAGTAGTTAAAGGTGGCATCACATAAAAAAAGTTATTCATTCATCATGAGGCTTTGCATGCTCAATTTGAATTTTGCTGAGCATAAAAAGCATAAAAGCCACACACATATTATTGTTATACGTGTTGTATTCGCTTTTTATATGAATCTGCAGACAAAACTAATATTGGCTCCACCCTGGCTCTCCCTGTCTTGTTGATTGTACCAGACAATTCATGCCTAAGTGATGTTTACGCCTGCTGAGTCTATTTCATGTTCTACCATGGTAATGACAGGTTTTTGATATATGCACCAACAAGCACTCATTGTGTCCTTCAGCTCTCACAACCAAGTGATTGTCATTCTTGCATCTGCAGCCTTGAGACCTGTATTTATTCTGTTGTATAAACTGTTAGGAGAGATGTTGATGGGACTTGTCTTCCACTGTGACCTCACAGGGCCCGGCCTGGAAAAAAGGCCTCTTACACACCTAAGGAATGATTTTATAGCTGCTGTGCTACTGTTCGACTTCACTGTGTGCATAACTTAAGGCTTTACGGGTTAATATTTGTATTATGGCAGATGATAAATTGAAATATAAGGTTTTGATCAAAGTAGCAAGATGCTCCGGACAAAGCAGAGAGGGCCCAGGTTGTCTGAATCCCCTGTTGCTGCCTTGAGTGGATAAAAAAAACTTGACAGAGGGCTTACAACCATTTGCAGAGACGTCACCGGCTCCATGAAGAACAGTGACAGCCGCTCACATCCATCTTAGCAGCCTTGGCCCGGCTGTCATGGACGAGCTCCATCCCGTGAAGACACTCTTCTCATCCTTAATACCTGCTAACAATTGTCCTGTGTCAACAGTGAATATACACGGGAGGTTTCTGAGGCTTTATTTTTAATCTAAGTGTCTAATAATGGAGACTTTCGAGAATAACAGATGGCCCTGTCTAAAATTACCCTGATGGCTACTGCATGAGACTCATGGACTAAATTTAGGAGGATACGATGCCTTATTGTTGCTCTCTCGAACATTCGCATATTTTGTGTCCAAAGGCAATTCAGTTTTTGGTGGCTCTAATTTTGCCTTTCTGGCAGGTAGCCATTCCGTCACATGCCTCATGTCTGAAAGCTTGGCGCCGAGGTCAAACAAGAGACTTATGGGTAAGCTAATCAGCTCAAGATTTTATACGCATAAAGAGTTTACACTCTGATCCACTCACAGGCAAATGGAGAGGCAGGTAAAGCTCTGTGGATGAAAGTGGGGAACCGTCTGTCAACTCTTTGGAAAATATGTATTTGTGTGAGTGTTTCCATGTGTTCCAAATGGTCGTGAGGGAGCAGGTGTTCTCTGCCTCTCCTGATAAAGCCAGTGACAGGCAGACGTTCATGTCCGTCCCTTCCATCTGTCTCGATGTGAGCCAGGAGAAACTGGATCCTCTATTCCCCACACACCTTGGCTAAAAGGGGGAACCTTTTAATTGCCTTCCTCTGTTATGCAAGAAAATGATGATAAACCCCTTCAAGTACATTGATGACAGAAAGATTAATTTTCCTGTTAGGTGACTGATGCCATTAAGGTGACAACATGACCGAGCATCTGTTGCCCTGTTTGGCAGCAATGCAACTTTATAAATCACTTGGTATATGTCAGATGTGAACGGCATTAAAATGTAGATTTCAAAAGATTCCTCCCCAACACTGAAAGCAAACTGCAATCCTTTAAAATTGCTGACTCATTTATACAGCCAATGATATTTTGGACTTAATTATCTCTTACTCCCTTAACCGTACCTGAGCTATAAATAGGAATTCATGTTGTTCATTGTTTCTTATCATTTTGAATATTCATTATGAGCCTGTTTGAATGTACATCTTCATAATAAACTCAATACATGTGTTTTCTATTTGTATATACACAATTGCAAAGTTTCTACATTTGTAATGTCCTGTAAATATCTGTCTAGTAATCAGATCATCATCAGAACGAGATGATGATGCTGGAGTTCATGACCTTTAATAACATGATGAGCCTGAATGAGAGATTATTTGGTCCCCCGACAGATGTGAGTGATGACCACTGGAACTAAAATGATAGCATGACTTTTGTTGGACGCTGTATGTGTGAGACCAGGGACCAATGAAGGCAAATGACCTCATCAGTTCAGCCATGTCAAATCCTCATATTCCAAAAATAATGTTTTGTTTTAAATGAATGAAAGAAAGTGAAGCCAACGCGATTCAAGGGCCCCCTGGTGGCTTGCTACAGTATAAGTAATAAATCCTGCCTCCTCCATGTTAGTGGATGGGACAGAGAGCAAGGTCAATCTAAAGGTCAAATACATTTTTCTCAAAGATGGTTTCCGACTTTTTCGAAATTCTTAAAACAAAATAACAAATGTCAACCTGCAGGTGGCGCTAAAGAAAAAGTCCGGATCATTAATCAGTCAGGTTATTAACTGAATGAATAAATGTCTGGACACATTTTCATGATTATTTCAGTGAACAACAATAACAACTAACATTACCACCCATTCTGCTAACATAACCCCCAAAAACATTATATCCCAATTTGACCTATATTGTCCTCTATGGCCTCAGTCAGGAATCAGTGGCCACAACACTTGAAAACCCTTTGATCAAACGTACTCTTTGACACGTCTTTATCTGCTGGAGGAAACTTTGTTTGTGAAGTCATCAGCATGTGGATCATCCGTTTAACCTGCAGGTCAAAGGTGAACTGAGCATGAAGGTAGCTGTTAAACTCCAAGACAAAGTACGTCTTTACTCTGTCGCCATAAAACTAATTGAATCATCTATCCCATGCCTTTTAGGAATTAGATCATTGAAACAAGTGAATCTGTTAATGAATTACAGCAACTGCCTAACTGAGTATAGTGACAGAGGGAAGGGATGGCATTATTCATTCACCTTACATCATAAAGGGTTTAACATGGGTGGGGGCGCCATCAGATATGATATGAGGCAGTTTTTACTCCAATGTGTTCAGACAGGAGTGGTGCTTATTCACAGAGACACCTCCCAACTGTATTACAACACAGTGACCTTTGATTTGGAGTTTCATTTCAGTCAGAATATGTTTTTTTGGAAAAAAACTGGTTCACTTTTGTTTCCACATTGACTGGGTGTCAAACAATAATCTCAGTGATGCAAATTCACTGGAAGATGGGAGCCGCAGGTTGATTTCTCAACACACTGGAATCAATTTAATTGGCCCATTGACTGCTGGACATGTAGTACGTGATGTTTTGCATTTTTTTGCCATACTCTTCCCCCCGAACTCCCCTAAAAACACGATAAAATCAAATTTCCAAGGTGCTCGATTGAAAGAACTACTGGACTCTTTCAACATGCTTGGCTCTTAAAAACTTGACATACCACTTACCTTTAGCAAACAGAATGACTCAGACGTGTGTTACATCTGTACAAGGTGGAACTTAAATCATTAATCTCTCTTTTTAAGAAACTGCTGTAAAAGTGCAATAAAAATGCCATGTCTGACTGAATGCATGAGATTACAGCAGGGTTTGTTTTGTTTGTCGAGCTGAGCCCCAGACTTAACATTTCAGTCTGGTGGATTATGATTTAACAGGGCATTTTAAAGATATTTGATGGTTTTTAAAGGTTTCATTTCAGAATTGGAGTTCTCCTACATCACTGAGACCTCAAGGCAGATCGAGTTGGGGGCTACAGGTGAAGGAATCGAACCCACGATCGTCCGTTTCCATGCAGATCTTTTTCACAGCAGATATTTTGAGCTGTTAGAGTAGGAAAAGCCCTGGTGTTGCCAATGACATGAACAATAGCTCTGTTCTATTTATGTTTTGACTGTAAGCGCAGTAGAGCAGCACAAACAATACCAGGACGCTTTACTGTAACGCATCTAAAGAGAATCCAGCTATGTTTATTTTACCATTCACACCTGTGCTTTTCTCACTGTGACGTGTCCAAATGTCTATGCTATGGAAAAAGTATTGAATCTCAACTGAAATTCCCATCATGGAGTTCTTAAAGGATTTTAAATCAGAAAAAATTTACTTTATGTTACTTTCTTCGTATTCCTTGATGTGTCCCACCTACTCACTTTGAAAATATGAATTATCGCTAGATTAAACTAGATTTTCCAGCCATAATTATATTCCTGGCAGTGTAGAAAAATTTGTGGACATTTAGACATTGTAGGTATAGGGACACATTTCAAATGTCTACAACTCCACCAAAATCAGCCTTTTCAATCTGAAGGTCTTACTGTAATTAATGTCAAAAGAATCCAATATGTCTCCAAAATAAAAGATGATTTGAAAAACTAGAAAATAAATTGTGTATTTGGGAAGATCTTTGACTTTTCTTCCCTCCTGTCTCATTAATCATCTCACAACCTGATTTATCTGCGTGTGGCTCTGCCTATAGATCCACATGCTGCTGACACTGAGCACACACTGACCCTTCACTATTAATCATCTAATGATGTTGCAATAAAACAGGTATGGGGGTCATGTCCGTCTGCTGCTGGAAACCAACACAAATTACTTTTTTTAATCAATAAAACACAGATGGATACTGTATTGATCCCGGGGGAAATTTAGGCGTCCAGTAGCACATAAAATAATCAAACATACGAGTATCAGAATAATCAGAAGGTCAAAATAAGTCAAGAATAAGTCGGCTATAGTGAGATGAAAATATATAGCTACCGGAACTACTTGAAAGTTGTCACTGTAAAGAAGCATAGGCTAATTGAAATATTGACAATATAATATTTAAGGTATTAGGTGATGGAAAGACACAAGTACCCAAGGCAGAGTATTGAAGCCAAATATAAATAATAACTGAAGCTATGCAAAGTTGTGCGTTAAAGACTAACATAGCTTGTAAAACTATGGTACAGCAGATGTAAGTGTATTTAAAAATCAGTGAAAGAAACTTAAAATACAAGACTAGAAATGTAAAAGATGTAAAATCAAATAGAGATAATGTTCACAGCAAATATAAAGAATAGTACATGAACATATAGAAACAAACAAAACAGAGAAATGTGTGTGTGTGTGTGTGTGTGTGTGTGTGTGTGTGTGTGTGTGTGTGTGTGTGTTAGTACTTAGAAGTACAAGTATGTGTGTAGTGAAATAAACCAAACCCTTGATTCAACTTATAAAAGCAGGGCTACACTTGTATTACCACATGAGTTCAGTTAGTTCAGTACAGATCGTTGTAGAACTTCTTTTTCTGTCCCTGCGCTAAATTACGCGTTTGTTTATTCTCGGTGTTTTGGCCAGTAGCCGTGGGCCCGCCCCCCCGAGCTGGCCGCAGCCAATGAGCGTGCTCCTGGCTGAGAGGAGTGCTGCGTGTGTGGAGCCGCTTCATTGTACCGAAGCCGCGGCGGAGCCCGGAGCCGACATAAGACGCCTGTGTGCGGGACCTGCGCGCTCACACCCCCCTGCTCAGACTCCCGCACACCCTGGACCCCAAGACCCGCACCTCGGATTAACCTCTCCGGCTGAGACACATCCACCATTCGCCCTCCTCTCGGCACCGAGCAGCCCGGACCGCGGATGCAGAGAGGAGAAGAAGAAGAAGAAGAAGCGGCGGCGGCGGCGATGCGGCGGCTCCGCTGTTAAGTCGTCGGAACCTTCCTCCTCCTCCCTTCTTCTTCTTCCTCGCTTCTTCCTCGCGTCTTCCTGCCTCCTCTTCCTCGCTTGTTGTCGCCGGTTCCCGTCGGAGGAGGCCGCCGGGTGCAGCGGGCCCAGGATGAAGCTCAAGCCGAACCAGACCAGGACGTACGACGGCGAGGGCTTCAAGAGGCGGGCGGCGTGTCTGTGCTTCAAGAATGAGCGTGAGGAGGAGGTAGGAGAGACGTGTGTGTGTGTGTGTGTGTGTGTGTGTGCGTGTGTGAGTTTGGCCTGTAGACTCCAGTCATTCAAACAGCAGGAGGGTGTGGATGAATCCCAAAAGACCACATTCTTTAATGAAACATGGGAGTTGTGATTTGTGTGTGTCATTGTGCAGCTCTGTCTATTTGTGTGTTTGTGTGTCTGTGTGTGTGTGTGTGTGTGTTTGTGTGTCCGTGCGTCCGTGCTGCTACTGGTTGTGTCGGTGATGCGCCTCGGGCCATCCAGTTCAGGCTAGTTTCAGGAGCACGTCGAGAAAAAAAGGAGGAAAACGACCGTTGTCAAGGCAGCTTCGCTTAGCAACGCAGGAGTGGAGGTCCTGACTTTCAAAATGAAAGCCTCTCTCTCTCTCTGAAACTGAGGAAATAGGCATTATCAGTAATCGTCACAATATAATATACATCATTTGCAGTATAATAAAGGTTCAAAGTGTTCAAACCTTCACCAAAGAGTTAAAAGTACTCTTTGAAATACAAGAAATAACAATTTGACATCGCCTTACATAATTGTTTTTGTTAGGATGTATTTCTTGGCAATATGGTCCAACCCTTTTCTCGACCTGATCAATTCGATAAGCTTTATTAGTGTGGCATTTACACGTCTTGCCAAATCGAAGGCAATCTTTTTAACAGCAATAATGTAAAAAACTAAACAAAACAACAATGAAGATAACATAGCAGAAGAGTACTTTCTTCCAAGACAAGGTTTTGGTTTTAAACTTATTTTTTTGGCAGAGAATGAAGAACACGTTACAACAAATCTGAAGTAGATCAATTATGAGTTACACCTCCTTATTGTGCACAAGCATTACGTCAATACTTATTTAACTTTTTCTATACTGCAATAAATGATTATAAGACTGTGACCATTACTGATATCTTTTTATTGTCCAGCCCTAAAACAAATGCAGACGGTGGCACCAAGTTAATGATGTCGCAATATGTACTTACAGATTTGTGTGTCTGTCTGGCAACTAAAACCGGACACTTCAAACTGAATGAAGGGTCCTTCTGTGTCAAACTTTGGAATATGGGGCAGTAGCCTATTTTTTTAAAGTTTTTTTTTCGGATTTTTACAAGGTGTTTACATACTTTGGTATCACAGTGTGTTCCACTGCTTGTGTCTGTGTCTTCTCTATTTCCTGAGTTCTTCACGATCTATTCTCAGGTTTCTGACACCTGTGAAGTGAGCTGCCACACCACGCTGTCTGTTTGCGGACAAATACTGTGTTATGAGTGCGTGATGTCATTCCAGCAAGTTGTGTAATTCTATTACTCAACTTCGGCTCTTATTTTGAAGATGTGCTCGCTGCACTTCCTGTTAGCATGTGGCTAGCTTGCAGTGGAGCGCAGGCAGGGGGCGAGGCGCCGTGATGCACGTTTCCTTCTAACAGCGACTTCGACATCGAAAGATATTAAATATAAATAATAAATAATAAACGAGGTCGAGTCACATTAGCACATTTGATCATCATGACATTGTTTACGTCTAGTAACAAGCTTCGTCCATTCAGCTCCACTGCCGCATCCCGGCGGTGGAGCTGAATCATGTTGGAGGATTTAAAGGGACCAGCACCATGTCAATAAATGTGTGGTAACAGACTGTTTACAACTTAAAAATAATTTCCTTTGCCTTCCGTTGTGTTGTCCACCCCCGGACATAATTAGGAATACATCAGATGTGATATGAGATATTGTTACATGTCAAATCAAATCGCATCAAATGACTAAGCAAAACAAAACTTACCGGAAAAAATGGCACTCGGAAAAGAACTTCCTTAAATAACAGAAACCATAAAATGAATCAAATGATAAAATCTGAAAATATTAACATACTTTTACTGAAAATGCAAAAGGTGAAACGATCCACCCATAAGATGGTCTATCCTGAGCCTGTTAACGACTTTGAACTATGACTTTGGTTACCTTTCTGCAGTAAGTCATGTTTATGTCAAAACAAGTCACTAGCATATCTCTTTTATTGTGGCAAACACTTGCCAGTCTAAATATAGCCTCATGTTTGAGTGTGGAGTATACAAACTGTTACACAATATATTCTAGAAGCAGTGTCACTAGAAAGTCCCAAAGAGCTCCGTCTCTGCTCTTTCGGTGTTTGCCTGGACAACACACTGATATGAAGATGTAGACACACAAGCATGGCTGTTCAGTGCTCGCCTACATGTTATGTCATCGTTGTGTCTGGCCAGGAAATAGGTTTTATATAAGTGATGCTATAACAGTAGAGATTTGTCTCTTGATTTCATTTCTGTTGTTATTAAAACTGTGCACCTTCATCTCTGCACCCTTAACGCCGAACTTGTTTTGTACAATTCCAAAAATTATAATTACAGGAAACGACAGTCAGAGAGTATTGTGACAACAGACGTGTGTAGGTGTGACTATCAGCCTCAGGATTTTCAGGCACCGACGAGCATGTTTGCTCATGCATTCCCAGAGATGACTGTTTGAAGAGGCAATCTGCTGCTCTGATTGTGATCGTCAGTGATACGGGATCAGCTTAAACTTAAAAAAAGCGTGAGATGTTCAGCTTTGTGTGATTAATTCATACGTTTAAACACAAACTGTACATACAATCAGTTCCACAGACACCAGAGACACATCTGCGGTGAAGGAGAGTCGGACGGGCTGCCGGAGTGTTTTGTTTTGGAGAGGAGGGAGAAAGCTGAGCCCTGGGGGGGAGCTACCCTGACAGCAATTAAACTCCTAACAAGGGAAGGCAGCAACCTGACAGTGCAGAGGGACAGCAGTGGTAACTGAGAGGGGGCCACCTGAGTTAAACAGCATGTGGGGCCTGTGGGCCGAGAGCGCTTCTTTAATTATTTTCCATCAGGACGGAGCAGTGATAGGTTGTAGAAGTCTGTAATTAAATACGTTGGGCCACAAACTGGTGGGCGTGTCAATGACTTAATCACAAACTCAGATTATAGCCCAAAGTTGCCTGTATGACTATGAAAAAGTACAACGTTTTAGTGAAAGGAGTATGTTTTTTAAAATGTCTTATCTTTTATATATATAAAAAATTGTTCTTTAGATGTCCTTTTGTTTTTTTTAGTGTTTTTTTTGTAAAATGTGTCTTAAGACCTCAAGACCTATTTTATATATTGGTTTGACTTGTGCACTTACATTATCCAATATCCTTCGAACAATATTCAAACCCAGAGAGGCACCAAACGAGAACATTGCGTATAAAGAAGTTTTTATTATAACTTTAATAAAACTTGATTACATAGCCTCATCCCTGAACATCATTTGCATCATGTAGATTTTCACTGGCACTGGTGGTAAAGACAACAACTCCCATGATTCCACGCTGCTTCATTAAACTATAGGTTGCTTTGTTTTTGTGGCGGAAGTTACATATCTTTATGTTTTCTAATGCATTGAGCTTGTTCATCAGATGAGAGCGATGAATTGATACCTCTGACGGAGACGGCATTTCTAGCAACGACCTCCAGGTTCGTGAGATTAAAACCAAGGGGCTCAGTTTTGAAGGTCGCTGCAGCAGATTGTAAATAATGTCAAACTGGAAACAGGAGGGGGGGAGATCTGATTGAGTGGACGCTTCACTGTAACATCAGAAATTGAGGCATTCGGTCTCTCTCACTCTTTAGCACTCATCTTATCTGTTGATAACGCAGCAGCGATGTGCACGACTGTAGATTGTGTCCCCCGCTCCCTCCTCCCAGCAGCAGGGCCCTGGCTTGGCATTTGGAGCCTTCCTTATTTGACAGCTACATGCGTTCCTCCGCGGGGAGGAGGAGGTGTTAATGTCCTCCAGAATATTTCTGCCTGCTGTCTGTGATTGAGGCCTTGCCAGAGGACCTGCTGTCATAACTGCTGGTGGTGATTTACTCCCAGTCGCAGGTCTGATGTCCCAAACTAAGAAACTGGGTTAAAATGACTGGTTTTTCTTATTTTAAATCAGTTCTTGTGTGGCTTTGTGTTGTAGCTCTAGATCACAGAGAGCCCAGCCAGTGTTAGATGTGTCCTGTGTGTCTCTATAGCGTTTGTCACTGCACAGATTTACTGCACGTTGCCCCAGAATTGGCCCTCCTCTATTTACAATGGGGGCCCCCCTCGGAAGTGGTGTGAGTTGCAAAATCACCAGGAATCACTGCAGCGTTCCCTCTGGGGGTCCTCGGTCTCTCTGCCCCTCTCTCTAAATATAAGTGCTTTTTTTTTAACCTGCACTCAAAGGTCATCTGTCAGCTGACTGTTGACCAATCTGTCATGACTGTGTGAGTTATTTTGTTTTGGTTTTTCATCACGCTTTCAAACCAGAGTTAAATCCAGGGTGTAGATCATTATGCGTCAGTGATAGCCAACAAGGGGTCCTTCCCCCAGGGTAGCTTTACAGTTGCCAGGGTAGCTTGGAAGGATTTAAAGGTAGATCAACTGATTTAACAGAATTTAAATGGCTGAGTTATTATAATTACTTTCTTTTTAAATATCAGGGAAGTGGTTTATATGACTTAGTGCTCAAAGGCAGTACCATCTCCAGCTTCTCCCTCCCAGCCAAGTAGCACATGAGGCAACAAAATCTTAATTATATATAGTTTGTAGTATGTTGATTCCCTGGTCTACATTCCTAAATGCAGTAAAACAAATCCTAAATGTGGCCTGCACTGAGTTCTGAGGACAGACGACAACCAATAGATCAAAATGGAACAAGCAGAGCAGAAATCCACTTTGTCCCCCCTGCCCTGGAAGCTCTTCAGCTTTTGTATTGTACACAACGCTCACTGTCGGCTCTGACCACGTCGACACCGGCGATCCTTCCTTTAAGCCTGGTTGGCCTCCGCTCAGCAAACAGACAACACACAATCGGACAGCCGGGGCCTTGTGTGTGTGTGTGTGTGTGCTCTGAGATCTGCCCCAACATGTCCTGAACACAAAAAGAATGAATTAATCTTTTATTATGTAATGGCACTGAAATAGCCCATCCTGCGTGGAAGTACTTCACACAATAAATAGCCCAATGTGAAAAGACGTCTGGCAGGAGACAGGAGGACAAATAAATCCTTGGCAGATGTCGCACACCAATTCCTGGATAAGAAAGTCAAATTTTTCTTTACTTTTATTAAATTCTCAAATTGTGATTTAAAGGAGTGAAGGTCAGTTTGTCTTAGCTCTTCTCAAAGGGCTGTTTTCTCGAGCAGGTTTAACTTTGCACCTCACTCCCAGTTGACACTCTGCTGAGAAGACGTCCTATTCCGCACTAGAACCGGTTGTACAGTTACTGGAAATGTTCCTGCTTTTAAACCGGAGGGCACCTTTTATGACCTGCATCTGCTGTGTAGGATTGACACCTTTTTTGTTTGTGTGTGTTTAACATTTTTGCAGATGCTCACACTTAATCCACGTCGTCATACTTCGACTTCCAGCCGCACACATGCGACCGGTCTCCCGCCCTTCTTCCTAACCTATATCATCTGGGAACAAGCAGGGGGCTGAGCTGGGCACGGGAGAAAGGCAGACGCCGACAGCGCCCGCTCTCAAGGGGCCCCCCTCCAAGCATGCCAATCGGGTTGGCCCCCGGCCCTTTAGAGAGAAGCCCCAGAAGGCCTCTGGTCCCACAATCCCATTAGAGAACCTGAAGAAGGCAACGCAAAGTCAGGATCAAGTGACAGGTTGACTCCTCTTGCAGATCACTAGATATGTTGATAGGAGGGGTGGCAGAAGAGGATGTCACCATCTGTCGCGCAATCTGCTTAAAGCATGTTTCTCCCTTTTAATGCACGTATATTTACATTTTCTGCCTGTCGTGGAGGATGATTTCTGGGATGACAAAGATGCACGAGAGAGATTGATGTGATCACGAGAGAAAGACGACCCATTTGCGTGTCCTCGAGCGAGACGCCGCTGCTGCCGCGGTGCTTATAATGTCTCTATTCCTTGCCCCATGTGGTGGCACAGATTTGTTTGTATGTCTGTGTCAGATTGAAATGCACAAAAAGCACCAAATGTGGCAAATCAAATGCTGCAGGGTTGAGAGAGTGCGGCTGAATCACACACGCAAATGAACCGCTCCATTGTTTCTCCCCGTGTCGGTGTTGATGTTGTTATGACCTGCGTGCTGTCACGGGCTGAGCCTTAATGATGATTGATTCGCTCTGTGCCAATGTGATAATGTTTACAGCTGGTGCACTTGTGTCTGTTGTGATTGCTTCGCTGTACGGATATGGCCGGAACCTGCCGACACAGGCACATCTGATCCTCGTGTATCGGTGTCCGCTGCAACTGTAGTGAAATTCGAAGTCGCCGCAGGGCGCCCGGTGGAGTGCCGGGGAGAATTTGAACGGCTCATGCTCGGCTTTATGTGCATTGTTGGCCGGGGGTGGGGGGGTGTGTGTGTAAAGTTGGAGCTGCTTCGCTACTGGCTTTGATTGAGCTGCATCGACAGACTGGAAAAATCCTAAATAAGTAAAGTGAACATACGCTGTGGCCTCAGAACATTTGGGATTGAACATCTGTTACTGAAATCACTGTTCGTGTGTGATATTTGTCAGAATCAAATGTTCAATGGGTCGATGTTGATGCTGTGGTAGAGTTCACAGACAGCAGAGACCCCAGGAATCATCAATCATCTCTCCATGAGACCTGACTCCGAATAGTCAAAGGGTCGAGTCCCATTTGAAAGTGATCAGTTTCAATATGATACAAAACGTCAAGGCAGTGAAGTCACTGAAGCAAATCGGAATCAACACTTGGGTGTGAGAAAAGATTCCTCTTTTCTTAAGGTTGGGATTTCATTTGAGATGCACATTCCTCGCTAAGCAAAATAGAACGATTAAAACCAGGCTCTATGGCTGCTGACGTTGTGTGTTTTCATTCTTCAACAGGTTCTGTTGGTCAGCAGCAGTCGACACCCGGAGCAGTGGATCGTCCCCGGAGGAGGGATGGAGCCAGAGGAGGAGCCGTGTGGTGCCGCTGTGCGGGAGGTGTTCGAGGAGGTGAATAAATCTAAAGTCATTTTGAGTACGGATGGGACAAAATGAAAAAACAGCAATATATCGTAGTCCTGACTCACAAGATTCGATTACCGATGTGCTGGAGCCAGGTATCGTTATTTAGTTGTACAGTTTGGACTTTCTCCACTTCCTGGTTATTTTGCAATAGGATGATGGCTTATGTGAACATTGACAAGTTACAATGTATTTGTGAAAGATTTAAGACTTTTTGAACATTTATGATGTATCGTTATGATTGTCTCGCAATTTATCAATATCGCTGAGTCACTTTATCCTGATATTATCGTAATCGTGGGCAACGTATTCATCATCAAACCATTTGAGACAACACGTGGCAGCTGAGGACGTTTAACATGCAACGTTTAGGAAAGATATTTGTGCTAATTTTGATCAGATCTCAACTGTCACCCGTGACTCCGTCTTGCCCTTTGCCACAGATTTCCAGTCATATAAAACCGGCTGAAATGACCAGAGATAGACTTGTGTAGCGTTACAGCAGAGCGCATACTAAGGGAGAGATTTTTCGAAGGGCCAGGGTGTCAGGGTGTCAGTGGCCGGGTGAATGAGCAGCCCGCTGGTATTCCAGAGGTCCAGCCGGCGGAGGACCTTGTGTTCTCAGCCACGTCAGCGGTCTAAAGTTGGCTCCTCGCTGGATTCCTGTGCAGTCACACAGGCTGCACTCAAGTCCACCGGACACATCGGTGGCACAGAGTGACACTTGTGAAGTATGCTGAGAGGGGGAAAGGACAGATGTCATGTGTCGTGACAGTAATTCGAATCCTGTGAAGTGCATCTGACTTAATAAAACAAATGTTAGAGACATTATTGCATTTCCATGATGATGCTCTTTCAGGAATCACGCCAGGGTTTTTATCCAGGGAAAAATTCAGCTGATTGCTAATGACAGCTATTATTATACGATGTCCTTAAGCTCTTCTTAACGACGTTATCTCATCAAACCAGTCTGGAACACAAGCTGTGTCTCAACTCAGGGGCTGCATCTACCCGGCCCACGAAGACTGTCTCCTTCTTAGACTGCGAAGTCCGAACCAAAATGAGACAGCCTCTGAAAGATGCAGCCCCTGAAGTGAGACAAAGTTATAGAATGCTTATAAAGAGCGACCTCACTGTTCCCCAAAAGTGAAGCCAAAGGGTCTCCATCGCCCCCTGATGGATGGTTTGTTCAAGGGCTTATTTAGACGTTATGTCTGTTTATTTTGTATAAAAAGGAGGTGAAACATCATAGTTGACATCTTAGACAGTCTCACGATTGTTTGAGGATGGCTACTGAGACTCCATCTCCTAATCGCTACTGCGCCGACTCTGACTCTGTTCATACCGGGATATTTAGGCTTCGTTTCTGGATAGTGGGAGGAAGTCGAAATGCGTTGTCCATCTTTATATACGGGTAATGGTCTGGAACATACATGGCTCCATAAAGATACTGTAACAAGTTTAAGAGGATCAACATTTGTAGCTTGGCCGGCAGCTTCTACGAAACCAAAGTAACTGTGAGGAGGCCACATCGGACAAAAGATGAAATCTCAAAATGTCTCATTCCATAGTTTACTTCTGAACATTCTCATTCCCCAGTGATTGTTTGTCAGGCACGTCCAGTATTTTTGAATCAAAACAAAGCCTGGGAGTTTACACTTGAGCTCAGTTCACAGGAGGTGGACTCTGCGTTCTTTAAAACATTGAAATGCAATACAACACAATGCCCATTGTGTGAACTCAGATTATAGTGCGTGTTTGAATGCTGCTTTTCTATTGTTTTCAGCCTCTATTCATCGTTTTGTTGTTGTTGTGAGTCCACAATGAAGTGTCCTCAACGTGAAGTGTCCTCAACGAAGGAGAACAAACATTGCATAATTTTCATGTTTTATCTTTTCTTTTTTCAGGCTGGTGTGAAAGGAAAGCTCGGACGTCTGCTCGGTGTATTCGAGGTAAGCATCTCACATGTGTGTATTTAAGTGCACAAATTAGCATATAAAATGGGCACCTTTTTCAATTTAAAGTTTATTTGCACACAAACCTCACATGTTTTGTATCATCGTTGTATAATATAGTTTTCTTTTCTTTTTCGTCTCTAAAGCAAAACCAGGATCGGAAACATCGGACGTATGTGTACGTGTTGACTGTGACAGAAACCCTGGAGGCCTGGGAGGACTCTGTCAACATAGGTGCAGTTCCCCTCCTCATCACTGTTTGCAGATGCAGTTGTTCTTACTGTTTAGTGTGTTTTTGTGTGTGTTTGTGTACACTTGCTCTGCTTAGGTGCTTTTTTCACTTATCTTTTTATATATTTGAAAGCTGCTTTACCCCATGCAGTCAACTAAGGGCAGTGGGGTATGCATTGACAACAGGTGCATATACATCTAAGCCACTGATCTTCCCTGCAGCAGTTCTCAGGCTACAGTGTATCAGTGCTGCTGGCTTCCCGGCAGGCAAAATCCAGCCTCAGTTTGTCATGAGCTCAGTGGGAAGCACCTTAAATCTGACCTGGAGCCTGCTGTATCTGCTGGTTTCTTGTTTTGAAATTTAATAACACGTGTGCTGTCTATTTTTGTTCATGCACGCAACATTTGTAGGTTTATATATGTACACACATGCATTTGTTTGTCTGTGTGTTTGTGTGTTTGTCTTCTCTAATTTCATTTTTCTTTAATTAACCTTTTTAATCTGACAACCAACCAATAAGCTGCCTCTTGTGGCATTTTACTGCAATATATTTCCACCCAGCTCTAAAATTATACTTCTGAACTTCACTTATTTCTATAAATATTGTTATAGGATAATTTGTGCAATGTACATACACAACAGAATATGTAGAATTTAATAATGAGTAAACATGGAAGATCTGATCTAAACGCTTCCTCTGACTCATGCGTGAATCTCTGTCGCCCTCCACAGGCCGTAAGCGGGAGTGGTTCACCGTGGAGGAGGCCATCAAAGTGCTGCAGAGTCACAAACCCGTCCACGCAGAATACCTGCGGAGGCTCCAACTCAGCTGCTCCCCGACCAACGGGAACTCCATCCTGCCCAGCCCGCAGCCCAACGACAACTTCCCCCATTACAGCGCCACCGCCAACACGCCCTCGACGGGCAGCGTGCTGGGCTCCTCCTGCAGATAGGACTGCACCTCCCCCTCTTTTATTTTTCGTTTTCCTGTCCAGCTTGGACAGTTTACTGAAAGTCTGTACAGTCTTGCATGAATCTAATGACTTTTCAGAGTCACGGCTCTCTTGTATGTATAAATTCTAGTCTTAGCTGCAGGACAGACCAAAGCCATTCGCCAGAGCTGTGTTAAAAGGCTTGTGTTCAAGACTCGTGTAACCGAGCAGAAGCAGGGTGGAGAAGCCGGGACAGTAAAACAGTGGAAATGGCGAATGGAAGAAACCTTTACTTTGCTGGCGAACCCCAGAGTGATGAGCCGACGCTGTGGAAGAAGCTGCAGACTCTGCTGGCATGACTGAGCTGGTGAAGGAATGCCTTACTGAAACTTTGTATGAATGTTGTTCTTATTTCACTAACGCTCGTTTTTATTTTCTTTATTAGAACTGATGTGCTCTCTCTCTAGTGAATGAAAAGGAGGGGGATGACCCCAGAGCATGTCCATGTGGGGAGGGGGGGGGGCGACTGAATAATGTCTTCATCATCAACCAGTGATGATAACAACCAAATATCAGATTTTACTACACAGATATATCTTTACAAAAAACACCCTGAGCACTGATGTGATTCGAGAACCTCCTTTTTTTAATCTTTTATGCCAAGTGGGATTTTTCCTCTTCATTAGATCATTCATTAAATGCATTGTTTGTTAAGTTACCTGGCCTCAGAATTATTAACCCGTGTACAAACATTGCTTTTCAAAGCCCCAGAAGTGAAAGTTCTCACATGTATTAGAAAAATTAACTTTCACTGATAAAAGCAGCCTGTGAGTTTCTACCTCTGCAAACTGGACCCGAGTAGCGACGCTCGATAGTTCGATTCCCTCCGACACGACACTGTTGTGTTTGTAGTTCAACTTTACTCGAGGCCTCTGAATCTCACGTCAGCTGACCTTGACTGATCCAACAAACCCCTCAGGCCGCATACCTTCACATCGGCGTTTCCCACGTCGTCAAAGTGAAAGGGTTCAACGAAGCGGAGAACATCTTTTGCCTCGGGTGTTGCTCTCTGTGCTGCCTTGATGACAAACGTGTTCCCTTCAACTACGTTTGTACAAAAAGAGCATTTCTTTTAAACCTTGAATGCAAAATAATGCAGATTCACTTTTGTGTCTTTTTAAAAAAAACAACAATGTTTATCAGTTTTATTGTTTATCACAGTGCTGGAATGCAATTCGGTCCAAGCGACCACCAGATAACACGATGTACAGTATGATTGTTTGTGTCTACGATAATTTAAGTCTACAGCTGCAGTTAATTCATCTGACAGGTTTATTTTTTATTAATGTATTAGTCGGAAAAGGGTGAAAAATGGGGACGAGTGTTCATCACCATTTCTGCATCCCAGTTCTCAGACCATCACCTCAGTTTTTATTGGTTCATAAATAAAAAGGTAACGCAGCTTTCACTTAAATCTTCTCTGTTTCTGTGTAAACAAACAGTTTCATGATGTCCCGCATAAACGACTGCATCATGTCTCCTGCTGCCTCTTCACAGTCACAGACCCTCCCTCCGAAATATTCTGCTGAATGACGACTGACCACACAGAGATTTGTAAATAGCTTTGCAGAGAAACCTCGTGTTTTTAACCTGAATGACAAATGTTCTCTTAACATTTTCTATATTTTTTAAACGATGTACAAATGATGACGGGAAGATGTGCAGAAAAAGCTCACTGATTATTTACAGAACAAGGATGTTTGTATCTGCAGCAATGTGCCACAGGTTTAGGATACGGAGAGCTGGTCACTTGGTGTTTTATTGTGAAATGGAGATGTTGGAATTGATGCATTGTTAAAAACGTGATTTGGTGTTTTTCATGTGGTCGTCCGTAATGAATCGAGAGGTAAATTCAGAATAAACACAGCAGTAAATTTGGGTGAAAATGTTCACTTTGGGTGAGGAACTTGATTTTTTTTAATTAGCATCAGGATCATTAAGTTTTTTCTTCGTTGTGGCCAAGCGGGTAAACAAATCTGAGCATTAATGAGCATGGAAATAACTCTAATATTGTGAAGGTTTCGGTGAGAGAATGAAAAAAAAACAGTTTTCCCTTTTTCACAAATGTTTATCAAGACTCTTTAGTTGGAGCAGAAACACGACACCTTCCGAGCTGCACAAACTTGTCTTGTCGCTCTTTGCCCTCCACAGAATTCACCTCTATCATTTTATCCTTTTATCCTGATTTGCCAATTCAGTTAAAATCAATGTTAGGGTTTATCAACGGTTAAAAAAACACCTTAAACCTCAATGTGTGTGTGTGTGTGTGTGTGTGACGTATGAATTGTGGAAAGATGAATGTGAAATGTGATGTGCCAAATGGAAAAAAATATTAATGGTCAGATTTGGGAAAATTTGCATTTTTCAGACCTGTACATCAACCCGTCTGTGAAATAAGATCTACAACATCATTTGATTTGATATGATTGAAATTAAAGTATTAGAGTATTCTCTACCCCATTCACCATTTTTCATATGATTTAAATCAACTTAAATTGAACTCACGCCCTTTAATCTTGATGTTTTGCTGCTTTACAAATAAGAAACACTTTCTCTCTCCTCTTGTTGAAATGCTGTGTGACGCTGTGTTGATCTCGTGATGGGTTGAACATGACAGAGTGTGGATGAGAGTCCCTCAGTGTACATGTGTTTGAAAACAGAGATGTTAAACAGCTGGTTCATGACACGACTGTTCTATTGTGGATTCAGACTCCTTGAATGTTTGCCGAACACGTTGTGATGTCACAACAATGTGAATCAAAGTGAGTTACAGACACGTCACTGTTTGTTTTCGTGAATATTATGCACAGCGACGATTAATGTGAAAAGTGATTAACAGGAGCTTGACTGGAAAGATTGTTTTTGAGAAAACAAAATGCATTAAAGGGAAAAAAACAACAACTAATGCACCTGTTGAGCCTTTATTTATTCTCTATATTATAATTTAATTTTTTCTTCTAGTAGCAGCAATAGACTGCTGCGTTAAAAGACAATGAGTGCTTCTGCAGATGATGACACATTACATTTGATCACATAAAACCACATGTGATGTTTTAGTAGATGAAAAGGCCCCATTGTAAACCAATGCCGCTTCCCAGCCCCACCCTCCATTCTCAGCAGAGATAAACATCTGTAATGCTACACCGATATGAGCTGATCTTTTGGGTTTTGCACAGTTTAACTCCTCTCGGCGCTGACTCAGCTCCGTGGAGACAGATCTCAGATGACAGGAGCCGTGAAAAGACACAATTGGACTCTGGTACAACACACCAACCCACTGAGGGCCCCTGTAGTGTTTTATTATGGATGTTCTATATCTGATTGTATATCAGATATAAAAATCAAATAAATTGTTGTTGAGCTTTGCTTTACAAATAAACGTGACTATATTTAATAATATATACCAAAAACCTTTGTACAACCTGCACTGTTGTTTTGATTAATCGACTCAAAAATGTTGAGGCCTGTTTTTAAAACCCACCAATCAGCTCCGGAACCAGTGTGACATCAGTGTGGACCAATCAGAGAGGGGCAGGGGCGGGTCTTAGCCTCAGTCCCTCTCAGCACTGACGTGTGACCCTCAGGTGTATCTGCTGTAAGCCCCGCCCTCCTCCGTGTGTACCTGGCTGATCGCAGGAACAAAGCAGGAACTCGACATGTCTGCGGAACCGGCCCCGCGGGTCTGAATGGATCCACGGCCGTGACGCTCCTCTCCCCCGGACCCAGTCACTATGGACGAGGTGTTTCTGAGGTCAGCTCCCCACGGGCCGGGCCGCTCCGGGCTGGACGACACCAGCCTGGCTGTGCCGGCCGGGCCCGGAGCCTCCTTCCCGGCCGGGATCCCGTCCGCCGAGCGGAGCCTGCGCGTCCAGCAGCAGGTCCAGCTCACACTGGCGAGGAGGGCGAGGAGGAGCCAGAGCAACGGTAACCATCCAGATTATTATGATCACTGTGTTGTTTGTGAGGATGAAGATGAAGTACACAGCAGCTGAGTGGAGGTGATGAAGAGGAGCCACACTCTGCTCCTCCTCCTCCTGGCCCCACTAGAATAACCATCCACCTTCAATTATTCATGGGCCTCAATGGCCTCAATGTCATCATGAACTAATTCATATCAGTCGAAATCGATAATCATAATGATAAATGATGATAAACACCATAAAACATTTTACAGATCTGAGGTAGAATACATCCATATATATGGAAGTATTGATAAGTGCTATCCGTGAAAATTAGATTAATTAGAGTAAATGGTCAATTTTATTGCACTATATAGATATATATCTATATGTTGAGGTTTTGTTGCATTGCGATCAATGAAAATGTTGTGATATCACTGTTATTGTTATTTTTTAAAGTGTAATATGGTGCTAAGTGTTAAGTTATTGTTTTATCACAATACGCGGAATATGAAGTTCTGTTACATTGGTTTGATAACAATTACATTGCAATTATTATTGTTATAGTTTTATCGCAATATGTTGATATTTATATATATATTGGAGTTTCGCTACATTGTTATTGATGAGTATCATTATGTTATATTTCCTGTTACTCTCTTATTGCAATACGGACATTTATCAGAGTTTTGTTATTTTGCTATCGGTAAAAGTTGATCGGCAATAAGTATTCATATTGTTTAATCGATACATGTTGATATATATGGAAGATTTGTTCTATTGCTTTTGATGATAATTACATTGCGATATTTGCTGTTATTGTTTTATCATGATAGGAGCCTTCTTCCATCCACAGGATCTCTACAGTCCACTTCTGTTTAACTATTTATCAATAATTCCCACTTAATCCAGGCTTTTTTTGTTAAGAGAATTCTTGCTACAGTAGTTTCCTGGTCCAACAGGTTTCTGCAGTTTCCTCCAGCCTGAACCTAAACTCACTTCCTGGCTTTCTAAGTGATCTGTGCCCTTATATTGTTTTATTTGGTCGGTGTGGGTGAGTCAGCCACGGACACCAGGTAGTCATCAGCATAAAATGATTTACAGGACAGCAATGAACTGATGACAGATTGAAGGAGTAACACTTAAAGGATATAAGTGATCCTCCTCTGTCTTCTTCTAAACAATCCCTCTAACGGGAAATGAAGAAGTTTGGTTTGCAGTGTAGCTAAATGCTCGCAGCGCTCCGAGTGTTGTGGGTGGGAGTCCAGCGCCGACCCGAGGAGTTGTTGGTGTCGCCATCATGCGTTTATGTAATTACAGCGTGAAACTGGAAGCTCTGACTAATCCTCCTCCACTTGTTCAAGGTGGTGTCCACTTACAGAGGAACGCAGCACAGAGCTTTGATGCTGCAGATGGACATTTACCAAACATGAAGGTGAGGGGCTCTCTTTACCTCCTGACTCATGCACACACACACACACACACAACACAAACACACACAAGGCTCATATATGCTTATCACGCTGTACTTTACATATTGTGTCATTTGAATGCATTCAAATGTCTGCAGCTGCTTCATGCAAATCAATAATCGTGTTCTTCACCCCGCCATTGGGATTTATATGTTATTTTAACAGTGTTTACTTCATCTTTATGGTGCCCCGACAGTGACAAAATAAATTAGCTTTTTCATTTATTTAACAAATGGTCGAATACAATTTTAAAGTTGTGTTTTACTTACTTTTATCTTAATTTTTTTCCATTCAATCTACTGATTTCGGTATAAATAAAAAAAAACACAAGGAATTTGATACAAAACAATAAAGTAATAACCTAATAACAAATCTCTTGACGAGAATTTGCTTTTGTTGATTGAAAGTTAATATATAATTGACACTAGTTTCAATTATTAAACTAACAGCATTAATTATTGACATTTGTCCCTTCCTACATTTTGTCAGCTTCATGACTCATATACTAATAAACAAAAGCACTTCCTGTCTATTTTTTCTTTAAAACCCCTTAAAAGTTGTCCAAGGCAACTTTAATCTTATTATATAAACATACATTTTACTATGTGTTTCATGCGCTCGCCAAGACAAATGATAAACAACTGTTTACATGGCAATAGTAACAGTATTGAATATTGGATCTAATATTGTACTGTATTGTGTATATTTAAAGTAACCCAGACCTCACTGTATTAAAGTGTAGTTTGTGTTTTGTTTCCACAGATGAATGGCTTGACCTCCACTAGCTGCTCTCTGTATAGCAACCACGTGCGGCGACCGACCAGGAGGGTGGAGGTGTCTCCGCCACAGACCCCAGGATTACCACGCGCCCCCTTCAGCTACAGCACCCTGCGGTTTGCCATGTACACGTTCCCAGGACCGAGTCAGGCTCAGAGGACGGGCCCGCCGCACCACCGCTCCTACGGAAACGATTCACCCTGGCGCTACGCCTTCTCAGAGGCGCCTCTTGGAACGGGGCCTCACGCGTCCACAACTGCAAGCAGGAGCTTCCGCCAGGGTTTACAGAGGCAGACATCAGGGCCTCAGCCCGTGTTTGCAAACGCAGCGTTTCAGCAGAGGGGTGGATACGGCCCCCGCTGGAGTCAAAACCGAACTGAGAGACACAACGTGCAGGGGAGAGGTGGTGATGAGGGGCTGTTGTGGTTGGCTCAGGGCGGGAGGAATGCTCAGGCCCTCCGCAGGCTCAACTCGTACCCCCCCACAGTCACCAGCGTGGAGGTGGACATGGGCAGGAGGGTTGAAGTAGACATCCCCGCTCAGCAGATACAAACGCAGAATGTCATGACACTGTAAGAACACGAACATGTTCCTCCTCTGGTTCCATGAATATATTCGTGGTTGTGCATCTTCTCATTCAGGGCTGTGTCTGCTTCCCACAGGAAGTCGGAGAACAAGCCTCCGGAGATGACGTTGGATAAGGCCGTGGGCCTGTTGACGCAGGAGAACGAGGAAACACTGATCCACGCAGCCAGCCACATTCAGAATCAATGTTTCAAGAGCGCAGAGGCCAAGAAGATGGTGTGTTTCCTCACATGCAGTGTGACCGAATGATGGTGTTAACAGTTTAGTTTATAATTATCCAATTTTCATACCTCAGCTTTGGGAGGAAGTACCTGTAGCATCTTTTAGTCCTGGTATGTCTCTCATTATACATTATACATTATACAGATAGATGTGAGGTTGCAGGAAGCTTGTATGCAAACTCCACTTAAAGGTTCAGTGTGTAGAATTTAGGCACATCTAGTGGTGAAGTTGCATGTTGCAGCTGAATCCCCTTTCACCTCACCCTCCCTCTCCAAAAAATGAACCTTTGGATCCTTCAGTTGTCATAAAAACTCAAAAGTTGTTTAGTTTGTCCAGTCTGGGCTACCGTAAAAAACATTGCAGCCTCCGTAGAGAGGACCTGCTCCCGATGTAAATATAAAGTATTTAAATATAAAGGGCCCATTTCATTTAGATGTAACAATTGTGAAAATATCAATATGATTATTTTACATTCAATTTCTGCCTCTTGATCCCTTTCACCTGAATCATACACACTGAACCATTGAAGACCCCATTCTAACGTATATTTTCAGGTGTTCTTTCTCCGTGGAATTGGGAAGTTGCTGCAGCTCCTCCACAGCGACAGTGAGGAGGTGCAGCGCGTCGCCGCCGGCTCGCTACGCAACGTGGTGTACCAGAGCAGCGAGAACAAGATGGAGGTGAAGGAGAGCGACGGCATAGCCACCATATTGGGGGCGCTGAAGAGCAGCCGGGACATTGAGACCAGACGACAACTCACAGGTCGGTCTTTGACTATGTAAATAGTTTTTTTTAGTGTCTCTTGGAGATGATAAAATCTATTTTCTGTTTTTAGGGCTCCTGTGGAACCTCTCCTCTCACGACCTGCTGAAGGAGCGTCTCTCCAGACAGGCCTTGTCTGTCCTCACCCAGTCCGTCCTCGTGCCCAGCTCGGGCATCACCGAGGGCGAGAACCCCAAAGACGAGCTCCTCGCCGACTCTGAGGTTTTCAACTTTGCCACAGGCTGCCTGCGGTACGATTCCTCCTCCTCTTCCTCTGTGGGCCTTGAAACCGGATGCTCCGAGTTCTTCTCTGCAGCGCTGATTATAGATCGCAGTAAACAGACACCGACTTCTGGTGTCAGACAGACGACTCAAACCAAAATAAATAGACACTTTGAGGGGCAACTAGACACAGAATAACTTTTAGTACAACTAGGAATAAAAATGCCCTGTGCATATGGAGAAACAATTTATGTTTAAGAGCGTTTCAGAGCAGGATGATTATGTGACGCTTTCACTCTAAACCCTGCGCTGCCACTCGGATATAAGACGCTTGTGCTTAGATTTGATCCACTTGTGATGAAGTAACAGAAACTCAGGCTGAAGCAACAGCTGACTAATTTATCACTTATTAAAATACATTCAAACTTTATATACATCAAAATGGTGGTTGGTAAAAGGAAAAACAATCTATATATATATATATATAATGTGAAGCTCTATAAAAACTTTATTTTACACTAATTTCACTGACTTAAAATCATCAATTATTGATTTATTTCATTTTACTTCATTTAGTCAGTTTTGTGGCCCATTTAGAAATAAACAAAAGCACCTACTCTATTTTTCCTTATTTAATAATAAAAGTTGTACATGGCAACTTTCATCTGATTATATAATAACATTTTTGTGACACCACACAGTTTATACAGTTTGTGAATTATACACACTGTGGGACTGAAATAAGCCTCTGTCGACTTTAATGTATCATATACGTCATTAATAAATAATAAGTAATGAGTATTTAACTGTTCAAGCTGTGTGATAATGTGATAAGTGGACTTTAAAGATGTAATGTAGTTTGCAACAGCTCAGCATTTGCTCTGCTTGCACTCAAACCGCTTGCACTCAGATATTTTGTATCTACGCTTCAGCTCCTCTTCTCGCGCTCAGACTCAAAGAAGAGCCTGGTCTTAGGGAAGGTAGTCATACAGTTAAGAGAAGGTAGTCATACACCGTCTCTGCTAAGCCGAGTTATGAGTAAACAGATCTCAACCGTCTGAGTTCTGCTATAACAAGGAACGTGAAGTTCTGTCTGCGGTTCTGTGGAAGGAGCCGAAACCCCTTTTCAGATTCCTGATGAAAAACTTTATTGAGTTTCTGCAAACATCAAGAAAACAAAAACAAAAGAAATCCTGAGAAAGCTGCTCGATGATGGATTAAAGAAATGTCACTTTCTCCTGTTTTCAGTTGGTGATCGCACAACTTCAAAAATTGCAAAGAATTGAATACACATGTCATAACCTCTGCTCTCATCATAACTCTCAGTTGATGACAGCGTCTTCAACTGAGAAAACGCTGCCTCAGATTATGTACGTTGTGTTGGTTTCCAGTCGGTTATTCTAGTCGTAGATCATCTCCCTGTTTACAAAGCAGAAGAGAATCCGACCGGCTGCTCCCCCTGGCAACTACAGCCAGATGAAAAGAGTCGGGAGGCTGAATAATTCATGGAGCCCTCTCTCTTCCCTCCGCTCTGCTGAACTGAAATCACTCAGTCCTTGGCGGCCCGGGCGTTATCAAGTTCTCCTTATCGTGTTCTCAACCCCTCGGAGCGCGGGAGGAGAAAAACGACGAATTCCCTTTGTTATATTTGATCAAAGAAGCTGTTCAGGCGCAGTTAGAATGTTAATCCAGGAATTTGTTTTCCCGAAGGAAGCTGGATTACCTAGTTTGTGATGTTTTTCATATATGGAGCTGGTATAGGAACAGCCTGAAATCCAAAAACTATTAACGTGTGTAATCATGACGTGGATTTATTTCTGCCAGTTGAATTAAAACAATACAAATGTCACTATGTGTCAAAAGGAATCTGAGCTCTGCGGGTCCGGACGGCAGGAAGGCGATGAGGCACTGCGAGAATCTTATCGACTCTCTGGTCTACTACATCCGGGGAACCATCGCCGACTACAAGACGGATGACAAGGTGAAATGGAAATGATGAAGGGTACCCAGAGGAAAACATTCATCTTCACACAGTCGGCTTCACACAAGGGCCGTCGGCAGTTTGAGCTGAAGTGGAGTTTCACAGCAGCTCGAGTTTCTACATCTGCTTAACCGGATGTTTTAGATGTGATGCTTAAACCCCACATTTTGTACTCAGAGGTGCAGTGGGCCCGACGGGGACATAGAGTAAAAGTACCTCGATTTCATCTATTCAACATGCCATAGTGTAAATCCTTGAATATTTACCCATGTTTATATTTTGCTCTGAAGTCCACAGAGAACTGCGTCTGCATCCTGCACAACCTTTCTTACCAGATGGAGGCGGAGCTTCCTAAAGACTTCCCCCCGGACCTCAGAGGGTCTCGACGAAACCTGGCTACCGAGCCAAAGAGCGTCAGCTGCTTCCCTCAACGCAGCGCCAAGATCAGTGAGGTAATCCCCCCCCGACACGAATCTGCTGTGACAATGCAGAATACGTGTTCGACAATATCTGACAGCAAGTCTGTTAAATCTGCTGGATTTCTGCAGGTTTAATCCTCTTTATGCACAGCCCGTGGTTTAATCACCCCTAACACGGCTTTTATTTATCCTCCTGTTATTTGCATGAAGAGAAACACGAGAGCATGACATATCAAATAAAAGGATTACAGTTTTGGAAAATGCATTTTAATCCTTTCACATCCATTAGACCCTTTGAACAGTATATCTGCATTGCAGCTCCTCGGCCGCTGCAGCACAGTCCTCATGCTGATGTGAATTTACAGTCTGGTCTCTCTGCTCTGCTCGAGTCAACGTTAAATATCTACACACACACACACACACACACACACACACACACACACACGATGAGAGCAGAGAAATGCACACGTCCGTCATCGTCACTCATCGCCCTGCTGCGACTGGGTGAACCCGGTGAACCCCAACTGATATCTGCCTGTCTCCCCCTACCCCACCACCCCACCCCACCCCACCCCCACAGCAACTGGAGCGTCAGTGCCCCCTGCTGGAGGAGAAGGCCAACCCACGGGGCATGGAGTGGCTGTGGAGCGCCATCACTGTCCGCATGTACCTGTCGCTGATCGCCCGCAGCGTCCGCCCGGCCACCCAGGAGGCTGCTGTGGGAGCCCTGCAGAACATCACGGCTGGGAGCGGAGCGGTAGGCTTATGGAGAAGTTGATTGATTATAGAGAAGTGTATTGATTATAGAAACAAGTATAAGCTGTTGTGAAATATATGAAATATAGAGAAATGTTTTAAACATAGAGAAAGTAAATTATATTTATTGATTATAGATTTTTTTGGTCGCAGATACATTCATTAATTGTAGAGAAATTATAAAGGTATGTGTTAGTTACAGAGAACTTTATTCATTATACAGAAATATATAACTGTAGAGAAATGTATTGATTATAGAGAAATCTGGTGACATTCATGTGCCTGATTTCAAATATTGTGCACATGGATGTAGATTATTATTATCATTTACATATGGTACCTTCTCGTTCTTCTGAAATAGAATAAACATAAACCCATATTTCACACTCATCTTCATCACAGGTGTCTGAAGCCATCGCTTTCACTGTTGTCCAACGGGAGAACGGACTTCATCACGTTAAGAACATGCTGCAGGAGAAAGAGAGCGATGTGAAGAGGACGAGCGTGTCCCTGATTAAAAACCTCTCTCACCACCATGAACTGCATCCTGACATCGGTAAGTTCCACACTGGGACTGGAAAGTGAAGCCAATGTGGAGGCGGCCAGCAGGGGGCACTCCGTTTCTATAGAAGTCAGTTTATGGACCAACTCTCTAGTTTTGAATCTTTTTCAATACAGCATGATGTTCATTTGATAAATTATTGTCCCATTGAGAGTGACATAGACGATAAAGCACGGTGTTCTTCGGGGCATGTCTACCGTGTGATTGACAGCTCGTACCGTCCAATGAGTGCGGGACACAGGTGTAGGCGGTTGTTCAGAAACCTTGAACTCCCAGTCAGGCTCCACCCCCACCGTGTTGTTTTCACTTGGCCTTGACTTTTTGGATTTTGTAAACCTGTTAATGCACATTTAAATATTCGGTGTCTTCTATATATTTCCACTTGTTTTATCGTTTCCCCCCCGAAGTGAAGCAGGTGTTGCCAGAGGTGGTGGCGATGCTGCCCAGCGACGACTCGGGCACCGACCTGCCCACTGAGGTGACGGCGTCTCTGTGTCACATCCTGATCAACCTGTGTCAGAGCAACCTGCAGCACGTCAGAGCCATCGTCAACCAGGGGGCGCTGCCCAGGATCATCCACATCAGCAGCAGGGACAGCGGGTTAGTCACAGCTCACACAGCACAAATGAAGGACAATACAATATGAACACAAAACACAAGTTGCTAGAGAAGACGCGCAAAAAAGTTAATTTACCTCAATTTCATATAGATTTACCTAAAAAATACCTAATTTACAAGCAAAATACCTCAACCCTCTCCTATACTGTCATACGTACCTATGTTTTATATTCACGAAAGAATTATTTCTCCTCTCTGTGTCGTAGTTATGGACCCAACAGAGCCGGTCAGGCTGCGTGTGCCCTGCTGCACACCCTGTGGAAATACACTGATCTCCATGGAGTTTACAAGAAGGTGAGTGTATTAGATCTTAGATTGTTGTCTGTACAGAGTCAGCACAGTCAGTGGCACATTTTTTTGTATGTATGTTATTTTAAGGTTTGTGTGGATCCACGCAGCCTCTTTGATTTTTACTTTTTTTGCTTGAAATGCACAAACATTTTGCATTAGAAACTCAAATTACAATAGCAAGTAAGAGTAGCATTTGTTGAAACATGTACAATACACACAAGACACATTCTACAGTCATTAGTTTCCTCTCCATATAGTCAACTAATAATCTGTTGTTCAGTTGATTTAACTTCCAGTATTTCCTCTCTCTTCTCCCTCGGCAGTGCGGCTACAGGAAAACTGATTTCATCAATCCGAGAACGACAAAGGCTGTGAGCTCTGGACGGAGCTGAACCCGAGATGCTCGTGCACAGTACATCGTTCTCCAAGCTGCACTTGTTCACTGTATCAGAGCTTGTAGTCACAAGTCACTCGTTGCACTGTTTCCCTTTATTTGTGTCACAGTTAATAGAAGATGTTTTTCTCAACACTGCGGATGAAACATTGTAAAACTACGTCTGTATTTCCGGTTGATGTCTCATGAAATGGGTCAAAACCTCTTTTTGTGTGATTGAATGTAGAGAGTAGATGTAAGTGTTAATGTATGGAAAGAACAACCATGGTTTTTAGAAGGTTTGTAAATGTGGAAATAAGGAATAGAGTCAATTTAAACACAACATAAAAAGAACATAATTATTTG
This sequence comes from Pseudopleuronectes americanus, assembly GCA_038501795.1. Classification (NCBI taxonomy): domain Eukaryota; kingdom Metazoa; phylum Chordata; class Actinopteri; order Pleuronectiformes; family Pleuronectidae; genus Pseudopleuronectes; species Pseudopleuronectes americanus. Next base: position 9,316,239 of record CM076737.1, read on the forward strand.
CAGCCGCTGTCTTTGTGCCTCATGTTCATACAAACTTATGAATTAAGAAACTTTCCTCAAAAATGTAACATCTCTCCAACAATGACAACAGCAATGAATTAATATTCCTTAATTTTTTTCCAGTTTATTTAATAGTGGCAGCTTGTTGGTCAGTGTATGGTTTTGCTGTGCGTTTTTTTTTGCACTTCAGGTTATTATATGAAAGAACCACAATGAAACACAAACTAAATGTTTAAACCAAAATCAAAGGATGAAGATCAACCTGTATATATGTCATGTATATAAATGTATTTTAAGACTTCCTCCTATAAAACAAGCTGCTCTCCTGCTTTCTGCCTTATTGAGTGTTCCTCAAATGAATAAACGGTTTAAATACACTTTATGCTCAGTATCTTCTCTTTACAAATGTTTTGGACCTACATTTTTCTGTTGCATGGACGTTAACCTTGTTTTCCTTGCGTTTGGTTGCTTGCACTAATTTCCTATTTTATTTTGTAACTGCTTCTCTACTTGTCTTTGTGATGCACCTGTCCTAATGTGTTTCTCCGGTGTTCACTGATCCCTTCCTCCCTTGTGTTTCCCTTTGTCTTTGTCCCTCCATCTGGTAACTCTTGTCCTCTCCCTCATGTCTCAGTTCAGTTTCCAGGTATTCACCCCATATTCCTGTGTTGTTTGCCTGCCGCTGGCGACCATAAGCCTGTTTGTGTTTCATTTTCTTCTCTCTGAAGTTCACCTTCACCAGCTTATGCTTCTGTACCTGCGTTTGAGTCCAGACTCCGGTCCCTCTCCCCCTCAGAGCCTCGTGGTCGTGTTCTGACACTTTGCGTTTAAAACAGACAAATTCCCCAGGAGATCCACTCGGCCTAATGAAGCCGCTCCCGTCTGGGAAATCTACAAAAGGCCTCTCTCGGCTCCAGGCGGTGGTTGAATTTCCCCTCAACCAAATTAACAGCATCCCACTAAAGTAATTACAGCTTTGTGTCGGTGATTGTCTTCATATATCTGCATATCCAGCCTGCACGGGAGCGAGGACGTGAGCTCTTAGAAGAAGCTTAGTCTCCATCTGCAGGTACCTGGGACATAATGGAGCGGGACATGATATGAAATTGATATTCATCCTGTTTTCTGGCTTCATTCTGAGCGGCTGCAGCTTGTTTTTATGTGTGTGAACTGCATTTTATACGTATAACCCTAACCCTAACCCGAGGCAGAAAAAGCAGAATGATTCTCAAAATATATGGAATAATTTAAGAACCATTTTTCCGAGCAAATAAATGAAGAAAAGCAGAGGGCTTCTCTTGATATATCCTGCAGGGGGCAGTGGTGTAGCATCAACTCATCCTCACTGGGTCTCCTCGATGATGAGCAGAACAGATTCAGTGTAAAATCGTCCCCCAGTTGTTCTTTGCCCTCAAACAACATTTACTTTTCATATTCACTAACTCCCAATCCGACATATTTTAAGTGGTTTAACTCTGAGATTAAAACCCTGAGCTGTTCTATTTGAGGACAGCTCTTTTCCTCTCTTTCCCTGCTAATAATCTCTAATTCACCCACTTTCTGAGCTATTCTGGTGACAAAGTGCATGATTTCCAAGCCTCTGGTTTGCAGAAGAAGTGAAATCCTTTCAACAGCAGCCTTTTTGTCTCTCACACAGCAGAGAGCTGGTCAGATTTATTATTTCTCAAGGGGACAATCGTCTTTTTTTAGATGCTAAGAATAATTAAACGTTCCCAAAAGAGCCCAAAACAAGGGGAGAGTGTTAAAGTTCTCTGTAGCCTGAAAAAAAAATTTATAGCCTAACTCAGAAATAAGAATATGTCAAAAAATGTCTGTGAGTGGAGCAGGTAGATGTGAAGGGGAGGTTGTCACGTAATGAAAGAACATGTTTGAGACGGAGGAAGAAAGAGAGGATTCTTCCACAGAGGAGCAGCAGCAGTGGAAAACAGGCTGAAAAGAAGCCAGCTTGACTTTTCTCTGCTTAACACTGAGGCCATTGTGAAGGGCGTCAGCACTCAGAGCAAATTGCTTCTCACTGACATAATCACTCAAGAACATTTCAGATGTAAAATGAAGTGTCCTTTTTTTTCCAGAACTCGGTCCAGTGATTTCCAGGGATGACGTGTGTCCCTTACTCCTCTTCATCTTCTTAGAACATCTGGGATGAAGAACCACCCGATGAGAGGAAAATGTTCGATAGACAAAACATTGAAAAAACAAACCTCTTATTTAAACTACAGTTAAACGACTTAAACTTAGAACAACATTTGGTTCATGCTACTTGACAGAACTGCCTGAAAACATGAATAAGCAGGAGTTTATTTAGTGATTCCAGCCTGCGGAGGAAATAAATAATTAAAACGACAAAACATCCTGTTTTCTGCTGCCATGCTGCTTGAAAAACGGACTTTTATGACATAAAAATAATTTGTTTCATTATAGATGAAGATCTCCACATTGCTCAGTCTGATCAAGCTCACTTTCTCTGGTGTGTCTCCATCTCTTTTCGACTTCCAGCTTTTACACTTCATTTTTCACACATTTGTATTGGTTTTGGGGTCATTTCAAATAGAGCGCCTCCCACAGGGCACCACACCTTGGTCTTGGTTTCAAAGACCCCTTGTTCCCCTTGAGCCCAGTGATTTTCTCGCCCTTTGTTTGGACCAGGTTTGAGTTAATCCCTTTCTTGGCCAGCTAATTAAAAACACCCAGGTTTGCCAGATAACAGGCAGTGTGATATTAAGCTTTGGCAGCAACACAGCTAGGAAGCGACGGTATAGAGATTTCCCATAGAGAGAGGAGGTAGAACAGGGATCTTATGAAAGTGGGACAAAGGTTTTTCTCCCTCATTAAACAAAGAGGAGTTTATTAAGGTTTCATATCCACTTGCTTGCAAATACAAGCAACCTGGGCTGAAGCTAGAATTTAAAACACACCGGGTGAGAACAGAAAACCTGAACCAGAGGATTTTACATCATTTTAATAGGATTGGAAATTTGTGAAATCTCAACCAACATTCTGATTGGGTTTTGTATTACCTACTTGATGGTGTATTTCACTTCAAACTTGTTCGCAAGGTTGGATTATTTCATTTTGCCAAAAGTACTGGGCAATATTTCATTGGTCGAAAACGATGAGTGGAGAGATGAAGAAGCCAAAACTATTTGCTACCTTAATTCAATCCATACATTTCCTGCAGCCTTTGTCTCCTGAGAAACGCTGGAACATTTTGTGCAGTTATTTTAAGAAAATCACCTCAGTTGAACTGGTCCAGACACATGCCGCTGCTGGCACAGAGTCATGAGGGCATTTTTTTCCTTTTAAAGACTCATGAGCCTAAAATGCTGAGAACCACTGGTCTGCTATTTAGAGTACAGAACTTCTACAGGCAGCTCTGAGGAAAAAGGCAAAGAAATCTCTTATTATGTCTTCTGAACACTGGTGATTGACAGTAAAATACTGAAACACCTGCTTCTAGATCTTCAGTTGTTATTAGATCAACCGAAAAGATTTTTACCACTAACCACTGTATGCAAAATCTTTTCAACAGGTTTACAGGAAACATTTTCCTATTCATGGATCTTGATGAAAAGAATCTGGCATATTTATGTAGACTGATGTTTGATGCAGGACTAGCTGTGGCTCAGGGGTTGGAGCGGTCGTCCTCTAACCTGAAGGTTTGTCTCCCTGTCTTTCCCATTCTGCATGGCCAAAGTGTCCTTGGGCCAGATACTAAGGCCCAAATTGTCCCTTCTCAAATAGAAAGTGCTGCTCACATGTGTCTGAATGGGAGAATGGCAAAAGCTGTACTGTAAAGCGCTTTGAGTGGTCATAAAGACAAGAAAAGCTCTATATAAATACAGACCATTTACATGTAAATTAGGTTTCACCAGGGTAAAGGCTTTTTTCAGCTGCTGTGCGGCAATAAATCTGTGTGTAGATCCGCACAAAGGGACGGATCCAGGAATGTTTTCTGTAGCATTGTGATATAGGGAAGTTGGTGGAGGTATGCGCTCTACTGAGAACCAAACAATGACACTGCTGGTATTATAGAGAAGGAGAATCTTTCAGTGTTCATTAACTCTTTCGTTATAGACCATACCAGGGTCCTTTAGTTTCAGTCCGCCTCAGGATGACACAACTAACAAGTACTCTATTCAGAGGAAGACTTGGTCAGAGGTGAGGACTCCAATTTGACGTGAACCTGTGGGGTCAGGAGAAGAAGGAAAAATCTGTTCAGCCTGAAAGTTTTCATTCTTTCACAGAAAACTGATTCCAAAGTTCCACCTGAGCAGGGAATATCAGTTCACTACTTGGAAAGCAAGGACATCATAGAGCGCACAGAGGGATTTAGCACTTGAGGGATTCCAGCAATGAAACCTTTATAGACGCGGCCAGGTAGAAAGACAGAGACCCTATACAGTTAAATTCTCAAATCACATGGTCTGCAGTGGTGCCAGGCAGAAACGAACGGCCGATTGTGCCAAGCACCGCAGACAGGTCAAGAATGATGAGGACCAGGAGTAAGGAGGTGGCCTGAGGAGAGCGGAGTGCTTTTGAAATTCAGAGGAGGTGGGGTGTCTGCTGGCCTGACTCGTGACCGACTGGGGTCGAGGAGGTCGTGTTGTGGCTGGTACAGAGAGAGCTGGTCGGAGAAAGCATGTTGAAGAGTTTGAAAAAGGGATTAAAAGAGCGACTCAGGTCTGGAGGTCCTGACAACGGACGGGGCAAGAGCCGCCGTCTTGAAGTGATGACAGACAGCGTGCAGACACACGGGTTTAACAGGAGGCAGAAGGTCAAGCACACACGTTTTAAGAATTTACCAAGGAGAGGATGAGAGAAATATAAGAAGCGTGGAGACTAACTCATCCTCAATCTTTTACAAAATGTGCCACAGAGGCATTAAATAATTGATTTGACGGAGATGTTCAAGGCTCGATAAGGAGTTCTACTAGACTCTCTTTCAATCCAAAGATACAGATGGATATTTTGACAAAACATAACATAACATAGGATCATATTTGTGAAGGTCCATTTTTTAAATACTGGTTAAATATATGTATATCATGCAGCCTATACCACAACCTACACATGATCTTCACTTGATTATGCACAAAGATGGCCGACAATGACTGCTCCACAAAAGTGAAGCCAAAGAGACTCTAGGTGATCATAAACTCCGCCTCCTCCATGTTAATGGATGGGAGATGGCTCAAACTAAAAAATCTAAATACATATATATTTTTGCTTGTTTGTTTGTTTTCCTGTTATGTCCTGATCGGTGCTGCTCAGACTCCAAATGCGCAAGATGGCTGCTTCCGTGTCCTGGGGTATTTTAGCCTCATTTCTGGATAGTGGGAGTTAGTGGAGAAGCTCCATCCATCTTAATTTACAATGTCTGATTAAATCTCTGCGCTGCTTGCCAACTTAATTTTCAGAACTAGAGGGATGTTGAAGGTTAAAGTTTAGTCCGACAGGTGCAAAGAAACCTGGAGAGAGTGAGAACAGTCTCCCTCAGGCACAGTGTGTTCACACCAACAGTCCCAAGAAGAGGTCTAATGAGGCAAAGTGAAAACACGTGTCAGGACCTCAACCATTTGGCCGCTGGTGTTGGAAATTGGCTGTTTTTGCTCAAACTGTTCCTGCCTCCGTTCCAATTTGAATAACTTATCTATACAAAGCATTAAATCATTAGAAATCCCTGTGAGTGACGGGGCTGCCTCCTGATTTTACTGTGTCACAGACATGCCACTAACAGCAGCAGGGGGAGTACTGTGTACATTAAGTCTGAAGATGGGGTTTAAATCCTTTAATCTGTCAGCACTTGTCACCACTGCTTGAAAGAAAACATCAATCACTCACGGCTTGATTGTTACAACAGCTTCACCATATGTTGAGGATTAGTTTCTGCATTGTAAAGTGACGTGTGGGCCTAGACCTACAGCTCTGGAACCAATGACTGCTATCAAAATTAAAGCTGGCAAGAAATATAAGACTCTCATAATGGATTTGATTCAATTAATGAGTCATATAAATGATAGTTCAAAAGCTGAGCACCAAAAATGCATTTTTCAGTTTGAGCAGATTATGTATTTGAGTTGCAGTGAAATTGCATTTTACTGAAGGAATTGTTTCTGCACGATCAGCACAGCAGGCAGCTGTCATGATTAATGCTGTGAGACATGACGACATCAGTCTTGACTGGAATTTTAATGTGGTTAAACGCACTCGCACAAACTCACAACCTGTTTGTTCTCAAGTAAAGCAGAACCGGTAAATTAGTTTTGTAAAAAGCGCGGTTGGACACTGGATATTACTCAGAAAAGAGAATAGAAACGTTCTAACTTGAATGAGATGTTCTAAAATCTAAGACCCAAAAACCTCACTGTTTCCTTCCTGCTTATGTTGTGCAGTGAAACATCCCACAGACTTCTATTTAATTCTAGTGGAGACCGCAATGTTTCCAAAGATACCAATTAAGTCAGACTATATTCTGAGGGAGGGAAGACATCCAGAATATTTCGATTTCAGGGACTGGTGCAGCCATTAAAAACACACATAGTCTTGAGTTGGAAGCTCAATGTAACTATGGGTCTCTAAATTATTTGCAAGGTTGCAGTGTTTCAAATGTTGTGAGAAATGAACTTTTCTTCAATGATGATGGAATTAGAGAAATGTGAGAAGACATATTTTGCATTGTCTGCAGACTACATAGATATACATCAATATCTGGATGTCTTTCTGTCTGAAAGTTTAACACATATCTCGCAAAACTTTCATCTTATCAATTTCACACTTCGTAAGTGTCATCACCACCACATATTTTTGATAGTGTGATTGTTTTCATTTCACCATATCGGTCTGACAGATATTCTATCATTGTGTGGATGCTGATCTCCTTCATGGAAACAACGCTCATAGAATTATCTTCAAGGTAAAAGCACAACATTTACATTTACATTAAAGCAGTATCTGACTGATGCAGATAAACCCGGTAGGATGAACACTAACTTTACTATGCACCATAGACATTGTTTATAAAGAGCTCTGCACGCAACTTTCAGCACACAAACAATTAAAAGGTGACAGTATATAGTAGATACAAGGACTAATTCTGAAGCAGCTCCAGAGCATAAAGACAGGCCGTTCCAAACAGGCAGGTTTAAAACGTGCACTGCAGTGCTTAACATCCTTTGAATTAGACACAATAATACAGTTTTTTATTACAAAACTTGTTTGGATTGAAAATATTACAAAAGGATTAAGTTCAGGATAAAAAAAATAGAATTGTCAAAACACCACATTGTCCCATAACAAACTTTGGTGACTACATCAGACATGTGAGGATCTACCATGAGGTTACCAGTCCATTTCAGCTTTAACCTCCCAAGAGAATCCTGAAAATTGGGGGTTTAATGAGAACATTTACATTTCTGGATGATTTTCTTTAACCAAACACATGAAGTTTATGTTTAAAATATAGATTTATCAAACGCCACTTTGTCTCATAACAAAACAAAGTGTTTGGTGACTGCATCGGACGTGTGAGGATCCCCTGGGTCCAGTCGCGTCGCCAGTGCGTTGCAGCTTTAACGGGTCCATCATGCCTTGCGGTGTGTCCCAGTTGCGTTCCCATGTTAATTTCCAGCACGCTGCTGCTCCGAAGGGGGGGCTCCCTCCCTCCCCTCCCCTCCACAGCGGGGCTACGAGCGGGCGGAGCGCCGTGCGTGTGAGCTCCGTGTCGGATGTCCGATGAGCGGAGTGACGCGTGTTTACATCCACACGGGCCACCGTCATATCCACACGGAGGAGGAGGAGGCGGCGGAGGGAGAGGAACGTGTCCGCTCCCTGCGATGCGCGGATCGGGGTAAAAAAGCAGGAGCCGGGCCGCGGACCATGCACCGGGAGAGAGGAGGAGAGTGAGGCGGCAGAGTTTCTTTTAGAATATGTCCTAGAAATCATCTTTAACTGAGGTATGTTTGTTTCATACACGGGGAGCAATGTGGTCAGTGCTTCTGCTGCTGGGGGGGTGGGGGTTGTGGGGGGTGGGGGGGCATGGATGCGTCAGTGAAGGCAACATTTAAAAAACCTGCAGGTTATAGGGATCCTTAAAAATAAAGACTTCAGATATTTCAGACAACAAAGTGATCAGATGTTGTTGCATAACTTTGTTTTGGGGGATCAGATGCATTCAGATGAATTCCCATCAACCCTCCTGTGGACCTCTCCAGGAAGATGCTGCAGAAAATTGAATAATGTCTCTTTTTTTTTGTGGTCACACTTCATCATCAAAACATGTTGTGACTCTGGAGAGGTTCCCCACATGATGCACGAGCCATCTGTGTGTGTGTGTGGGTGTGAGAGTGTGAGTGTGTGTCTGTGTGTGTGTGAGCCCTGCAGTGAGGAATCTCTTAATAGAGTTTGGGCTCTAAGCGCTCACTCAGCAGTGGTTTTAATCAGAGTTCCTTCAACTGAGTCAGACGGCCACAGTGCAGACTGAGGAGTCCTTGAAGCACACGTGTGATGGAGACAAGGGCGACACTCATTCACTCACAGCCACTTCTAGGTTTGTAGTGTGAGAAGGCACATAGGGGGCAAAACCCAGGAAATGGGTGTACTTGTGCACAGGACAATAGACTATGAGATCACAGATGTACTTTCTGATTTGCTCCCTTTTTCTTTAATGACATGTTCATTGACCATTTTGCCACATACTCAAACATCATTTATCAAACTGACCTTGTCCAACACTTCAAATCTGCTTGGTTTATGTCTCATAGTCAGTAAAAGAGGTTTTAGTTTCCAAAACATCCCATTTACAACTATAGGACTATGCATATACCTCCGGGCAACAGGCCATATTCTTAAATATCCCTTATCTTATCATCAAGATCCAGGAATTATCCCTGAGAATTTAATGTGTTCTTCCCTGACCCATATCACGTCCCTGCAGCAAGTTTCATGGAAGTCAGGTCAGTTGTTGTGTAATCTTGTTCACAATAACACAAATCAACAAACAAATGGACGGAGAGCAAATTCTCTCCAGAATCCTTGCAGTTACAGTGACCTCTCTCAATATCCGGTCAGTTTTCTAGATGCAGAAAACAGACCATTTAACTTTTTGAATTCACAATGCATTGTTTCAACTTTTGATTCATTCATGCTTGTGTTATTATTTGGGGGAATAATCACATCAAGATCTGTGTCAAGAGAGAACTGATTATTTTAAAGATTTTCACGTTGTCTAATCCAGAACCCCCCCACCTCCCACCTCCCACCACCTCATGGTCTGCTAAGCTCCGAGTCTTACAGGGTTAAAGGCTTATTGTCTCCACCAAGCTGATTAGTTTCAACTTTTGAGACTGCAAGGTGGCAATTTGGTCACTCAACTTCATTATATGCCGGCCGCTGCCATGTTGCACTGCTGGAAATAACATCAACATAATATAGAGTTGGATTTTACTGTTGTTTTCCAAGCGTCTGTTGCAGTTTGAACACAACCAGAGCAAGTGGTGACTTACCAACCGCCTTTAAATGTCGCTAATTTGGATTAAAGTGCACATCGATCACCATATGTTGCATCCACCCTGAACACCACACGCTGTCCACAGTCAAATCTTACATACGTTTCTGGAACAGAGCTGTTGTGCTGTGTAGCGGTTTCACTCAGCTTATTCCAGCTTGTGTTAATACCTGCAGCCACCTCTCCCCCCCCCTCACCTGACAGGGCTGTTGTGGAAGTAATCTCTAAAAGGCGTCTCCGCTCAGCAGCACTCGACCCACGAGGAAAACCGAAAAGGAACACAGGAGGCTGAAACCTTCCGATTGCAGTATGTGGGAGAAGTAGGTGGAGGAGCATGCGTCTCCTTGTGGCGTCCAGTAGTATTAGGAGGGGGGCGCAGGACACTCCATCAGGAGAAGTGCCATCTTGTTCGAGCACAAGGGGTCAAATCCTAATGAAATTTGCTTCTTTATATTAGAAATACCTGCTGACACGAGCAGCTCCCGAGGCTATTTATAGCCTTGCTGGCAGCGTGGCTCCAGGAGAGGCAATGTCAGTCACACCGAAGGGTCTCAACCACTGCCAGGGAAATGTAGTGCAGTCATATTATATTATTATATTGTTAACTCCGCCGAGGAGGTTATGTTTCTGCCCCTGTCCGTTTAGATTTTCAGCAGGATGACGCAAAAACTGCTGAGCGGATTTTCACGGAATTTGGTGAAAGGATGAGATATGTGACCGTGAAAGAACCCATAAAAGTCTGGTGCAGATCCAGGAAATGTTTTTATCACTTTCTTTAACATTGCGAGATGTGAGAGGTGGATTTTTATTGACATTTTCCTAGATTTCGAGAAGTAAATCTTAAAGAAACCATTTTGGCGTGGATCTGGATGCAGAGGAGGAACCAGGACACAACACCGAAAAGAAAAATATGCACAAACAAGGACAAATTGGGAGTAGCACTTAAACACAAGGCTCAAGGCTTATCCTTAAAGGGAAAAAGGAGGTGTGGGGGGCCTGAGCTTGGCCCCAGTATTTTCCACAAAAGGCCTCCAGTCTCCCTCAAAGTCACCAGAGGATCCACGTGCAGCAAGTCTCGATTTCTCCTCTCGAACGTTTGACATGTTGCATCACCTCACTGAATCCAGCTGGGAGGGTGAGGACATCTCATTAACCCGAGTCTAGATCCAGAAAGTTTATTATTGTTCCCATCCGCAGCGCCAAAGAATGTCCGTCATGGGATCTGGCAGCGGGCCGTGTCTTTAAACGTTAAACACCACCCAGAAATCTTTTATCAATCTGGTTAAAGTTGTGAAATAGGGCCATCGGTGGAGGTATAAGCTCTACAAAGTGCCAATCTAGTTTCTAATGTGAAGTATATTAATTTAGCTGGAGTGAGGGATTAATTTCCACTCAAGCCTGTGAACTAAAACCTTCCATCTGCTCCAATTCAAATTATTAAATTACTTAACCTCCACCTGCAGATCAGCTGGGAGACGTTTCCTCAGCGACCCCACTTACTCCACCTCCTGAGCTCGGGGAACCCCCGCTGCAGCGCACACCTCCGTGTTTTTCTCGGGGGCCACATTCAGGGGGGACAAAGAGGAAGTGACAGGAAAGCACGGGTTTGCTTCTTAATTGTTGCTGATTGTTTGGTTTGCTTTCCCAGACTGGGCCCTCGAATCAATCCAGTCATCTGTGTGAAGCTGGGACAAAGGCAGAGCCGCGTCGCCATGGTGAGGGATTGTTTGCATCCAGCTAGCCATGTGGGCACGCACACACACACACACACACACACACACACACACACACACACACACACACACACACACACACACACACTGCAGCATGCTCTTTTGTCCGTGCACCCCTTGTTCCTGTGGACCCCCTCCTGCTGCCACTGCCTCCTTTTTGCTGCAGAAATTGGCCTGTTGTTGCGTCACCGTCTGTTGTTGCTCATTGCTGCTGCTTCAACAAAGCCCTCGTCTCCTCAGAAATTTTCACAAGATGTCATATTTTGGTTTTTTTGACAGACATCAGTGGATTCAAAGGAAACATGTGACATTTGGCGACAAATTAATTGGATTTTCGTTTTTTTGTGCAAAGTTTTGTTTTGTTGGCAGGCTGCCGGATATGAGTAAGGGTCAATGGTTCAACCCTGATCAATGAGTTTGTTAAAGTTTAATTTAGCGACCGGGCTGAGAGCAGGAAATGAACCCCTTGATGGGTATCAAGTGTGGCACTAGAAGCTTTTCTTTACATTTTTCCAATCTTAATATATTTTTTAAAGCTCGACTCAGGGCTATAAAAGGAGCTTATGTTCTTAGCCGTCTCATGATCTGTCCACGTCTGAGGAGACATAAATAAGAAACACTACGTGCCACACTGTGTCCCCTCCCTGGCTCTGCCTTTCTGTGGCATCCTGAGAATGGAACTTCAGGGGAGGCGGACTGAAGTCACGGCTAAGTTTAGCTCGACGGTTCACAGCCCAGACGACACGGTATTCTGCACGTCTGAAACATAAATGGCTGCGGCAAAAGATGTTGATTGGCACTGACAGCGTCCAGAGCAGAGACACACTGTTTCTTATCAAATCTTATCTCGTATAACCTCGACAAACTCTGCCTCTATCTTCTCCACTGAAGAAGCAGCTCTTTCTCTAGTTACACACCAACTTGCTATTACATGACGGTATTTAAAGTTTGGTGTTTTCAGAGAGGACATATCTTGTTTTCAAAGCAATTAAATGGACGACATGTGTCCACAAGGGAAGCCAAAATGTCCTGGATGTGGTTGCTGCCATCTTGCACCGGTGACATCATTTGGAGCCAGAGTCAGCTGTCAATCACAGAATGTTTTTTTTTAAACAAAAAAACAATCGTATAAGAAAAATGTATTCCGAGCTACCTCAAATGACAAAAAAACATCTTTGGAAAGAATTTGACTTTTTGATTTGCTGGAAGGGGAACATGAATCTTTGAACAAAATCTATTGGCAATCCAACCCCTCTGCTGAAGGTCATTGACTCTCTTGAATAAGAGACCAAGTCCGTCCTGGATTCTCTATGAATTGTTAACTACGTGTTGGGAAGTAGGAATGTGGAGGGATGAGTCTGTTTATTAAACTGTGACAAATGAAAAAGGAAGTACCAACAGCTCCGGCACCTTTCCCACAGGTTCTGAGGTCACTTACCGTGGAAATGTGAAGCTCAGTGAGCGGGGCCCGTCTCTAAATATGGAGGTTTACGGTTAAAGTGAGGCTGAACCAAAATAGAAGCGCACGTTTAGCGCACATGCTAATTTGTGTGTACGCACCATGTAGCCGGTATGATTTATTCATCCACTCGGTGGCAGTGGGGGCTTCAAAGCAACTGTAATTTAGATCAAAGTCATAACCAGAGAGAAGGTGGAAATTGTATGTGGAAAATATAAGCAAACGTAGCACAATAACAGCAAGGGGGGGGGGTGGTTCAGGCATGACGGTGTCCTAATGATTCGAGTGTTGGAAGTTATTAGCTGGGTAAAGGGAATCGAAGATCGTTTCCACAAGGAAGCAGACTTCAGTAGCTCTGTTGTTTGAGCTGCAGAGCAGGGGATTCGATTAGTTTGACATTGAGTCGGATGCCAGTGTGATGCATGTTGTTCTCTGACGTCACAGCTTCTATATCCCGTTGACTGGAGCCACCCGTGTAGAGGCATCTCCGCAGCCATGAGAGGGATCAAAGCTTGTGAACATATAGATCTGCTTCGGTTTCCGCTTTCGCAAACCCTCAGAACATCTGCTCCTGCACAGCTGCCTGCTCCTATGGCCCTGTACTGTGTGCCACCTCTGATCAAATCAAACATCTCCCAGCATATGTTGTGGTATTTGTGCCAAGAGGCCGGTGAGAAAAATAACCATTGATTGACCAAGAAAGCAAAGTTATTAGTGTTGTCGGTTTGACCTTATGTCTTCTATTTCTATACGTGTTGTTCCCACATGATTTGCATTGATTTTTCTATTAAATAGACACTTTGACCTTCGTGGCAAAGGTGACTTATTAACCATTTTTCTACTAAATGGCTAGAGCCAGTGGATAGAAGCATTAGCCCTGAGGCAAGGGGATTTCTTCACCTCTGGCTCAAACGTTTCCTTGGACTCAAAGATACACTGATTCGATTTTGAGGGTCAAGGTTACTGTGACCTCACAAGACCTCGAGAGAATCCTCAATTAGACTCATGGATTAACTGATTAGGTTCGGGCGGGCAAAGGTCAAGGTCATGTCACACAGAGCATGTAGTTGGCCTCTTGGACATGATATCTTAAGTCTGCCTTCTATTTCGACCAGTTGTCATTTGGACACAACGATTAACTGATTAGACTTCAGTGTTCAAAGGTCAAAGGTCGCATTGATCTCTTATTAATGTGGATTTAAATGCACTGGTTGGTGGAGACACAACCAGTTACCAGGCTGTGTGTCTTATTAGGGCTGTGGTTCTAGTTATTAATCTAATTTAAATTGGTTGACTGAAGCACAGTCTCTCATAGCTTGGAGCTTAATTCAATAACATATGATTGTTAGAGTTAAGTTTCTGATAATTGTTTTGCAGACGTGTGAGTGACTTGAGTTCGACTTTTCACATAGGGGTGTGTGTGTGTGTGTGTGTGTGTGTATGTGGGTTTACAAGCCTGTGTGAATTGGCTCTTCCTTCTGGACGAGGCCTCGGTGTGAATCTGGAAATCGCTCGTCGTTGAATAAACACTGTATTACAACATTTCGACCTCAGCTGTGAAAGCGGAGAGTGTCATCACATCGTCTGTTTGGACGCTGTGTGTTTTAACAGAACCGTGTCTCAGAGCTGTTTGTTAACAAGCTGTAAATACACAGAGTTCTTAGTTTGGATTTCCAGTAAAGAGTAGATTCAGATTATAAACAGTGGTTCCACTCTGGACACATGTTGGCTACACTGTTGACGAGAGAATCTTTTTAATGTCAGATTCTATTTAGATATATTTCAGAAACACCTTATGGACTTTAAACAGTACGTGTACACTTTGTTTTGTTTGTGGGTTTGCATTTGTGCTGTTGCAATGTTGCACTCTTTCTTTAGACCACCCCCCAATCTCCCCCCTCTTCCTTCTTCCATTCACCTTGCCTTCTTTGTTTATCCATCCGCCCCCTCCAGAGTGATTTGTCTTCCTTTCCCTTCTCGTCCACCTCTATCCTGTGTCCCGCCGAGCTGTATTCAGGGTAATAGTCTCATTTACTGGGCTGTAAACAGGTGTCTGGGTTCAGATGCATCCTGCAGTATCCCTGTCTGCGGTTACAAATCGTCCCGCTCCGCACCGAACGCAGGTCCTTGCCCTCGCCAGATGCCAAGGAGCGTCCAATGTAATGCGGTCTCTGTAGGAGGAGGCCCTGGATGGGGGGGTGGTGGGGAGAGCGGGAGCTAAATAGCAGGAGAGATTGGAGCCCCATTCCAGCTGTGATGAAGATGGAAGGCGCCTAAATTGTAATAAGGGAGGCCCGGAGCCGTATGAAAGTCAAGGATGGGAGCGGAGCTGATGGCCCCCGTCAGGAGAGAGGAGCGCTGCCTTCCTGTAGGGCTGCAGAAGGCTGAGCATTAGGCACCTGCTCCCTCATTGCTCTGCTGCTCCGGCCCCGGCTGCCCGTGGCCTTGCCAGCTTCGTAATGACTGCCTCGCTGCCTGACGTGCTTGTGTCAGCAGTTTGGAATGGCTCTGGTTCTGCGTGCATGCAACTGCCCACCCCCCCCCCACCCCCACCCCCTCCTCCCTGCACCGACACACTGGCGAATGAAAAATGTATTGAACGGGGGGGGCCCTGTTAGACGGTCGCAGTCGCTGCACCACAAGTGTGTTGTTGCATTCATTTATCAGCGGCGCTACAGGAAAACTGCCTCCGAAGAACAAGTGTTGCGAGTTGTTGTGCTGTTGCTTTACACAAGGCCGGTGTTGCCCTGCACAACTGTGTAGTTTGTGTGTGTTTTTGATGATTTATTTATTTGAACTCACTGAAACAGGAGGTTGACGAAATGTGAGGCTGTTGAAGTTTTGTGACAATATGATCACATTGTGTTATTGCTTTACAAACATTTGTTTTACAGATTGTGCACAGTGGGTTTTTCGAGCTTTTTAACTGAAAACCATTAACTGCTGTGGCTGTATCTTTTTTTTTAGGATGGACATTAAATCATCATTAGCGCCCCGCAGTGGTGTGGAGGTATGAGGGCCTCTGGATGAAGGCCATGGAGCTGAAAGTGTGGGTGGATGGCGTGCAGCGCATCGTGTGCGGGGTCACGGAGTTCACCACATGCCAGGAGGTGGTCATCGCCCTGGCTCAAGCCATCGGTAAGATCTCAACTCCTTTTACATATGTTGCTCGTTCGTTGGTGGCAGATTTTAGACTTTAAAATCTAAGATAGAGGATTGTGAGATGTTAACATAGAGTATTGGTACCTTGATAGGAAACTCACAGCCCAATATAAATACACAAAGGTCTTGCAGAATCTGAAAGGCAAACTGATAACTGGACAAATACAACCAGCACCACCACAGAAGAGTAGATTATAGATGAAATCTTCTCCATCTGGTCTTTTAATGCTGAAAAACATTACAAATGATATGTCGTCCCACAGAGGATCCCAATGGGGACACTCTGTGATGTGGACTGTGTCCAGTATTGGCCCGG
This sequence comes from Pseudopleuronectes americanus, assembly GCA_038501795.1. Taxonomy (NCBI): domain Eukaryota; kingdom Metazoa; phylum Chordata; class Actinopteri; order Pleuronectiformes; family Pleuronectidae; genus Pseudopleuronectes; species Pseudopleuronectes americanus. The sequence continues at coordinate 9,332,432 of CM076737.1, forward strand.
GCAGGTTGTCAGACACAGTGGAGATGATAAATTGCATGAAAATGAAAAGTGACTTGAGGGCACAAAGAGAGATTCACCACAAATGGGCGGCGAAGAAACGAAATGAGCCCGATGGCAGACGCTGCTTTATTGACATGTTGTGTTCGTTTGCAGAGAAACGAGTTGACACTCTGCTTCTGTTTGTCGTCACATGGATTGTGTTGTGCATAAAGCTTGTGAAGTCAATGAGGATAGGATTTCTTAAAATTGAGAGACATCTTCTTCTTTTTTTTTAACAGATTTATCGCTTAATTTCTCACTTAAGTCATTGATGTTTTTCCTCAGAGCTGAGACGGATAATGCACAGTGACAGTGTATCAGGAGTTATGGCTTTCACTGTCCTTTGTGTCCCCTGTGCCTTTTGTCCAGCCCAGGCCACTTTGATGTGAATGGCCGGCTGCGGTGATGAATGTGCCTCTTTTACGAGGACCCTCACTGTGCAAGACGAGGGTGAGGGTGCAATGGGCAGTGTTACGCTGTTATCTGGATGTGTACACACAAGAATGCAGGCGAACACACACAATAACACACACAAGGGGACCGTGAACCATTGAACCAAGTCCTTTTCCCAACACAGTCAGTGTTTGTGTTGAGTCTTCCCACTGTAAAGTTCTTTCACTACACACACTGGTGAAGTTCTTTGAATCTGCCCACGGTGCACAAGCGTGGGAGAGTTGTAAAAGACTTCTGTCTGTTTTATTTCTGGAAACTGTAGAATAAAGCAACAAGAAATACTTTTTTTAAATTCTCCAACATGATTGAAGAGCCAAGATTTTTTGGCTGCATGCTTAGTATTTACCATTTTATAAATCTTTATTTATCTTGTGTCATCTGCATAAAAGGGAAGACAGTTGCGTTTCAAACTTGTGTGTTCAAGTGGGCCAAAAATAGATCCCTGTGGGACACCATAGGTCAGACGGACCTCCAAGGAAAAGGCAACTATAACAAAGAAGCCTGTGTTGGACATGTATCAGGGGAATCAGTCATAGGCCTCATCCCTAAATAAATCCCTCAGGATCAGCCATGTTTTTCCTGTCACTTCATAATAGTGGTATTTAGTGATGAAGATGAGTGGATCTAAGTGATTCCTTTTGATTCATGTAGTGAAGTATTGGTTTCTGTATAAACTGAAATTGAAAAATAAACTGTGGTATGAAAATTGAATGTTTTATAATCTCAGACCAACTGTCTTAAAAGGTTTATGCAAAACTCAACCAGTGATGGTACACGATTAAAATGCAGAACCAGGTTTAGCAGTGCACCAATAAATAGACTTGCAGAGCCAAATGAGTGTGTGTGTCTGGACTCGTTAGATCTGGACAATATCCTGCCCTGTAGCTCTAAAGAAACAGCATGCAAGCTGCTCTCATTGGCCTTTTTGCCCCAGGTCGCACCGGCAGATACACTTTGATCGAGAAGTGGCGGGATACAGAGCGCCACCTGGCTCCGAATGAAAACCCTGTGGTGTCCCTGAACAAGTGGGGTCAGTATGCCAGCGACGTGCAGCTCATCCTCCAGCGAACCGGCCCGTCCGTCAGCGAGCGGCCGGCCTCCGACGGGCAGGGTCGCGTCCCGGAGCGAGGCTTCTACCGGCAGAGCCTCCCGCCTCTGGCCAAGTTCCGGCCGTCGGGGTCGGACCACTCGATAAAACGAAGGGAACCCAAACGCAAATCCCTGACCTTCGCTGGAGGGGCCAAGGGTCTGCGGGACATATTTGGGAGAAGCAGAGATGCCGAAGGTAGAGTGCTGTGTTGGTGTGTTTTATTTATTTGGTCTATCACTCATACTGGTTTCATTCATGATTTATATCCTTCCCGTCCTCCCTTTCTTTCTCTGCATATCCACAAACGTTTTGTCTCCCACCCACCTACCTACCCATCCATCCATCCAGCCAAACAGCCCCAGCAGCGCAGTGTGAGCCTGAGCCTGAGCAGAGTTGGAGGTGGTGGAGGAGCATCTGTGCCTGGGAGTCCAGCCAGAGAGCTGAGCCGGCTGGTGCAGCTGCAGAGAGACAAACTCCAGGCCCTGGAGAGCCGCCTGCTGGGCTGCGAGGCCGAGCTGGGAGACTGGGAGGAGGCCACCGGCGAGGCCAACGAAGTAAAGACAAACCACAGCTGCCAGAGCTTTTACTTACAGAAAACTCTAAACCCACGTGTCCTCAAATCTATTAGCTTTCAGACAATAAATCAAGCATTTTTCATCTCTACTCTGGAGTATTTCAAATTCTCGTTTGGGCGAGTTTCCAAATGAAACCTTTTACTATGCCACCAGGGAGAAAATCTGGAGGTGGAGCTGCTGCTTTTGGAGCAGCAGGTGAGGAGGAACGATGCCGAGATGGAGGAGGAGGAATTCTGGGAGAACGAGCTGCAGATCGAGCAGGAGAGCGAGCGGCAACTCCGGCAGCAGCTGGGCGCGCTGCAGGGCCGCGTACGCGACTGCGAGGCCCAGCTTCTAGAGTATATAACACGCATTCAGGTGAGCGTGGCATCAGCAAAGACCAGGGAAACGTTCTGTGTTCTTCTTTTTGTACAATCTCATTGTGGATTTTGAATAAAGCAGTTTATGAAGATGATTTTCACGCCTGGCTGTCTTTGGCGTTTTTATTTTCTGTGATGTTGTACAGAGCGTGAACGCAGGCCTGGAGCAGGAGCGGCTGCAGCACGAGGCCGAGCTCCACCAGAAGGTCAACGATGAGGAGGTAGAAGCTTCCAGAACATTCTTAACAACCTGGAACCTCAACACATATACAGCTGCGGAGCATCTCACTGTCTGTCCTGCAGAAATTACTATTCAACCTAAGCTGCACAGAATCTGCTAAATTAGCCACAGGGAGATTTCTTCCAGACAAAGGAGACTGAGCAGAGTAGAAAGCTCTCAGTAGACTGCATACCTCTGATAAGGCCCAATAGGCCCCTTAAATCCCCTTAAATAGTCCCCTTTAATTAAATTCAATTGAGCCGCACCCAATTGCACACTAATATCAGTTAACCCAACTTTTCAGATTCAGGAAATATTCCTTGTAAAATCAGGGAAAAAACATTGCTAAAGAATGTTTTCAGAAAGGGATTACAAAAAATTCCTGCATCTGCCTCCTTATCCAGATCAGCACAAGAGTTTAATGGGTTCTTCCCAGAGCCATAAACACACCCTTCCATTACGTATGGTGGGAAATAGATCCAGGAGTTTTTGCGTAATCCTGCAAAACAAAAAAAAACAAACATGGCCTCATTAGTGGAGGTAGAAACATACAGTGCCTGGAACAATTCTCTATTTTTAATACAAATGTAACAGGAGATTTCCTTTTATGTATAGCTTGCTATATAAATATAGTCTGCATCTTTTTTTCTTTCACCTTAAGGGAACTCAACTTTAAACAGCTTTAAGTATCAGAGTCCTTCTGCGTGTTTTACTGACGGAGGATGTGATATTCACTTTTGGCCATTTCCCTTCTATAAAAAGCTGTTGGTGCGTTTCAGGTGCGAGCTCAGCTGGAGAAGGTGAGGGCAGAGCTGGAGACGCAGAGCCAACAAACGGCTCGGCTGGAGAGCAGCTGCCGGGCGTTGGAACGCTCACTCGGCCACTCGGGCAAGAGCATACAGGTCAGCTCCCATTCTCCTGCCTCCTGTCTTTATTCAGTTTTATTAGGGCTGTAGACTCAGTAATACATTTCTTTTGCACCTTTTCGCCGTTTTTGCCTCTGTCTGATTTGCAGAAAAATGTTTTAAAGTACTAACTCAAAAGTTTGGCCGCCGCAAGAGTGGAAATTGTACCCGGCAACCAGGTGGAACTGTGGAAATCTAAGCTCATTAAACCGTGGGCAGTGAAGCGAATTTTAATCTCTGGCTCGCGGGGATGGGAGGTGGATCTTCTTGGCTGCATGCGCCCTAGTATGAGTTGAAGTGCCGTATGTGCAGGCGAGGTCCAGCAGGGTGTGGGAAGCGTGAGGTAATGAGAGGGGGGAAAAGGGAGCGAAGGGGGGGTGGGGGGGGGTTCCAGCATTCTTCGCCTGATTAGAGAGGGGCCTGAATAAGAACACAATCCCTTCGCCTGCAGTTGCGTAACCATCCGGCAAGCTCGGTTTCTCTGTTGCCGTCTCGACTGGGCTCTGGCTTCTGCGGAGAATGATACCTTATTAATTTCCTCACATGAAAGATGCAGATTAGAGCGAAAGCAGCCTCTTTCCTGCGCCAGGAAAATGTTTGGAAGAACAGCAGCAGGAGATTGTTTGGTTGCAATGCATTCACAGCCAGAGGAAAATCTCTGGTGAGGGGTGGCACCCTGGTAGTCAGTGCAAGAAAACTACCTTTCCAAATGACTTCAAATGTAATACTGTTGTTGTCTGTTGCCTTGGTGTCTTTTCTGTTTCTCTCCGGTGCAGGAGAAAGAGCAGGAGCTGGAACAGCTGACTAAAGAGCTGCGACAGGTCAACCTGCAGCAGTTCATTCAGCAGACTGGTACCAAGGTCACTGTGCTGCCTGCTCAACCTGCAGGAGAGGACAACACCACCGGCACGTACACACACACACACACACACACACACACACACACACACACATATATTAGTAAGATCAATCATCATTCTGAGTGAGGTACTCTATATATTGGTTTTACATGTGTATGAGCACAGTGCTACCTTGTGGTCATCCGGTGAACTACAGGCTAGGCCAGTCACAGCAGCTTATGTCTATAACCCTGTTACATGGAACTAATCAGCAGCACCTCTGAGAAGCTCAGTGGGTTTCACAGTGAGTCAAAAAGAAAACAAATCATTTTAATTCTCCCAAAAAAATCCCAGACAATGTTTTTTGTCATGTAGAAAACACCTGGCAGCTTCTTTACAGACGTGATATGAATACAACTGAAGTAATAATGAGTAGTTACCGAAACTAATTGCGAAAAGACTAAAAGGCAAAGTCTTTAATCACATGAATAACATGTCTGACGGTTTGAATTACCGTTGTTTATTGCCTGTTAAAGCGGGAAAATCGGTTTAATGTTTTGTCTTTTAACTCTCTGCTGTTTCAGAGGTGGAGTCCGGCTCCCTGAACAGACGCGGCTCTTCTCGTCTCTTACCCAGCGACCTCCGCACGCTGCAGAACACCATCTCCACCAGCCTCAACCCCGAGGGGATCTACGTGTGACCCAGGGGACCATCATACTTCAGCCTGGTGTTACTGGACTGTTTTCTAACTGGGAGTGACCACGCAATCAGCTGAACTGCTCCTGATTAAGGCCCTGCAGTGAGTATCCTGTGGAGGACCAGTGTGATAACATGAGAGACAAGTCTGAACTGTATGCACAGCCTCTTCCTCCTCCATCTTACACAGACACCACAACTGATGTCAAACCCATTTGCAAGCAAGCATTTCATCTGAGTGAGTGAAGACTCCTCTTAAAAGAAAACGACAAGCCAGCAGACATTTTTCTTGTCAGGTACGGAGGCTCGAGGCGGATAAACCTTTTATTTTTTAATGTCCTCAATCATGAACTGGAACGGGAGTTTCAGGATGCAAAGTGTGGACACATGTAAACATTCAAGCAAAGACAAAAAGAAGGTATATGCATGAGCATGCACAACCCGTGACGCCACACCTGGGCTATAACTCATAGCCATATCGGATTGCCTTACTCTGGTGTGTTCAAACCAGACGTCCACAGGTCTAATGTTAAAAAGAAACTCAAGGTAGCTACTGAACACTATGCGCCATATTGATTTAGTATTCAGGTGATCAGGTGATCCCTTGTCATGGAGACCGATGTCAGTCTAACTCAACGATGGCTTAATCATTTTATACCATGATTTTACTTTTGAATTGATTTAAACAAGCAATTTACATCCTATTTCAAATATAGGGATGGCACAGTGGGGTAGTGGTTAACACAGTTGTCTCACAGGTCTCCGGTTTGAATCCCAGCTTAGCCAGAGTCCTTCTGTGGGGAGTTTGTGTCTGCGTGGGTTTTCTTTGGCTTCCTCCCACAGCCCCAAAGACATGCAGGTTAATGGAGACTCTGAATGAGCTGTAGTGAGTGTGAGTGGTTGTTGTGTCTGTATGTTGGCTCCTCGATACCCTGGCAACTAACGTGCACCCCAGCTCCTGCCCGATGTCAGCACTGGCTCCAGCCGCACTACGACCATCAAACAATAAGCTGTATGGATAAAGGATGGATGGATGGATAGATTTTCTGTTGACAAATATTAACTCATCCCAACAAACTGGGCCACAAAGTAAAATCAGCAGCTACTTGATATTTTTTGTGAAACTGTGGCTATTTTTCTTCAGCCTGAAAAATGTTGCCAACAATGACTTAATACTCCATTCGACCACTGGGTGGTGACAAAACATATATTATTTAGCCAGCTGAAAGTTAACTGTGTGAAAGTTAGTCCTGCTCCCAGATGATGGCTTTTTGTTTTTCTCTTTTTTTCTGTCTTTGTTCGTTTTCATATTGTTTTGTGACGAAGCCTCAGCACTTTAGCTCCCAGTGTATTTACCTGAGGTGCAACTTACGGTGTTGGCCAAGACATGTTTCACTGTGTTCATCGAGCAGGGACACACACACAAACACACACACACAGACAGTATTCCTCTGTTCCGTCTGACTTTTATCATTTTAACCAACTAAAGATGTCTCATATAAACCAAAGCTAGTGTAAAAAAAAATCATTAATAGTTAGATGAATGTACTTTTTTAAATATGTACGCAGCTTATTCAGATTAAGTGTATACTTCAATAACTTGTGAATAACAAATTGTAAATGTGTAAAAAATATATTCAATCATAAGGAAATATATATGGTGACATGCACACAAAAGCCCAAACTAGGGATAACATGTACATTAACTAAAACCCATTCGCAAACCTGATTTTCTCCTCCAGGATTTCATTTCTGACGGATTCTCCTCGAGCTTCATCCGAACGCATGCGAAGAAGCTGGAGTTTGTTCTTCTGATGCTTAAATAACACTTTGGAATACTGGCATGCCTTACTGGAAGAAAAACTGATCTCACATCAGTCTAGTCTATTTTGTCAAAGTAGATTGAATTCTATAATATGCAGATTGAAGGGGTTAGGCTCTAATGCTGCTGTTCAATAGGCAGCTCTGTGTGCATGCTTTGTGTGATTGGTTTTAGTTGGACTCCTCTTAACAGGCTAATAATGTTATAATTCATTTGGTTTTGTCCCTTTTTGCCTTGTAAACATGAGTTAAAGAATTGTGTATATGAGCAGAAAAGGAAAACATCAATCATGGCCGAACATGACATCCCTGTCGCTTTGAAACCTGACAATACATTTACCAGCATCTTATTTCCCCCCTCACGACACCTTGCCAATAATTGTCTCCGGCCGTGTCGTCGGTGCTGCTTCTGGGCGAAAGGGCAAATCCAAAATGAGATGATGGAGCCATTATGGAGACAGCCATCAAGTGGTTCTGAAAGCTATTTTAGAAAAACGTCACGGCTCAGGGATATTTCGAGACCCAGAATTACTGGGACGAGGACGAGCGCAGAGTAATTAGGGGATAAAAGCAGTTCTAGCTGCGAGACACAACACCACGAGCGCTGGTTCGGAACTGAAGGAGATCTGTCGTCTCTGCCGGCTCATGATTAATGTCTCGACTCTGGCTCTGGTTTTGTGGTGACATGAGAGATGCACCAGAGTGAATGGGAGGCACAAACTGGGGCAACTTCAAGCCACTGGGTTTGTAGCATAATGGTGAAACACTTAAGTGTTCACATGCACACAACGTCATGAAGTGCGCTTGGCCAACAACATCAATAACATGCATTAACTCTACCTTCAAAACAGACACAATATTGTATCTTATCTCTATTGTCTACTTGCAATTTCAGCTCCTGTATTTCTTTTTAGCTTTTACTATTTACCATTTATCCTTTTGGTTTTCATTCAGCCAGTGTGTATGAAAGAAACTGAGATCAAATTGAAGAATATATATGAAATGAATCAAATATATTGACAGAAATGAATAAACGTCTATACAGTGATAAATGCAGGTTTTCTAAATACAAAGGATTAAATATACACTTAAAGAGTTAAACCCTCTAACTACCTCACACCTCAAACTAAAATATGTATATTATCTATATTAATATCATGTACTATGTTGACCACTCTGTTGCTACGGCAACTCCTCATGCAATCCTTAAAATAATCCCCTTGTTGAGCATTATGGATGTTTTACTGCTCGCCTGACAAACTCCAGCTCCCATTTTCTACTAAGGAGGATGAGCTGAGATTTCAGCTCCTGTAGATGTTCTCATGTTTAACCAAGAGTCCAGAAACCAGGTCCACAGAACCTGCTACACGAAGGATGTACCTGTCCTGTACCTGTCAGATCACAAGAAGTAATAATATAGAATAACTGAAGTATTAAAACTAGATGTTGATACAAAACCTTTACAAATTAAGTTCCTGCCCGTACCACTACCATGTCCTCGTCCAGCACCCAGCCTCATGCAACCCCCCAATTTTGGTTTATGTTAAATTAAAGGAACATTTCTAAATTCATTGAAAACAGTTGAACAGTTAACGAGTGTCTTATTTTCAGGACATCGGACCCATGAATGAAAGAAGAGATGATGATGATGCTGATGATGGAGGCATGAAAATCAAAAATGTAAATAAATGATTATCAAACAAAAAAAAACAATTGTTTGAATTCTTGTGGAACCATTTATCATTGTGCTTGTACAGTGTAAATAACATCAATAAAGTTGGTGACCCGTTGGTGAAAAACAATCCTGGGAAAACAAATCAAACGCACCCTCCGCAGCACCTGAGTGAACAACAAGTGGAAGTGTCATTTGTTTGTTTGGTGTCTGTGATGTTGGAGAGAAACTGAGCCTCATGAAACGTATCTGTCATTTTACTTCCTAACCACAACCTGGATATGAGCCAGTGAGCTGCAGCAGCGGAGGTTAGCTGGTGGCTAGCAGAGGCTAACAGCTGTGAAGAGGCTAACACAGTACAGAGCAGGTATGATTCAAACACACTGGAGCTACTCAGAGACTGTTAGCAAGCTAAGCTAACTTTTGTTTGTGTTGACTTCATGTTAATTGGTGTGTGTGTGTGTGTGTGTGATGGTTCCCCTCATGTCAACAAGCCATTTAAAGCTTTATCACCCAGTATATATTTCTAAATGTCTATAACTCATAACTTTACATCCCTAGTTATTATAGTAAATGTATGTATTTGTAAAAATCTTATTGTTACCAGACAGTCATGATATTTAGACAATTATATTTAAAGCATTACTATTGTTTCTGATGTGTTTGGTAGCTTATGCCTAATATCCTTTTTAATTATTATTTGGAAGCTAGACTATAATTAACATGATTCATGGATGGGGATAAATAACATTAAACAGTTATCCTTATGACTAACAGGTGCATCCTTTTAACTTTCACTGGTCCTGATGCACTTTACAATTAAAAAAATGTCACAGAAACATATTTTTTTAGCAAATAATAGTTCCTGGATATATCAGATAGGTTCAAATTCAACCGAGCAGATTGTTTGTCATGTCAAATTCCATTGAACTTGATTTTTTTGGAAGAGTGACCTTTTTAGTATGAGTCCCCACCATTAGGAAAACTAGATTTATTATTTCCGGGAGTGCTTAAGAATTAGCACCCAGTCTTTTGCATCCTGAACGAGCCCGAGACGTGAGCGTGACATTTTGCAGTTGTCTAAACGATAAAGAGATAAAAGCAGGGATGACCTTCTCTGCATCTACGAAGGATAAAAAACACCTCCATTTTTGATATGTTGCTGAATGGCAGGAAGCGGAGAGCCACAGCCGCTTTTCTTTACCTGCACTTCACATCACTGGTAACTGTCAGAATCCCTCCCAGCTCCCTGCCCAGTCCGTCTTTGTGTTCGAAGACAGACTCCTGCCACAGCTGGATGGGAATCGAAGTTTCTCCAAATAATAAGGCCCGGTTTCAGATTTCTTTTTTCAAGTTCTGGAAAGAGACACTTTTCTGATACTTTACAGAGTTGGAGAACTTTGGTTATTACAGCGTTCTTTGTGAGAAACGGTATTTGTCCTCAGTCTCTCCCCAGTGGATTCCAGGTCTAATCCTTTAAATGGAGCTCTGGAGCCGGGTCAGAGGGGCTCTGATTACATCTGTGACCCTCTCACACCACACCACACTTGAAGATTTGTAGCGTTAAATGCTGTTAAGATTTTTTTTTAAACTCCAGTTGTCTCCCGATGTTGATGAGGAGCCATCATTAGATTTTAATGGTGAGGCCCCTTTTTGGCAGGCGTCACTTTTGGTGATGTATTATACCACATCTCATTAGGGAATAGGACTCCTAAGGAAGTGACAGCAGCTCCCAGCACGCAGGCACCAGCCAAACCTCCAGCCATTAAAAGACAACAGTTTCACCCAGTTTAAATCTTTTACCTACTGCAGTGGGAGGCTTGAGGATGAAAAGTACCCATTTAGATTGCAGCACGTAAATGATTTTGCGTCAATTACAGTAAATACTAGTAGAAAAACAAAAGATAAGATATATAAAAATACTCCTATTTAACCATCCCAGTGCAAAATGTGTCCTGGGAACCCTCATATTTGGTTCTTTATCGCCCGCCTTACTGATATAATGTCTGGAAGGTAAGAGTTTATCCCTGATTCGTACAGCTAATCAACTTCCCTCTAAGCTCTATCGGCTTCTCTCTCTCTATCCGGGGTTCTGCTGATTCAATCACGCAGTTTAGTCCCAGGGCTTCCAATAACATCAAAGTAGTCAGATTGTTATCAGGAGGAAAATCTGTTCAATCCCAATAGTGTGACAAGACGTTAGCGGGAAACTGTCTGGATGCAGATCGGAGATTTTATGAGTTATCTGAAAGTCTCCTAAAAGTGCACCGTGCGCATTGGGGATGAGTTTGTCGAATTAAGATGCAAATGTCACACCTCAGATGGATTAAACAACTGTGTTTGGAATAATTTATAGTTGCGTTGAAGGATTGATTCGAATACGGCGTGTGTTTGTGTGGATAGCTGCACAAGCCGGGGCTGGTGCTGTCATTAAATAGCCCCTTTGGCCCCGCTCCTGAATTTGTTTACTCTGCACTGGGCATGGGAGTAGGTGGCAAACAGATGGGCATCCATGAATTATGGAAATTACAGGGCTTTGATTAACCACCGCAAACTCTGCTGGATAAAAAGTAAGTCCGGGGGTTGCCAAGTTCTGTGGTGCCCTGGGCTGTGCCGTCAGTCAGGCAGCAGTTTGATGGACCTGATATACTTGGCTGGTGTGGTTTACGGGGCAATCTTTAATAACATATCGAACAAGCCAGTATTTCTAATCTATTTTTTCCTGATGAGTTTGGTGCACGAGGAATAAGCTACTGGCTGTTTCCACATTCTCAGGTTCACTGGTTATTTCTGTCTCTTTTTGGTAGAACTGTATCGATTTATGCTAATTATTGAAATACTACGTTGAAGTTTTGCTAATTCACTGTCTCATAAAGTAAATGGAGCCATAAGATAATTAGCTTGGTTTAGCATACTATGGATTAAACTGCACCAACCCTCACCTCAGAAATTCAGACTCATTTACCAGATGCCAACGGTTCTGGTCTCATTATTTGATACAATATAAAACTGAATAATGCTGATTTACAAATGGTCCTTTTCATGCTCATTTCTGGAAAAACACTTTGAACACACAAACAAATTAGGCTTCTCGGCTCCCATTTGTTTCTCATTTGTATCATCGTAATCATAATCCACCGCAGTGTTTGAAACTGAAAACAGTCATTTCGCAGGGCGTGCTGCAGTGTATACTGTAATCACGGTACATCATTTATTTAATCCTTCAGCTGCTTTCATCGAATGAAGTCAGATTTTTACAGAGTTTAATCAAAGCGCATCTTCTTTCTTTAAAAAATTACAATAAAAGAGCTTTGATTCAACACTTTGATTTGTTTGAAACGGCCACTAATTTAGTCTCAGAACTGGTCTTGCAACTGGCCTGCAACCAACACCCCCGCACCTTTAGCATCTGACCGCCCCCCTCCACCATCACCACCAGCAGCCAACACACACACACACACACAAACACACAGCCAACACACATGCACACGCACACTTTCCCCATCTCTCCACTAAATGAAGAGAGACAGTCTTATCCCGTAACCAACACGGAAAAGCAATTAAAAGGGAATTAAGGGTGTGCAGGGAGAAATTGGATATGATATCTGACGCCTATTGTAAATGTCAACGTTATTACCGTGTTGTTGTTTCCCATTCCTTTGCCGCCTCGCCCGTTTTCAGGAGTGACAGCCCATAGTCTGCTGGGCTTAATGAAGCCGTCTCAGCAGCCCCGGTCCTGGTATATGTAAGGTGAAGAGTGCTGCTTATCCTCCTCTACATGCAGCTCTCATTAAGATCAGTTTCCCCTCTTCTCCTCCGGCTCCCTCCTCAAGCAAATGTCTGTTAAACTTATTTAACACTCTTGCCCCCGAGGTGCTGTGAACTGTTACTCCACTATAGGTTTGTCTAATTGTGTTTTCAGCTCAGCCTGCACCGCGGACTTGGAGTGATTACCGTTGGTGTTAACTAATGGGATCCTTAATAAGACAAAGTAGAAACACCCAGAAAACATTTTTATGCTTCTTGTGGACATTTTGTTTTGGTTTGTTAAAATATATAAAGAGGAGTTCTGGGCTCCTGAGGTACTGCATGGAGAAGAGACGGATCCATTCATTCCAATCCAAATCCATCAATATCCCCATAATGTGACTGGTTTATTTAGCTTTTGTTTTGCTCCAGTTCTCTGTTTACTTGTTGTGTAATTAGAAAGCGCTTCTTGGGTCTTGATGAAGCTTCACATCACCTCTCGCACCAAAGACTTTTAATGGCATGCGTACATCCTTGTGTCTCCCTAGACTTGATTGATAACATTGATTGTTTTTTGTCTTTTGGACCAAATCCCAATTAAATATGTCATCTCCTCCTCCCCCCCATGGGGTACCACAACCAATTTTTTACCGACCCAAACATGTTAGGTGTTAAAGCACACTCAGATTGTGTGAAACATCTGCACTTTGCATTTCAAATAGCACTAGGACACATATAAACTATTCTTAGCACACTTTATTTTGTATTTGCATGGCTGCCAACAAGTATTCAAATTGGGTTTAGAGTAGCTGTGAAATAATTTAAACTCTGCGACCAGGTAATTGATTCTTAAGTCTTTCCTTGCCAGCCCGAAGCCTATAGGACCTGACAAAGGCAAATACGAGGCTTGGCTGGAAAGCTTTACTACCAACAGGTAGTATGAAGATAATCTGACAAAAGGAAGGGGAAGAGGTTCTAAGGATTTCAGCAGCAAGGATATTGCTGTCATGGTGGCTCCCTAATTACAATACTAATATTTGCTTGATGTGTGACTAATTATCTGTCTTTTATTAATATGATAGAACCCTGAATTAAAACAGCACCTAAAAGTCCAAGACTCAGGAGAAGTGTGAATTTCTTATGAGGATTATTCTAGTAACTCAAAATCTACGTGGAAATGGGATTTTGGTGACAGTGAAAAACAATTTCAATTTCCAGTCACCCCTGACTGCTGTCTGAGCTGTCACTGAAAAACATAAGAAGCGTTTCTGATAGGAGAGGGTAAAAGGAATTACACTGGGATATCCACGTCGAGCTGTATTACTGTAATATGTGAACGTCTTGTTTTATCGCACTTTAATTTCCCCGAGGGACTCTTATTTTACACATTGCAGCTTCGGCTTCAATGAATTGTCATCCCCCCTGGGTGCTGCCAAGATTCCGATTTCTTTGAAATATGTCCAGGGAGGGGGTTTCGCTGGCTGCCTTTTCAGCCCCGTGCTTCAAAATTCATGCAGACATTCGCTCAGTGCAGCTGCAGTCTGATACTGTTGGCCACTGAAAAGCTCCACTGGAGCGATCTGGGGTTTAAGTGGCTTCCTCAAGAGCACCACAGTGGTGTTTGTGGAGGGAGTGCTGCTCATTCATTTTCCACACCGAGACATTCTCGATATTATCTGTCCAGAAATCACACGTTGAAGGTTCATGTAGAAAAAAGAATAAATCCTTCCCCGGGTTTCTGCGATTATGACACGTCCAGTGAGCAAGTGTGTGTGTGTGTGTGTGTAGTGTGTGTGTGTGCACGTACATTTCCCGGCTTCCTTTGTTCTCACACACCTGTCTCACAGTCTGTCTTGTGTGTCCCATTTCATCCAGCTGTATAATGGAAGTGGGTGACAGCCCCGTCTGAAGTCAAGAGATGAAAGACATCATTTACAAGTAGGTGTCAGCTCTCCCTCTGTGTGCATTATACACACACACGCACTCACAGACATACACACACACACACACACACTAAATACTCTAAATTGATGTCACAAGCTAAAGTAATAACTCGGGGTGGCATGTATTGCATTACCTTTTAACACAACACTGGACGCTAACATCATGTTATGTGTTATTTTTTAACTAAATGTGCACAGTTTTTCCCTCCCACTGTTAGTATTAGTCACTCTTAATGGTTGTGTAACATGATTTAAACTTTAAAACATGACCTCATCCCCGAACATTATTTGCAACCGAGTCACAGTTTTTCATCCATCGTCTTCACCACCATGCAGTGGTGGTGAAGACATCCCCTCCCATGATCCCACTGTATAACTTTATGATTTCATGGTCTCTTATTATATGGATTGAGAGACTCTTAGCGGCCGAAGTTACATATGGTACATTTAAAGTATGGATATTAACCACACTCATTCAAAAGCCAGACTGAAGAGCTTGTGTTCACATATTTGATTACCATTGATAATTTAATTACTGTATAATAATTACTGATGAAGGGATTAAAGTAAGATCAGTACAGACGTAGTCCTTACTATAGTATACATTGAATAATAGGTTTGCAGGTATTATCATTGATAGAGAAATGCTCAAATACAGCTATAAAGGAATTCCTGGAAGACGAGCCCGTGTTGGCAGTGTGGTACAGAGACACTCAGTAATTGACAATGATACAAGCTTTTCATTCACCTCCGGCTTCTTCCTTTGTTTCACCTGCTTAGGAGTGAAACTTTGAAACCCTCTTTTTCTGCCAATTACAAGAGACATAACCTGCCAGGCCTGATTTGTCTTTTCGTAATCTCTGCGTTTCCTTTCCCCGCCGCATCCTAGGGCACCCTCTGGCGTGCTCAGGCGCCATGAGGGGTTAGAGTACAACCTGCACCGGCATCAACCCTCTGCACCTTGTCTTGATGCCCTTGAGCAGTAATTGGTTGAATCCCTCCAGAATCTGACTTGAGGGCACAGAAATCCGTGGCACCCCAATCAGCCGGCTGTCAATCATCCTGCCAACTAAACCAAAGTCCTGGGATAACTAACGGGCTGAGATTGGAATTTAGAGTTAGAGAGACATAAATCTCTCCGACAAGTTTGTGCTTGGCCAGGTAGCGCTCCTTTTATAGGTAGAGCCATCACCAAATTGGATGATAGGGATGCTGCCAACATGGCAGTTACGGGGGAAGCCCAACATCCAATCTGGCTTTCACACGGAGATGGGATGTGCAATTTTCTTGTTCCAAATATGTAGAATTGACAACAGGTAGGCAGGCCTAATACAACACTCAATAGCTGTTCATAAACATGAGCCTCAGGAGAGAAGCTGTCTCCTGTTGCAGTATTTGTACACACAAACACACACCTTGTTTAGCCCTGTAAAGGTTTTTCTCAACTGCAGCACATTTTCAGGCGTCATCTGTTAGTTGCAGGCGACTCAAACAGATTGAGTCATCGCTCATACCCAAGTGTAAGAATGTGGAATCCGAAAACATTCCTCAGGCATTTCAGGTGCCCAGCTACGAGGCAGAAAAAAAACCATTGTATCCTGTAAGTTTACATTTTAGAGAACTTACTGAAGAGCATAATGTCCAGCAATATTACAGTTATATTACTTCATAGATACATTTTCTCCTAAATAGCAGAAATGTATTATTATTAAAAGGAATTTAAACAAAAATGTATTTCCTTAAAATTGTTTTAATGACAATGGTAATGATAAAGTTAATGATATCTTAATTAATGTACAGGCACTATTCGGATAAACCTAGCATGATATTGCCAACACCAGGATAGATATGTATGATCTATATAATACAACGTATATAGATGGATGGATGGATGGACAAATAAACAAAGCTAGATTTAAGAGGCAAAAGCATCTTTTCACTGTGATGAGACACATCTACTGAAGACGATTAAAGAATTAAAGGTACTGTATATGTTCCACTCAAGAAGGAACTGCACGACTTCTTTATTGTTTTAATATAGTTTCTCAGTATTTATAAATCTTTAAAAACAGTTTTATGTCAACGGTGTATACAAAATGTTTATTTCATGGGTTTAACAGCAAAGAATGAACAATTAAGATAATATTTTTTAATTTTAGTTAAATGAAGACAAATGTCTTGCAGATTCTTGAAAGTGGTTTAATTGGACGTCTGGACCAATACAGAAAAATAAAATAAAAGATAATTTCCAAAATATGCATACATATTTAAGCTGTATAATCTTTGTTTGTGCCACAGGAAACAAAAACATCAAAAATCTCCCATTGCTTTTTTATGCTTGAGACTGTTAAAGAGATGAGACATTCTCTAAAGTGGTGGCACAATATCCAGCTCTTTATTGCTGCTTCCCAGTGCACCAATAAAGAGCTGTTGATTTTATTTTGCTCTCGGTGGCCGAGGTGTGAATTAATCTTGTGTTTCCTTGAGGACGATGACAACAGCAGAGTAGCCATGCGGACATCCTGTAAGCCTTACTGGACTGTAAACGTCCAACATTCGATCCTCATACCCCAGTGTCCTCCCTGCAGAAGTGTCCATTTTAATAGTGACTCTGAATCTTCACTGCTTCCACAAGCGGCTGACCCTGCCGTCCGACCTTCCCGCCGGGAGAGGCAGGCAGTAGCACAACAGCTCCGGGAATCGATAGAGAATTAGAAAGTTCACAAGTCATACAGCTGCCGCTCGTTGATCACACAGGGAGGACAGCAGTCGATGTAATCCAATGCAATGCTGATTAATGCGACACAATGATGATCTGCACCGACAGAATCATTCTTATCCCTCCCGAGGACACGCGCTGCTATTTTTAGAGAAAAGCTTAGTTATCCCAAATGAGCCTGTATTTGTTGAGAAGTCGTCGTCATAGCGAGACATCACTGTTGAAGACCAGCTCACCTCCATGATTTACCACCAGCATGGAGGCATTTCTCTGTGTCCAGTATGTTATATAATTCATGTGTCCACTGTGTTGTAATGGCGTTATATAATTCATGTGAGGGCTCCCACAGTAAAGGCTATCAATTGTATTTCCCTATGGAAATACAATGTTGGGGCCCCAGAGAGCCCTAACATGGAGAGCCCTACATCCATGTTGGGGCTCTCTGTGGCCGTACCATAGACTGTATAGAAAGAGAGAAGACATGATGGCTCCACTAAAGTGTTTTGATATCCCCCTGGTGGCTGGTTGCAGTATAGGTCATAAACCCTGCCTCCTCCATGTTAGCGGATGGGACATATGCTAAACTAAAAGTCAAAATACGAAAATAAGTTATTCTCAAAGACGGTTGTTATCACAAGGATGGAGAAGTGTTTAATTTTTCTGATACGTTAGGTTATTGGATGCAATAATAACTGGGTTAAATGTCATGATTGACAGCTGAGACCGACTTGTGATTGGTCAAGCTTGTGTACTGGTAGGACCATTATATTTGTAAAAGGGATATGTCTGGCTTCATTTCTGGAGATTGGGTGGAAGAATAGACGAGCCAGAGCTAAATGCTTATTTCAGCAAGTTAACATGCTCATCTCATTAATGCTAACATGTTTATCACAAGGGTGCAAGTTGCTTGAAAAATTTAATCAGCTGCTCATTATATGATGTTTATGGTAAAGACATTTTTAGAGGAAAAAGCCTTGCAGCAAAGTCTGGATTCATCCTGGAGACAGCATGCAGAGCACCACTCGTGTTCTGATTTAAAATGATCAACACTATCCCAGAATTGTCCCAAAGCACAAGTGGCCATCCAATATTTGATGAGAAAGATAATTAGTTCAACCATATGCCAGGGCTCACCACAGCACCTGATCTGGACCCAGCACCGGGCAGAGATGGACCCGAGCCGAGCACAGTTTGCCACTGACAAACCATCTTTATTGACGTTTTCTTTATTCATTATTTGCTCCTTTATCTGTCGCTGTTATCCCTTTTTTTTTATCGTTTTCATCTTGGCCATTCCATCGACAACTCGCCTCAACCACCACCACACACACACTCGCAGTTCCCTCTCCCGCCAACCCCCACCCCTATCCCGTTCACTTGATTATGTCGAGCCAGAGTCGGGGAAAGTGTCACTATGGAAACAGGGGCAGAGGCAGTGGAGGGCTCTCTATGGGAGAGAGAGAGAGAGGGGGAAAAGAGACGAAGGGAGAGAGAGAAAGACTGGGAGCTGGGGCCGGTGCAGAGGAATCCACGAGTGGTCATCTGAAGCAAATCTAGTTCAATAGACGGCAGGTAACAAATTAACTTTACTCCCAAATCACAATTCAACCTAAAGAACCAATGAGTGCCTCTCTATTTTATACTTCTACCAGATGTGATGAGATATGATCACTAACTGTACAAGATATGAGAACCAACCTTTTAGATTTCAGTTTCCAGCCCCATGCAATTGTCGTACACCTTAAAATTCCTTCACTATCTCCCCCGCCTCTGTTTAACGACTAGTCTTTATGTCGGCTGTTTGTATCACAAAGCGATTTTTTCTTTTTGTGGGTCATCGTCTGAGTCCGGAGTCGAGCTGAGAGGATCCGTCAAATACTCAGTAATCACAGTGCAGAAAATGGATCCGCTAATTGGCTAAATATAGTTTCCCACATTTATGGGCAGAAATATCAAGACATGTTTTTAGTGTATTTTTCTTTGTCTAACATCACATTTTGGACTTTACCAAAATCGTGTGACATTTTGCTTCTACTTAATCAAAGAAAAAGAAACTACAGTGATTACAGCCCTGATTTCCTTTGTCACCCTGGAGTTTGAGAAGGGAGCAGGTTAGAAAAAGGGGAGGATCGAAAAGAGGAGAGGAGGAGTGAGGGGGGGGTCGGCACGGGAGGGAGGTATGATAGTGAGAGGGGTTGAGACGGTAGCATTGCGAGCCAGAGGCGGGGAGGAGGCAGCAGAGGAGGAGCAGCAGCTCTCCTCCTGACTCTCCATCCCGGGAGCGACGCGGAGAGAAGAGGAGAAGAAGGAGCCGACGGTCCTGCCTCAGTGGTGCAGCCCAGCAGCTCCTGAAGTTAAAGAACCAAGACGTCCACTCTGAGGTACGTGACTTCCCGCTGCCTCACGTCTGAGCCTCTCCTCCTTTCATCCTTAATCAGGACCATGAACCAGCAGCAGTCAGGCACTGGTAGTGAGACTGCGTGCGAAAAGATCCTGCCAAGTCCAAGGCTTCACACTGTGTGGATGAGTGTGTCTGTGTGTAGATTTTGCAAAATAGGGTCTGATTTATAAAAATGTCAGCAGCGATTCTGCTGAGATGTAGATTTCTGTGACATTTGAAGACTGATAACGTTTCCTGTGATCAGACTCGTTCGCCTCACATTACAAAGGACAGAGAGAAAAGAGTTGATTGAATCACAAACGAGGCTCAGATGCTGTTTCTGTTCTTTTCCTCAGTGTGTAGTTGGTTTGCAGAACAGAACAAAACACAACCATGAGCTTCTATTCTCTTTCACACTTGCACGTGCACAACCAAAGCTTGCTGTAACTCCCATCTTTTGTCAGGGGTTTGATTTTGAAGTAAATTATTGATTTAAAATGTTCTTTCTGCTCGAATGCACCTGTTACTGTTCTACCCAGCCGGGATATGCTCTTTAAATCTTAATGCATTTTAATAAATAGTCTTTTATCTTCTATTACATACTGAGAAATAAGGACTGAATACAGTTTCCAGTGCAGCCGCAGTTCTAAAAACTCACAAATGTCTCAAACCAGCTCGGCCCCTAACAGACTGTTTTCCCGACCCAAGTCTCCTAAGTATGTGTCAACCACTCTCTTCATTAGTGCCATTAAGGGCGGCCTAATGTTATCAGGCACATTCCCACTATCGATCGGCTAACCTGTCCTCAGGGGAACAATAGTCCGGCCGAGCTCCTGCTCTTCATTCTGAACTGAACAGGTCTTCGCGCAGCAGATAGCGTCTCAGACCAGAGTGGAGAATTATTGAGTGGACTAGCGCAGGGGCTGTCTTTGTGCAGGTGTCATGATGTCATACTAGCTGGACGACCCTCTCCTCAGCGGCTGCACAGCAGAAAATATCTTAACATTACATCAGATGAAGTGAATCTTCTTGTAAAAACAAAGAGCCAACTGAAGATTGCAGTAATTTGGAGATTCAGTGTCTTTTTACCAGCACTCTGGCTTGTGGGTCTGATATCTAGTCTGAACTGTGTTTTATGTATCTAGCATTTCATGTAAAATTCAAGAAGAGGAAAAAAAAACGTGTGTGTTTTTTTAGAGGCGTCTTCACAAAGCAGCAGCTGTGCTGTTGCTGCAGAGCACATGATGTCATGTCAGTTTGGCTGCTTGGTCTGGTTTTTGAAGACTTAACGTAATTCACAAAAAAAAGGTGGATTAGACTGTAAAATGCATTTTAAAAAAACAAATGCACTTGTTGACTATTTGTGGGATTACAATATTCCCCATTCAAGTAATTCTGTAATTTCCCTAATCTCCAATTTCTCGTGGTAAGAAATAAGTGCCTTTTACAAACCACTTTTCCTCCAACTTGCATAATAATTTGGTGGTTTTCGGTTCTATCTCAAAAGAAAACACCTCGATATGAATTTTCAGCACACTCATTAATACTCGCTGTGTAATCTCGGCTTTTTTTTTATTCCCCTGAATGAAAAATTCAGGGATGGTCTGCTTTGCATAAAACCTGTTGATAAGACCTTGGGGTAAAATATTTATTCTGCTACATGCCTCGAATACGATGACATATCATTTGTTGATTTGCTTTAATCTCTTATTGAGGATTAATACAAATTGTTGTAGGGCTGCAACTAACAATTATTTGTTCATCTGCCAATTGTCGTGATAAGTCGATTAATCTAATGTCAGAACAATGTTAAGTCAGTTCAGGTTTCAAGAGTATAATGTGATTCTTCATCGTTTTTGTTCTGTCTGACCAACCATCCAAAACTCAACGTTATTAGATCTAGATTTTTAGATTAGAAGTCTCAAGGAAGATTAATCGCTTTTCAATATCACTGCTGATTAATTTCGATAAATCGATTAATCGTTTCTGATATATTTGTATATCTATCATTTCATACCCTCAAACAGTTGTGAGCAGGGTGCGTCTGCAGTAGTTGCAGTGTTGAGGTCAGATTGTACCAAAGTGTAGCCC
This sequence comes from Pseudopleuronectes americanus, assembly GCA_038501795.1. Lineage (NCBI taxonomy): Eukaryota > Metazoa > Chordata > Actinopteri > Pleuronectiformes > Pleuronectidae > Pseudopleuronectes > Pseudopleuronectes americanus. The sequence continues at coordinate 9,353,981 of CM076737.1, forward strand.
GACAGTAGATGCATGAATTCATGTGCCCGTGGGCAGCATCTGTGCGTCTGTGGACAGGCATGTGGATGGCAAAGGAAGTATATGGAGATCAATGCAAGCAGCTGTTCTCGCTGCACTTCAAACGCCGCTCTGTTGTTGGCGCAGCAACGCTCCGACAAGGCTCGCGCGAGGGGATCAAAGGCTAATGAGACAAACGCACCCGGCAGACCCATGAATATTGATACGACTCAGGAGAGAGATGGAGGCAGGGTGTCTTCGCTCGCTCAATAGCAGCCCGATGAATTGAAGGGGAGGGGGGATGGGAGTGTAACTGTACGCCGGGTTGGGAAGAACATCGCAAGAATATCTGGTCAAGTGCTGAACATGTTCACCACTGATCGGATTTCTCAAAGGTGTTTCAAACGCCATTCGGGCTCCGTCTATATTTCACTTTTATGATGCTACTGCTGCTTTTTTTTTACAAAAATGTATTTTACAGTCAAGACAAAGTCCAAAGTCCTGTAACAGCTCCCCCATCAACATCAACCAAGTACAAAAGCTTAGATATTTCTTAAAGAGGATTTAAAACAGGTAAAATCTATGGACCGTGATGCAATTAGTTGCCTTTCAGTATTTTGCTTTTAAAATACTTGGATTCCTAAACACGTCCTAACAAGGTATTTCTTAACATTTAAGTAAAAGTTTCAAGATAAACCCAGTCGATTTGACAATTTTTTTACAAGATTAATACTTAAATCTCACTTTATCTGTATGACTTATAAAACCCAATTTGTGAAAGTAAGAGGTCGATTGAAAAAGATTTACTGCATTTCGGGTTTTATCAAATCATATTTTCTTTTCAATAGCTTCAGGCTTTGGACATTTCTTCATTATTTTAAGACATTTTATTACTTAAAAAATAACCAGTTAAAATAAAAAGAAAAATTTGAGACTAGCCTATGAGACTGTGGAGATGGTGTCTGTGGGAACGCACAAGTCTGTAAATCTAAGACTCATACAGAAAATCCAAAACCATCTTTTCTCTGTGAACTGTGCAATATTTCTGCTCTTATCTGAAATCAGTTGAAAGATGAGAACAAGATCCCCAAGTCTAAATCACCCCCACTGATTCTGCAGATTCTGAACCATCTGATATATTTGTTTTCTTCCCTGCCTAACGTCTGACACGACAGATAGCGCCGAGTGCATGTGTCCACAAAGTAAATCCTTGTGTGTTTTTCCTCAGGGAGGTTAAACAGTTAACCTCCTCAGCTTCACCAGTTTGTTCCTCCCAGTGGTAGACAGCTGTGGCATCTTCAATTTAGAGTTGCTCCTACATGATCTATCTGAACATCAAGTTTGCAAAGAATGAAATAAAACCAGGTAAAGGTGTCATGTAGGATTTCAGCATCAAACTTAAAGTAAAGAACTCAATGAAATGTTTGGGCTTTCCCCGAGTGATATGTCATTCCAGCCCATTGCTGCTGTCAACAGGCAGGCAAATGGGCACCGGAGGGAGGACCAGTAAAGTGGCAGGCAGGCAGGCAGGGAGAGGGAGACTGATGCTGTAGGAAGGCCGTCTACAGTACGTGGGCGGCCGTGCCACCATCTTGACTCTGGCTCGTAAATCAAGCCTCCCCTCCGGGGCCTATCTACCATTCTCAGACCTTCAACAACAGCTTGTTCCCCAGCCTGTGACGAGAGGGGCCGTTGTCACAGCAGCCATCGATCGTGTGGGATGAGTTTGTCGGACCGGGGAATTTCACCCATCTGAGCGTGGTCACTGAAGTGTCCCGTCTCGTCTCCGTGTCTGTCTGTGGGCTACATGTCCTGTCGCATGCCAAGTCACTCGGGGCTGCTGACATGCTGAAGCTCCGGGGCAAAATAAAAATCTCTTAGATTTCAAATTAAAAAGATTCACCAACCTAAAGAGAGTATATTTAACAATTCTTCACTAAAATGTCTGAAAGCAACTAGACCTATGTCATATACCATATTTTTTTTCCGTATTTGTTGACTTTACAACAATGTTGAAACTGAAAAGAAATCATAAACTTTACTCAAGATAACAGGACAGTTTGATTTAATACGTTTGATATAATAATAATAATAGGTTTCTAGGGGGTAGTAGGTGGACTGTGTTACCTTTGGACAAACCAGGCTACCTGTTCCCCTTTGTTTCTAGTCTTTATGCTAAGCTAGGCTAACTGTCGCTTGCTCCAGCTTAATTTTTAACATGCAGATGTGAATGTATGGTGTCAATCCTCTCATTAAAATCTCAGCATTAAAGTCTAGTTTTTACAATGTTCAACTTTTAATGTAAGATTCAATACGTTAGCTTTTTCTATCAGGATATTAAGATCCTTCATTATAAAACTGAAACTCATATTTGCAGAGAAAACATTTCAACTAATGTGCAGTTTATTAAAACTTAATTTATCTGGCCTCTGCAGTTGTTAGTAATATCAACAAAATGAACACAATAACAACCAAAATGACAAAAGAGCAAACACGCTTACAGTATGTTTGGGGAAATAAACTCATTAAACACTTTAAATTATTCACTAAGAAGCCTATTTGTTGTTAAATCCCATAGGGATCATTGTTTACTGTGCTGCGGTGCATATGCTAATGCATTTCAGACGATTTTCAGATGCAGTGAACATGTTTGTTTGCTAAACCAGTGTGTATCAGAGTAAACCCAGTGCAGGGGAAATGAAAGTGAATAATCCTCATTATCCGAAGGTTCTTTGATCCGTTCGACCCATAAAGCAAACAAACATAGATGAATTTGCTTTAAGGGTGAAGATGGGGTGAACGTAATTCACAGAGTTCATTGTTCTGAGTCTGTTTTCTTCTTCAACAGCCCGAGAGCTACAGCTGTACGCTAGAATCTCTTTGGTGTTGCAGCTCGCTTCCTACATGACCTGACTGACAATAGGTGTTAATGAGAACAGAGGCGAGAAACTGAATGTAAAATTCAAATCAGATGAAAATTTAATTTCTGCATAGTGGTTCTAAAAAAAGAAAAAAAAGTCAAGGAAAGTTTAACTCAACTCAGACGACTTTAAAACCAAGTAGTTAAATTATTCACCAGCTCTCACTCCTCCCGCCTTTAAAAGCCAATTAGGTGAACGCTTCATGGAAATCAGCCACAGGATTTGATCTCCTGATGTCAATTTGAATTCAAGGGGGAATAAATTACAAAAAGTTGACGGTTCCAAAATTGAAGACCCCATCTGCCTGACACTCCTGTCAGGTGAATACTTAACAAGCTAAAATCCACAATTATTGGATTTCATTTCATTTAAATGTTTTATCCCATGGACCATTGGAGACCTTTTTATTCAGCTACAGTGAGAAGCAACATGAAAAAACTGAAGTTTAATCGTAAAAAAACACAATATTATCAAAGGTAACATTTAAATTTAAATTCTCCATACTAACCTGAAGTCTTGTCATCATACAGAGGGTGCTGGGAAAAAAAGAATCAGCTCTGAGACCAGAATGAATTTCATCTCACCAGTCTGGGAAATGCCATATAAATGAAAATGCATTGAAAATGATAATGGCAGTCATATTGCACCACCGTGTCACTAGTGCCTCCACATTGTTTGTCCTCAGGCCGTTTCCAAGCATTTCTTCATCTCGTTTCCTCGCCCTGAAAGCCTAGTTTGTGAAACTCCACCAGCGGTGCACACGAGAGCACTCCCACTCAACCTCCCAGCCTGCTGAGAGCACTTGAAAGCAATTTTCTTTTAATCAAGTTCACTATAAAGGCCCCTCTGATGCCAACCTCAGCAACACTACCATTTAGCTTTTTTTTTCAGCTCCTTCTCTCTCTCTCTCTACATTATATTGATTTTTTTCATGAGCCCTATGAAATACTGTTTACCGACATAACGAGATTTCTCTTTATTGTCTTTCAGGACTAATAGAAATATATGTGCGCTCTTATGTGGTGGCCGCACTTTTTCATATATCTGCATCTACTTTAGAGATACAAACATTTTAGTTGTTATTGCACCGCAGTTCCATGACCTGAATATGAACTTGGGTTATGCTCCTTAAACTTAGGAGGCTATAATAACAAGGTATTCAGATCATAAGTATCACTGTATGTTAAACTGAATTAAGAAATATGTCAAGAATTCAAAATGTAATAATGTTATGAGCAAAATGTACATGAAGCTTCAAATTTTCTCAAAAGCTCAAACTATTAGGGCCACAGGTAAAACCTGGAATGGCTCCAAGTAGAGTTCACATCTCCGCCAAGACCAAACAAGTCCCCTCATGAAACCTAATTTATCTTCTCTAGATCTCAAAATTCTTACTTGGATCAGCACCAAATTGCATAAATCTATAAATATCAGCCCCGATATCATTATTTTAAATTAAGAACCATCAATTATTCAACAAATTTTAGAGAAAGTAAAGAAAAATCCTGGGTCCTGATACGGATCTGCACCAAAATTTGATTTGCTCTTTCATGACCCATAACTACTCCTTTCAAGTTTAGTTGAAGTCCATTTGTTTTTGCATAATCCTAGTAACTAGCAAACAAATGCAGTCGGATACAATTACTATTTTCACTGATAAGAAATAATTGGTATAATTGACTCTGTCACATTCCACTAGTGCTAAAAAGTTGTCCTTTTAAAGACAGATGGGATTTTTAGTTTTTTCCTAGACTCCCTATGAGCTCACCCCATCTCCTCCTAATGTCCTCAGGCAAAGAAGCTTCTGCTGTATCATATTACTGAGAAACATATTTTATGTGCCGACTACTTAATAGTCAGTGACCTTGAGCGAGATGCTCCGAAGAGAAAATGAATGTTACCCTGCCACACTGTTAAATCTGAATATTTATATATATAAGAGCACCTTGTTTGTCTCATTGCGACTGTAGACGTTAGCTGTGTCGAGCAACTGGTGCTAAATATTTGATTAGTAGATGAATCAAGAGGATACATGTTGATGAAAAACTGCTCATTAATACATGTTGAAGTAGAAACAGACAGCAATCATGAAATAATCCTGATCCTTGAAAATCAAGGTTTCCACTCTTAGCTCTAGGCCCCAATTAGAAATAAACTTTGTAAAAGACTTTGAAGTGTATTGTTTCAAGGTTCAGCATGAATAATTCTGAGTGAAAATCTGACCAGCAGCTTCACAAATGTAAGATGGACAAGTCAAGGTATTAGAACAGCTGTGATTCCCCTTTTGGCCACTTGGGGCATAACACAACAGATATCCTTATCGTTCAAATTGAAGCTGATAGAAATCCACACCATAGAAATAAGCCGGTGAGTGCATAAGTTGTATATGTGGACAGATAATACCCTAATGTTTCGGTGCATGAGTCACAAATGTTCATTCTTTCTTAAAATGACTAAACTGTAATCCGTCTGGATGCTGTAGCAGTGAGGACTTTTCCAACCGTTTTGCAAATCTCATCTGCAGGTCGAGGTGACACGATGTGCCGTGGAGCGTGTTCCTCTGTGACTGACCTGTCGGAGAACTGACTGTCCTGAACACACAGGTAAGCCTCACTGTTCGTTCTGTCTCTCCTCAAGATCCGTGAAGTGATTCATGCTAGGCCCCAAGTTAAGATCAGATGTTATGAGGTGTGAGCGGTGTTTGATGTGTCGGGTCAAGAAAAGTGATCTACTTATGTATTCATTACGTCCCTGTTTCAGCCCTCGTCTGTATATCAATTAATAGGAATGATACATTTGCTGACTTAATGTCAATCCGTGAACAGGGAATTAGAGTGTGGACTTTGAGGTAAAAGTACACCAAGTAGGTCAGAAACTTAGAGATGATCAATACTTCAGGACTGTAATCCGAAGACAGGACTTATCTGAACGGTTCTCTCCATTTCAAAGTGGTTCACATGTTTCTAACTGGAGCTGCACGTTTCGCTTCTTTCACCCCCCCGCTGCTGCATTGATCCTCAAGGGGAAATCCAGAGGAGCCTATAATGGACTGAAGCCATGTAGACAGATAACAACACAGAGAGATTCAGCAAAGTAGAAGCATCAACACTTCTACTGCAGAGTCTCTCAGATCACAGCCCTTAATTATGATTTCCTTGAGAATATAGAAGAAAATTGACGTTTTAATGGAATCCAATGAAGCTAAATGAGCATTGTTGTTCAGACCAAATCAACCCAACAATATTGTGACTAAGTATCTTGATCAAATGTGTAAAAACAAATTAAAGTTAATTTATCAAACTTTACAGCTGCATGAAAAATGACTTTTATAAGAAACGCAAAGTACTATTCAGAGAATGGTTAAATTGTTGAAGTCATTACCAAGTTATACATATCTGACTAATCAGGAGGTAATAGTTTAAAAGCTATCTATTATGGAAATAACACCTTCCCCAGCTGCAGAATTTTGTTGAAACTATGAATGAACCATTAGCACAGGAGGAGCCCTTAAATGTCTGGGTATTAGATATTAAAGTGCAGCAGAAGAAGTTAAAATGTGATTTTAAGTCAAAACAGAAAGAAAATCCAAGTAGATAATCGGCACATTTACTTGACTTGTCCTATTTTCTGCTATCTTCTATATTTGAGGCCCAGTTTATTTTCAGGGGGAGAACTGCTGTGCTGCAAAAAGCTGAGGTGATTATCTCCACTCTCTGTATCTACCTGTTGTAATGATGATGATATCCTGGGCTCAACTAGTGCAACAGTAATGCAGAGTTGTGCAGAGCTCACCACACAATCGGTGTTAATGGGATGACTCCTGTGTTGACCTGTTTCCTTTTAATTTACCCACACTTGCACCCTCGCTGTTAAATGCAATCACAATATGCATCAGGCAGCATGTTATCTGCAGCAGTATAGACACAGTAGTGTCCAGCAATGCACTGCACCATCCTGCCTCTGGTAGTTAGATGATGTGAGTGGAATAAGTTATTTGCTTTATTGACCGTGCTCTTAAATCCCACGTTTTGCCACAGTTTTTAATGATGTCACCCTCACGGAGCTCAGGTTGAATCGTATCAGCACTGACCCTCGTCGGCTGAGCTCTGGTGACACTTTCCGATCTGTGTTAATGAGATGACTCCGCTCCGTCTACGGGTCACGGTGATATTTACAGAAACTGCTGTAGCGGCAGAGATTCACGCCTCCCCGTGGCGCTCCCTCGCCTCATTTGCATACCTTTCAGACTTCCTTCGCTCGCTCTCCCTCTTCCAGCGCTCTCGCTGTGCTCCTTCGTGATCGACAGGCTCCTTCGCACTTCTCCTCAGTTTGTGTCGCACATGTTAATTAAAGCCTCTAATTAGCTTTCCCCCACTAAAAGGCTGCATTAAATCAGAGTAGGAATGGCAAATGATTCCCGGCATTAGCATAATTGTGTTTTTGAAGTGTAAAAGATTCGGGCATTAGGGATGCTAGTACGCGTTTTTGTTGCAGTGATTTGTTGTGTTTGCGGCTCAGAGCCCAAGGGGGCGGCTGGAGGTTGGCTCGGTGGGTTGCCCCCTTGAGGACCTACAGGGGCCACACACTAATGAGGCCTGCTGCTCTCTGATGGAGCAGATACAGCCAAAACAAACCTGTGATGTGGTTCCCTCAGGTGGTCCTGGGAGCGTTACAGAGCGGAGCAGGACACTGAGTGTGTGTCACAGATAGAGGACAAACGGGAGATAATGCTATTATTTTTGTTGTTGTTATTATTTGATTGGCATGAAGATAGCTGTCGGCTTGATGCACGATAGCATCGCCCCAGGAAGAAATGGAAAACAGATGATTCGACTAATAAACTCAATGTAAAGATCTATTTTTGAACATTTGAAAAGTTGTAAAGTAATCATGTCATAATTTGCTGTAAAAAGCTGTATTTAGATCCTAAACCACTTATCCAGTCAACTTGAAACTTGGTGGGTGTGTTGTTGAGGAGCCAATTAGTGGATTGTCAAATGTGAAATCTTTGGGATGAGCAGATTTTGAGAAAGTTTCCAACATCGCCTTTAATATGAAGGAAAAGGTGGAATCATCCGGATGATTTACTGGACGCCCATGTCTCTCTATAGAGACATATAGTGATAATTGACTTATGCAGGTGACTTTTGGTTTCAAATTCCAACATGAGTTAGAACGACCAATTAGCTACCTTACGTATTTCTTATTGAAATTTGCGGGTATGAGTCCACAACCTTCAGTTTTCCATTTCCTCCTTCCATGCATAGACCCGATCCACACAGGAGTGTACATGTATCCACAGAATATAAGATCATTCACTTTTATTCTGTATTAATCCATTTGTTGTATTGAAATACTTCAATATCGACTTCCTTGTTAGTATCGGTGAAACACAGAGACTCATCCTCCCAGTCGTGTTTTCCATTACACGGTGATACACCTGGATTTACAAGTGATTAGTGTTGGGAACATCCTCGGCTCTGGAACATCACTGAAGCTGTCACCAGCCCATGTATTGTGCCTGGAGGGGAACATGATGCACTTTTCAGGAACCTGCTCCGGGCGAACTTGCTCACTGACTACTGCGGCTGAATTATTCAGGTTGAGCGTGTCTTCTCAAAGGCACACTGGTGGAACTCTGATAGTTTGGGGGAGTTGTGTGATAGCCGAGAGTGTTGTCATATGAGTTATTATTGAAGCAGCCAGATATTCCACAATGCAGCAGATCCCTGCTCCGGCCATGAATCTGCTCCAGGCACGAAAACCCATTAAGATGCATGCGAGGAGGCAGCAGAAGAGTTGAAGAAATAGGCTGCACACTGAATTACTTCTACACAGGGCTGATTTCAGTTTAATTAATTCTGATTGAACACATTTTTGTGTCAGCGAAAAGATAATTTCTGTTTCTTTAAAAGACAGTTGCTTACATAAGGACACAGTACTGTGTTTCCTGAGGTGACGTGCTGTGCAATATCTGTTTTTACAAGTGAGATTCTGACAGGGCAAGCCACTGAGAAAGTACAGAGACAGCAGGAGGATGAAGGAGGGAGGAAGGAGAGGAATGGACAACAGACAGAAGGTGGGAGAGATATGGAGACTGCAAGCAGCGCCAGACACTGTTTGGGAGTCTTACATTCATTATGTCTGTTTCACGGGTGCTGGTAGCGAGAACACAGTAGGAGATCTCAGACAAGCATCAGAGAGACCAAGGGCAGTGCCACAGGCTTGATTTACACAACAAAAAGACATTTCACCCTGTGTGACCTGCATGGGACTTTTTTTGTTTCTCAAAGTTTTGCCAAGTTTATGCAGCCGCGGCTGCCAAGAGGAAATATTTCCGTAGTAGGAGCTGTGATTGTTGGCAGCGGCGCAGCCTCCACATCCGTCCGAGCTCAGCGCATCTGTGCAGACTCGTGTTGTCAACAGGTGTAAAGTTATGAGCTTTACTCGGAGCCAGAGGAAAGCTGAGAGGTGCTGGCTGAAATTGTGCAAAGCAGAACATCACTGCAAATTCAACTGAATCATTTTTTTTTCCATGAACAACAGTAAAATGCCATTTAATTGTAAAACGGGGAGTAGCAGTGTGCAGTTGGCAAAGCACAGGCCATGTAATTACAATATTTCTGGTGGGAATGGGTTCCCCTCATTTATTCTGCCTCTCCAATTTAAATTCAAATTGACTTTTTTCACCCACATAATTATCTAAGTATGGTTTTCCCAAACAATGGTATAATACCATTTTGTATAATATTATAAATATCAGGCTTTGCAACCTATTGACATTATAAAATGATGCTTGACATAATATCATTTCATATTATCATTTTGATAAATTACATTCGAAACAGTTGTACTTGCAGATCTGATTCAAAGTCAAAAAACTAGTTTAAATAAGAGTCTGCTGCCATGCTAGCTGCTCTGTGAGGCTGAGTACTTTGAGCCAAATGCTAACATGCTGATATTAAGCAGCTATAATGCATTTCACTATTAGCATCAATGGGCGGATCCAGGGATCACCGAAGTCAGTAAGGTTCATCCTGTGGGAACCATGAATTTCTACATTAGTCATTAGACTGTAAATGAACCATGATGTGCATTTCACAGCAGCTTGGAGATTGTCTCAGTCAACCAGTACTGAGAGAAGAAGCATCTGTTCACGCACCACAGTACAGACAAGAAAAATAAACGTCTAGAGCCGAAAAGATTTATTCTGACCAACAAAAGAAAAAACTAATTATGTGGAATTCAGAGTTTAATTATCTTTTTTGTGCTGCTAATTTTCAAAAGGATGAGATGTGTTTCTGTTTAGGAGAAGCACTTATTGTTCAGTCCCATAAGATGTAAACATAACATGCAGATATGTGTGTTTGTGTGTCTGTCTATTCATTCATCTTTAAGAGTGGCAGACAAGTGAGATGGAAGGAAAATTATGACAAGTTGACAGGAGCAAGAATCAACTGATATCTTCATCAAAACCCAAGAGCCTCATTTAAGAGGGAATGGGAAAAGGGGGGGTCCGGATATCATGACACCAATATGCCAGGTAAACACACACACACACACACATGCAGACTCTTCGCAGCCTTGATTGAGTGTAAAGTGTCTGGATTGGCGGTCAAGGTCAGCTGATAATGGGAGAGATTGAGGACAGGGTGAGACGGTGGGGCGCTGTCAGCAGTCTGAGGTAATGAGATTTACGACCCTGAGCTCTCTGTGCATCCCCCTGCACCCCCCGCACCCCCTCACCCATCGGCTAACATGATTTATAGATCTAATAGGCGTCAGCGCTCCAGCCTCAGATAGAGGCTTCGTACTATCACTGAGGGAGAGTCATCCGTTCAAAAGTGCAGGACCACAGAGAGTGTGTGCGTGTGTGTGTGTGTGTTGTTTGGTGAGTGTGTGAGACATACTGATACATCAGTGCAGAGATGTCATAGTGCACGTCTTATTAAACATACTACTACCATTTTTGTTCCAGTAAAAAGTCACTTTTAAAAGAGGTTTATGAAAAATAAACTTGTAATTAGTCATGTCTTTGTTGCTTATCTTTGAACTTGCGCTAATTTGTGTTTCTATTAACAGTTACCCTCAGCTCTACGGATACTTTAGCTTCTTTCAGCTCATTATTTCGGGGTTACAGGCTGTTTATTGTTTGAGTCCAGTCCCCTATCATCAGCTACAGCTACATTTCCCTTTAGGAATTGGAGGAGACCAAAAGCAGAGGGAATATTGGACTGGGCCAGAGACGTGACTCTTTATAAATGCTAATATTGCTCTTTGTCTGGCAAATTTTTGATAAGGAAGTTTTAACTTCAAGTTTGCCAGTTGTTTTGTTTGCCACAAGTTTATGCAGTGAATAATTTCAAAACATGACTCAGCCGGCCCCCCAGGTGATTTTTGAACATTTTTTTTCATGAGCCATCGCTCTCACTAGGAGCAATTGATATAAGATTTGAAAAGGAACCATTTGTAGTCTTGTGCTGCTGACAGACAGGGTTAAAAAAATATTGAATGAGTCTATATTGAAGCACAAAAAATCCATAGAAAAATCTGACCACCAACCAAACTGACTAAAAACCCAACACTTTTATATTGTCACTTTCTTGCTTCACTTTAAGCTCTTTCAATTTGTATCCCTTAACATTGTCGTCTGGTGCCAGCGATGTAATTCTGCTGGAGAATTCCTAATATCTTTGATTATGCCCCTAAAATGGTCAAATTAGTCTGAAAAATATAAGAGGCTTAAAAATCAACTGTAGAACATAAGCCCTTATTCTTATCAATATAAACTCCCCAGATTGAATTGGTTCGCCTTGTTGTCTTCAATCATAGCTGCGGGGCGGCAATTGTTTTGTTGCTAATCGCTTTAAATCCAATACAACACGATTGCTCTGAATAGCCCAGTTGAAATCCAATTTTTCCTGCAGTAACACGTTTGACACACCACAGGAGTTTTAATTCTACCAATCTGATTTCGTCAATTCGACTAGCCGCTGAAAAAAGTCCGACACTGATCAGAAGTAACGCCTGGCATTCCGTTGTATTATCTTGTCCAATGACAACAATGGCTTCCACTCTAAAATACCCGATTTGTTTGCTGAATGTAATAAATGTAAAGACTATTGACACAAGGACTAAATCTAACTAAAAAACAGGTTATACAGGAATTAAAAAGGCAGAGGCGGTGATTAGCTGCCACCCAGATGTAATGGGCTTCCCTCCAACATGCCACCCTCCGTGCTGTTGTGCACCGGCTCCAAACAAAATGACATTCAACTGAAACGGCACACAAATGATGCCATTGTTCCAATGCGCCCGCACAAGCCAAGCCGAGGCATAGCGACAGCGAGGATGGCAGCCATTGAACTTACAGCTCATTACCGGCACAAACTCTCCTGGAGCAGCAAAACAACAGAGGCAACATTCAGTGTCTGTTCAGCTCTGTTTACTGAAGCTCCGGCACAAGAAACCCAAACAATATGGTGTCAGCCAGATTGCTTCCCAATAGCTGCAGCGCTAATATTTGCACTAGGCCTGCTGTACGTGTCGGAAAAGATGGCAGAGACACGTAAACATGCACAAACAGCCCCCTTCAGTTGTTTGTTCTCATGCAGTCTTCCGTCTCAGTGTATTTTGAGAATTAAACCAATAAGCCCCCCCCCGTGCATAGCTCGAGCCCAGCAGTCGGTGATGTGCTGCGTTTTTTTTATCATCTGGAGTTTATTCGGTTCATATTCTCCGTGTCTGCCTTTGTGCTGAGAAGCATTTACTTTGAACGGGCCGACACTGAAGAGCTCCGAGTCCAACAAGCAGCTGTGAAATGTGAGGAAGAAATATGTCACAATAATGCTCTGGAATCTGTTTAGCACGAAAGTGTTTATTGACTTCTTCAAAGTTTGCTCATTCATTGTACATTTTGTCGAAGCAGATAAACAAAGACACAAGATTAACAGGTGTTTATGGATTGAAAAACTCGCTAGAGGGGCATTTAAACCAGTTACTCACTCCCTTCAACTAAACTGGGCTCTATACCAGAATATAGGACATTTATAAACCCCTATTTCAACTGTATTCAGGCCTAGCACACATCTTTTATCTTCCCTGTGGCGTTTGACACATGAATGTTCTAGTCTCATTTGGATTTTTAAAGAGAAATTGCATGGCCGGGCAGGAAATACAATTTAAAACTCGGCCTGCTTCCGTTTTTTATAATCTCATTTTAAATAATTGACTCTACATTACCTTAAGCCTGACCATGAGTCATATTTTTAAAATAGAAAGCCAGTATATCACTAATGTGATTCTCAAACGCCTCAGTGGCAACGCACAGATTAATTTTACAGTTTCTCACAGCAAAAGAGAAAACCGACTTTTACCGATTAAACTGTGCAACTTTATAATAATGAGATTCAGAAACTGCATACAAACATTTAAATAGTAATAAGTTAATGGTGTCAATGCTGTCTTCCTAAACTTTAAGATGTTTTATTTAAACCGATATACATTGCAAACTGCTGAGGGAACACTGAGTTCTCCGACTAATCTTATACAAAATGGCAGTTTGTGTTTCCAATTCACAATCTCAAAATTTTCAGAAACACACATTGTGATTTATACTTTAATTTATTTTCCTGTAGGCAACACTGTTCTTCTTATTCACACTTTTCCATACCTTCCTGTACAGCAGCACTATAGCAAAACTTTTTCACAGATACTTTTAATGACACCTGTCCCCGTATTACATGAATCACCATGAAAAGAGACTGAACAGATTTAAGAAACAAAACAATTCTGCTCTTCAGACTTCACATTTTATAGAAGTCTCACTTTGCTGAGTCACCTGAAGCTGTCTCCCTCCCTGAATACCTCGGAAATCGCATTTATCATCCCTCCTACATCATTTTATCTCATCACACCCAGTGTCTCGGTGCCGTCGGTGCTCAAGCCCACAGGGAAGTTTGTCACCTTGATAACAGGTGGGATAAGATGGGCCAAAAGTTGTAGATTACAAGAAATGAAACTGTGACTCCTTCGTTTATTTCTTCACTTTAATAAAAATGTTAATAAAAAGGCAAAAAAACTAAAGGGCATTGGATTCTCTTTTTAATTTATAAATTTTTGGGGCTACTCGGCTCTATTCACCTGAGGTAATCTTCTTGGCTGCAAGGACAATAAATTGTGCTGTTCACATTGATTTCTCTATGGTGTGTCTTGGCTATTTTATTAGCACCAGGGGGGGCATTTTACATTTTGTTCAAGCTGTTTATAATTCTTATCCTACAAAAAACGTCTCCACGCTCTAAGAAAAGTGTAAATATCTGGAGGTTATAGAAGTAATCAGAATGCAGTGCATGAGGGAGAAAAACAACAAAACTTGAAGGTGATGCAGAGGACAGCTTTTGACTATAGATGGAGCATAATTCAGAATTTTCTGATCTGGTAAATAATTCTCCTTTATGCTGCATCAGTCCAATGTAAAAACGTACACCTCTGCAATGCAAAATCTTATGTAAATATGTTTTAATTTCCTCTGAGATGTGAGACTCTCAATTTTGATGTGTAAATCAGAAACGGGCGAATCGACGCAGGGTTCTGTAAAAACCACAGTGAACACACGAATTCAAATGAGTACAGTAGCAGCCCTTTGGTGCAGAAAACATTACAGCTTTGTTTCAACACAGTGGTGGACAAGTGTTGCCAGAGGAAGCTTAAAATGGCGGCCGAAAGTCAGGATACTGGAGCTGAATCAAGCCCAGCAGACGGTGGATAGGCTGGTGGTTGGATGGCTGGGTTCGGAGGCAGCAGCTTGTTAGGGTGGAAATGGATTAGTGTGAGGCACAATGGGAGTCTTAGGCGTGTCTGTGGTGTTGTGTTAAAGCCCTGCCTACGTTGCCCAGGCTGCTAGACTCATTTATACCCAGCGGTGCATGCAGCAGCCAACTCTCACACACAGGGCTTTTCTAATTGCCATGGTTTCTTCTGTGCTTGCAGCGACAGCCTTGATTCAGCATCCATCAAAGCCGCGAATTAACCCGCGGCGGCGCACAATGGTTATGTTTGTCGCATGCAGCTGGTGGTGGAATTATTTCTCTGACAATGTTGTGTTACATTGTGGGAGACACCGAAGAGAGTTTTACAGTGGGCTGGAGATTGAGCGGTGCCTGCAAATCCAAACACAACAAAGAAATATCGAAAGTTTGGTTCGAAAATACTCTTGTGGTGATTCTTCCTTGTTTGAAAGTGTGTATTATTATAACATCCAATCTAAAAGCTGGTAGGTCCCCATTAGACAGCTTTTAAAGGTGCTTTCCAGGCTTCCACGTTTTAGCCATGCTTGCATAAGCCCGGCTGTAGGGGTAGCTAGGTCTGTTGGACTGAAATATTGGCATGCTAACATGCTAAACTTGCCTCGTGGCGCTGTGAGCTATTAAGACTAATAGCTCACAGCGCCACCCATAGACTCTATCCAATTCTCCGGGTTTTACCTGGAGGTCTTGTCAGAAAACGGCTAATGGAACATATGTACCTGTCAGTGACACTTCTTTAGTGTCTAAAACATTTATTTATGGAGCACTTCTCAGTAAACTAACAAATGTTTTTTGTTGAAACCATAGTCGAGTCAAACCGTCTGCTGTGAAAAAGGCAGACACACACCCCACATTCGCTCATACAGGCAACTTAGTGCCTCCAATTATCCAAAGTCAAACCCGCCTGTGTTTGGACTCTGTGAGGAACCAGAGACCTGCAGGGAACTCACGCTGGCAAACTGCACACAGAAAGTTTATCAAAAGAAAAATCCCCGAGAAAGAAAGACAGCAGAAGAGGCGGCACTGTGTGACTGGAAGGTGAACTCTGGGATGTGCCGTGCGTTGAAAAGACACTTGAAAAGATATCACAAGAAAATATTGGTGTTGCTCTACTAATGGTCTCGTAAAATACTCCACGTAGAATCAGAAACATAGGGCTCCCTTGTTTTCTAAAGACTTTCCAATCTCATCTAAATTATAATAAGCTTACCAAATATTTGGGTTTTTATCAATCTCACATAAACTGTTTCTGCTGCTCATACAGAGCAATGCATGGCTGGAAATGGCTTCTCCAACAAATTCAGTTTTCAAGTTAAGCTATATATTTGGGACCTGTGCTTTTTGAAGTCATTAGATTGTAACCAATTGGATTTGGAATGAAAGTGTTGAGATGAATGGATGGGTTTCCAAACTGGGAAATTCCTTTGTTACATTAACAAGGAACCAGGCACATAACACACTATACAAAAATATAAGAATATAAGAGTATACTAGAATATAAGGATAGGAATATAAACAATATAAGGGAATCAAATGTCTTGTGTCCAAAATATTTCAATATTACCCACTTGGAAAAGGACAGGAAGAGTTTTGGTTGAAGAATTCAGAAACTAAGAAAGAGTTTACCATCATGCTAAATGATGCCAACGCCAAATGTGTGTGTGGTCATGCGTCTCGCATTGTGCAAGTGCATTCTGGGTAAATGAGGATTGACAGGCCCCTAATGCCCTCTGCAGCGAATAAATGGATAATCGAGAATCCTGTTGTGACGCCTCCCGTCCTGTGTCTGAGATGAGACACGTCGCCATCTGAGCACTCCGGTGACACCGCCAGAGATCGATTTTGTGTGTGTCCGTGTGTGCATGCGTGTGTGCTCGTGCATGTGTGCACGTTTATGAAAGAATGACAGGAAGTTGATTTTATACCCTGACTTTCAAAGTATCAGTCACACCATTTACATATTCATCGCTCACATTATAATGCTGTGACAGGAATGTTATTCTGTTGCTGCCTCCTAAGTGTCAGTTTTGCATTTGTGCAGAACAGACAGGGACACACATCACAAACGACATTTGAATTCTGCCAACACCCCTTCACATTTTGTCATCTTTGCTCTTCTAGCCACTCAGGAATAAATATCTATGATATCTATGAAAATGTATGATAGGAATTGATGATTATTTAGAATTCTGATTGATCTGTTGATGAGTTGTACCCTTGTGAAGAAAAGAAAAATGGACACTTGTGGTTCCAACTAAACCAGATACAACTGCAGAGGAAGATTTTGTGACTTAATCCAAAGACAGCAGCTCTTGAACAAACTGTGGTGAGATGCAATGTGATTTAAACCCCAGTTAATTCTATTAAATGATAAACTACACTGATTAATGCCCTGCATGACATCCTCAAATTGCTTATTCTGTCTGACCAAAAATCCCATTGGATATCCACATTTGTGCAAGTGTTTGCAGTTTTTCTTGATGAATGACTACATTACCATGCACGTATCACATGACTAATTGTTTCGGTCTCAAACTTATGAAAAAAAAGCAAAAACACTAAATCCTAATTATCTGATCAGTGTGCAAGCATTTTTATTCTTCAGTCACATCTTCTCAATTGTTTTAATTAATAATTTTGAGCGTGGCAGATGTTGGGAAGTAAATATATACATGAGTGAGTTCAGAAAAAGAAAATATTGCACTGTAAAATTAAACACAAATAGAGATAGAAAGCTAGAAACTTCGGGAGCTTCTTGTCTTCCGTGCACTGAATACAAATCAGAATGACAAAAGCACCAAGTTGCCTGTAAGCATATAAATATATGCAGAAGGTCCCGTGGTTTTGCCAGTGAACCACATGCAGTTGTTTCTGAAGATCCAGGCCAGAAGCCTCTGCATGAAAACCTGCCTCTGGCTCCTCACAGTGCCATGAAGTTCAAGTGCAGCTCCCAGATTCGATTCAGTCACACTGGTAGGTTGCTATATATTGGTTCTGTTGAATTAGCTGAAGGTCTGTGCTAACAAACAGACACGAGGCTCAACACTGACAGAACATTTCAACAATTTGCTCTCGCCGGATGAAAAAACAGGGCATTTTCAAAAAGAATGTCTTTTTAAAAAATATCAAGAAAAGGATGTTAGCTTTTCCCCGGCCCTGTGATCGAGGTCGATATAGAGAAGGGTGATGAAATAAAAGCCGGGCAGAGGAGATAGACCGGTGCCCGAGTCACGTCCGTCTGCAAGGCACTTATCAGGTGGGGATTTTCTGGTGTGTCAGTCGGCATAGGCAGCCTTCAAGGCTCTCTGGGAAAAAGGGGGATGCTGCAGTAGTGACAGGGCTATCTGCCTCTGACAGCCCGAAGACCTAACACCGGATGGCTGTGAGAGATAAGGCTCTGTCGCCACTGGACACACACAAACAGACAGGACACACACACACACACACACACTGGATGCTTTTGTTCATTACCGCACACATACAAGCACACAAACACACAGGCAAACACAGGCATTCACTTTGCATTAACGAATTCCCAATTGCCTGACCACTCGCTCATTCAGTCACTCATGTGCACTGACACACAGACACACACACACACACACGTACACGCACGCACGCTCGCTCCCTGTCTGCCAGCCAGCGAGGCTTCCCATTAGCTGTGGTGCAGTGTGCCGGGTGAGGAGCGCTGGGGCGAGAGACATCAATTTGCTTCCTCTAATGCGCTCGCTGCCCCCACAAGACATATTGATTATTTCTTCCCCGCAAAGCGACAAATAGCAATTTCAGGGGCATAATGGAGATAGATGGTTGGTTTATAAGAAGCCCCCAAAGAAAAGTTGTAAGGGGGTGGAGGTGCCGAGGCGGGAGAGGAAGCAGGGGGGGGAAGGGGGTGCGCTTCCTCCTCCAACTCCCCCCCCCATCTCTCTCTTTCTCTTCCTCCGTCTGCATCTCCTGAGTTGTAACTTTGTAACACCTCCACCTTTCCCATGTCGCTCCCACTTTCACAAAGTTTGAAAGAAACTAGAATGGCACTTAGTAGAGTTAGGACCCCCACCAAGGACCAGCAGTCTACCTATGAAACGGCATTAAAATTCACTAGATTTGGATTTTTGTTTGGATCTTCACCAAATAAATATCACTGCCCTAAACATGCCTGATTACTTTCACCAGGAAACATGAATTATTCTCTTCGAAATCAATGAAATCTGCCTTTTCACAATGTTGAACAAAGGGGTACAAATATTCCTGGATCCAGCCCAGAACCTGATCTACACCAAAATCTAACGGATGCTTCAAGACAACATCCTTTTACTGAGTTTTGTGTAAAAAAAAATTTGTAATCCTGCTAACAATCTAACAAACAAACAAAAACTCAGATG
This sequence comes from Pseudopleuronectes americanus, assembly GCA_038501795.1. Classification (NCBI taxonomy): domain Eukaryota; kingdom Metazoa; phylum Chordata; class Actinopteri; order Pleuronectiformes; family Pleuronectidae; genus Pseudopleuronectes; species Pseudopleuronectes americanus. Next base: position 9,373,088 of record CM076737.1, read on the forward strand.
AAAGCATGTATGTACCAGGAGGTGAATGCATGGCAGGGCTTTGGGGTGCGCAGATGTTTAGGAGCGCCACCGATGCACATTCATTACATGCCTCCTCCTTGGAGCGTTGCCTCCTCCCGTCTTAATGGCCGTGCTGCAGAGAGCAGCTGCTGCCGCAGTGTTTGCTCTGCCTCACCCTCTGTCTCTTACATCTACTCCATATCGGCCTCGTTAGCACCAGTGTGACTGATCCATAGGTTTCTCTTACGGGGAGATAATGAATATTTGATTCTCAGCCGGCTGCAGGTTAACTCGTTTCGGGATGAGTTTCAGTTTGGACTTCTAGCTGGATTGTTCCTGACATTTAAAGTAATAGAGGTTGCTGCGGGCTCTTTACCTTAAGGCTCCTCTTACTACAGCCCTTGGTCAAATTAACATTTGAAGATCCATTTACATATTTTCAAGAAGGTAGTTCCTTTCGAATCAGTGTCACTGTGCAGATTGTTCGAAAATTTACAGATGTGAAAATGTCCCAAAAATTGGGTCCGGACATTTTCTGGACTTTGCCTTTCACATATGAAGAAGCACAAGGAGATTGGGTCAGGTCAGACACGTTCACAACGGGAAAATGTGCTGAACATTCAGGCGAGGGGTGGTGCCTGTTAAGAGCATGAAGGAGACAGGACGTGTAAACTCCCCTGTGGAAATCACATGGATTTTTTTTTACCCCTCATTGACATTGACGGCAACCCTCTTCATCAAAAGCTCTTCAGTCTCTTTGTCTTCCCGAGTAGACATCTTTGTCTGCGTCTTTTACGTGTATGGCTCCTCTTTTTATCCTGGGATAGTTGTATTCTTCCAGTCTCGTGTCATTTGCTTGTTGCTCTATTCTCACAATCTCACAAATTTCCTGGACATTTTACTAGGGGGCTGACCGGTAGAGTTTTAGAAAATCTCTTGAGCAACTGACTTGTTCATTCGCCTTCTCACATAAAGCCCCTCTGGGAAATTTCATGAAAATGGAGTTGAGAACAGCTTAACAAAGAAATCCTGGGATATATTGTTGAGCATAGTGTTTGTGCGTTCAGATTCATTTTGCTTTCTCATTTCTGCCTTTACTTATTTCCAGAATTGTTCCTCTGACTTTTCTCCTTTACGGACTTTCACAGGAAGCTCAAACTTCTCCTCCAGCCAGCTATAGGGTTCAAATTGTTGTGTAACGCCGGCTGATTTGAGGTAGCTGATAGCTGCCCACTGCAGAAGTCAGTGTTGTTGCAGACTCCAGGCGGTGAATGAACGAATACGTGTTTTCTGCCCATCACATGGTGGACTAAGGAGAAAGGTCTGGCTGCAGATATCTTTTTCTCTCTCTCCAGAGATGATGTCTGCTCGTGATAAATCCAGGATCTCGTCCTGGCTGGAGAAAATGAATAGACTTTTCAGACTGCCAGAAACCGTGTTGGTGACCTGACCCTGCAGCAGGCTTGGCTTGAGATAGTCACCTAAACTATGCCAGAAAAAAAACATATAGCACATATAGATCCAGTGTGAACAGATAAGTGTTGAAGGATTCGCACCCTCAGGGAGGAAGTAAGTAAATATTTAAGAGTCGGCAGTCTGGATGAAAATTTCATCTTAAGATTCTGCTCATGGGAAATCTCTACGTGGGTGTAATATCTATTAGGTTATCTCTAATATATCAATCAATCACTACCATATGGTTTATCCAGGGAGGAAACACAAGTCTGCACTACACTCGTGTCGGCAGATCTGTCGGACTCTGGAAGAAACGTGTCAATGCTCCCGAGTCTGAATCATTTTTCACACGAGACGTTTCCACATGTCAGAGTGAGAAAAGCTGGGGAGTAAAAAACTAAAATTAATGACGGTTGAAAGTCATCAGTTTCAGGGTCCTGATGTTGTAAATGCTGCCTCGCCGGAATAGAACAGATCCCGTTGTTCATTTCGCACCTCTTTCTACTGTGACATCTGCTGTGAAACAAAGTGCATTGAATAGCAGAAGAATGGCACGAGAATAAAGTGTGCAAGCATTTGGAAGGTTTGAATACTTGTGTCAGGTTCTGTCTGTGTGGAGTTTCACTTGTTCTCCCTGTGTCTGTGTGGGTTTTCCCCAGCTTCCCCCCACAGCCCAGACACCTAGGGTTAGGTGAACTGGGGGCTTTGTGACTGTGAATGGTTGTTTGTGTAGCTGCCTTTAGACACCCAGATGAGCTGTGTGTTAGAATGCAAATGTCCAAATCAGTTTGCTCCTCACAATTGTCCAGAGCTTTCCCTGCCAGCCTCTCAATAAAAATGCCCAGTCAAAAGTCTGCATGATGCCAATGTGAAAATACAGCAGTAGAATTCAACCGATGAATGCAAAACTGAAAAAAACAATAACAATGCAAATATCTCAGGAAGAAAAAGAGGTTTCGTGAATGTAGAAACTCCGTTTTTTCTGTGCTGCAAACAAAAACACCATGATTTGCACTTTGAACATCATGTCCTCATCTTGACCCGAACCATCTCCTGCTGCTTTCTTATATGTGAAGGTGTAACTCCAGAAAAATGTCCGGCCAATTAAGTCTGGGCTTAATGTCTGAAAGAGGCTTAGCACGACATTACATGGTGTACCCTTCCTCCTCCCCAACCTCAGCTCGGATTCACTCAGTTTTCAGACACTTTCAATGTTTCAACTTTTTAATCAGGTGATCTGAATCAATTCCTGCGAATGGTTCACCCTATTTGATCGGTGCTTTTGATTCAGGCCTCGGGAATCTCTTGCATCCTAAATGTGTGAAATATCGCAGAGGGAGGTTCGGGGATGTTTGATCTCCGATTTCTCAGCTTCACTTTATCACAGTCCCTTTGAATATTTCATGCATCTTTTTTATCCTCCTCTTTCAACCCCCCTTTTCATCCCCTGTTTAGTCAACAGAGAATCTTGCAAATCACAAAACGAGTCCTTGTTTAAAGCGGAATTATTAATTATTCAGTGTTTTTGTGTGGTGTGTTTGACTGACAGAGGAAAGTTAAGTAGTTGCTCGCCTGCTGTGATTGATAAAGACATAAACTGAGCATATTTAGTTTTAGTTTATAATGCTTAATTAATACTGCTGTCACACACAAAAACACCCCTTTTATGATTTAAAGCCTGAAAATTGAGTTTCCTTGACAATTTACGGTAAAACGATAGCGCTTGTGCCAATTAAACACTCTGCAAAGTTATATACTTCAAAGTCTTTTGCAGATTATAGTCCAACTACAGCAATAAACTCTAATCGGATACGATGCGTCTTGACCTCGTGAAATAAAGCAAGCGTGACAGGCCATTTTGTTGTTTTTCGGCCATAATGGATCGCAGCTTTAATTGTATGCAACAAGCCTGTAGTGGCCCATTAACCACAGTAAATTATTTCCAAGGCCAGTTTGAAAAATTGCAAAAACTTTCCTCGATCCGGCGGCTTCTATACCCCGTTAACCGTTATCAATTTACTTCGTTAAGTGAAGGTAATGCGGCCATTACTAAGAGTAAGAGCAGCAAGTTCTCTCCTTGCATGTAAACCGATGCCCTAAACGAAATGGAATCTTTAAACACCCCGGCCCATCCTCCACAGACTAATAACGCCTCATTCCCCAGAGATGCAGCCGAGCTAAATTATAGGAAGCAGCCCAGACAGACAGAAGTGACAAGGAACCGGATGCAAAATGAGCTTATTATCCCCCTCTACTGTCAATGCAGCACGGCCAAGCTGTCAGTGATCACAACAGACATGTTATATACGACGGCGGCATCGCAGGCCCGTGCCCGATAAGGGGAATGATCCACGGCAGTGATGAAAACAGACAGGTCAGATGGAGAGGAAAGAGGGGGTGGATGGAGGGGGGAGAGAGGGAGAGGTAGGGCGGTTGTTAGTGAGAGGTGACGTGAGGATATCGGGGTTGGATGGAGGGAGCAGAGAGGATGGACAAAGGAAAGAAGAAGAGGAGGAGGAGGTAATAGAGATGATCGGGTGTGACTAGAAACAACAGCAGTGGATGGATGGTGGACAGGAAAGGAGGACAGGGTGGATGGATGGATGGATGGATGGTGTGACGGGGGAGTGGGTGATGGAGGGGTGAGGGCGCTGGCTATTATCCTGCATCGATTTACTCCAGTCAGGGTTGGCTGGACGTGTAATGAAGTGTGGGATCTAGGGGTTGCCACATGCGCTTGTCTACGCCTTCTATGTGTGGATGTATGAAGTGTCACCTGTGTGTGTGTGTCTGAGTGTGTGTGTGTGTGCGTGTGTGTACGTGTTTGTGTGCAGCTACTAGGCTCTAATCTGCCGTGGTTAAACACAAAATGAGGTTTTTGGCACCAGGATGCTTTGCTTGAGCCAGTCATTGATTGGCTACAAGAAACATCGATAACCGTTACATATCTATATTTAGACATATATCTTTGTATAAGGGTTTCTCTGAATCTTAAGTTAAATCACATTTGAATTATGCCCAGTAAAAGAAGAGAAACCCCATAAATCGTACTTTAAATGAAATAATCTAATTTATTTTTTAAGACCAAACAATGAATTTATTTATCCAGAAAATAATCCACATTTTAATTAATTAAGCTGATATTTTTGGTAAAACAGGAAGTAGATCACAATGAAAAAAAGTAATTAAAATCATGTTTGAAGAGGTTAAAAAAGAAGCCGCTTGTATGATTCCATCAAGCTGTTTTCCAGTCCCTGTCTCTTGTCATTCTTTTACTCATCTTATTTTGTCCTTTTTGCCCGATGTCACACATCCTCTCGTAGCGTGTGACTCCAAACTCACAGCATCCACTGCAGGTAATAGAATTAAAAGCGCTTTTCCTGGGACGTATAAATCTTATGAAAAGAAAAAAAAACTAGACGAGGTTAAGTAAATGCAAGAGTTTCATCAGGTTCAGGTGCAAGACAAGTAGGAAAGGAAGAAATCCTCATTCTAGCTGTGAAGGAGAAGTTGTCCCTCGCTCCCTCCGTTCATTCCCTTCTCTCCCTTGTTTGGTTCTTCCATCCCTCGTGTTTCCCCTCTCCTCCTGCATCACCCTTTCGCCTTTATTTCCCGCTCCCCGCAGCCCCACACTTCTCCTCCCGGTCTAATCCGCTGCTCGACATGCTCCCTCTTTGTTCTGCCACCCTGACAAGTCGTCTCGTTCCCCTGCTCCGAGGACAGCCCCGGTGTGCTCGGGATAATGGAATGAAATGCTGGAGTGATAAAGCCCCCGAGGATGCCGGGAGAAAACACAGGAGTGTGTCAGCCGGGGTGATAACACTCTATTCTCCCCTGCGCGTCTGTCGGAGGAGCAGGGATTATGGTCTTACAGGCAGGCTTTGCCAATTTGCAGGCCCTTTCCGCGGGCTCGGATGTTTACACTGGAAGGTATCGCGGGTGTCAGGGGGCACCAGAGGAATATTCTCACATCTGCCTCGCACAAAGGTCTTCATTAGTTCTGAGCATTGCTTCACATCGTGCAATCATGAGTTGGCGGGCAGGTAAAGTCACCCTATCAAGGCTTACTGCTCTCTGAGGATATTAAAATTCATGAAGTGAAGCCACTGGGCTCAACGACGGAGTCATAATTTGTTTTGTCCAGTTATACACAGACAAACTTAATACTATAGGACACTTAACACTAGAATCAAGGGTCGGTATAGTGTCAAGATTTTCTAAATGTTATGATATTAAGGCGGATTGAATCAGAACGCACAATTTTCTAGACTGAGTCAACACTCCCAAGTGGATCAGGAGAGCCCATGAATACGAGTGTAGTGACTCCTGTCCACTTGGTGGCGCTAATGCGACTATAAGATGAAGCAGCGAACAAAGCAGTGTGTATGAATCTTACTTGGTTTCCTTCACGTAATCTTAAAAGAAACATAATCGAGCCAAAACTTTTTCTCCGTGTCATTCAGTTCAATTAAAATCATAAAATTGCTCGTGTTGAAATGTCAATTCCGATCCGACTTTACTGAACTTCAGAGTTAAAGCAGAGATTTTCTTTTTTTTTATGACCACAGGCTCATGTTGCCTTCCAGTCCAGTTAAGACTTCCAGCTTTTCACTTGTGGTTTCATATTTTCATGTCTGACATCTGACCAGAGTAACTAGCGCTCCAGCCTGCGGGCGGCTCCTCAGCCTCTCTCTTCATTACCCTGACAGAAATGCAGATTCTGATTGGTGCGAGTTATATTTTAGATTCGTCAGTCGCTTGCAGAGAGAATACCAAACCTTAGCAGATGCTCCGATCCGGTCGACTTGGTCATTATCCAACATAGAAATAGGATTCAGAGGATCCAGGCTTTGGAGTTTTTTTGGTGCTGTGAGACGTTGAGGCCAGGAATCGATAAAAGTTGATTGGTAATCTGAGTTTGTTGCTGCAAAACCATTATCTGAGTTTCAGGCTGCTGGTAAAGTTCAGGAGATGAAACTTGGCCATTTCTCGCAAACATTCTGTCTCGTTCTATTACTCTGCAGTCCACCTACTCTTGACCCCAATCTCCCACACATATCCACACAGGCAGAGGAAGTGGACGCGCACCCCCATCCCCCCCCCTCCACAGTCTAACCCGCCACGTAGCACTTTGACTCAACCTCAGCGAATCTGACAATCGAACATTCTTTAAACTGACCTTGACCATGAGGAAGAAAAGTGAAGAGAAAAAAGAAATCGAAGAAGCGGGGGGACGGGGGACGGGAGCCTCATAAGAAAACCTCCCGGCCCTAAAAATAGAAAAAGGTGGCAATTAAGTGCCAATCTAATCATCCCTCTGGTAAACGAGCCCTGAAGATTCCGCCCTCATATCCCCCCAGGCCCTTTTTTCATCGCTGGCTATCGGCATAATTACGCCCCCGCCATCCCCAGATAAAAGAGCGATAGCCTTATCACCACGGCTCATTTCCAAATCCATGAAATTAATAAAGTCTATCTCCCGTCTCAGTTCTGGGGCCAAACTTATATTAGGTGTCACGTACGGGAACTCGGGTGAAGGAGTACTCCGCCTGTTCTTACAGTCGGCGAGAGAAACCACAGGAAATCAGGCGGCAGGAGATTAACGACGGCGAGGAAAAGGTGTTTTTGTGTTTTAGGCAAATGGTGTCGGTGCTGTAGTTTCTCACCCTGATGAGGGTTATGTCTGTGTTTTAGTTTTATGATTCGTCTGGCGCCATTTATCTCTCACACAGTTGCTACATTCTCCATTTGGTCCAGCTCGCCACTTAATTTTTTCCTAATTTCCACCTCGGGAAAACTGCTAAATTGCACCGTTTCATTTCCGTCTGCTGTGAACTTTGAGCACATTACTTCGCGGGCGTGTGAAATATCAATTAGGAACAATAGGTTGCAATACAAGCCCTTCCTGCAGACAGTCCATAAAACTCCCAGCTTGTTACTACCGATAGTGTCTTTATCCGTAGATCATCAATAAACCTCTAATCAAATCAAGTGGAGCTGCCTGAACCGGCTCGACTCGGAGTTCTCCAGCTCTAATCAGTGGGGAGACAGCTGGTTTCACCACGCTGTTCCACCTGCCCGCTCCCCTGAGTAAAGGGCTGTGCTTCACCGACCAAATTCACTCCAAGTCTCTCTCCGAGGCACACTCCAGCGTGACTGGCAGGGGCCTCGCACATCGATTTTCCCGAGGAGAAGGGAAGGTTGGGCGGACCCGTCACCGAGCCGACGCTGGCAGTGGAATGAGACGGGCTCCCACTAGGTTTGGGCCTGTCATTTATTTCTAAACGACGGCAGATGGCGGGTTTGGCACCCGCGCCATCCTCTCAATCTCCCAAGGTGCGCTTCTGTGATGGATGTGGCAAATGGGAGCTCTGCAGAGGAGGCTGAGGCACATCTGTGCCGGCCGATAACGGGGGGCAAAGTGTGTCTGGGCTTTTGTAGCCGTGGACTCGCTTTCACATATTACTCATTCTCACACAGGCCCTCTAGAGGACTCCCATTTTTCGCAGTTTATTTGCCTCTCACTTTCATAGCTTTCCGCGGCTCTTATCAGCAGGACACCTTTCTGTTTACCAGGCAGGTGGACTTTGAAGTTTGACATTGCTACCTGGCTGCAAAGTCTGTAGGAACTTTCCTTCCCTCGTGAGAGATGCCCCGTTTAGAAAGTGATTATCGGCATGATTGTTAATCATCAGAGAATTATATTAACTGAGGCCGTCTGAAGGTCTTTGCACCATTTAAAAACTCTGTGTAGACAGAAACTCTCACAGGAAGTTATACTGAACTGACCAATAACTTTTTAGGAATGGAATCTTTCATTACTTTTATTTTTATCATTAGCTCAGAGTCCTATTTGAGTTTAAGTCAAAATAAGTCTGTACAAATAATGTCATTCTGTTCTGATTAGGTCATGAATTCCGTGATGAATGAACAAAGGGGACATAAGGTGCATATTGTCTGTCGTTAAAGTCAGGAACAACTATATAAAGCACTACCAAAAAAGATAAATCCAAAGTTAATTAAAAAATGTTTATTTTTATTTTCAAGTTGCCTTAAAAAAAATCAGCAGTACAAAATATGTTTGTGTTGCTAGGTAACAAACAAACGCACATGATTGTTCCGATTCCCAGATGTAATCTCCTGTAAGTTAAAATTTTTTTCACATTGCAGTATTCTCAATTGTGTACGTTTTACGAATATTAAGGAACATTTCTAAGCCCTTATTAAATATTAATATCTATATAACTTTATACAGGCCTATTCTATCTGTTGCTTGTTTAGTTGAACAATCGTTTTGTCTGTGAAATGTCAGAATAATGAAAAAAAGTGAACATAATTTCCCAGAGCATAAAGCCTTGTCTTATCTGCTTTGTCCAACAAGCAGTGCAAATATCCAGTGTTATAGAATTTAATAAAAAGAAAAGTCAAACTGGAGAAGCTTAAATCAGAAAGGGTTTGGAAAAAATTGCTCAACAGTGGATGCACCATCACAATACGTAGACTTCAGTAAAAAAAGGCAATTTTTCACCCCTGTTAGTTTCAGGATGCGCAGAGTCTTGGCTTTGACCGAAGTGGTTAACAAACCCACACCCTCTTCCCACACACACCACCTGACACAGTGGATCCAAACACACATTAAACTGAGCAATCACCGTCTAACAACACCCTCGCAAAGGTCACGTCAGCTTCATCATCCTAATCATCGAGCAACATCGCTCTCCGTGATTTAGGGTTTGCAGTAAAGGCATCGTGACCCGCCCTGCCACATCTCTGCCCATAAATGTATCCATAGCAACAGGGAGACCTCGGGCCCGCCTCCGAAGATGCATCTTTGGGATTCTCTGTGCGTCACTGCAGGGTGACAAGTCAGGCGTAAAGAGTCGATTTAGCCGCGGCATCGGGGAGGCTCGCACATTAGCGGAAGGGAAATGGCAGCCAGCAAATACTTAGTGGGTGATTGGCTCCGCAATAACAGAACACCCCCTTTGGCAGCTCGTCAAGCGGTGCTATACGGATGCCATTACAAACACAGGGACATTAGCAGCCATCGAGGGTTTGTGAGGCGTGTCGCTGCTTCACGCCTTTAACCCCCCCAGAGGTGCTTGAAGATGTGTACGATCAGGTGTACACAACGTCGCCATAGATGGATTAACAAATTGAGGACTGTTTGTATTTAGGAAAACATCGGCATCCAAAGAGAATTTCATGTAACAAGGTAAAAACATCTCGTACAGATTCCCCCGAAGGCCCAGTTACATCAATCCTCTCTCTGCCTGAAAGAAGCAATTTAGGTCAAAACATCGCAGAGTGTGTGTACACAACGCCTCAGAGGATCAGACCCAGATCCGAGTCGGGCACAAAACCTTTCTGTTTGCCTCCATGAACTCACATTTTCACAATATTCTTTCAGGTTTCACACAGAGACACAATAATGTTCTTCAGATTATACTTAAAAAGCTTTTAATTGCAGCTATTTAGTGCATTTCTGCAGCAGATACACACACACACACACACACACACACACACACACGTCCTAAAACATTCTGTTTGCTGTGGGCTGCACTCGAGACCAGAGCTGCATTATAATGACTTCCTCACTGTAGGAAAATGTGCTTAGTGATTTTTTTTATGCCTCATGCAGCGTTCAGGAACGGTGCAAGCTGTATGTAAGAAGACCCGAGCTGCACAGTGGAACTATTAATATTAAGCAAAAAAAGCTAAGCTATACAGTGGAGGGATGAATATTTTATCACCACGGGGAGCATTAGTGTTTTCTCTATTTCTTTTTTATCGAGCCCTGTCAAATAATGATCTGCACTGAAACCAACACAAAGGGAAATTGTGATTCTGAACCTCACGTGAGACGCCGGATGATGGATGAACCGAATTCACTCTCGTATAGCTCCACACATCACAGCTACTGTATTTGTATTTAACTGACAAAATACTTCTTGACAATGGAAGCAATTAGCAGCCGGTGTTCACAGATAAGTTGGCTGTGAAAGTGACAGATAATAAGATAATTAGCAACCTGCTAATGAGGGAGAGAGAGAGAGAGAGAGAGAGAATACCTGGAATACTGGAGATGTGTTTTGGTTAAATACAGAATAAACCATTGTAAACTCAATAAGCAAATAGAGAGACGTAATGAAGGGGGGTATTGAAACATGTTTTGCTTCGTTCTGATTGGTTTACACTTCAGTGCGTTGCGACAATGAAATTCATGGAGATTCAGTTTGTGTGTCATGCTAGGATCAGGAGCATAAATGCATCGGTACCAAACCAACAGCTTGAATAATCCATCAATGATTGTAGGAACAACCATGATTTTATTTGGTGGCCATACCTCAACAGATTCTTCAATTTACCGCCAATTGTTAGAAGTTAAAGTCTCCAATCCTGGTTTTAGAGGAGTGTCACCCCCTCAATCACTAGGTTTCAAAGTATTTGGTCCTATAATTAAAACCTGAAGGACCTCGGCTGAACTATCTCTCTATTTCTACTGTGCCGATGCTCCATATGATGTCAAAACCAGAAGATAGTGGTATATACAGTCTATGGTTCATGGAATAAATCATGGCACATAATGCAGAAGCATCACATATATCTGTGAGTTCATAGTGGGAAACACATGTATGTATAAAGTCTGATCCCCCCTCCACTGGGTTCTGGTATAGATATAGATAAACTTCTGTCAAAGCAGAGAGGCTTTAAACTCTTTTGGGGCCTTCAGATGCTAAACATTCGAGAATTGAGATGAAAGCAGCCCTCAAATAGTGTGTGTTATGTACAATTAACCGCCTGCCATGCCCGGCCCATCTGTATGCACTGCAGCAGCCTCCTCTACCACCCATGAGATGGTGCACAGACACCCCAGGAGGCTTGTCTTCTCTTTTTTTTTCACTTTACCAGTCCCACGGGCACCCTCGCTGACTGGCATCTCATTAGGCGAGCAGAGCGGCGTGCTTGTGTGTTCGCCGCCAGACAGGCCACGCCACAGGCTGCATGCTAATTGCAGAGGCGTAGCCGGCGCGAGACGACCTTGCGCGGCTAAAGAGGGACGGGGGCAGAAGAGTGGTTTTGTGCAGCGTCTGGCGGGAAGGGGGATCTCTCGTCCTGACCTTGGGCGGTGGAGTCGGCCACGTCTGACCACTCACTGGAGCGAGATCATGAAGTGGTGGTCTCTTTTGAGAAACGTGAGGGGACCCAGCGGTCGGTTTACATGGAGAACCCTTTCCTCCTCACACTGTTTGTTATATAACAGCATGGAATGAGTAAAGCGTCTGGGCGAGTGACACTATTCTGACATTAATTTGCTGCTTATCATAACTTTGCAACCATTTCAAAGCACCGACTCGTTCCTCTGCCAGACAACTCATTAGGTTCAAGGCTTCAAGTGAAAGTCACACTTCCTCACAATAATTACAATAATAACACATCTGGTGGTTTATATACATTCACCTTTTAGTGACATTCATTTACAACATCTCGGCTGCACTTCCGGGGCTCGGGTCTTTCTTGCACTGGGCGTGTAATTTCCATGGAACATGACAAGCCGCTGTATAAACCCTGAATATTGATGCGTACGACACAAAAGGCTGTTTTTCTTCCTCCGTTTCCTGCCTCGTGTATTTCAAACACTGAACCCTGTCTGGCTCTATCGTGTCATTTCATCATAACCTCTCCAGTCCAATAACGTGACCTTTCGGCAACGCTTTCAATCTCAGCCCTCACGTCTTGACAGGTTTCTCTCAAGCAGCTAAACTGTTAAGTACCGAGATTCCATTCCAATCAATGACGAGGGGGACGCAAACACTCGGATGGAGAGGGAGATGGAGAAAGGACGGAGGGAGGAGACTCTGGAGTGTGTGTTTGTGTGTCCGGAAAGGTCAAATTCAACCTTGTGCGGTCGCGCCGGTAAAGTAAATGGCAGGAAGCTGTGGCTTTGTGTCTTTCTAGCGCTCGCAAAATTTAATTTAGCTCGTGCAAATACGGAATATAAAGAATGTGAGGTGAGAGGGAGGGAGAGAAAGAGAGAGAGGGAGAGAGAGACTGGGCGGCCTGTCTGTTTTAGTGCCATTAGTTCTTCCCTGCCACTCATTGATAAAGAGGCGCTGCCATCAGCCAAACCAGCCATCTCCTTCAGTCCTCATTAAAATGTCGTCATATTAAAAAATCATTTCAGGCCTTTGCTGATGAGCGTTTTATTGCCTTCATGAAAATGTCCTCACATCGGAGTCAACGGGAGAGGGAGGGAGAGAGAGTGAGAGAGAACCTCCACTGAGTGATGAAGACGGGGGGTGGGGGGTTGAGAGGAAGAGAAAGGACGAAGGAGATAAGGATGATTTGTTGCCGGCTCTGGAGGATGGTTTTTTGATATTTAGAATATTAATAATTCCTTAATTTCGCAGTAAACATCCTCTATTCAGTAAAGTGCACAACAATGGCTCGAACACTGAGAAGCTTCATCCTCTGTAGTGACCTGAAAATGAGCTCACAGTGGTGAAGCCTCACCTCATATGATCTGTAGCATGTTAAAACTGTAGACTTTAAACATATAGAATAAGAAGATTTGACCCTAAAGCAGTATATTTGGACTTTAACCATAATTGGTTTATATTGCTGAATGGATGGAAACTGTCCCCATCTTGCAACACTACAAACATTTTTAACCATATACTATCAAGAGAAACAGACACACAAAATTGCTTCACCAATGCACATGTTTAATACCTTACAGGGCTGTATTCACATGAATGTTCCACTTAAGCTCTGTGCAGTTTAACTTTGTAATTGAGTGTTGAAGCCCTGTGCAAATGTTATTTTAAGCAAGTGAAAACTTTCTCTCACAGTAGCTCAGTCCAATTAGCAGTTTCTTGCTGCTGCTGCTGCTGCCACAAATGCTGCAAACACCCACTGCACTCCCAGTAAAGGGCATCTTTAAAAAGAAAAGTAGAGCAACGAATGAACAGAAAACCAAATATCCAGTGTTGATAACAACCCCCTTCACTTTTTGCAGGTCAGTCAGATGTTCTTCTCCAACACAGACTCCAGAGTTAATCTTCTACTCACTTACAAAACGCTTCCACAAGCATTTTCTACCGTAGAGGCACGTGAAATGGGGGGGAAAAAAGCAATCTTCTAATACCCCTGCAGTGGAAACACGGCAGCAGCAGAAACTTGGAGGCACATCAGGTGCAGCGTAAAGGTTACCGGAGAGGAGCTTTCACACAGACACCCTTGAGAAACAACATAAAGAAAACCCTGTGGTCTTTCTAATGCCATCAGGACCTGTGGCTGCTGTACGTTGCTGCTGCTGGAGAAGCGGCTCGTCTAATGAAGCTCCTTGAAACATCAAAGGCACAATAAAGGATTACGTGTGAATGGACGCAGCCTCACATCCATTCATCCTTGTGGACTTATTATCAGAGAAGACACTTCTGCCCTCATTGTTTGGTCTCATTTCCACTTGTATTCTCTGCTTTTCCACATTTCCAATTTGCTGATTGTTGCTCGTATAATGAAAATCAAAGCAGCAGCAGTGTGTGTGCGTATATGCTGTGAGGGCTGAACTGAAAAAATGATGGGTGATACCGCACATCACTCCCACCATGTTAATTTGATGCCACCATATGCTGATCCTTTCAGGCACCGGCGCTGATTAAATGATTTGGCGTTTATCCGATGAAGAAGTAAAAGTTTGTGCGCCGTTCTTCATGTGGCGGCGCGCTATCCGTCTCCCAACCGCGATAATCAAATATCTATTCAAAGTGGAGCAGAAGCAAGCTCATTAGCAGAAGTGTAGACACTGAGCTGTGGGTTTTGTTCACGAGGATCAATGTATTAATGCAGCAAACCTTGAATTACGGGGAGAAATTAAACCACACACGTACAAACAACAGTGTACACACCAACACACGGTTTGTACGGTTATGTTAATGTCCCAGCAGAATACACACACAACTACTTGATTGGCCTCGAGGGACGTAATATCTACGCTTTAATTTCAGATAGGGAGCATATCCTGTTACAAGCCATTACAAGAGTTTAATGCCAGGCGCCGTGGTTGGAGTCGGTGTTTGTTATGATCTCGCTTCATATCCTCACCGCTCAGAATGGAGCCGTGTTGGAGATGAGATGAAGAGATTCCTGCTATTTGGGTTACAGCTCCTGTCTTGCAGAATTTATTCATGTAATAAAAAATGTGTGCAGTTGAAAAATAACTTCGGTGGTTATGTTTTTTTCTTCCGTTGAGCCTGATTCAGAAGTAGGAGTTAAAAAAAAAGTTAGGGTTAGGGTTAGCGTGGATTTAACTAATTGCTTCTCCCTCTGGGTCAAAGTGTAATACGCGTAACCTTTTTCTTTTCCTTTTTCGTACGGATGCACTCTCCTGCTGGACGGACACGTTGGTTTCCTGCCCTGACTCCGGACTCGTGTTCAGACTCTTGCCAGTCAAAGAACAGAGTTGCTCGCGGCTCGGATGTTTGTTGGGTGATTTTATGTTATTCTTTTTGATACAGACAAAAACATGCCAAAGAAACCCTGTCAGGTCATTACTCATCCTGCAGCTTACTGCGGCAGAAATAGAAAGTGAGAGATGTGCCAGTCGAGAGATGCCAGAGGTGCAAGTGCACATATCCGTTATTGAAGTAAAAGCACAGACGGCAATGATGAAGCGAATTTGATTATGAATAAAGTTTTGCAAATTCGAAATCTTCCCAACAACAGCAACAGCATCAGCCCACTTAGGTGATAACAAGAAAGAACAAAAGTCTTAAGGCCGTTCCCTAAATTGGAATTGGAAACCAAAAGTGACCAGTTCAAATACAAACAATGATACAAAGACATGAACGTTGGTCAATCAGGAAACAGATTTATTTATTATAGGAGACACAGAAAAATATCCTCCTGCCAATAGATCAGAAAACGCTTCTATATGTTGCTCTAGTGGTCATCGACAAGAATGGATTTCATTGGAGGACTTGTTATGAAAACAGACAAACCAGACACAGGGAAGTGGTTCTTTAATCTTCTAAGATGTGCCTATATTTTATTTATTAGAAATGTTTTTATTAAAGTTGAGTAAAATCCTTCAAAATGGTAAATAGTTGCATAATATGCGTGTACGTAGTTTATTTCCCTGTTGAATTCACTTCACTGTTTCAGATAAAAGTGCCTCAAACCAGTAGAACCAGTGGAGAAACATATTTTAAAATGTAAAAATGCCCTGTGGCTTGGTCCCACCATGTGTTTCAGCTGTAGGACACACTGATAAATGCTGCGTTCAGGGGGGACGATGTTCATTTGTGACATCCTCATTTCATATTCTCACCAGTTGGGCTCTCCTCGGCTTTTTGGAGGTGTAATATAGACCTGCCAAATCAGCGGTAGCCCCATTACTCATCCCCCTCTGCGCTGTCTCCTGGCTTGTGCTCCGGCGCTAATGCAGATTACAGGGATATATGAGGGCTATTTTGTTCGCTGCAGGGTGGAAACGATCACAGGCAGCCCCCATCCCTCTCTGATGCACGGCTCTACATCTGTTCCCCCCCCCCTTACGAGAGCCTATCTGGAGATCCATCAGAGTTGCGGCCCTTATCAGATCCGCGGCTGCTGCATCTATCGCCCATCAATTATAGATGCTATGTGTAAAAAGAATTGGGTCACTCTATCAACACTCGCCGGGGATCCTCAGAGACATTGTTTGGTTAAGTGATTAGCAGGGGTTGACTTTTGATGCAGTTTGTGTGAGTTAGAGCTACATGGTATATTTATGATACATGGGTGTAGACACAGTGAAGGAGGATAAACTTTCTTTGTGAACAAAAGAAATAAGTGAAAAGTGGGCGATTAATCACAAGTATCCTCTCTTCTTTTCTGTGATCCTTCAAACCCTTTCAGTGGCCTGTGTTGTGAGCTTTGTGCAGGTGTTAATCTTCATAATCGATACATCTATTCTTTTTCTTCTGTCTCCCCGGTACCAGACAATCCGAGGTGATAAATGAGCCAAGCCGCGTCATTCGCAGGCGAAAATTAAATTCCATTTCCAACTTGCTCCCTGACAGAGAACACAGACGTATTAGTAAAAATCTCTATTCATTCCGTGACCGGGACGCGTCCGAGAAAACCCTGCACGTTTAATCTCTTATGCAAGTCGCCCCTCATCTGCGGGGTAAATAGACCATTCATCATATTACTGGGCTTTTACAGCTATGAGTGTTTGAGCGATCTGTCTCTCAAGCAGCCTCACTCCCCGGCAGCCCCATCAATCATTTTTCAATGAAGATGTCACAGCTCATTGTGTGGAGTGTTATCCCAAACAATTTTCATGATAAATCAAAGGCTAAACCTTCATTTTTGTTGTTGTTTCAGTTGCTCCTCTCTCCAAAATGCCTCCTTTTTACACAGGACGTATTTCACTCGTGTTCTTCAAGGTTTTAATGCCCGACTGTCAGCAGTTTTCCCCCTGAATGGATATATGAGCAGGTGCAGGAATGCGTGGGTGGGCTCGCTGTTAACTTATGTAAAACCGCACAAGTCATCAAGAAGTAGCTGCTGCTCAACAAGGGACATAATTGGTTTGTGGTTAATGGCTGTGAAGCTGCAGGTTGTGGGTGTGTCTGCGGGAAGAAGGAAGAGTGACGGCTGGAGCTGTAAGCGCCACCCAGACGTTTCTTCCAGGGTGCGCTTGTTATTGGAGGGACTCATCAAACAAAAGATAATGACCCTTGATTCAGTAATGAAGCCGTGAGATTGACTCATTAAATACAGCAAACAGCCGCAGCGGAGGTTCTCCCTTCTCTCCAGATTGAACTTGTGGTCTCCAACCTCACGTCTTCTCTCTCCTGTCGTTTGTGTTTTTTATCGCAGGATCCGTCAGGAGCTGCTGCAGAGACCTGAAACACCGGGAGCCTCGATGCACCTGACGTCCACTTTCAACTGAGACGAGGATTTGTTTCAGGAAACACAGAGAGTAGACAAAAGGCAGGAACACGACAATCCATACATCACACTCACGTTAATCCTCAACAATATACTTTCTATTTAAGTCTTTCTGACATTTTTCTCTTCAACAAGGCTCTGGTTTCCTCTAAGTGCAGGAGTTTGCAGATTATAATATTAGTTATAATGTGTAAGTACTGCAGTAATGGAAGACATTTTTAAATTCTGTCCATCTTAAAGTACAATATCATCAAAGTACAAGTACCCATTGAAGGGGTATTTAGAACGTTCACTCAAGTTAAAAGGTAGCAATACTTCAAAAAATAAATACTCCATTACAAGTTGGTTCTTCCTCAGGAAAAAAGTATACAAGTGTCCCCAGAATAATGCACTTAAAGTATCAAAGTTAAAAGTTTTATAACGTCACTCTATATATATATATATCGCATATAACTTACTGGATAGTGATTTAAACAACTTGATTTACAGGGTAGAGCAATCTATAGTAATTATTAATATGACAGTGTTGGAGAAAGTACTTTGCTTAAGTTTTAGTTTATTGCGTTTCATTTCAGTGTGATCCAAAAACAAAACACTTAGTAGACATAAAATCTAATATCAAAAGCAGAAGTGCATTATAATGGCCTGTGTGATGCATTATTTATTATTATTGATGCATAATGTTGGCGCTGGTGGAGGGCGAAGGACACTTGAACTACCTGTTCAACACTTTTGGGGAGTTTAGGTCATAAAAATGCATCATATTTATGAGAAAATCTTTAATTTATGTATGCAACATTTTAATCACCGTACCACGGAGTAATGACAGCTGCAAAATAGATGTGTCGAAGCCAAACATTTTCATATTTGACTTTAAAGAACAAAGGAACTGAAGATTGAGCTTGTAAAGCAAAGTCCAGGCACCTCGAGACTGCCGGTGCCATAATTTGCTTTGAGTTACTATACATAGACCAGAAATAACTTGATTACACTGAATTATCTGCAGGTTAATATTGGAGCAGCAGCACACAGGCCGCTCTAATAATGTTAAATGTGTATATACACAATGGCCTCTTTTATCAAGCTGCAACCTCTACACTCATGAACCCGGGCGTTTGGAAACTCAGCCTTTTTTTAGTCTGATTACCGGTAGTGAAATTAAATGTAATCTGTTGCCTCACCACTCACGCCTCTTCTCACGAGGCCTAACAGGATTTGCGATATTCCTCTGCTCCATTCTTCGGTATGTCAGCCTCCTCCTCCTCCTCCTCCTCCTCCTCATCCTCCTCCTCCTCATCCTCCTCCTCCTCCTCCTCCTCCTCCTCCTCCTCCTCCTCCTCCTCCTCCTCCTCCTCCTCCTCCTCCTCCTCCTCCAGTGCACCACAGTTATTAAACTTGTATAAGATCATTAGCATACAAAGCAGGAAAACCTACCGCGGCGGAGTCATACATATTTATCTGGACCGTGGCTGACTTGTGCGTGCACGCTCTCGTACTGTAACCCCTCTCACACACAGGCGCTCTCCTGTGGGAGGGCTGGGACTGTGAAGTGGATATTAGTGGGAGCACGTCGAGTTGTTTTTTTTAAAGGATGAGGTATTTATTTGTGTAACATCTGAAGGAACACGAGCTCGCGTGCGCCTTGAACCGAACGCGAGATGGAAGGAAATGCCCTCGTGTGGAAGCAGCAGCTGGAGTTTGGTTAGGTTCATCAGAGCAGTTTGCTTCGAGCACATCAAACACAGTTTACACACACAGATGAATTTGAGTCGAGTAATGCCTGAATTAAATATTCATCTGCCGCACAGAAGCTCATAATCAAACAGAGTTAGTCAAACAGAGAGCGTCACCTGTGGGTTACCTCTGCCTCCTCCGTGACTGAGGAATCAGTTCCCTTCTTTTCCAATCTCTCCCCAACCACGCCATCCCCATCGCTTTCTCTCTCTCTCTCTCTCTCTCTCTCTGTCTCCGCACTTCCCTTCTTTTTCTCCTCAACCAATTCTGGCTGAGAGCGCAGCCCCTCCTTTTTTAATTTTTCCCGGCAAACGTGGACTCCTCTGTTAACGTTCCTTTTCTCCTTCCTCCTCCTGCTCCTGCTCCTCCTCCTCCTCCTCCTCCCTCCTGTGAGATTGCTGTCGTGTCTTATGGCTTTTTATTCCTACGTGATGGTAGATGGGTTCATGTAGGAGTAGAAGCCACTAAACACGCGGTGAGAGCTCAACGTGCTGTGAGCTTCCTGTGGACGCGACAGCCACCATGTTCTGGCCATTATCAATAATATGTACCCAGTATAAATACAATGGTAAAGGACATGGTTTCATGCTGGGACGTCACTGTTTCTGGTTATATTTTTAGAACAGATCTGTAAAAAATCGTTTGAAATGAATTTATGCTGTACTTAATTGAACCATTGGTTGTACTGGAAGTCTGGAGACATCAATCAGACCAAATCTTAAGCTATGAACAGACCTAGTTTTCCCACCTGCATTTTCATTTCCTTTGCCCCGGGGTCGTTGAAACAAAAACTGGAGCTGGAAAGATCTCGAAATAGAGATCAGGAGGAAAAGATGTCACCAAGGAAGAGAAGCAAATCTCAGAGGTAGGTCATCAGTGCTGTTTAACAATGTGCAGAAGAGAAGAAGAAGATGAGAACATGCTGGACACCAGTATCTCCCACGTGCTATGATGTGACTTGTGTAGCGCCTCAGATAATATGTCAAATGAAAAATAACTCCTGTTTCTCATGTTATTTGTGAAAACCTCCAAAATCTCAATAGCTAAGCAAAGCGACCTGGTTAAATATCTGAATTTCCATCAACCTACAAAGTAAAGTTCAGTTTGACAAAGCTAACATGAACACGATGAAATGTCATGAAGGACTCCAAGTGAGATGCAAAACTCTTGTGCTACAGGAGGACGTGGAGAGGTCTCATCCATCTTTATATGCCGATTATAAAAGAGGAGATCACAAGTTATCACAATGCTTTATCTAATTTAAATGTTCCATATGTTTTCTATTTGCCTTTATGAAGACTGGGACCTGGCCTCGAGTATTGCAGATGTTGCTGTATTATTCATCAAAGCTCATTTTGCTCACAGGCCACTCGGCTGGTTCCTCATTTGAGAAATCATGCAGGACTGAGAGGTTTAATTATTCTCTTAACCTTTCTGATAATGAAGAGGTTTGGTCACAACATGGATATGAATCTCTGGATATGAATTCCATAACAGCCCTCTCGAATAATTGAGATATTTCCGTCTGGACCGAGCGGCATCACCGACCCTGAAGCGGCGCTGCTAGCAAATTGAAAAGTCTCTCAGTTGGAGATTCAGGGTTTTGCACTGGGCAGTAATGAATTTTTTATTTTTTGGTTCATTCAGCATTTTGCTTCGTTTTTTTTTGGGACATTTGCTTTACTCCGTGAGACTTCTCTACCCTTTTTTAAATCTTTTAGCACCAGCACTGGAAACTTTCCTGCGCTCAGTGCGAACCCCCTTAAATAACCCGTCCTCTCACAAATGAGATCCAGGACATTGCGGCCACCTCAAGATGACTAATCATGGTGCTTATCAGCCGCCCGAGCCGAACTTAGTGTCAGCCAATTAAGCGAGAAAATTCAAATGATCCTGTTCCTGTTGGGTCCAGATGGGAGCCGGGGGGGTTTGGGTTTAAATGTCAACCTTCTGTTTGTGTTGCTGCAAAATAAGGCCGCTCACTGTCACTCTCTCTCCTCCCGAGCACAATGTGAATAAAACCCAAAAGGGGTTCAGAAACCACAACCTGAAGTATCAATCCCTGGATACAACAAGAAATCGGATACACAACTCGCAATTGTGTGACATTTCATTTCTGCACCAGTGTGAGGTGGGTAATTATTCAAGATGAAATTGCGATAGATAAAGTCTGCTGAGGTTTTTAATGATTTATTCACGACTGCAAGTTGTTGTGATCTAATATTCAGTGGGTGGGGACGGAAAGTTTCTCGTGCTTGCATTATCAGTTTAATTTATTTCGCAGGTTCACACATCCTACGTAGTTTTTTTTCTTTCTCTGCTTTATAGAGGGATGGGAAAGTCTGAGAGAATAGCAGAGCAGGGGGAAACACATTAGCGGAGGCTGAGAGAGGAGTCGATCCTGGACCAGCGGGGGGTCCATGGGAATCTAAATGTGCGAATCCACCATCGTGGCGTCTGTGTGGGGAAGGGCGTGCATTATTTAAAGCGTGTGAAGCAGAAGCGTTGTTTTTAGAATAGATTGCCGGCATCCCTTGTTCCTGCCGGAGGGCGTGTTCGCCTTCTCCTCGTGCCGGGATCCGACTGAGCCGTAGACCTCACATTTCCCAAATGTCAGAATGTTCAATGAAATAAGACGACAGCTCCTCGTTTTCACATCTGACAGCTGTGCATTTTTTTTTAATTATGCTTCCACGAGTCCTGAGGTTCCGATCGAGTTTTACAAGGTCACATATTTCCTCACGTCCAGGGTGGAAACATGGAAATCATCAGGACCCTGAGTAATGAGATTTTTCGTCTGACAGCCGCAATAAGGTGTTGTGTTTGTGTACAGTGGGTTTAATGTACGAGTTGTTGTGCTACTGTATCCGCCCCCCCTCAGGACACACTTTGATTTTTCCTGTAATAAATAATGCTCTTTTGTGTTCGGTGCTTCATTTGTTCCCTGTTGTAACATCAGTGCTGCTCAATAAATTATGAATCACGCCTGTTCAACCTGCTGCACATCTCGTGTTTCATTTCCCTGTCAGACTCTCTGTTACTTGTTGTTTTTCAAATGCACAGCACAAACACACACACACACACACACACAAACACACAGAGACTGTCTCCAGTTTTACAAGAGGTATTTTTGTTTGCAAGTCAAGCTGTTGAATTCAAATCTCAAATTCAGATTAAAGACGAAACAAGATGGAGACCTTTGAAGGTTGCATTTGAAGACCGATTTAATCACAGCGGCACAGCTAGACCCATTTCGAAAGGAAGCTTCTAATGCTGCTGACAAATGTCTCTTTTAAACCGAGAGCAACAAAGGCTCCAACGGCCCAGGCCCAACCTTACCCAGGTTTCATCACACTTCCCCAACAAACTGTTTTTCAAAGAGGAAAACCAAACAGTACACATATTGAAAAATCAAGAGGTATTACATTGTTTTCCAACGTCGTGTCAGCTCTGTTGCGAGGCAGGAGGGAGGAGCTGGTGACGCCGATCATGGAAATCCTCTGCAGACAACATCTCATCTCGGTTACGCCTTAGTAGTCCAAGCAGACTGCTCCCCCTGTGGGCTGGGTATAGATCCTGTCCTCCGAAAGCTGCAGCCCCCAAATGGAGGCACGGCTATTGTGTGCATAACATGAAACTAAATGAGCAGAAGAAACATTGAATGAACAGAAGTAGAGCTGTAGAGACATGTCAAGTTATAAGTATAAATTTAGCCGAAAAGCTTTTGTACATTGTATTTGCTTTATAAATAAGTCGACAATAGACATAAATTGCTCTAATTCCAAATAAACTACCAAACAGTTTTGCTGAGTTATTGCTTAAGTTCCTCAGTGCATGTAAATCTGCTGTAAGCCATGAAATTGCCATATGTAACGCCACAATTGCAGAATGATTCATTAGAAATGAAGATATCAGTCTCTCTGGAGGATTGTTTAGGGGGAACCTCTGAAGCAGGGGATGTGTTGCAGGGGCACAGCGGGGGTCCTCCACTCTCTTTCTCCCTGAGACTCGGGCAGTAGATCTCGCCTACACACACCAGCTGGCTGTTGTCTGGTGGGAATCGCCTCATCCATCTTTTTATCCATCGCCCTTTCTTTTTTTTTGTCTTCTTTCTGATGAAATCAGAGGAAATCCACGAGCAGCCGAAGGCGGACCACACATCCTTCTCTCTTCCTCCCTCTCACTTCTTCTCTGTTTAATAATTCTCAGTGATGGGCCTCTCTCCTTTGAGCACTGGCACCACTCCTCATTCCAATTAGCGAAAAGCAAAGAGGCCCCCTTGTTTGTCGGCACGCAAGTAGTAATTGGATAATCCCTGAAATTTGGGCGAGGGCACAAAAGGGAATCTGTAATTAAACCGGAGTGTCTGTCAAATATTGACACAGATGAGTCCTGCAAAGCACAGATACAGAGGATGAGTCGACGCTGTTGTGCAGGTTTTCTTTCAAATCTCACAAAGGTTCACGCACCAGAGCAAAATATGACATATTTGTCATGAGGCTTAGCCACCAGAATAAGATGAAAAGTCAAATCCATACTAACATGAATATTGTTTTGCATAAGCCCTGTGTCTAGTTCGCTTTAAATCCACGTTGACTCCTCGTGTCTTATTCATGTGCGTGCCCCTTGGTGAGGGAGGGAGGCTCACTTCACCATGCTGCAGCTCTGAGACCGACTCGCCAGGTCGGGGAGGGTTTCATGAAAAGAGCAAGTGTTGCAAGCGAGTGTCGGTAGCCACAGAATCTGCAGATGATCCCCAAAATGGTGAAATGTGTCAGAAATCACCACGAGGGGAAATTCGTATATCAAAGCTGCTATCAGACATCACAAAGAATCGAGCTCTGGCATTTTTCTTTTTCATATGAAGAACGCAGCAGGAGATTGTCCGAGTCAGACGGAGACGCAAGAGACATATAATGATTTCGCATCTGCATCGAACTTGTCTACTTGTGTGGCTCCTCTTCTTCATCCTGGGATATCTGTATACTCCCAGTTTCTTCCAGTCTGTTGTTTGGTTATCGACATCTAAATTCTCATATACAACTCCTTCGTACAACTTCAGGAAAATGTCCAGACCTCAGCAAATGTCTAAGCTCCAACTTGACCAACCGACCTTTGGATCCACTGTAAAAAGCTAAATGTGGCCTGCAGCTCGAGTCCTCGTCTTCCAGCCTCTTAATGATGAAGGTTCAGTCGCCTTCCCAGAAGCCTACCTGGCATATTTTCTCTTTCTAAGCGATCTCCGCTCACTGTGTGACCTGCGTACGTCCCGTTGTGACAACCTTTTTGCTGAGTTTGCACACATTTCTCCTCGCGTCTCACTAAAACCCATCACAAGACGTCTCCTCTCGGCGTCCACTTAATGAGAGTGCAGCGTCAGCGTTTTGGCTGCAAATTACGGTGCTTAAGACTCTTTAATGATATGTTAATGGCTTGGCTGTATTACCTCTCAGCGGCCCAAACAACATTAAATACCCCGCGGCTGATTAATCGGCCTCCACCAAAAAATGCCCAATTAGGGGGAAAATGTTTGAATTGAGGTCCGCCGACAACTTTGGAGCAAAATATACACACAAAGACGTTCAACCAGATATTGTGCATAAAAGAGTTGATCACTGCTGCTTTGAGATCAATTCCCTCCAGTTTTACACTGAAAACCTCTGATTGTTTCCTATATTTTAGACACAGGTACCTAACCTTTAGAGAGACTTACTTTGCTCAAGGGCACGGCGCCAAAACACACAGCTGTCTGATGAACAGTGGGTGTCATGGGGGTCAAACCTGTGACCCTCCCAGTTGTGTAACGCTCTGTCCAAGCAGCAGGCCGCCCTGCCTACTCACGGCTGCTGCTGCGTCTGCATCAAAGTCAGAGAAACACAGAGACGCTGTTAGAACATCCCACATCACTCGTTGGGTCTGTTTTCTTTGGCTGGTCTTGAATCCTTGCAGAGGATATTGGTGTTAATTGTGGTCAAATGAACAATATGGCTCCTGACAAAGAGGGACATTTTAATATCATCAAAGCCAAGCGACATCCTCCGCAATTTCGTTTAGAAGTGATCCAATTAAAAAGCTAAACGCCAAGCGGTGACAAAATGGTGTCCGTGGAGGAGAGACGATCCCATGTCCCATCAGCACAACAACATAACAAACACAAAGAGGTGCAGCAGAAGGAGGAACAACAGTCAAGCGGTGATGAGTGCATTTTGTCTCGTAATGCGTTTAATCAGAGCTCTCACAGTTGTGGACACTTTGGGTGACCTCCTATAAATCTTTCACTGCAGAGTCTAAGGTTGCGGGGATAAATAAAGTTGAAAAGCTGTTTAGATCCACTCATGTCGTCCATCTTTATCCACAGAGGTGATCTTGAAACATGAAACCATCTGAGAGAGAAGAGGCTACCACATGTTAGAGGTTCTGTTCGGGGACCTCAGGGGAAAAGGTCTTATTGGAATTTGCTGTTTCCAGTGTGTCAGTTTGTTTGATGTAATCTGATGTGACACAGTCTCACAGGCAGGTCATAACCACAATATTAGCACTTAGTCAATTTTGTGGTGCAACTTCCCAAAATCTAATTTGCACATGATCAAATTACCAAAACGAAGACAACCGATTTAATGAACGTGGGGCTTTTGGGGCCCCTGGAGGTCGGGGGGCCACTTTGCCTGTTTGATTATCCATCTCTGGATTCTCTTTCTTTTCCCCTCATCAAACCACAGAGAGCTCCCACAGGCCAGGCTGGAGAAACGGGGCGCTGGCCTGAGAAGAACTCATGAACTTTCGGTCCGGATGCAGATCAGGAGGCAGATCCCCGATTTTTCTTTCACTTTATTTAACTATGTTTAATGCAAACTAAATCCCAGAGCATATCAGACCTCCTCCGTTTTTCTTTTACATTTGAACTATAAGAACTAGACAATAATGTGTAGAGGTTTGCGCTCTACTAGTTGTACATGGAAAAACACACACAACAAACCCCTACAGCATCACTACATCATCTGCCTCCCACTGTAGTGTTTGCACATGTTCCTCAGTGAAAGTCTTCAGGTGGTTGTATCTGCAGCACCACTGGTAACAGCTCTAGCGCTGGTAAAAGCGACAATTTAAAAAGTGTAATCATGTCTTTGACTAATAACAACCTTTATGGCTATCGCTACTTGGAATAGAGCGAGCTGTCATCATCGTTTCCTCCACCATGAAAGCCTCTTTCAGACGGCAGGTCGGCGCTTTGAGCTCCATCTTGTCTCGTCTCTTATCACCTCTCATCAGCCCGAGGAGGTGAAAGAGGTGAGAGGAGGGTGTAACGGGGGGGGGAGGCTGCTCATCCGAGAGGCAGCATCCTTATCAAAGGGCCCCGGTGCTGAGGCAGGGCTAAAAATAGAAACAGGCGGGAGATTGGCATCGATTTCTGCAGGCCCTGACGGCCCCGATTGACAGCAGCAGCGAGGCGGCGTCGGGGCCTGTTGAGCCATCGAGGGAATCCGCCAGACTGCCTATGATGAGATGAGATGGGAAGATAACTTCTGACAAGCCCTCCACCCGCCACCCATCTCTAATCACCCCCTACACACACACACACACACACACACACATACACACGCTGAGAGAAAAAGTAATTACCGCATGCATGCACCTGCACAGGGCACACACACACACACACTCTTGCTGCCCCCCCTGAGCAAGTAATGGACTTTGGCTGGCTGAGCATCCACCTGTCCACGGCCTCCTGCCAAGTCAAAGCTCAGGCGCTAACACTCATACAAAGTACCTGTGGACGTCCCCACGCAGCCACCGGTCCCCGTCCTCCGGGGTCATCTCACTGAATTACCTTCCATCAGTAAGTCGTGTCTAATGTCCACCACGAGAGCTGCCTTTGTTTTACTGCTGCAAATTGAACTCCACTAAGTGACGGCTGTTATTACACTGTCGGCCGGGCGGCACTTGGAATTTTGTCATCTCGCTGCTAGTGTTAGTCGAGCGGATGAATTTTAGCAGATGGTTATTAATATTTTAGTGGGATGTCCACGTGAAAATAACAAGTTTATCTTCCTCCTACTTTTAAACTTGATTATTTGTTTGCTATTAGTCTCTTTTATCCTTTTCTTTTGCGATTCATTTCAATGGATCTATCTAATATTTATCTGCTGTCCTCGATTGTGCATTTTTTATAATATAATTTGCTCTCACTGTTATAAATTCTATTATATGTATTTGCTTGCTGTCTTTGGATGTTTCGTAATCTTGTTTTTATTTATCCACAATTATTATTTAATCACTTGTTGGACATTTTGAAAGACCAGGGTTTACGCTGGGACCTATGAAGTCTTGAATACAAGGGTTAATATTCCTTTCTAGGTCTCAAAGACATTTATATTTATCTTAATTATGTCAAAATATGTTCAACGTTACTGACTCATGCTTTAATGTGTGATGTCTCTGTGTGTTATCGATCTTTCTCAACGATACAGATATGAGCACGTTGTAAAAACTACAAACAAGACCAACATGCATTTGAGAACTACTGTCTCATTCTGTATTTTGCGAGATAACATGGATTTTGAGGATTGGCCTATTTACTAGGCTACTTCACCTTATCCTCAATTATGGGGAGGTGTGAATTATTCTGGAACTCGAGTATATTTTCATAAATCTCTTACTTGACAAAGGTCTTAAATTTGATTAATTGTGGTCTTACTTGTTGATGAGTCCACCAGCGCCTCTGAATCAATTCAATTCATGCTTCTCCTCGTTGCTAGCTGTGTCCATTCTTTATGCTAAGCTAACTGTCCCCTGGCCCCAGCTTCACATTGAGTCAGATATAAAAATGGTAACAATCTGCTCATCTAACTCTTGTGGAGAAAGTTTATTTCACAAAATGTCAAACCTCCTCTGGGATTAAGGGCTTCTGAACTTTAATGCAAAAGAGTCAGAGCCATAGCCAGGCTTTAGAAAGATTAAAATCCCCCCAAGTTTTATTTAAATGGAGTAATTATGTCAGGCAAAGTTTCCCCTATAATTAGAGTGTAGAATCAAGTTTGGCTTTCGAGGGAATGTCTTTAGGAGTTAAAGCTTCAGGACGTGAAAACAATGTGCAGCACATTCAATTCTGCTCTTAATATTGGAGAAAGAAAACTTTGTTTAACTACTTTTGGTGCAAAGTGATCACATTACAATGAATTTAGTGTAGGGAAAGTTTAAATGTAGAATTCAAACTTCTGCTTCTGAGGATGTGAGCTCAGGCTCAGTTTACAGTTAGTGGGTTGAATTTGTGTCTGATTGCTGGTTGTACATTAAATTGCCCTTGAAGGATAATAAAGGTTTTCTTTTATGGACAAATTTAGTTAATCACAAGCTGCACAAACCAAGCAAGAGCAGCAGATGAACCCAGCAGCCAGCAGGGGGCAGCGTCAGGACATCACATGGAAAGAAGCAGCAGCAGATTGCTTGGAAATGAAGCAGCAAGGTGGTCGTTCTCCAGCCAGAAGGTTGGCGGTTCGATTCCCACTCTTACCAATCTTCATGCAGACCTGATACTGAAACCCTAATATTGGCAGGATTTCAACTACCTATCCATTGCAAAATGTCTCACACTACAGCCATTTTACCACGCCCATTGGAAATTCCTCCAGAATACGTACTACAGTTATGTAACAAAAGATAGAACAGTAATAATAATAACTTTAAATATACAGTGACAGAGTAAAATATTAATTTAAAGAGCTTTTTCACAAATGAACAAAAAGTTCAATCAAAATCGAGGAAAGAGATCTAGTAATGATGAAGATGTATTTTCATTTGGGACTGTTGTTCACTCTCTCTCACTTCCTTTCTCTGTCGCATCATAAAACCTTCTACTTCAGCCCAAATAATCATCATTAAAATCTGGAAGTTGAACTCATAATTAGGTGATTTGCAGCAATCTGCCACGGGATCCTCCTCCTGTGAGAACTGCCACAGAGACAATGACTCTGGGCTCCTCCTCATTAGAAACTCATTGAAATTTATGAGTGGCTGTTATGAATTACTGAGACCTGTTTCCTGGGAGCGATGCCATGAGGAAAGTGTAGGCAAAGTGAATTCACAAGCCCCTTCAGAGGTGGGTTTGATAGTGTTTCACTGGAATATAACACGGTGTGGGGCTCCCTCTGCTGGTTAATGCTGTACACATCAAGTGGGGACTGTTGAGGAAGCAGTAACAGGTGACAATAACTAGGTTTTAAGTCTCCTCCCTTATATCGATATGTAGCTGTTATTTTATGAGTCACAACATATATACTAATACATTATATTCAACATTCACAGATGTTTATGTCACTTATTACCACTGACTACACTGTAAAGGCTGAAACCCGAACCAGATATTTCCTATGTCTTCCTCTTTGCAAGTTTGTTGTTTTCTTTTGACCCTGTTTGTCATTACACTCAATGGGATCTGCTGTCATTTGGAAAATTCATGAGTAAGAAAACCCACAAAAATGTGATTACTTTTGAAATGTATAACTTGTGACAGATAAGGAACATACTGCCTCCTCTCATACCCATGTGCCATGTCTTGAATCACACACTACATTCAACTCAGTATGAATATTCAATACAAGTTTATTGCCAACATTTTCTTACAATCACTGCATGTGTCCATGGCCCAGGACTAATTTCAATGTCTGTTTCTTTGCTCAATTTTTGATTCAATTTATTTGTTCATTTTTCAGTAAACCCAACGTCCACATTCACTTTGGAGAGCTTCTGTCTGTGATGAAATTTCTCAAACAAATGTTATAATATAATTATTAATATTGTACTTTTAGTTATCCCCCTAGCATTAGAATGCATTTCTTATTTTATTTAATATTTTTGTAAAACTTTTTGTGCGTTGATGCAGTTGTAATCTCTGTCATGAGTAATAAAGACGCTGTAGCTGGTTTGACTGGTTTCCAGAACTGAGAAAATTATGAGTCAAATATTTCCTGAATTCCACGGCGGGGTCTCTGGGTCATGTTGTTGTTACAGCTGATGGGACACCTCAACTCAATTTAGGGTCAAAATGATTTTGAGGTGGTAAAATGCTTAAATATTAAAGATTGAAAATGTTTAGAAAGTTTGCAATAAATGGCTTCAGGGTTGATTCAGAGGAAGGAGATTTTCACAAAGTCTTAATGAAACTGTGGCTCGATTTGAGGAAAAAGAAATGTAAGTTAGACATTTACAAATCTGTGTTAAGGATCAGGTAACTGAAAACCCCCATCTACTGAGTTGGTGCACCATTCCTAGAGGTACTGCAATACAAGGTGAAACAAAAGCCTAATACCAGACTAATGGATATAATAGGTCAATGAGTTATTTTTGTGTTACAGTCAAAGTTGAGGGGTGTGGCTTATTGTTGCATCAGAGTTTCCACTGATCTATTAGTCCCATTATATTCCTTTAACCCCCATTTGCTACAATTCCTCTAATCCCCCTTTACTACAATTCCTTTAACCCCCTTTACTTCAATTCCTCTAACCCCATTTGCTTCAATTCCTTTAATCCCCCTTAGCTACAATTCCTTTAATCCCCTTTACTTCAATTCCTCTAACCCCATTTGCTTCAATTCCTCTAACCCCCTTAGCTTCAATTCCTTTAATCCCCTTTGCTACAATTCCTTTAATCCCCTTTGCTTCAATTCCTTTAACCCCCTTTGACTCAATTCCTAGTACCCCCTTCGCTTCCTTGAAGAATCAGTCAGCAACAACCAGCCACTTTCATTGAAAACACACTTCAAACAGCGAAAACAACAATCACAATGGAGTTCATTCAGAAAGTTACACAAATGGACATCAATGAAGAGACTGTCCGCCCATACTTTGACAACTTTTTCACGAAGCTCACTGCAGAGCAGGGGGAGATGTTGAGGTCATGCACACCAGATGACAGTACAACATTTATGTTGGCAGAACTTCTGCTAAACTTAATGACGTTTGTTTCGACTGCCATTGTAAGGCGACGTCCCCGTTCACCCGTGTCTGAGGATGAAGTTCGGTCCATTGTTGGAGACACACTCAACAACCGTTTTTCACCAGGCAGCACAACAACGTCTGAGAGTTTGGATAAGCTCACAGACTTGGTTGTAGAGGAGGTGACGGAGACTATCAACTCCACCTTGTCTGCAAGTTCCACCTGTGTGAGCTCTGACAAGCTCCTACCAACCCGCCTCATTAACTCTGCGAAAGTCCAGGAGATGATTTGTTTTGCCTGCGAGTCGCTCAAGACACACGGACGAATCAAGCGATTGGTCAAGTGTCAATCGCGCAATCAAAGTCGGGCCATCTTCTCGAAGGACCCTTCAGATGTTCCCTTTCTGGGGTCTAGGGCTTTTTCAAGCTCCTACTCCTCACGAGAAAGCTCTAAGTCAGGAAGTTCCTCAGAGGGAGGTTCAACGGCTAGCAGTCCGGACAGTGTGAAGAGGCTTGCCCAGGAATCCATCAACAGTAGTTTGACTGACATCGCAGACTTCTTTAAGGAGTTCAAAGACTGCCTCTCTTTTAACTCATCATTTTCTCCAGATATAGATATGGCTTTAGATGAAATAATTGAGTCAATCAGTGAGGAGAGCAAAAATGTAAAGGAATCTCCAGAGCCAAACCTCTCAAACGGAATGAGAAAGATCAATAGGCTTTTCATGAAGACTTTTGCCACAGCAGGGACGCTCCAAATACTATCACAGGTCGGGAAAAAATTCAATGAGAATCCACAAGTCACTCGGTGGCATGTGAAAGAGTTCTTGAGTGATGATATTGACGCTGTGCTTCTGGAGAAGGAGAAGCCAGGAGGTGGACATGAAAGTTCTGAATTCCAAGCACTGAAGAAGCCTCCACCTGAAAAGGTTCTGGAATTCACAAAAAAGCTTTCAGATATTATCTATAGATGCATCGCAGCTGGCAGGTATTCGATCATGAATTCAGGTCCAGTGAAAAAGGATGATGATACTCCTTCAAACAGGGCAATGTATACCGACATTCAGAACAGGGTGTTTTGTTTCCTGTCCTTGTTAAGCTGGTGGCTTAGCAACCAAGTTAACCGCCACACAAACAGAGTGTCAGACACTTTAATGACCATCGGCTCATCGCAGTCATCCTCATTAGAGGTCAAAAGCATTGAGTCAATACCAGCAGTGGTCAGCAGCAGTGGGAAGAAAATATCGAAGCAGTCTTCATCTGCGGAGGTCAGCAGCGGAGCGTATGAAAGACCCAAGGAGTTAACAATAGCAGTGGTTAGCAGCGGAGGGAAGAAGATATCGAAGCAGTCTTCAGATTCAGAACTCAGCAGCGGAGGGAAGAAGATATCGAAGCAGTCTTCATCTTCAGAACTCGGCAGCGGAGGGAAGAAGATATCGAAGCAGTCTTCATCTTCAGAACTCAGCAGCGGAGGGAAGAAGATATCTCAGCAGTCATCATTTTCAGAGGACAGATATAAAAAGTACATCAGTGTTCTCTTGGACAAGCTCGTCACAAGAATCTATACAAAGGCAAAGGTGTATTGTATTGATGAGGACACAAGGCGTCATATGCTGGAGAGAATCTGGGCCGATGTCAAAGACATTGACCCAACTCTCATCTCAAAAATAATCTCTGACGAGGCCATTTTCAAAGAGCTTTGTAAGAAGTGGTCTTGTCCAGAGATGCTACTCTGTTCCCTTCTTGGAAGAGAGCCAGAACTTGAGATAGCAATAAGCTCCATTTTGAGAAGACGCCTGTGCAAAAAGCCTGGCTTCTTCTCCTCTGTCAGAGCAGGCATCTCTGCCTTCTTCAGGAGATAACCGGTGGATGATGTCACTCCGATAGCTTCACTTTCCGATAGCTTCACTTTCAGCTAACAGCTCTCACCTGCGCTGATTCATCCTCTGTGGTGCAGGTGCCCCCATCATCATTTTCAGGCCAGGGATTTATCCGGCCTGACCTACTGCCACCACGTCCTCCATCATACGCACCAGCTCCCACTCCGCCTGCTGGTCTCTGGCTGTGTTGAACCCCACGTTGGGTTCCAGTGTGGCGGTGGTGCTTGCCACTTGCTCCTGTTATCCCCACATTTTTTTAATATGAATTAAATTTCTGAAATGGAATTATTTGTTCTCAGTATTTATTCCACTCACACTAAAGTTTTGCTGTTTTACAAGCTGAAAATTCACTGTTTCTCAGGTGCAAGTTTCTTCCTTTAATTCATCAGCCGTCGGCACCTTCGTCTGAACTTAGCTCCCAAAAGCTGTATAAGGTGGAGGAGAGTAACCTCATTATGGCTAAAATAGCAATAGTAAGCATCTAACTTTCAGATATTTTCAAAATAAGAGTCACAGTTGCTGCTGACTAACAGTGTAAATGGATACAGTGTTACTTGATTGTGTTTGTCTTAAAATCGTAGGAAATTTAAGATTTCAACTTTTTCAATTTTGGAGTAAAATTTCTTCTTATATAATAGAGAGATCAGCTTGACCACAAATACTAAGGTGACTGCTACATACCGGCTTTCCCATAAAACTGTTTCTGCTTTTACACTCTGTGATATTAAAGGAAGTGCCATGGAAATCCATGCGTTTGCATAACGTGAATGTACAGAGTTTGTATTGTCAGTGTCTCTGTTGTGTTTCAGTAACGGAGGCCTTGACCCGTGGTCGGCCGGTGGCGTCACCTACAACATATCAGCTTCTCTGGTTTCTGTCATGATCCCTAGCGGAGCTCATCACCTGGACCTGCGCTACAGCAACGACCTTGACCCCCCCCTCGGTCCGAGCCGCCCGGGCGCTGGAGCTGAAGTATTTCCTGGAGTGGATCCAGCAGGTTCCAACTGTGTCAATGCCTTGATCACTCTATGCCATAGACTGTATATAAAAAAACATGCTGTAGTACAAGGTACATACTAAAGTACAATACAGTCTTCTCTCTTATTTTGAAGGTACAATATTTTTGATGTGATACAAATTGTTTCATTCATCAAAACAATCTTAAAACAGCAAAGTTAAGTGGAAAGAATACCTTCTATACTTCTAAACTTACGTGTGGTATCATTTTGTCAAAAATAGCTTCAGCTCTTTTAGTGTTTGAAGGTTGATGGTGATGAAGAGGAGTTTAACATTTTGGTCTGACAAGTCTCCAAATAGAGTTTGTCTGAGCACTTGATGACCATGTAGGTCACAGGGTTCATGTCTCGTGGATCATTCACAGAGCCTGTGTTTGTGTTGCTGCTCTGTCTCTGTCTCTGCTCAGACTCAAAGTCACTCTGGGACTGTTTTAAGGTTCTAGGATCGTTCCTGCAGTTTTATGGCAAAGGTCTGAAGGAATGTTTTGACGAAGCTCACTACTGGAAAAGGCAGTTTTCCTCAGAGAGTCGTCTTTCATCCTGGACACATGTTTTCATTCGTCCTGACCCAGATAATCTCAGAGATGAAACGTTTAGAGTTAAAGTGTCACAAACCAGGACAAGTCAAACGTTTACACACATAAGATAAGATAAAAAACTGTAGATTACTCCTGAAGTAATGAAATGTTTTAAAATGTATCGCCTCTGAATATAATTGAGTAATTATTAAATGAGGCATTTCTACTTAAAGTTAAACTCTGAGGTAACTTAATATATTTTTCAATTGTTCAAAACTTTATTCAATTGAAAGAATTTCAATTTGGGTATCAACTCTAAAGTAATTGACTGTTTCTAAAATATTAAACTCTGAATCTAATTGTGTATTTTCAAATTATGATATTTTTACTCCTTATTCAACTTCTAAATGTAACTGGGTATATTTAGATTGTGGTATTTCTACTTTAAATTAAACTCTGAAGTAATTGACTACTTCTAAAATATTCAACTCTGGATGTAATTGGGTATTCTTTTTAATTGTGGTGTATTTTTACTTCAAATTAAACCCTGAAGTAATGGACTATTACTAAATGATTCAAATCTCAATGCATTTTTTATTATTCATATTTTTGCGTTGGCTCATTGTGGTAAGAATCTCTCTCACCCACATTCATCAAACCTCATCCATGCACAGACTCACGTCCCCCCCCGTCCCCCCTATACAACAGCGCCTCCTAGCGCCGGTGGATCCGAACGTCCGGGCCGATCCGGTCTTCGTCAGCCAACCAGGAAAGAGGGCTTGTCTGGATCTGGACTGAGGCGGATGAGACCAGAAACCTTTGTTCTCCTCCTTCTTCCTCACTAACCCGACCAATGCCGCCTCACGAGCCGCGACCCGCGTTCTCCCACCGGCGCCAATTAGCAGAAGCTCACTAATAAGCGCCATTTTTCTTTTTTACCATAAGCATATTTATATCTTTGTGATCGGGATCGCTGCAGCCGGAGGTCCGCTCGGGGTTTTTTCCTCCCCCCGCCCTCCCCCCCCGTCAGCTGCTCGATGGAAACAAAACGAGGAACTGAAAGTGGAATCAGTCGAGGTGCGTGAACACACACACACGGAGAACGAGCCTTGGAATAAACCCAGATGTGCGCGTTGACCTCCGCACATGTGGATTCACAGCATAGATCCTCTGCAGGGCTTCTGTGTGCACGTTTCAGGACCGAACGTGCACCATGTTTTCTGTCGCTCCACCACCGATTTGTCTGCATGTCTTTATGCTGCATGTGTGTTGTGTTGTGTTGTGTTGCAGCAGCTCCAGTGTGAAGCACCGTTAGCTGTGAGTGTGATGGACGCTGCACAGTCAGGTCAGCAGCTGAACACAAGTTCACTCCTGCACTGTGGGTTCAGCTGCATGTCAGGTGTCAGGGGGTTGACACACAGCTCTGCTTGTTGTGGTGCTGGAATCGAACAGTGTGCATGTGTGTGTGTGTGAACCACAACTGCTGCTGCTTTTACTTTTTTAAAGCTCTTCTTTTTGTGTGTTTGCAGAACTCAAACATATCACATGCTCTTCCTGTGCAGGAGTTTGACACGTACACACTTCCTCAAAACTCACTTTGTAGTAAGAGTACGATCACATGCACGAGCAACGTTTTTCTTTTCCACGGTGCAGCCCTTAAAAGATTGTGTCCACAAAAGTCTAGGGATGTCAGGATCAGTAATAATACACTTTATTTGGATGGAACAGAAGTGAAACATTCCAGGACTGAGGCAAATAGGATAGTGGAATATTATGATACCAAATAACATTAAAATACAGCATTAAAGCAAGAAAAGACTAGCTAGTAGGTAATATAATAGAACAATATTGTACAATGGACGATATAATCATGTAGTCTGTTTGTTTTTGTGCAGGTAAAACAATAAATCTGTTTGGATTAGTGTAGTTTATAAGATGAGCTGCACTTTATTAAAGTTAAATGTGGAACAGATCCTGTTCAGATGTTGGTATATAAATACTATGATATGATTTCATGGGGGATATTTACTCTATATATTGTATATTTTTGTAAGTGGATATGAAATCCTACGTCTTCATTTACCGAGTAACATCTATACTGATTATTCCACAAGTGTGACCTTCATATAGATAACCAAGATTATTCATACAGACTCTAGTTGAAGTGATATACACGCACACATTTTTTAGTCATGCACAACAACAAGCGAACAATACATCACATGTAAAACATTATAACAACATGTACATGACACAGTCTCTGTGTTGGCAAACGGTTCCAAAGGTCAAAGATCAGGTGACTGATTTGTCCTCAGTCATGTTTCGTGTGTTGTTTTATTAAAAACCTGATATGATAAGGATCTGCTCTTTTTTTCTCTCTTGCTGTGGTGCATCTTTCAAACATCAGGTTTTTCACTCCTCTTTGTTCCCCCCCCTCTCCTCCATTTCAGGTGATGATCTCCCGTTCCGTTACCTCCGCCTCCTGGCTCCTCCCTTGCAGCTCCTGTCGGCTGCAGTGTGGCAGGTCGTGCAGCAGGGACTCGTGGATCACTACGGGATGCTCGAGGAGTTTGTTACCATGGTGACGGAGCTGGTCCCCGAGCTGATGAGCTACAGTCAGCGGGCTCAGCTCGTCCTGGGACTCAGGGCCAGGGTCTGTATGTGTTCACTGATTCATCACACTGAGACGACACCTCATTTACCAGTTGGTCTCATTTGGAGGTGGCAGGGTTTTTACACAGGCTGAATTCAAAGCATCAGCAACAACAGTAATAGCTCAAGAGTTCCCAATGACCTTTATTTAAATTCCTTTAGGTGGGCAGTGTAGCAACAGGAAAAAGCCAAACATCATTAATCTGTGTATAATTTATAATTCAGTCGGGGAGCTCCGAGCTCTGCCAAGGCTCATTGGATCAAGGATCAAGTACACAAACTGTTTACATTAAACATAAAATTCTCATTATCTGATGTAGTGGAAGGAACTGAGTATTAACTTTGATTCAGGCTGTCTGGATCATCATGATCCAGAATTTGTTATTTCTTGAGAAATTTACCAACATGTTGAAAAAAGCCCTGTTTCACAATGGGAACAGGAATTTCACTCAGTACAGCCCATAGCTCCTAAGATGCTTAGAAGTCCCCTTATGAAACCACATAACCTCCATCTGACGTGCCCAGCAGAGGGTTCACAATCAGGTCTGTTTAAATGTGTGGTTTTTGTCTGTGTGTGTCCCTCAAGCTGGTTCTGGAGATGTGTCGAGGCGAGCACCCGGCGGACATGCAGACCATCCAGCCTCACCTGGACCGGATCAAAGCTCCTGTCAGCACGGCCAAGGATCACCATGTGAGTCAAGTGCAGCTGGAGAACTGATATGAATATGCAGTGGTTTAGTTGACAATGTTTCATACTTTGTGTGTGTGTTTGTGTCAGGTGACCATCAACCAGGTGGAAGAGTCTGAGGTGAACTTTGTGGAGCTGGTGCACTCGTTACTGGAGGACCCGTCTGAAAGGAAATATTTTTTCGAGGTGAGTCGGCGCTCGCTGCTCGTGTGTTTGTTACTTTACTTCAAGAAAGTGCGGGGAAATACACACATTTACTGTTACACCTGGACAATCACATAGCAACACTGTAATACACCACATCCTGCAGATACAGGTCCAGAGCTTCATTCGCTGTGCAGCTGCTGAAAGTTCAAGTACGAACCTGATAACTAAAAATCCTCCAGGTTTTTAAATATTCTGATGTTTTAAAACGTGGCAACAAGTTCAGGTACACACTAGGATCGGGTGAACAATCAGAGGAGCTACAGATTCAAGTTGTAATGAAATCCGACTCTTCACAAATTCTCTGGCTCTTTTGCGTTTTGTAGGAAATCTTCCCCGTGTATTTCGGGCCAAAGTACGACGCAGCGCTGGAGATGCTGGTGTGGGAATTTATATCGAGACTGGACGAGCTGCTGCCAGTTCCAGATTTCACACAGGTACCAGTATAGCACACACTGTTTGTCTTCTCATTTCCACTCTGCAGCTTTTCACTGTTGTCGTCAACCTCATTTAACAAGACAGATTTGAGCTACTATCATATCTCAATACAATTTATCACAATAAAGCACAACAAAAGTGTAATTTCTTTAGTAATACTAAAGGTATAAATGTACACATTTGATTGGTCCACATGGATTTCAGTTTCAGTGTTACTGTGTCACACAGGCCCAGTGTAGAGGCTCTTGTTTCTGCACCACTGACCCAGAGACAGATGTAGAGGGGGGTAAAGCGGACGCAGGTGCACCACAGTGTCCCTGTAGACTGCTCCCTCCTCTCCACCTATTTTTATACCGTGCAATTACACACACAACAAAGCTGGACTGCAGCAGTGGCACTATAGGAAACTCTAGGTGAAAATACACACAAAGCCACATCTACATGAATTACTTCTCATGTGGCGTTGATCACCTTTCTAGCATTAACACAAATATCAGGAAAAAGACAATAATGTTTTCATGTCAAGAAAAACACACGCACCGATTCGTCATTTAACCTCCGTTTGATAATTGGCTGCATGAGGATAAAACTACAGGTGTAGTGAATGAATGCAGTGCCACTGAAACCCTGTAACCGGATCTCTCTTCTCAGCTGGCAGCTCTGCTCGGAGACGCTCCGTCATTCCTCGACGAATGTTTACAATCCTTCTTCCCCCCGGAGGACATGAAGGCTGTGCTGGAGCACCACAGGAACCTCGGTCACTTTGAGGAGAAAGGTGCGGTTGCAGGCTCACGGTGGTGATGGTGGTGGTGGTGGGGGGTGGGGGTGGTGGGGGGGGGGTGGGGGATGTTTGTAGAAACATGATCTCCCATGATCCCACGCTGCTTCACCATGTGTTCAAACCAGGTCTTTCCTTGTAGTTTTGATTGAGAGACCACTAATGGCAGAAGTTACACAATGTTCTTTTAATTTCCCACATTTCCCTTAATACCTAGTCCCTGAGCAAAGATGACATGATAAAGTATGACTTTTAAACAGTAGATTTAAGATTCACTCAGACCAACTGGTCACCTTTATCCTCACATAGTTAAATTCCAGTTTGGACATGTTCTTTCTCTCTCAGCGGTCTAATTCATCATCTTCCTCTCAACCTCAGATCCTCGATTGTTACCGATGGACGACTGCATCCTCTCCTCCCTGTCTCTACCTCCCGGGGCCAAACCTGCCACCAACGCCACCTCCTCCTCCTCGCCTCCTCTCAAAGACTCGGCCTCTCCACAGCACAAAGGGCGTCTGGATCCTCCCACCGGCGCCAGCAGCCTGGAGCTGGCCTGCAGGAGGAGCTCTGACACGATCAGACAAAGCCTCCTGGAGACAAAGGACTCGGGCAGTTGGCAGCTGCAGGTTCGAGGCGGCGGCAGCTCTCAGGAGAGGAAGGTGCAGAGCTCAATTAGCGCTCGGCCGTGTGACGACACCATAGACCTCACCGCACCCAACGAGAGCGGCGCCGCAGACTCGTCGGCCAATGGGGACGGCCAAAGCTTGAGGGGAGGGAGGGTTCTCAGGAAGAGGAAGCTGAGCGGAGGTGTGGACATTCCCGCCAAGCTGCCCGTGGACTTCCCGGCTTTTTTGTAAGAGTCCTGAAAACGTTTCGCTCATTTCACATGAAGACTTACAACGATTTGTCACTTCATCTTTATTTTTGATTAACTTTTTTAGTACATTTTTTAACCACCTACAAAACTCTTTGCCCCCACTGGCCATAAAATCTGTCTACCATCTAATCTCTTTTCGTTCTTGGCATAAATTCACTTTATCACAATAGTTTGATAAGATAAGACAAAACTTTATTAATCATAGTTGTGTATGAAAGTGTGAAATGAAAAAATTAAATCCAAATTTATGAAATTATAGAGAATATGTTTATTGTATACATAATGTTCACCTGTTAATACAGGTAGTGTGTATATATATATATAAATATATATACTATAAATGCAAGTGGGCAGCTCCATTTATTTATCTCCCCTCTTCCTCTCGACCTGATTCTTGGACTGAAGCTTCTCCCTCGACTGAAGCAAATGATTTTTTAATTTTTCTGGATCATAGAGAGAAAGTTTTTTTTTAATTAATCTTTTGTGTTACAGTGATTCCTCGCTGGATGATGAGAATTCAGGTGAATCTCCTCTCATCTCGATATTAGGAGAATATACAGGTTTGTACTCTTTATATATATATATATATATATATATATATATATATATATATATGTGTAATATATGTTTTTGTATATCAGTCGATATTTGGTTCTATAGGTTTGAGCTCAGATCTTTAGACAAACTCCTTTGTTTTATTTCAGACTCTCAGGAAGGTTCTTTCCCGGTTGTAATGGACACGA
This sequence comes from Pseudopleuronectes americanus, assembly GCA_038501795.1. NCBI lineage: Eukaryota > Metazoa > Chordata > Actinopteri > Pleuronectiformes > Pleuronectidae > Pseudopleuronectes > Pseudopleuronectes americanus. The sequence goes on from CM076737.1 coordinate 9,413,943, forward strand.
AGGTTCCCTGGTCGGACGAGGAGACGCTGCACCTGCTGGACATCTGGGGGAAGGACTCGGTGCAGCGGGCGCTGAAGGGCTGCTTCAAAAACCGCCACATATTCACACAGATCGCACACAAGATGACGGAGAGGGGCTACATGAGAACGGTGGAACAGTGCCAGACCAGGATCAAGAGGCTGAAGAAATGCTTCCGCCAGAACAAGTGCGTATTAAATTACACAGTTTGACAGATATTTGATGTCAAAACTTGTGAAACTACAGAGAAGAACTGAAGCAACTCTTTGATAAATCTCCTGTTGTCTTCTCCCTGATCTGTCATCAGAGGAAACTCAAAGCTGGAACATAAGTTTTACGAGCGGCTGGAGTGCATCCTCCGCTCCTCCGTTCCTTCTGCTCTTCCTGAAGTCACCTACGACGTGGAGGAGGTCCCCGATGAGGACGAGGCCGAAGACGACCTGCAGTTTGTAGGGCACACGAGCCGTCAGGAAATAGGTAGCGTCACTTTTTTATAATTAGAAAAGTTCATTAAGTCACGGCTGCAACTATAAATACTTTGATATATATCTTGGGCTGAGCCATATTTCCATACTGTGTACATACATCAAAACATTAAATGTTAAATTTTTTGTATATCTTAAGGAATGTATCCTTAAAAACAGTTATTCTTAATTCAACTCAACTCAGAAATGATCTTAACATAAATCTAACATCACTTTGTGTTGCCACTCTCCATATTATTATGCTTGTTATTTTGTTCTAATGCCTGTTTGTCCTAAAAGTCCCAAAATATCTGGTTCTATTAAAATGACAGATTTAACTTTATTATACTAAACAATGTCTTCTATATTTCTTGAGGTACTCGAAGCGTCCCGTGGACAGACATGGAGTCGTTGACCCTCATCCACACGTGGGGCGACGACCAGATGCAGCAGGAGCTGAGGGGGATGCACAGAACCGGACACATATTCTCCATCATCTCCAACAAGATGGCGACTCAGGGCTTCTCCCGGACGCCGGAGCAGTGCCAGACGAGGCTCAAGAGGGTGAAATCCAACTTCAGGCAATGCTACCAGAACAAGTAAGTGTGTCTGCAGCGGAGAGAACGAAGGGAAACTTAGCTTTCTGTTGATTTTAAATGTCTTTTCTTTATTTTGTTCTGCAGCTTGAAAGGACAGACGCGTGTCGAGTGCAAGTTTTACAACGAGCTGGGGAGAATTTTAGTGAAGGACTTTGCTCCAGCGGCGCAGATTGATGAAATCCCAGGAGAGCTCGAAGACAACGACTTCTCGGCCTACTCCCAGCACGAGACCGGTAAACACAGTTATTCTCTCTACTGGCTGCAGGGGGCGCAGGAGAGCAGTTTAGATTGCAGTTTTCTGACTATAGTTGGATCCTTTATTGAAAACAGCTTTTAGACAGTGATTCAGTGGTTTTAAGACTCTGGTGTAACTTATGGTGACTTATGTTCTACTAAAGCCCCAGATGATGTCAAGCAAGGAATTTGAATTAAAGTTTAAAGCCAAAAACTATGATTGAACAAATACATTTACAGTATTTATTTGCCTTCTACAAGATTTAGTCCACAAAAAGAGCGTAATGGATACCTGAGATAAAGGACAAATATGTTTGGGTGATTTATTCTAAAATATATGTTTTTATTATTACTATAGTTATTATTATTGGATAATGTTAATGGATCTTGAAATTATATTCATCTTTATTGTGCCAAAGACCTTTTGCCTCATTATTAATTCATGTTTTGTATATGTGTCTCCTCAGAGTCTGTTGTGGGGGTTCAAGAAGACAGGAAGAAAGTGGCCTGGTCGGACAAAGAGACAGTCATCCTTCTGGAGATATGGGGAGACCCGGAGGTACAGAACCATGGATCATGATGAAAGTCCAGCATTTTACATGATAACCTCTAAGAGTGATTTTAAATCTCTCTGTCTGTCGCTACCTTTAATCTGAATTTGGTCTGTGTTCAGGTCCAGCAGTGCCTGGGACGTTACCCACACAACGGCCACATCTTTACACAAATATCAGAGAAGCTCTTAGCCAACGGTTACTCCCGCAGCGCAGACCAGTGCCACACCCGCATCAAACGGCTCAAATCCAACTATCGCCAGTGTCAAGAAAACATGAGGTACAAAAAGAAAGCCTCTGTTTTGTTTTCTGTGCTCTGGTCTCAACCAGAGGATCAATACAACTGTCTTCACCATCTGCAGCTCACCGGGGACGGATCGAGTCGATTTCAAGTTCTACGAGCTGCTTGAACAAATCCTGGACAAGCAGCCGTCCACGTCTTCCACTGTGATACCAGACTCCATCGAAATATCAGAGGACTCCAACAGTGAATCAGTGACGGAAACAGGTAAATATCCCTGTGTCCACTCGATATGAGAGCAAAGAAAATCAGCTCGATCAGACGGTGAATATCTCTGTGTTTCTGTGGAAAGAAGGAGAAATCAGCATGTCCACAGAAAAGCCAGCGTCCGGCACGTGGTCAGACGAGCAGACGCTGTCGCTCATCAACATCTGGGGCGAGGTGGACGTTCAGAGGACCCTGAGGGGGTTCGTCCACAACGGACACGTGTATGCCGACATTTCGGGGCGATTGGAGGAGCTCGGTTTCTCCAAGACCTCGGAGCAGTGCCGCTGGAAAGTCAAGGCCCTGAGGAACAACTTCCGACAGTGCTACGACAGAAAGAAGTGAGAGGAGTCTTTCTGTCCTTTTTCTCTGTATCTAAATATAATCCACTATCATGATGAATCTTCTTATCTCCTGCCGCACCTTTTAGATCTGGGAGAAGAGTAGATTACAGATTCTACAACCAGCTGGAACAGATCCTGGGCCAGGAGGCGGTTTCTATGGATGATTATGATGAACGAGAGCAACAAGCCGATCCGGAGCAAGGTACAGTTGTTTTCATTCATTTCCTCTGCAGTGTAAGAATTGTTACTTTAGATAAACATCCAACCCACTGATCCGACGTCTTCTCTTTGTCTCCGTCTGATGAAGGGATGGATGGTGTGAACACAGTGTGGACGGAGCAGGAGACGGTCTCTCTCGTGGAGGTGTGGGCGGCAGACGACGTGCAGCACAGCCTGAGAACCTGCGTCCGCAACGGCCACATATTCGCCGACATATCGGAGAAAATGACCACGATCGGATTCCCAAGGACGGCGGATCAGTGCCACTCCCGGATCAAGCGGCTGAAGAAGACCTACAGGCGCTACTGCAACAGCCGGAGGTAGAAAAAAGAAAATGAGGGAATGATTGAATGCTCGGCTCATGGTTTCCCAGCTCACCTTTCATTCATGTCTCGTAGGAACGGAGGACGTCCCGCTGCGTTTCGATACTTCCATCTTCTGGCTCCGGTGCTCGGGGACAACACTGCTGTGTCAGACATGGACAGTTCTGCTGCTGATGCCACCTTACAGCCCTTTATGGACAAGGATCCTGACTTGTGTAGGGCTAAATATGATCACAACCATTTCTGCACAGTTTCATTACACAATTTCACTGTGTTTCTGTACAAATAATGTGTATATTTAACAATAATACACAATAACCAAGTTGTCGTTTCCTGCTTTCAGACGAGCAGCCCTCCACCAGCCACCTGCTGGCCGACCTGAGCAGGAAGATGCCCTGGTCGGACCAGGAGACGCGCACCCTGCTGGAGATCTGGGGCGAGGACAGTGTCCAGCTCACGCTAAGGGGCTGCCTGAAAAACCGCCACGTGTTTGAGTACGTCTCGGAGAAGATGGGCAACCGAGGGTTCATCAGGACGTCGGAGCAGTGCTACACCCGCATCAAACGTCTCAAGCACGGCTTCCTGCATGAGAAGTAAGTCAAGACCATGAACTGTGATTCTTATCTATCATTTAAATTTTCCGTATAATTGTTGTATTTTGAAACATGAAGCAATTTTAGGTGGTTAGATATGAAACAAACTCTGTTCTTTAAAAGTGAAGCTATATGGGTACAACCATCTCAACTTTTTGGCTAGCTTGACCTTTGTGCAAACATGAATCCTGTACTGCAGCCCGCCACCAGGGGGCGGTGTTTTGGCTTCATTTGGAACCTGACAGGTTGTCTATCTTAATAAACTGAAAAATAGTAATAAAAATGTAGGACTTCGAGACTTGAATGAAGTTGATAAAGCAGCCATCTATTAATGATTTTGTTTTTCGGGCAATGTGACCATGAGTAAACATTTGTTGTCTAAACGTCTCTGTGTTTTAATTGTGAAAGACCTTTGGGGGTCTTTCTTCGGATGAGCTTGTACCTCTGATCATAGGCAATGGAAAATATATTTTAGGTGTCTGGTGGTGACCTTAAAGTTTAAATTAATTGTTTCCATTCAGGGAAGATTATAAGTTCTTCAAAGAGATGGAGCAAATCTTCAGGAAGGAGCTGAAAGTCGACGGCTCTGCAGCAGACACGTCGGCCACAGAGGAGGCGGACGACCTTTCACCTGAACCGAGCCAAAACAAAGGTGGGACAAAATGGAAAAAGAAAATCCACAGTCGATACACCACAGTTTTTCCAGTGGAGATATACAGAAGCAACTCATTTAAACCTACCTAGTCAATAGCTTTATAAATGTTTCTAATGCCTCTAGGCCTCTGTACAACTTTTAACATTCACTATTATTCAAATCACATGCAGTATATGATAATAATCTGTGATTCCTGCTGTTTTAGCCGCCTCCAGTAACCAATGGGTGGTTGACAGCGCTAAGCTGGCCTGGAGCGACGGGGAGACCGAGGCCCTGCTGGACATCTGGGGGAGCGAGGAGATCCAGGAGAACCTGAAGGGCTGCACCAAGAACAAACACATCTTCATCCAGATCGCTCAGGTCATGGCGACCCAAGGTTACCTGCGCAGTCCCGAGCAGTGCCAGACCAGGATCAAGAGGCTGCGCGCCAACTTCCGACACTTCCTAGAAGGCAGAAAGTGAGTGCAGGGAGGGGTATGGACATAAAGATCCATATTGTAAATTACAGGTTCTTGTTTTCGAGCTGTAACATTCTCTCTTGTGTTCTCAGAGGGGAGAAGCAGGAGTGCAAGTACTTCGACCAGTTGGTGCAGATATTTGGCAGCAAGTACTTAACGACCTCCGACCCCCTGGCTGAAGAAGCCGATACTGCAGGTAAGCATCATAAACAACTGGAATGTTGCTTTTTCTCTTTTTGTGCCTGAATACCTCACACAAATGTTGTTGCCATGGTTTCCTTCTTACTATTGAATAAACTGCCTTTCAAGGACAAACTTAAAATTTGGGGGATGGTTGTTTATTCACTTTTATTCACCGCCCTTTGAGCCTGGTACTGGTCACCGTCATGTTTACCATTGAAATACTTTCTGTCTATACCAGAGTCCTGAGGCTGTCGAACATCATGAGGACGACACAGCAGAAGCAAAACAAAGACACATTCAGAGGAGAAAAAATTACAAGGACATTAAACCAGAATCTGTGATATGTTCCGCAGTGTGTCTGTGTGTGTATTTGTGTTTGTGTGTGTGTGTGTGTGTGTGTGTAGTTACAGATGACAGAGCAGAGTCTGACCAGGCTCACTGGAATTTACTTTTGCCTCTGTATATATATACTTAAAATACTTTTACATTCTTCAGATACAACGACCTACTTTAGGCTGTTGTGTGCGTGCGTGTGTGTGTGTGTGTTTGTGTTTGTTTGTGTGTGTGTGCGCGTCCCTTGACTAGAGTGTAATGTGATTTTTAACTTGAGAGCCATGCCACTAATACCAGGATGCTCAGGGTTTGATTGGACGACAGTAGAAATATCTGATCTTGATGGTTTAAAGTCTGAAACTAAGTTGTCTTTTCTAATATTTAATTATTTTGTACTTGAATTTAAAGAGAGTGACTCAAAGCACATGCAAAAAGAAAGACACGCAAGGCCTCTATCACTGTAACCACAGCCTACATTAGCTTTTTCTTTCCTGCCTCACTTGTTAAACATTCTGTCTTTGCACTTATTTGTAAATGTTTGAAATCTGACTGCTGAAAGTTTAAAATTCTTTTAAATTTATTTTTTGGTGCGTGAGAATTTATTTATTTAAAGTTTCTGTTTACATGTGTGTTCCAAAGTTTTCTAATTTACTTTGCATATGATTTACCTTTAACATTTTTCATAAATATGTAGAATTTGTTGCATTCATTAAACGAAACTTGAAATGTGACTTTTCTCCATTCATTTATTTTTCTGATCAGGAAAGTGGGAGCTACAAAAAAAATCTTTAGAAATCATTTATTTCTAAAAGGATATGAATCTGCAGAGTGAAGAAAAAAACTACATATATAAGTATCAAGTGTCATGCCAAGTGTTTGGATTAAGATTAATAGAGATTAACTAAATAAGATTATAAGTAACAAGAGTAACTCAATACAGTTATATAGGTATTTAAGATGATACAACAGACTTCTATCTGGTGAATGGAACATTACCAATAAATTGGATTCATGTTTGTTTCCAATAGATCAATTTACATCTAATGTTCACTCTCTTTTGGCTCCGTTTTTACATGTGGGGAGACAGATGCACCAATTATTACACTAATGATTCTATAATGTGATCATGGACCTTATGACGGTGGATTGCGAATCAGAGATCGTGGATACATTTTCACAGTTTTATTATTGTAATGCGTGGTCATGCTTCAATTTCTGTCATCTTTAAGATCATTGTCCCCTCAGCAGTCGGACTTTTAAACCAGCTGTAGCCCTGGTGTATGGCACACACACATTTTAATATATTTTAGTATTTTAACAAAGGACTAATGGATGTTTAATGCTCTTTTTATATATTGTTATGATGTGTATGGGTTGTGTGTGACTACTGTTTGTAAACCAAATGGACCCTCGTTATTATTGGTTTTTTTTTCATGCAAATTAATTGGCTTTTTCGGGGCTTTAACATGCTTACAGAAATTTGCTGAATATTTGAAAGTGGTGAAAATATGATTTAAATTTATTTTCTGTTATATTTTTATATATATTTTTTTTTAATTTAATTTCATCAATTTCCAAGCAGTCTGCTGCTGCTTGTTTCAATTTGATTTCCTGAGGCTGCCCCCTGCTGGTTGCTGTGTTCCTCTGCTGCTCTTGCTTGTTTGCATTGGTTTTAAATGTTACTGTGTATAAACGTGTATATATATATTCAGTGTTTTATCTGGAGGAATCTCACGTGAACGAGTGGCCCGCAGTGCTCTGATCAATACTCTCTGTATTTCCTCACAGGCCACACAGGATGATTTACTTCTGTTTACACTGACTGCCGTCGGCCAGAGGTTCCGGCTCTGCTCCTATTAGATTAGCTGAGGGGAAACCAGAGGCTCGTTGCCAGGCGACGACATCTAAACGCGCCGACGTTTCCCGGTACAAGGCCGTTATTTTGACATCATTTTATTTTGTTGACCCGAGTCCCACGCTGTAACCACGGCCATACTTATAACACTAATAAAGAACTCTGAAGCAGGAAGGCACAGGAGGCTGTATATGGACAGGAATGTCTCCCGCACTGTGGTCCACACTCAAATATGTAGCATCTACAGTCTGATTATACACACTGCAATATTGTACTGTAGAGCCACCAAAATGTAATACTAAAAATAACTGTTATAATTTAAAAAGAATAAGTTGTCTGAACTTGAGATATTTAGTTCTTCTGTTTCCTGCCTTTGTTTAAAAAACACAATTCTTTGGAGTTGATGTTTTCCAGTGTGCACAGTGTTGTACAGTGTCACGCTACAATGGCAGGCTGCTTCTCGATTCGCTCTCTTTCGGCCAAACAATGTCCTCCAATGAGAAGACGTGGGGTCCTTCAGCCCAGACACACTCGCTGGGTTTGTTGGCGTCGGCCAGCACGGCGCCAACGGGCAACAGCGGGGAGCCCTCCTCTATCATCACCGTGTAGAAGCTGCGGGGTTTTTGGGAGATGATGCACAGACACCGAACCTGGTGCTGGACAGGAGGCGGCTCCAGCTCCTCCTGCAGCCTCCTCAGCTCTGACAGGGGAATCAGGGTGACTGCATTTTTCTCCAGGGAAACATCGGCCCCCTCCTCGCCAGCGCCGTCCTCCACATCCACATCCACCACCACGCCATTGCTGCAGCTTTCTCTTTCCTCCTCGTCTTTCCCATTTCCCTCCCCAGGCTGCTTCTCATTGTCCTTTCTGATGAACACCACTGGAATCATCTCCACTCCTCCTCTCAGTTTGAAAATCCAAAGGCTAAGTTTGTAGTAGCAGCCTTCACAACACACCTGACAACACAAGGCAGAAGTGTGTCGCTTTGATACATCATGTTCATATTTGACCAAATCTGTCACATTTTACCTTCATGTCTTTGCAGCTACTCACCCAACAACAGCACTTTGCCACAAGGAACACAAACATGAAAGCTGGATAACCGACAATGGAGGTCTGAAAAATAACAATTGTGAGAAAATCGAATATAATCCACATATAAATTATTTTTTAACCTTTAAATCTTTTCTTCGAAGGTTTTTCCTAGCCGAGGACAGCACATGAACAAAACTAGAAAATGCTAAAAAAGAGATTTGAGAAAGATTACACACAATTACACATTTAACTAATTGTAATGTACAGTCTTACCCAAGTTATCATGACAGACCAAAGGTTGGAGCTACGTTTTTTTAGAAGGGAGAGGACTGTAGGGAGACAAGGCTACACACACACACACACACACACACACACACACACACACACACACACACACAGAATTAAACTAAAAAAGTCACCAAATGTTGAAATTGTCTACTTCATCCATCAATTTGTAAATTTTTCTCTGACTACATTTTACCTTCTTGTAAACGAGGCTGTTTCCAGCTCCAACCTAAAACAGACAGGAAAACTTCAAGACACTGTAAAATATACAATATGTTGTTTTATGATATTTTTTAGTTTTAAATGGGAGCGACTCACACATCCAGTGCTATTGTTCTCTCCTTCACACAAACAGGAATCGGGGATCACAAGCCCCCAGTCCTGATAGCCTTCAAGTCCACAACATTTAAACTGGGCCACACACACACACACACACACACACACATACACACACAGACACACCCATAAGTACATGTTAAAAAACTTTCCAATATAATAAATTTGTCTAATTTCCTTACCTCAGCCTGCCAGCGGTAGACGTTACTGAGGATGGTACAGTTCTTATCATTCACATGAGATTGAGTTACTCCTGGTACCTCAGTCAGAGGGATCAGTTCCAGGTAGCGATCTTTAAATGCTTCTATGTTCTGCAGGTGAATAGAAAAGCCTACGATTATTTATAAGTGAAGCCAAGTCATCTGGATCGCCCCCTGGTGGCTGGCTGCAGTCAATGTCAAAAAACCCTCCTCTTCTATGCTAGTGGATTGCACCAAACTAAATAGTCCCAGTACACGTCAAATAATATTTCTCAAAGATACTCTCTGTCATTTTATGCTATAACAAAAACAAGTTAACCCCTCATGATTGACAGCTGAGAACTTGTGATTGGTCAGACGAGTGAATCGACAGGATAGGACGACCGCTACCGCACAGACGATGGCTCCAAATCATGCTAGAAGATGGCAGGACCCATGATCCAAGATATTTTCGCTTTATAGATAGTGGGAGGAAGTGGAGACGGGTCGTCCATCTTTGTTTATAGTTTTTTGAGCTATATAAACAAAATGTGATTTACTAACCTGATTCTGTTTCTCCCAAGCCTTTGCACAGGAAACGGTCATAGCCACAAACACGACAAAGAATGCAAACAGTGCCTGTGACAGCAAAAGAGAGAGACATGAGTTTAATGCAGTTTTACTCTGGGTGAACACACACACACACATAGAGATACATACCAGTGGTGCGTAAAAGGTCCCCTTTATCCAGATGTTCAGCAGTAGCATGAAACAGATGGGCACAGCCAAGCCTGTCCCCAGAGACACCAGAAAGGTCTCCTCGGTCAGCCTGGACTGCAGAACAAACCACGGTCACATCAGAATACACCAAAACACAACACTGACTATAGGTCTGAGTATCAAACCTTAATTGTGTAAAGTTGATGTTTTATTTGATTCTTCCAAATACTGAACCAAATCGCAGGTGTTGCATCAACATTAGTCAAAGTCAATTAATGACCTGTCATATTTGTGGCTGCTACTTAAAGCATCTATCATTTGTATATTTATTTACTTGTGAATCTTACATATGGTTTTCGAAACACATTTGATCTCTCCTTAATTTAGATAGATAGATAGATAGATAGATAGATAGATAGATAGATAGATAGATAGATAGATAGATAGATAGATAGATAGATAGATAGATAGATAGATAGATAGATAGATAGATAGATTACTTTATTCATCCCCAAAGGGAAATTAAGTTGTCATAGCAGCAGGTATATTTGAATACAATAAAATACAATACAATAGAATAAAATAAATCATGTAGTATATAAAATGTGCTAATACTGTAATTATAATAAAGATAATAAACATTTATATCAGTTTTACCAGATCTGATTCTCACTTATAGTTGAAAGTTTTTTTAAATGATATTTAACGCTCACCATGACCAAAATACATTAAGACACATTTAAATCCTCACATGGTCTTATAGGTTATTGTCTTATTCTCTTGTATGTATCATATATATATATATATATATATATTCTTTATGATGCAACAAACAACCAATGTCAAAGACGCCTGAGTGGTTTTACCTCCTCACTGTGCCCACATTCAAAGCTCTGGTTGTTTAGGAGATGTCCTGATCCCTGCAAGATGGACACCGCCACAGCCAACGCCTAGAAAACAACATTACCATAGCAACCATTTAGAATAGGAAAGTAATTTCATTCTTATTAAAAGTGATGGAAAATAATAAAGTTTATTTTATCCTATCCATATATTTCTCTATCTAGTGAATAAAATACTGACCAAATATACCAGCACCAGCACAGTAGCAGCCCACAGTCCTGTGCTGGGTGTCCTGTAAATCTTCTTTCTCTTGTCGTCACTGTCCTCAGCAGCCATGTCTTCACAGGTTTGATTCCCCAGCTGCCTGCAACCTGTTGTCACCTTGAGAGCGGACAGATGTTTCACTGTGAGGCAAGGGATGAGAGGGTGTCTTCCTGTCCAGACTCCGCCTCTTAAAGAGGCTGAGAGCACCATAGATGGAGAGCACATCCAGTGTTCTAGACCCTCGAACTCCTAAGGACCTCATGTGTTTTCACAAGTGACGTGAACTGACCCTCATTCATTTCATAGACGGTTTATAAACTGTTCTGTACTGTGTCCATAATGTGAAGCAATGTAATACAATATAAACCATTAGATCAGTATTTGTGATGCTGGATTACAATGAACCAATTATATATTACCACTAGGGGGCGCCAGTGAATAGCTAAATTTGGTATTGTTTACAGTGGCTGGAAAGACCTTAAAACTCTTATTTAAAGCCCCAGTAGTCGTCCAGTAAATCTCGAAGTTATAAATACATTCAGTGGCACAGCAAAATAACTGACTATTATATTATTTATTACAGTATTTACTTTTTTCCACACATTATTGAGTATTTAATAAATATTGGCAGTGTGGTCTAGACTTGTTTCTAATGGCCGTCAGTTAGGTTCTGTTGTCCATAAACCCACTCTATGTAAAACACTCACGGTGCACTCACACAAACACACATATACATACATATATACACATATACACACATATACACATAACTACACACACAATTATCCAACGATGGGACAGTAATTACGTGTCTAAATCTGACAGAGCGTCCAAACCACCAGTTCTTGGCAATGCGTGTGTGTGTGCATGCATAGGGAGGCCGAGCAGGGCCTCAGGACCTGCCCTCACTGGTCCACTTCGCCCACAGCTGTCAGCCTCACACACCATTTTCTCTTCAGTCAGACCAGATCAGACCTCCATGTTTGTTTTTGCAGATTTAAACAAAAATCTTTGTATGTGGGAAATATCAGTGACCCCACCAGAGTACTTTCCTTGAGTGCAGTTTAGAGAGAAGTATATACTTCTACATACTTTGAATTTGGTATGAGAGGTGACATTCACACTTTAAGGGCCTCCAGGCTCCCCTCCTGCCAGATTCCACTTTTCCTCTCTTTCTGTCTCTCGGCAGTTTTCCATCAGTCAGTTCCAGACACAGAGAGAAGACAAAATAAAAGGAAAACCATCAGAAAATGTCTTCGTTCCATAACAACATAAATCCTCAAAGTGTCTGGAACTCTCTTAGAAGGATCAGCACATTCTTCCAGAAGATTCTCTCGTTTGCTTTTATGATGTTGTTGTGTGTGGGTCGTAAAGCTCCCATAGTTGTTCAAGTTGGTTGATGGCAAAGGTCATAACTCACTCATCACTCCCTCTAGTGACCCCTCGTCCCCCCCCGGATGGGTCACTGTCATCCCATAGGACATATATAGGAATGTGAATGTCCTCTATTTTGTTTTCACACTTATTTACTCTGGGTTTTACTTAAATGCAGAATCCTCTCTTTCTCACCTATAATATTGAAAGTCTATAACACAAATCGGGGGCATGGAGGAGTTGTGCAAGACGCCATTGAGTCAATCCTCTACAGGGTAGCGTCTACCCTGAGGGGAGACGTCTTCACCAGACTTCATAGCTGCAACAGGCCGACTCACGTTCTCCCTCTGTCTTCTCTCTGTGTGTGTGTGGGTCCAGATACAGTGAGTGTAATTCTCCAACATGCAGCTTCACGCTCAGCCTTCTACACGCAGACACACATGTGAAGTTCCAGAAACACAAATGTTGGGAAGCGACACTGAGCTTGTGTTTGTGTGTGTGTGTGTGTGTGTGTGTGATCAGGGAGCCTCCCTCCCTCTGGGTTGTGTATGGGCTTGTTACAGCAACATTCCTCTTCTCAGCTGCTTCTGAACAGCACATTCCAGCAAGAGAGCGATAGAAAGAGAAACAAGGGTGAATAAAGAGGGAGAAGAGGAAGAAGAAGGGAATGAGAAAAAGGAGGGAGTCAGGGAGGGAGAAGTAATAAAGATGGAGTAAAGAAGGATGGGCAGAGGAGATTGGTAAAGGAAGTAAAAAAGCTTTGATAATGATAATATTGGTGTGTAATGTAATTGATCCTTCTCATGTTTTCTGTGTGCAGCTGACTCCTCCTCTTCTCCACACACAGGTCAGAGGTCAGGTTCAGATACAGTCCAGAGAATCCAGAGCCAGTGCTGAGAAAAGGAAGTGAGTGAGAGGAGGGGGCCACAAGGTCTCTCTTAATATATTATTCCCCATACAAACATTGAGAACACTCACACACAAACAAACACACACACACACACACAAACACACACACAAACACACACACAACACAACTGCTCCTCAGTCTGCTTGACCTGTTTCCACTGAACTGGAGGGAAGATACAAATCTCCCCCAAAACACAGACACGCATAATGATTCAGCCGCACAACTGCACAGCAATAATGAAACCATACAAATACTGATAATGATGATGAAAAAATAATAATAATATCAAAGTTTAATTTAGAGTTGAGATCAGACTGATACAGGAAAAAATATAAAGGAAAATCTTTTACAATGAACCAATTGGTCAATCGATCAGTTTAGTCAGTAAGAATGTGTGTAGTGTGTGTGTCAGAACAAGAGCTCGAAAGTGAACACACACATACACAGACTCGTTCAACAGATATAATGACAATGAAGATTGATTTTAAACACTTTAAATCTCCCGGTACCAGGAGGTTCCTACAAAATAAAGGGACAACAATAATGCGCATTACATGAAATAAAAGACTCAACAGGCCTTTCCCTCTTCACATATTAATTGGATATATGTGAGTTTCCTGTCAATGAAATAACATCTATTGACATGTACATAGAGAAATTATCGGTGAGTGCTTTTATGTTTTGCATCAGTTAAGAGAGAAACAGAAAAGAAACAAGAATGGAGATCCTGTATTCATACGTCACCTGCAAGATTCTCTCATGTCTGGTGCTAACTGAGGACAGTACAGATATATGAGGGGACGGGGGAAAAAGAAAGCAAAGAAGACAGCATAAAATATTTACTGGGATAACAAGCCCAATAAGCTTCAAGACAAGAGAAAGCAGTTTGTTTGTGTGAAAGGCTTGTTGGCTCAGCCACAGCGTCCCTGCTCCTTCTCCCTCTCGCTTGGCCTGAATAGATGGGTTTGTTTGTCGTCACTGGTAGAACTAAAGGAAAAATAAAGTGACTCAAGTCCTCTTTTCCTCGTGTGTGTCTTTGTGTGTGTGCGTGTGTGGGTTTACTGGAGAAAGAAAATTATATATGCATGAGAGTTTGTGGAGTTCCCGGCCTCCAAGCAACTACATCCAGAACACAGTTAGCTTTCTCTGTTTGCATTTGAATGAAATGGATACTCGAAATTAGAAAAAATAATTATTCCGTAGCACTAATTACAATCCGCTTCTGCTACAAGTCCTTATATTAACATTGCTGCTATATAATACAAATGATATCAGTACTTCATGCTGTTCAATTCTGTCCCACTCGGTTTTTCTGAATTTCATACATTCCTCTGTGACCATTAGTCGAGATGTTACTATTGTTTGTCAATTGTTTGTTTCTATTTCTGGTAATATCTTAATCCAGATGATATATCTGACCCACTAATCTGCTGACTGTTAGCTGCGTCTTCACTCGGCGCTCCACATAATCTGCCTCTCCAACAATTTATCTATCTATCCGTCTATCTATCTATCCATCTATCTATCCATCTATCTATCCATCTATCTATCCATCTAACCATCATGTCAGGATGGCCGAGCGGTCTAAGGCGCCAGACTCAAGGACTGACTCCTTCCTGGTCAAAGGGATTTCTGGTCTCTGAATGGAGGCGTGGGTTCAAATCCCACTTCTGACAGATGTTTAACTGCATTTCGTTGTATAAGTACTTGTACTGTGCAATGACAATAGAATCTAATCTAACCTATCCATCTATCTATCTTTCTATGTACCTATCCATCTATCTATCTATCTGTCTATGTACCTACCCATCTATCTATCTATCTGCAGATGATGAACCTGTTTTCTTCTGTTGCCTTTGTTTTTATATATAAATATTTAAACTGTCATCCTCCCCCAATGAGAGGAATTGTACTGAGCGCGACCTCTTAATTTGAAATATATATATATATATATATATATATATACTAATACTGTGGGACATGAGAGGGGATGGGTTTGGATTTCGACAATATTTCCTACTAACAACATACTTAGCTCAGACTTAAGCAGAGCTACCAGCTTAATAAAAAAGGATAGAGTCCATCCTATTATATATACTGCTTATCCTCCCAGGTCTTTGGGTGAGACGAGTGTAGCGCCAACTTATACAATCATTCACGCTCACATTCAATTCTATGGTAAATTTAGCATCTCTTATTAACCTCAGCCCAATCTGCAAATCTTTGGACTGTGGGAGGAAAAAAAATTATTGATTCATTTCTGACAATGAATGAAGGAGTTACTCGCCTGCGATCATTCCAGCCCCAGACTATTTATTTACTTTATTCAATATTGAATAAATTACAAACAAGGAAAAAAGTAGAGACTTTACAAACAAAGGCTATAAATATAAAACATCAGAATAGCTGAATGGAAATATATATCTATGCAAAATATAACAGAATAAAGAATGAAAAAACACATAGTCAGAGGTTAAATTAAGTTTTTGATTGTTAAATTAATTGAATAGACTCATAATACATTTTAACATGAATTCTAAAAGATGGAAGAGACCTGACCATTTGACTTTATGGATGTGGATTTCCCAATTTAAACAGATACATTGATTATATGTTGAACTTTAGGGTTTTATATATTTACACAATACAACACAATATTTAATTGGGTGTGTGGTCATTTAATTATTACCTCCTAAATTCACATTATTATAAATATCCCCAAAATACATATATGTTTATTTTGGCAGAGCTGCGTCAAAACAACGGACAGACATCCCATCCAATCAGAGGCGGCCGTAGTGTGGAGCTACAGCCGCGCTCGCCAATGACACTCTGACCCCAGGTGTCCGCCGTCCAATCATGTGGCGGTATGCGCTGGAAGAGGAGGGGCGTGCGCCTCGTCGACTTTGCCCAGTCCGGATGTTGCTCAGTCGCGAGCGAGGAGCAGCAGTGTGTGAATGTGGCAGCGAGGTGAACAGGGAGGGGTGCTCACACTCCGACTCCTTTCTTTTCACAGCTTTTTAATCCACGTACACCACCGTTACTTCCCGGTTCGTGTGCCGGCTCGGCGGTGAACTTCTCCGCGGGGGGCAGAAACCTCGTCCTGCCGCTGTATTTTTTTCGTCCTCCCTCCTGGAGTAACCCGCTGCCGCTAGCCGAGGAAACAGCCCCGAAGAAAAGAAGGAGAAACAACATGGGGCGATGATAAAAGAAGAAGAAGGTGTTGCGTTGTGAACCGACGATGACTCCCTGGGGGGACCCGTGAAGCCTATTTATTTGTATTTATTCCCCCCCTCTCTCTCTTCCCTTTTACCCCCTTTCTTTTTTTTTCTTCTTCTCGTTTTATTTGAACGTGTTCTCCTCCCGTGTTTCTCTGTGGAGAGCTATTAGCTTATTTATTTTTTTTGCGGGGAGGAGAAGGCGAACCCGGACTGGAGGATGGAGCAAGCCGGCATCCTGAGAAAGTTTATCCAGGGGGTGAAGGCCATGAGCGAGGGGGACGAGGACAGGGGAGAGGACAACTTCGGCAACGACTTCATGGTGGGTTCAAAACAAAAAAAGAGCATACACATCCACACTAGCTGATTTTAAACCTCCGTCTGCCTGTTACCCCCATTATCCCCATCATGCTGACCCTCCGTACCCCCCCGCCTCCTTCCTCCCTGTATCCCACAGGAGGTGAGGCAGGGGCGGCCACACTGCCCCCTCTTCCTCCTTTCCTCCCATTTTTCCAGGCTTTTACATGGCGGCCTAGCATTGTCCACACGCCGCAAGAAACACCACCGGCTCCCGTTTCTTCAAGCGATAACGAAACAAACAACAAAAACAAACGAGGGGGACATGTTAACGCTCCCCCAACCCCCCCATACCCAAAGGCTCGTTTCCTATTTTAACTTGGCCTCGTTAGCATTAGCTTAGCATGCAAGGCTAAGGTGTCTGTTAACCATGCCTGAGTGTGAGGATACAGTGTTGTCCTCTGATCTCTAAGAAGCATTGACCAGCAAACTGCATCTCCAGTGTTGTTCCCTCGATAGCACTGTGCATAATGGTTTATTATCAGAAGGATGGGACGTCTGTAGTTAATAATATACATATAAGTTAGGGAAATCTACTTTCACACACTCATTACCAACCTCTTGTTCCTAAATCCAGTTTACCTGCAGCTTTCAGGCCCAGCACACATAGTTCAGTCCCACCCCAGGAAGAGCAGATAAACCACAAAGCCGAATACCTCATAAAGCTTGATTTACTGAAGGGTTGGCTGTATCTCCCTGGTGTGCCTAATAAACTGGCCCCATAGTGTATATGTTCATTGTATAGACCTCGAAGAATATAGCATAATTATTGGTATCTCGTGGAAACAGTCTTTTGAGATCCAAATAGACACTATTGCATTCTAACAACATATATTTGTCTGCCTTATGTTGACCGCTAACCTGCAGTCAAACGTGTGCCTTCACCACATCACTATTGTGTTGCAACCCTAGACTCAAAATAGGACCTCTCCCAGGCTTGTGAAATAGCAGAAATAGACACTAAGGAGACGACACCTCTCTGATAACACACGTGTCATCATGCAAGCGTTTTAGTCTATTGGTTTTGATGAGGATATGTTTGGGAATACTGTCCTAACCGTATGGCTCATACACATTAATGACCTCCATCTGCAACCGTGTAAGTTTGAATTAATCGGTTTGTTAGTCAATTTAAAGATGAATCAGTTGCAGGTTAACATGGTGGAGTGAAGTGTTTTGATTTCTTTTATTGTATTGTGCTGTGACTTGTCAGAGAATGAGGCTAATCAGAGTCAGAATAGTAGCATTTTTCTCCTTTTGCCTACAGTTACACACACACACACACACACACACACACACACACACACACACACACACCCCAGCCTTCTCCTCACTTCCTACTTCACGTAAGCTGCTTGCTGGAGCTTGCAACATTCTTTCTTGGCCCATTTCATAACATTTTGTCCTGGCTTTAAAAGTGGAGCTTTATCAACTACTGGGTCCACTTGGAATAAAAGCTGCAGAAGTTGACAGGCGATTTGGTCCAAAATTAGGGACAAAACTAATCCTGAAATATGCATAACTCCATGTATGGGTCTAGTTTTTAGTTGGTGACCTGCCCCGTCCTGTCTTCAGGCGTGCATTTCAGAAAACAGGGAGGTAGCGGATGTTGCACAAAAACCAGACTTACAGACTCATTGGTGGAGAAACCAAGAGGAGCTAGGACTAGTCTGCTGCTCGCTTATTTACAGGGAATTCGGTTCGTAATGCACGTGATCAGAAATAAAAACAGTTGCGTCATTGAATAACTATCTCGTATAATCTCTACCCTTACAAATTCGGATACAGTGCATATTCCTGTGGACTGATGCTTCATCTCAACCGTAAAGATATGATATGTTACAGTTCTTAATTAGCGTGCCTTAAAACGACTCGACCCATGTTATATATATTTTGTTCACTTGTATCCAACAATATTCAGACTCTGAGAAATCCCAGATTTTACTCAAGGAAACAGGACTTTTAATTGTTCCTTCCACTGTTTGTAATGGTGTCTCGTAATGGATCGCGGTTATTCACTGCAATTTGCTGCATATCTTGAATAATTTTTTTAATTGGCCCTGGTGGTGAAGACAACCAATCCCATGATTCCACGCAGCTTAGCAAACTAGGTGTTTTGTTATTGTTTTGATATAGGGACCCCTAGTGGCCAAGGTTCCATGTTGTTCGTTTGAGTCCTCCAGGCAGAGTTGGCAGGCAAAGTGGACAATTGATTTATCACCGCCATACTTCTCATTCAAAACATCCAACCTACGACTACAACCACAGCACTCTGCTGTAGGGAGGAGCCATGAGCAGAATAACAAAACATCCCTCTGTTCGCCTTTGGGCACATCCCTCCATTCAGTAACCTGACCATCAAACAGCTCATGTAAATTAGATTGGTCCACCATCAAAGTGCTTTTAATATGAACTATTTTATAATCAGTTTTTTCACAGTAATCACTTTATTTGTCTGCGTGCAAACTTGCTTAGTATAATCTTTAAGGCAACAATGTAAATGGGGCTTCGGGCCATATTTTCTCACAGCTGTTAACATCGGCTTGTGTTTGAGTTTCATCTAAATTATTCAGCAGGCGGCTCATAGGCGAGGGAAACCTGTTCTGATCAAGTTGAGTACAGGTGCGTTCCACTGTACCAAGAACAACTGAGATGCATCAACCAACATTTGAGTAAGAGCCTAGAGTGGTTGCTGCTGGTCCGTCGTACCAATTTCCAGATTATTCGAGGCTTTCAATTGCTGGAGTCCAACTCGCAATAACGCAAGTGCATGGGCTGTACACTGAGTCACCAGAACGCCCTGACACAACAGCCACTTTAACTGCCTATTGTTGTTTATATATAGAAAGTGTTTTGTAGGCATAATTGCAGTGCTCTGTCGGTGCAAGTAGTCGGAGGTTATACATTATAGTTTGTCCAGAGTTCTTTTTCAGCTGTTTGACAGAACAGGAACACTTGAGGACGCTTTTTTACCTGGTAACCAAATGTCTCCAGTGCCGTTTTCCGGCGAGTAGAGGGAGAAACACATGATGAACAGTTTGAATCCAGTCATTTCTGGTCATAATCTCCGTGCTACAATCATCAACAAGCAAGATTCAGAGCCGATATGATCTCTCACAAACAAACAACATTATAAATCACCCTGTATCTATTTTTTCTTATCTGCTGTTGTTTTTTTTCTGGTACATTTTTGATACGAGTATGTTTGAAAGCTGACCTAAAGTGCAGGTGGCTCCAAATGTCAGTGAGACACTCAGTAATTATTTTAACGATTTAAGCTTCAGGAATCTGTAGTGTGCAACGTGTCATCAGCCATAGGCTCACTGGAGGATCATTTGAAACCAATCATCTGATGATGATCATGATCATGATGATGGCTTAATCCAAAGAGATAAAAAAAATCATGCCCTGTTTAAGCCTGGAGTCTCATGACGCAGGTTCTGCAAAAGTGGGGCAACTGTGCAAGAGCTGCTTTCACAAACCCAACAATGGCAATCTTACTCGTGTCACACGGGTGGTCATCCACCCACGACTTTCCAAACTGGCTATTAGGGCCCTTGTGTAAGAGAGACGTTTTCTTTTTGTTTGGACTATATCGTTTCAATCGCTACACTATGGAGCCATTCAGGGAATATTTAAAGAAGATGAAATATTTGAGGAAAATATTGATCATGATTCAGTTATTAAAAGGAAAGTAAATATGAACGCTAAACAGACATTTTCAAAGTAAGTCACTCAATAGGTAAAAGAAACCAGTTGAAACATTTATCAATTTTCAAGATTTGCTTCTCTTTTTAGAGGCGACAAAGATCAAGTGCAGAATTTCAGTGTCTGGAGTTGTAGCCTCTTACATTTTGGAAAGTATGACGCCTCTTCGACAGTGTGACTTTACCTATCATACGTATCAACACTGTGGCACATGATGCAAAATCCTTTTTCTCCTGCCCTGAGCGAATCCTCATTAATCTTAATTGATGTGAAACTTTCTTCCTCGTCTAAAGTTAAATACTGCCTCTCAAATCTGGCTTTATCTTAACCATCCTCTGGGCAGAGCTCTCAATGTTCCTGCTTTCTCGTAGATGTGTATTTTGGCACTTTGGTTGCAATGTGTCGCTTCCTGTGGGCAAAGAAAGTGTCTGTATTTGACACAGACTTTATCTAGATGGAGAAAATGGGGAGCATATGGTTTTTTCTGGCTTAAGAGTCTATAAGCACTGTTCTTTAAGATCCCCCCTGCCTTTTTTGTGGCCATATGTGTGATTTGTAGTTTCTAATTCACTGTGTATGCCCCCTGAGCAGTAAGGGGTGTACGTTGAAGGCCGGGTCTGACTAGAGGAAGTTAAAGTTCATGCTGCTGATTTAGGGAGGCAACAATTAGTGACGTTTTGATTTCACAGCTAAACAAAACAGTATTCTATGTGACGGTTGTTCTTTCAGGACAGAGTGTGTATGTTTTTGTGTCTCTGTGTATGATGGTAGGAGTTCAGAGTTTAGCTGCAGGGATTGAGCTTGTGACCTCTGTGTTATGGGAAAGCTTCTGTAACTAGTCGGCCACCACAGTCTAAAAGAAACATGCTATTACAGGAAACATATCCAAAAGGCCTCACAGTGTTGTCCACATGCATTTTTCTGTCAGGGTTGTCCACGGTGGACAGCCAAGCTCTGGCAGTGTGATAGCAGCGTTACAGAAGGCAGGACATTTTATTAATAATCCAATCTGTTGTTAAACAAGAGGCTGAGGACAAATTTAAAAACGGTGTGATTTGGTTTCCTTTCATTTGCCGGGAGCCCTCGTTTGGCACATTACCAGATGTTTGCATATGAACAGATGCCTGGAAATCACAGGCAACATACGAGGTGGGAGGAGGAGTGTCTTTACAGAGGTGTGAAAAATTATTTCGCAGGTTCAGCGAATATAGTTACAACGTTGTTCAAGCTGGAAATGAGAAGCTGCTGAAGGTGTGAAGACAGGAAATAAACCACGGGAGCGGAAACCAAATGAAACGCAGGTCTGTGTGATGTGCTACCTGTGTCGCAGCACCACCATTTGATTTTTATATCATAAACACACATAGTACCTCAACTCTTTGCTGTAGTCTAGACAGGGTTTAAACACAGGGCTGTGTGTGTGTGTGTGTGTGTGTGTGTTTCTGCCCCACCTTTGCAAGCAGATCCTGACTCTCGACATCAAAGAACTCCAAAAAGTGCAAACACACGCTTCTGTAAACTTGTGTCCTGTCGGGCAAACATAAAATGCACAGACGTGGGGGCAACACTATGGAATATGACAGTGCCAAACGTGCTAGTGTGTGTGGGCAAATGTGTGATTTTGTAGTAGCCGGGCTTCCCCTTCTCTCTGAGTTGTGTGTGTCTGTGTTCATGCATATGTTAATTGCCCGATATCCCAGAGCAAGATCTGAAAACCTTTTTACTGTCATATTACTCATGGATAAACACACACAGCACCGCAGTGTGTTTTCAAAAGTAAGGTGGACCCGTGTGTTTGCGGAGCTTAATTCAGAAATAACTTGGAACGACAGAGGCTGCGTTCAGTTCAGACAGACGTCTCCTCTGTGTCAACAACGTAAGGGACTGTGTTGGTAGTGGTGTGGTGTTTCATACAGTGGTGAGGCAGTGAAATAAGATCAGGGATGTCCAGTTAGAGGCTCGGACTTGCACCCTTGAATATACTGTATGTGAGACTGGCCACAGCAGTGCCTCGCTCGATGGAGTCATGTCGCTTTATCGCAAAAGTTGTCTCATTTTTAGTGGTATTCCTTGGTTCGAAAACTAAACCACAGATTCCTTCCCTTGTATGTAATGAGTCTGAAAGTGAGGCATAATATGCAACCTGTTTTTTTGCACCACTCCTGGTATGTACGGTATGCTGCGTTCTCATTTTCAAACTCATCACTCACTCTTTGTGTTGAAAATGAGCTGCAGGCGGCAGACCCTGTGCTCTTTTTATGGCAGACTGTGAAAACCTTTTACGTTTCTATAAATCTATCTACACTCTGATGTACGCGTGACTATAATTTATTTACTCACTTGAGAAACAGCAGTGGTGAATTAGTGCTACAGTTTGTTCTGTGTAGTGGTCTCATCGGGTGGAACCACTGACCAGAATATTACCATTTGATCGGTCT
Organism: Pseudopleuronectes americanus; assembly: GCA_038501795.1. Classification (NCBI taxonomy): domain Eukaryota; kingdom Metazoa; phylum Chordata; class Actinopteri; order Pleuronectiformes; family Pleuronectidae; genus Pseudopleuronectes; species Pseudopleuronectes americanus. The sequence continues at coordinate 9,436,944 of CM076737.1, forward strand.
CACATTGAGGTCCAGTGCTGTTGTTTATGGTGTGTTTGTTTATGTGGGCCCTTTTGCTTTTAAGCCAAGCGGCACAAATTTCAGCTTGGTTGACTTGGCAAAGTATCGAACCATTAGTTCAGCAACTAAGAGTTTTTGTACGTGGGCGGTTGTCTTCTCTGCCTGCTCCCATCATGGTTATAAAAAAAACAAGAGAAGCTTGGTGTGTGTTTGTGTGGCTCTGCGATTTTATTAGGTTGTTTCCGTGCGTGCGTGCGTGGGTGCAGGGGCAGGTACACCACAGGGGTCGGCTGCTGTAGTTGTGAGTGTGTGTGTGTGTGTTGCAATTACTGTAATCGGGGAAAACATCACGCTCGGGTTGGGTTCGGACACAAACAACTGGATGGCTGTTGGGTTTGTGTTCTGTTTGTTTTGTTCACAAGAATTTGTAAGAACACACAGAAACACACTTAACAGCATATAGAGGTTAAGTAAGACCTCAATCTGAAGATTTATAAAATCACATGGGCACATTAACATTACAGAATCCGGCTTCTGAGGATAAGGTCACCACTTTGACCCTCGATATGGCCTGCGAATATCTACGGGGAAGGGATTAATACGCACACACTCAAACACCAAGCACACAATAAACACACAATGAGTGCCTGCCCCAGATGAATGGGATTATATGCGGTTTGTCCACATCTGCTTCCTGCTGCAGGCCGACATCCAGGAGCGGAAATTACCACCAGGCAAATACCAGCAAATGTGTTTTGTGAGCGTGACATTGCAGTAGACACCATCCAATGTGTTTTGGGGATCCAGAAATGTAGGATTCTTGGTGGTATTAGTAAAAATGACCATGTTGATAAGCACATGGGTTGGATTTAGATGCTGATTGCGATTTCACACCTATTTTAAATAAATCATTGTGATGAGAGAGGGGAGGTCATGCTGGGAAAATTATGTCATCCTTATCCTCACAGGAAGTCACATGGCGGTCAGCTGCAGAATAGTACGACTGGAACTGGTGGGGGGTCAGTGTGTCTTGTGAGACACTTCTAATAACCCCTGGGTAAAAGTTATGTGATTTTTGTATTTCCTTTTCTTTCTCTGCTCAGTCCTAAGTGGGAGAAACTTGCTGGTGTGTTCTATTTTTTTTAAGACTACCAACATGTGTTTTTTAACATAACCTTCTGCTTTGCCATCATGAACTGGATAAGATCAGATGTGAAATGATTTCTGTCAGATGGTTCAGAATTGAAAAGAGTGACCGACAGAGTGAAAGGAAGCCTGATTGTCTGTGACTGTAAATGATGGGTTGTTACACTCCTGTGTGTGTTAGTCAATCAGTCACATCCACTCATACTATCAGTGTTCCACTGACCGATATTAGTCAGTAGCCATTAGGTGGAAATGGCTGCACAAAACATGTGTGCATGTTTGAGTGTGTGTATACAGCTTGGCTACTAATGCCTGATTGTTGTACACTATCTTTGGTAGGATCTTTCGCCAATGAGGATGTCCCACACACATGCACGCTTACAGTTAGGACCTCTGACTCACATTAGCGGTTAGGGTGTGGTTTGTTGTTATTTCCTTAGTGATTGAGCTTGATTACAAAGTTCAACTTAACTACTTGATGAACAGCGGACACCTGACATTGTGACCTGTGGTCTGAAAAAACTCTGTCGATCAAAGGGGGTTCAACATTTCTTTATCATCTTATTCTCTTTCTTGCAGAGGGATAGATGAGAAGATCTAAGCTTAGCACAAATATTGGAAAAAAGAAAACAATTAGCTTGGCTCTGACCAACTTCCTTCCATCTGCGCTACTTTCCAGTGTTCATGATAAACTAAGCTAACCAGCTCTTAATCTAAACTGTTCAAACTATTCCTTTAATGTAGCTGCTCATCATATTATAACCCTCTCCTTTCACAACTCCACATTTCTTCAGACACATTCGTTTTTATATATAATGCATTAAAAGCATTTTATGACTTTGCACTTCACAGCTTTTTCCTGATTTGGCATATTAACGCCACACTGAGACGAGGGAGGCAGAGAGAACGTCAGTCAAGCTTATTGAACTGTCAGAGGCAGAGAAGAGGAGCGACCGGCTCATCGAGAGTCATTCAGACCCTTTTAGTCTCTGAGCTGTAGCGGTGCATCTTTTCCCCCCACATGCTCGCAGCACAGGAGATGGAATTTTTTTCTGAGAGCATTGTAAGGGGTGACCTATTTTTGCTTGTGAGTGTGTGTGTGTGTGAGTGTGTCTGCATGGAAGGTGACCGTCAGCCTCTCACTTCCTGGCCACACACGCCCAAATCCTTTTTTTCCTTAAATGTTTCTGCAGGAAAAGTGTATTTTCTGCCAATCAGTGCTCACTGCTTGGTTCATAAAGAGAATTTGTCCCTCTCTGTATGTGTGTGTGAATTATTCAGTCTGCCGGGGAAGTATAGTGATGCAGACTTATTCAGCCAGGAGATGGAAAGTAGGTTAGCTCCACTAACAATTACTTCTGTTTTCTCTTTACCTCTGTTGAGCTCTTTCTTCCCCTGTTGGTAGTTTTTAATCTTCCCTTTTCTCTTTCTAATCTTCCTTTATTCTCTGTCCGTCTGCCTCAGCACAGTAACTGCTCTGGCACCCTCGAGCCATTTTAGGCCGAGTCAAGTCATTGTGAAGAAATGTGTCTGTGAGCGCACATGACTCAGTCGTGCCCTGGAGGGGGTCTGTGAAGTCGGCACTGGGCTTCTGGGGGCAACGCCCTGTGTGTGAGTGTGTGTGTGTGTGTGTTTGTGTGTAGTGGCAGTGTAAATCCTGTGTTCACAGGAAACTGGCCAACTCAGTCATGCCATTTAACTCTTATGACTGATAGGAAGTAAGAAAGTAATAGGATATACAGGGAGCAGAAGCAGACTGGAGAGAACAAGACCAACATGGGAAAGAATTCCTATTATTTCAAACTTTTTCGCTTCTTATTCTAAGACAGACAGAACTAAAAGCACTGAAGTGAAGTATTTTGTATCAGAAGTATTCAGTAGTATTCAGTGTACTTGAGTGCACATAAAATAACTGCAGCTCAGTTCGTCCGAAAATATGAAAGTAGTTGAACTTTTGACAAATGGGCTAAAAAAAAACGGTTCTCATACCAGATGTCAACGGGTTTAGATCTGGTTGATCTGCTTATTTAACTGGCATGACCACAACAGTGCAGCGTCTGCATTCTTATCTTTTAATGTGTCAAAACCATTGAAAATGTTTTGAGTTTCTATATTACTACTAGAGTATTGGTAACTTCCTTTTCCTGTGAAGGAGAGTGTTTCCTTTGATGTTTGGTACTCGTGCAATTCAAAATATGAAGTGGTGCATCTGATAAAATTGTTTGAGTTTTTCTTGAACTTGAGGGCTTGTTGTTTTTCCACTTTATTTATACCATATTGTAACCAAGTCTCCTGGGTCTAACTGTGCATACCATAAAAAAGAATTACTGGAGGTTCCATCAGCATCAGCTTCTTTCATTTTTCTCACATGCCCACGTGTGCAAAAACAGCACTTTGTTAATAACTGATTCATGGCCAGATTACATAAATTCTAAAGGGACACAGAGCTTGAACTAAGCATTAAACACAGGGTAGCCTGTTAGAATTGTAGAAAATACATGGGTTATATTTCGTTTTTAAATCTAAAATAAATAAATGCAGATTTACAGCTTCTAAGATGTGAAGATTTGCTCTTTTAACAGTAATTTAAATACAGAACATTTGTGTTTGGGCCTGTTGACGAGATAAAACACCTCAGGCTCTGGAAAACTGTGATTACCACTTAATGATTATGCAATTAAATGAGATGATAAACCGCAGACTAATCAATGTTGGAAAGAATAGATAGTTGCAGACATGTTTAGTGACAATTTTAATGACTCGTTTAAGTCATATTTTGATCACAAATGTAAAACATTCACGTGCCCCAGCTTCTCAAATGTGAGGATTTTCTGTATTTCCCTGCGTTATATGGTTTTTATTAACTTGTATCTTTTAACTGTTAATCAAAACGAGCAATATAATTACCATGGGTATTTTTCTGTAGCTAAAACAAACTAAATGTTCTTGATTGAATTAATATAATTGATTTATTCTGTTTCGAGTGTTTTTACCAAACCAATTGTATTTGTATAGCACCAAATCATAATATACATTCTCTCAAGGCACTTTACATAGAAGGCCAAGACTCATATATATATAATATAATGAGGAAGTCATCCCTTTTTTATTTCTTATTTTTTCCCCATCAAATCAATTTTAAAGAAACCGATGCAACCGATAATCGTTGTGTACTAAACAAGTATTAAATAAAACACGCATGAGTTCCTCATTGCCCTCCATCTCTGCACCCACCCCTCTCCTCCTCCTTTCAGAACAGAAGCTAGTGCAAAGCGACATAGTGTGTAAAGGGAGCGTGTGAATGAGCGACACAAACAAGGAATAAAGGCCCCCATTAGTTTAGTTACCAAGAGCCTCTTAAAAGCCTTGGCTCTTCCCTCTTCTCTTCCCCCCTTTCTCTTTCCATCCCTCTCTCCCTTTCTCTTTCATCTAAAATACTAACACTCTTCTTTCCTCCCCCCCTTTTGCCTCTCCTCTCTTGCTGGTTTGTAGGCGAGGTCTCTCCCTCTGCTTTATTTCTTCAGCATCCTCCAGGGTGTCCTGTTATTCATATGCAACACATGCTTGTGTGTCTATGTGTTTGTGTGTTTTATGTAACTGAGGAAGTCGGAGTAATTAGAAACAGGGTCTGTCTGCGGGACAGTGGAAAGAAGAGAGAAAAAGGGGGAGAAAGACAGTAGCTGGGTCTCCATCCAACCCACGGTCTTTATTGAGGATAAATCACATCATAAAAAAACATTCATGTGGTTTCGCTTTTATATTTGTTTGCATATTGTAGTGTAAGGGAGTAAATTGGCTCTGATCTGGGGCCTTTTCCACTATTTGTTGGTGTTTGTTTATTGCAGCGTGAACTGGGTTCTACTGCCACTACCTATCTTTAAAATATCAGCTGCTGTTTTCTTAGTGTCGTTTGTGATGAGTATAATGTGCTTGTGTAGTGTAAAAAATAACTAATGTTGGGTCAAACCAAACCATAGATGAGGTCCTTCAAAATGTCAGAATTTAATGGGAGAATCCACCGTTTTTGCCCAGTGTGCCACAAAGAGAAAATAACTTATCTTCATTAAAGTGTTAGAGGCCATGTTTTTCTCCGCATAATGTGTTTTGTGGGTTTGGGGGTAGGGGGTGCAAACCATCACAAATCATTGCTGACTGCCTTTCCTGCTTATTATGCGTCTTTAGCGTGTGTGTTTGTGTGCGTGTATCTTCCTGGGCTCTGACCCAGCACAGAAGCAGACCTCTGTTGGAAATGTGATTCACATGAGGCCAGAGGAGCTCTAATGCTATTACCGCACGCACGCACGCACGCACACACACACACACACACACACACACACACAGCTGTTGCCGCCCACGGTCTCAGAGTGCGTACCTCTCTTTCTCTCAAACTCCTTCCTCTCTCTCTGTCTCTCTTCTTCCTCTCCCTCAGTTTACTGGTAGTCTGTTGCTGTGGTTTAAAAAGGAGAGTGATGCATGATGAAATGTGAAAACCTCATTGTGTCTACAGGGTGTCTCTTTGCTGATAGTTTGAAAAGTTGATGGGCGTGTGTGTCGGATTTTCCGTTCAGGAGAAGTAAATGAACGAGAGTCGAAAGTTGAGGTGGAAGTAATATTTAATGTGAATTAAACTGTTTGTAGAGCATCATAGGTCAGAATGTACGTGTAGAGGAAGGCCTGTCGTCAGAGTGACGGCGAGAAGAGAGAGAGGTGCGACCATTTTTCACATGAGGCTCCAGCAGCATGAACGCCCACGCCGACTTTCTCACACTAAGAGAGAGAGAAAGAGAGAAGTGGTCTTAGAAAGGGAGAGACCAGAGTAATTATCTGAGAGAATACAAAAAGGCCCAATGAAAGTTTTATCATGTGAATTGGTCCAGGTTTTACCTTTTGGCTTTTGTAAACAAACAAATCATATAAAAGTACATTTTTTTTAAATAATAGAAGGTTTGTATATAGATGAAATAACTTTTTTGTGCTTCTAATGCAGTTATTAACTAGAATGACCCTTGGTAGAGCACACACATCTGCCCAGACCAAACAGTCAACTTACAAATCCACATCTGCACATCTTTATAAATATTAGTCTCCTAAACATGCCTTTTAAGAAAGTGTGTGTGTGTGTGTGTGTGGTCAAAAAACTCTTCCCTGACCCATATTGCATCCCATAACCAAGTTTCAGGGTAATTTTTGTATAATCTTGTTTACAAACCAACAAACGGAGAATGGTGAAATCATAACCTCCTGGGATGAGGTAAAAACCCAATAACATCCCAAGCTTCCCATCACATGAGGCTGTTCATCTGCATCACTGCTATAACCATAGTGTTGAATGGATACTTTGGTACAAACTAGAAATACATTATATTCTTTGAGTAGCCCTAAACAAATTATTTTCTTTTTCACCATGTCTGAGACGTTTAGCTGAGCTTCATCCTGCTGCCTGCCAGTGGACGGTGTAGTTTGTTCTCCCCCCCATTAAACAAATGTGTCTTCATGAGTGTCAGCAACAATTTAATTTGGTCACATTAAACTTCATCCCCTGTCACACACAGAGGAGCAGGAGTGTGTACGTTAGTGGGGAGCTCTGGTAAATTAGTGCCTGATTGAATGGACGGCTTTAGTGATGCACAGATGCGACTTGTGTCACAGCTTTACGTTACTTTTGTTGTCTCTGTTGTGTGTGCTGTCAAAGAAAACCACACCCTTCATGCTGCTTTCCCTTTATTTACACCTACAATCACCTCTTTGGGTAAGAATTAAGGAAATGATCATCTGCTAAACATTCTTCCTCTCTTCTTTCTTCCAGCGGTTACGGCGGTTATCCACCAAATACCGGACGGAGAAGATCTACCCCACCAATGTAGGAGAGAGGGAAGAGAATGTAAAGAAGAACAGATACAAGGATATACTGCCGTGTGAGTACTGGCACACCCACAAAAGCACACAGTGGATATATATTGACTCAGCAAATACATATATTTAACAGCTCACGTGTATGGTGTTTAATTAAGCCCTAATTTGAATGGTGCTGCTGCTGATGACGTTAGCTACACCAGAGCTTTTTCTGGAAAAATTAAATATTGTACGTCAGCAATGTCATGCGTGTAAATACTGATCTGATGGAGGGAAAGACAGCGAGAGGCACTTAATGACCCCAGGGGAAGCCTCCCGACCCACCATCTGTCCTACTTTTTTTTTATACCTTTATCCTCTTTTTCTCCTCTGTCCATCCATCCATTCATTCATTAAGGCTTTTAGCAAATGAGCTGCCGATAAGGTAATGGAGGAACTGGTTCACCCGTAACAGATGTGCACACACACACACACGTTAAGTACATAGGAATGAGTGTGTCCATTAACCCCTTTACATGATTCCAGCTTTTGCTTTTTACCCGTGTCCTTGTTTGCCCCTCTTCACTGTTTCTCTTTGTCCTCTTCTGTCTATATGTATTTATTTATAATTAAACAATAATGGTAACTAATTCTCTCTATTTGTCTTTCTCTCTCAGTTGATCACACTAGAGTGAAGGTGATGCTAAAAACATCCAATCAGGACACAGATTACATCAATGCTAACTTCATCAAGGTAAAAATTAAGCTTTTTGTCTGAGTGGTTTGATTATAGTGTCTCAAAGTATTAATTTGGTTTATGAATAACATTAATATCATTTAATTTCTTCATCCTGTCTCTCCGTCGCTCCCTTCAGGGTATGGATGGCCCAGAGGCCTATATCGCAACTCAGGGCCCACTGCAGAACACTGTCATCGACTTCTGGAGGATGAACTGGGAATACAATGTCGCTGTGAGTATAGTTCATTGAACAAACGAATGTAATCGAGGCTTGTTACAGTTAACAAATAACTTTATTATAAATAAATATAAATAACTTCTAATTAATAATAACATAAGATGTGCAGTTATGATTCTTATATCATGTTTTACCAATGAGGGATGTTGTGCCAGTGGTGTTAGTATGTGGGTGATACTGTAACTTCTCACAGTTAATAACTGCAGAAAATGAAACTGCAATAATTAAAGTAATTATAGTAACATAATAAATATGGCTGTCAGAAATTAAGAGGCAGATGGGGAGTGCTTATGCTTGAGCCAGATGGACACATATTGAGAGGGAGGGAGGCAGCTGAGATTTGGTTTAACTAGCGCCCTGAAATACTTTAGATTGCGGCTGTGATAATTACACCTTTATGATGGAGCCATGTGAGATATGAATATGATTATTAAACCTTTGATCAAAAATGGATCTGAAGTTTGAACTTATCCTGTAGGAAGAGAGGAAATGTCTGAGCCTTTTTCCCAATTCGAGTATCTGGCTCTCTGTTTGGAATCTACCAGTGAACATAAATAGAACATGTGGAGTTGAACACAACTGTATTTTTGGAAATGTGAGATTTAAATATTGATAGTAACTCTTCCTGTGTCTGTCTCTGCAGGTTATTGTAATGGCTTGTCGAGAGTTTGAGATGGGAAGGGTAAGGCTTCTATACTTCATCTATGCATGTGCATAATATATATATATATATATACACATACGTGTATGTTCATGTGTTCTCGCATTCATTTTTCTGGCCTGTATTAATGTATTTGTATGTGTGAACAAGAGGTTGAATACAATTTGATTAATTGATATATATTTAAAACAATCCATGTAAAGGCTGTGATGACCATTTGAATGTGTGTTTTTATTGATCAAGCGTGTCACCTCAGGCTACCGGCATGTGACAAAGTTTGTTGGTGGCAGCTGTGTCGCTGAGCTGCTGCAGACACGCTCCAGTAAAAAATACCCTTCAACTGTTGCTTTAATGACTCTGTGACATATTCTACAATTTTCATCTGGCTAATTATTAACCCCGTAGCACATACTGTGTATCATGCTGTTTACATGGTACATAGTAATAATAAGCTACGTTTTGGTTGACAGCCCCGGTTTATATCATGTAGCATGTTCTTAGTCTTTACTTGTATGTTACAGTAGCTGTTAATTTCAAAGCAATGTGAGAGTGTGTCGCGCAGGAAGCTGCGGTGTCAGGGCTGTGTTTTCTTCTCAGCAGAAACTAACCGATGTTTCTCTCTGTTTAGAAAAAGTGTGAGCGGTATTTCCCGCTGCTGGACGAGGAGCCCATGAGTTTTGGTCCTTTCAGAATCTCCTGTGTAAGTAAACAGATCTCTGTAATATTACAGCTGTGAGTCTGATGTTAGTCTATAAAAAGAAAGATGGAGCGAAGTGGGAGTTTCCTGGACCTCTCACACTTTGTTCTTATGACGATTGTGAAAGTGTTCTCACCACCTTTGTTTTCTAGGAATCAGAACAAGCCAGAACAGACTACTTCATCAGGACGTTGACGGTAGAGCATGAAAATGTAAGTTCTCATTAAGCCCCCTGTTGATTTAGACTTTACTGTCACAAATCGAGTTGGATTGGAAAAACTAATCGGATTATTTTATATAAAACGATCACACACACACTGAAATATCTCCCCTCCACTTTTAAAAACATTCCCCTGTGTGTCTCCCTGCAGGAAACTCGAAGGTTAACTCAGTTCCATTACATGAACTGGCCGGATCACGACGTCCCCTCATCGTTTGACTCCATACTGGATATGATCGCACTAATGAGAGAATACCAAGAGAACGATGATGTCCCTATATGTATCCACTGCAGGTATGTACACACTGCTCATCATGTGCCGATATATCATCACCATTTCAGCAATCTAAAAATACAACACTGATTATAGGTGAGAAAATCAAGTTCAAGCTAAGACGCATTAACTGGCATAAATCCTACCCCACACCGGCATTAAGGATTCTGGTTGATGTCCTTTATCTTTATCATGCTTTTGAAATAAATGACACAGCCGTCAGTGGTTTTCTGTGAGGAGGCAGTAAGAATATTTTTGAACAAAGCTCAGTTATGTTGCAGTTGTGTCTAAACTGCACAAAAAACACCAAACTCCTCCTGGTTGAAGGTTCAATTTCAACCCTGATGCACACTGGGTAATTTTGAATGACATGTTTTGGCTGACATTTCACTGTTTCAATTGGCAAATCCTCTAATTCAGATTTCATTAATTGGCGGAAAATGAATGTCTTAGCTGCTATTTAGGATCCTGCCAGATGAGCTCAGTCTTTCTTTTGCATCGATAATTCTCTGATTGCTGCTGTTAAAAAAACGATACCATGTTTACACTTCTTACCTCAGCTACAGCGATGATTAGTAATTACAGAGCAGTTTGGATAAAGAACTTTTAATGATAAAGATTTAAAAATCACACTTATCCACACCTCTATAGATTCTTGTTTTGTGCAGCACGCAGACGTTGGCACACACACACAACTACACACACCGTCTCCGTGTGTGTGTAATCAGCTCTAATGAGCAGCCCGAGGACATTTCCTGGTTCCTCTGTTCCACAGCGGGACCTAAAGCGGTGTCTCTGTGTCTGTACAGATGCTCTGCGTGGGTTGATGGGTACTGTACGTGTGTGCTTGTTAAGAGTGGCAGCATGAGAAAAGCTTTTATGTCAGACGTGATGTCACATTATCTCAGCTTCTGTGCGGCTCCCTGTCTCCATCCTGTCTGGACGACGTGTTTTGTAACGTACATTAAAAACAAACGTGTGTTTCTCTCTACTTGTTGTGCCCCCTGTGTAGTCAGGAGTAGAAATCCAGAGTCGATGCTAGTTTGTGTGTGTGTCTTAAATTATGTGCGTCTGTTAAATCTAATCTGTGTGACTTTGATTGTACAGTGCAGGCTGTGGGAGGACGGGTGCAATCTGTGCTATCGACTACACATGGAACCTCCTAAAAGCTGGGGTATGTGAACACACACACTCAAACACACCCAGAAGGAGGAAGTGGTCTTAGACGTTTAGACCCACACAGCTCCTGCAAAAATACACACTTTCAATACTCAATTAAATAATGTTGTCTTTTGTTCTTTTATAGAAAATTCCAGAAGATTTTAATATTTTTCGGTTGATCCAAGAAATGAGGACGCAGCGGCACTCTGCTGTTCAAACCAAGGTTAGTTTGAAGTTATGACATCCATATTTTTTTGAATAGTGTTTTTCCAACCCAACTGAGATTTAATACAAAGTGCTTCTGAGTAATATTGAGATGTAGAAATGTTAATTCGTTATCTGCGCCCACATTTTTCACCCCCACACAGTAAAACAACAGATCAGAGTAGAACACTCTTTGATATTTGATATTTTAACAGATTTCCACAAGCTAGTTTCTCAACACCGGGTTAGAAACAGTATCAGTTTCTTTGTATGAAAACCATGACGCTCCTGTCCCCAGAGGCTGTAAAGACATTAAGCCTGATTAATCATACAGCGATCTTTGTAAATTAGTCTCTTAAAAACGTAATGAACCTACAATAATGTTTATGGTTGCCCATACAACGCACTAAGAGCATTTCACAATCATCTGCCCTTCAGGAAGGATGTCATCAAACATTTCAGTCTTGTTTAGGTTTCATTAAAAGTTGTGGATTAATTGAAAGCTGTTGTGAACCTTTATTTAATGATAAACAATGTTTCTGGTGTCCAACAGCAGTATTTTGAAAACTACTCAATACTAACATGCTGCTATATTAAGACTTTGGCATCTATATATAAGTAAGAATTTGCGAGAGTGAAAGTTATTCCGTATTAAACATTACAATGTGGTCTGCCGTAGGTCTCTTTATTCATTCATGTGATACTTGCTGCACACGTGGTTGATAGTGGATCCTCCCGACTCAAACATTCCCACCATTATTTCTAACTGGTTTAGGTGGTTTTTCCAGAATTTTAACATTGGTGTGTTGTTCATGTTTGTTTTGGAGTTAGCTGCAGTGGATGGGCAACGTTAGACAGGCTTAAATTCTGCATTCATACCTTAAAAATAAAGCCACCATGAATTTTTTGCCCAGTTCTGCTGCAAACCTCTAACTGTTGTGTTATGTCTGGAAATGTAGTGCAATGAGATTACATGACTGAAGGCCATTCCAGGGTTTTCACACAGGTTATATTTCATAGCTTTGTAAGTGGATGATTGTAGAGTATTGACATGGCGAATGTTTTTGCTCCAGTATTGATTTGCTGAAACCATCTTCTCCCCATTACGTCTTTATCTCACCCTCTCTCTTTTTCTGTGTCTCCATCTCTTTCTTTGTCCTTCTCTCTCTAGGAGCAGTACGAGTTAGTTCACAGAGCCATCTCTCAGCTCTTTCAGAAACAACTGCTGCTACTGGAGGGGTCCACCAGCACGCAGATACACGATGGCATGGTACGGCACACACACACATTGGGCATACTGTGAATATAGACAGGATGTCGCTGAGTAACACACTGGTAGTGGGGGGCAAAAAACACAAATAATTAGTCACGGGGGAGGCGGAGAGCAGGAGGAATAGAGGAGAGCTGGAGAGACCTTCAGAAAACTTTACACTGACAGAGAGAAGACAAGTTACAGAGAGAACTCTCCTCAGAGGACTGTAGAAAAAAGCCTTGCTCTGCCAGTCACCACTGCCCTCCACTTTCATTTACTTCACAATGTCCTTCGTTTCCCCAAAACACATGCACTATGTATGAGGTGTCCTTAGCTGCCCCGGTTCCTCCTCCCATTACAGTAGAGTTAAGAAATAATGAGGAAGAAATAAAAAGTTGCTAAAAACATTTTTGTCTTCAGTGGCTTATTCTATCTTTAAAGGAGACATATTTAGGTTCATGATTTTAATTAGCTTTTTACTTAAAAGGGTTTAAATGCCTTTGCTGACTTGGTTATGTTTCGACTAGCAGCTGAGGGTGCATTATGTTAATGAGACATTGTGACATCGCATAACACACATCATTCCCTGAAAGTATCAGCTGGACTTCTGACGTGGCATTTCAGGAGCTTCAGTTTTACAAGAAGCATCTAATGTAGATTCACTTAATAAATAAATGGCTTCCAGTAGTTGTCAGGCAGTGCACGTCAGTGTGTTCTGGAGGGAGTTGCTTATATGAGAAGGGCGACGGGAAGGGGGAGGATTTATCGTTTTTTAAAGTGCTTGCTTTTCCAGGATTACCAACCCTAGCTTTAAGAAGAAATAAAACCGTGAGATGTAGCATCTGGTCACAATATCCTGCTCATAACTGGAAAACAAGCTACCCTCGGAGGCAGCCACTGGGAAAAGGAGTTTAACTAGTAGCACCACATTTCCAACACTGCTCTGTAGCTATGTGAAAATAAATGACAGAGAGCCCGAGGACGGAGACATAAGCGAAGCTGTCTCACAAGCCTAAAGACGAGAGAGGACAAATTAGGACTATGAAAGAGAGCATTGGCAGCAATCCTGCAGCTGACTTCCTGCTTAGGAAGCTCTGATGACATCATCCCTGTCCCATAATGCACTTTCAGTCTGAGAATAGACACGCATCCGTTGGGAAAGGGGGGGCCCTCGCAAAACACAGTCCCATGAACACACAGAGCCACGTTTACATGAGAAAAGACTCTAAAATGAAATCCTAAGATATCTTTCTGTCAGTTCACTTTTCTGTTGTGTACTAGACTTTCAGAGACTGCACTACTTGTATTATTAGATTATACTATTTATTATTTGTTCAAAGTAGGTGGGACACTTATGCAGGAAGGCGACAACTCCTGTACAAGTTTGTTGCTACTGATTATAACCATGTCATTATCTAACAAAGTCCAACAAACACACACAGACACACACACGTGGTTTGTATAATATTACCGGTGTGCTGGACTGACTCAATCCACACACAGATTGACTCATGTCCAGTCAGCCACTGTCAGCACCTAAAACACCCACTTTAATGCACTCAGTGGCAGTGTGAACAATAAGCCTACACATACACACAACCCACACACGTTTCTCTGCTCATAGGCAGCCGCCATTGTTTGCAAGAAGGGATTCCTATCAAATTCAATTCTCACAATACACACTGACCTACGGATGCAGCCGAACGAGATGTAATCAGATCTTTTAGCTGTGTGAGCTCAACTTAGTTCCTGTGCAGACTTTATTTGTACCGACGTGCGGAGCTGCAGTGGCCTGATTTGCGCCTCTGTTATGGGTTTGAAGTTGTCCAGTAATACTCTCATTATCAGAGTGGAGACAGAGTCAAATTAATGAGTCACGGTGGCAGAGAAGGGAGGAGGACGAGGACCAGAGCTGAGAGGAAGGAGGGCGATGTCAGGGGGAGGAAGAGGAGGGATTCTCTCACATCAGTTTTAATCCAATTTGTGTAGAGAAGTCGTATAGCAGTTAAGCTAAAATATTTTGTGGAAGACTCTTGTGTATAATGCAAACACTCTCTTGGCCCATGTTGGACTTAAATCACCCATTCCACTAAACAAGGAAGCAATAAATATTCTTTAGAAATAAAGAAACAGTGGTTTAAGTGCTTACGTAAAAAATAAGTTTGAGTGAGTACAATATGTAGATGGAATAGATTTGATTTTATAACTTTCCAGCGTCGACTAAAAGTCAAATGGCATTTTTGGATGATCAGTTGCAGGCAACGTTATGTGAATGGGGAAAATAATAAAAGGTTAAACTGGTGCAGCTCTTACCTCATAAAATGTGTGTTTTACAAGTGATCACATAAAACTCATATGTCTGGTGCAGACTGATTGAATGCTTTCAGTTCTCGTTAGATGGTGATGAGCAGTGTAGCTGTCCTGGCATCTTGAATCTTAATAAAATATGAGTGGAAACTTAAGTTATGAACAATTTCTGAATATTCATGTGCTAATTTTTGTGTCTGAATATGTCTTTGTATTTGTCCTCTGTCCATGTCAGGATGAGAGCAGTCCAGACAAGGTGAGCCACCAGTCAGACGAGGAGAGATGGGACACGCCACCTCCCAAACCACCCCGCATACGCAGGTGAGACGTGTTCAGTGTTTGGACAGTTTGGATGACTTTTTTACGTCATACACGTCCTGGCTACAAATAAAACACAGCAGCAGCAGCAACAGTTTGTGTGGAGCGCACAATGAAAACATATGAAATTGCAGTGGGCAACGTTCTCTCCTCAAACCCACCAGAGCTCTCTGACACACAAGCTGCCCGTCAGCCCACAGATCCAGCCGGCCTCCACTTCACTGAAGTTAACTTGCGTTTGGCTGTTAACAGCTGCCGTGGCCTGAGGAGCAGCTGTATTTATAGACCTTTGTGCAACACTTTGCAATACTCTGCAACACCACATAGTGTTGAACAAATCGTAACCCCGGGCCAGTTGAAGTATAACTGCTCCATCTTTCATCTCCCCCTCTCTTTGAGAACAAATAGACTTTTACACACACGCAGGCGTATTATTTCAAACACAAACACTCACTCTATCTTTAATGTGTAAACTCACATAGCTGCCTTCTCTCTTTTTAACTATAAATCTTTCTTTGGCAAATTTTCCCCCGCCTTATTTCTTTCTAGCGTAATTCTTCTTGTTACTCTTCTTCTCTCTGCTCCCATCCCTCCTCGTCTTCTCTTCTTTAATTTAGTTATATTTGCCCAGCAGGGGTTGTACTTCATCTTCACCCCCTCGTTCCCTCCTCGTTTGATTTATCTAGCAGAGTTGCTGCCTCGATCCCTTGTTAATGAGGCGATACACAACTTTTTAAACAACCCTGGTGGATGCCTTTGTGATACTGCTGTTGCTTTAATGTCAGAGAGGACATCTTGTTACCAGGGGATTTGGCAGCATTTTGTACGCGTGTGCATTTGACATCATTTTGATGTGCAAAAGGTTTTAAAATGAGAATTAAGTGAGTTTGATGACATCACAATTTAAAGCTTACATTTCGTTGGATTAAGTAGCAGATGAGTATTTCACCAATGATGAGTTCACAAACCATTGGGAAGTTGAAAATCTGACGACTGCTCCTGCTATAGCTTCTGTATTTTGGGCGATATACGCTTTATGCTTATCCATGTCCTTTAATTTCTTTCTTTATTCTTATCCCTTGTTCTGAGTCAGTCTTCAGTTTACTTTGAATAAGAAGTCTGAACATTCCTAGCATGTCGGCAGTAAAAATCTGCGACTTTAGAATAATTTATCGGAGCAACGTTACCCTTGATGAATTTTAAAATGTTCTTGCTCCTGGTTTGCGTTTGTTTACTGTTCCCGCCGGTGGACGTGGAAAGCAAACATTTTTCAGAGCTCCTACTTTTGGGAAGTAGCTGTGAGAGATGTGTGCTTTGAAAAAGTTTCTTTCCTGTTCTAAGGAAAACATACAAAGTTGAGCTGGGAACTGCTGCCAAAATAGGAAGCGTTCTTGGAAGTGGGGCAGAGCCTGAGGTCGTGTGAGGAATATATGTCTCTCTCCATCTCCCTCTCTCTCTCTCCCTCTCTCTCCCTCTTTGACCTCAGTCTGTGTCACAGTATGTGTCTTTTTTATTTTGCCCGTTTCCTAAAGAAATATTGTCAAGACTTAGTTTGAGCCTGAGAGTATTTTAGTGATGGTATGAACTGTTTTTAGAAACAGTCCAAATTCAGCTGGCCGCACTCCCCCTGGGTCTCTTCATGGGGGATTTTTTTGTGTGCTTTAAAAGTGGACGGAGAGAACATAGTTTTAACATTTTTGTCCGAACCTGGAAAAACCAGTTGAGTCCTAATGGTCTCCGGTCGGGTATCTACACCCGGAACCTGAAACCAGTACATGTGTCTCTAAGCTCAGTCCTCTTCCAGCACAGCCCGTCTCCTGTGAATGCATTCAAGTCCCACAGTAAAGGAGCTCTGATTAATATATACAGCCTCCACCCTCTGGAGTATATATGTGGAGGGCAGAGTACACTTGTCCATTGTTGGTGGGTGTGTGTGTGTGTGTGTGTGTGTGTGTGTGTGTGTGTGTGTGTGTGTGTGTGTGTGTGTGTGTGTGTGTGTGTGTGTGTGTGTGTGTGTGTGTGTGTGTGTGTGTGTGTGTGTGTGTGTGTGTGTGTGTGTGTGTGTGTGTGTGTGTGTGTGTGTGTGTGTGTGTGTGTGTGTGTGTGTGTGTGTGTGTGTGTGTGTGTGTGTGTGTGTGTGTGTGTGTGTGTGTTTGTGCATTTTAAAAATGATTTAGTGTGGGTGCTATTACATAAATTTAAAGTTCTTATGAAGGCATGTGTCCATGTCTGTTTATGTGTAGGAGTTTAGGTTGCATGTGTGTGGATAATGTGTGTGCCTGTGTTTTTGTTCGTTTTTAAGTGTGTCACCACCACCAAAACACCAGGGAGGGTTGTAGTGTTTTTATGCTTTAGGGCAGAAGGAGAAGAACAGAGGCTCATGGTGAGTTTTGTTGTTTCCAGCTCTTTGAAGTGTTTTTATAATAGTTAAAGATTCTTAGAGAAGTTTTCCTTTAAACACAGAAGCTTTTAACAGCTTCAAGGGGGGAAAATATTAATGATTCAAACTGCAGAAATAAACTTTTTACAGCCTTGAAAAAGTGAACTTTTAGGTTTGAAACATGTCAGAAGCTCAGGGAGTTTGTCTGATATGATGTGAACACACATTTTTTTAAATGGAAAAAAAAGTACAATCATAATAAATACAGTAAGCATTCAGAAGTATAGGAATAGAAATCTCCATAGTTTCAACTAAATTATCTAACAATCGTAATTATGAATTAATCTGCAATGTAACTATAGAACTACTTATCAAAATATATTTACAACAGTTTTACAAATGACTGACAACCAGCTTCCTAATAAGCTTCCATGTTATCAGGTATTTGAGTAAAAACTAAATGACTGAAACTGGGACAAAACCCAAAAGAGATGAAAGTGAGGTAATTTTTTATTACATTTTAACTGACGTATATTGTATTATTTGCAGATAAATGTATTTATTTTAAGTTGATTGGTATTTAGTCCATAGTCGATTGATGTTGCAGAATGGCAGAAAAAAAAACTTTTTAAGTGTTTGTCCCTTGTGGCCACTAATGATTTAATCTATTATCAGCACAATGTAAATCTGGGTTTGCTCATTTTCTACAGTTAAACAAAATGTTTGGAAGCTGTTAAGGAAACCAATCATGTAAACCGCTACTTCTACTTAATTCACTTCATGTAAACCCTCATATTACTTTCATACATATTTATACATTCCTTCATGCGTGTCTCGGTGCTGCCGTCGTCTCACGAGTGCCGTGCTTGTAACCTCCGTTTCCTCTCTGCCAGTCGATGCTGCTTATTTGTTTTGCTTCGGCTTATTAATATTTGCTCCTGTAACAGCTCAGCTCCCCCTTACGAATCATTAAAGTTTCATCTTATCTCCTCTTAGAGGGATACTGGGCCTGAATAAACGCTGCTGCGTCTGAATGATTCATATCCCCATGGAAACAATCAGCACCGGTGGGAGTCGTCTGTGTTATTGTTAAATACGTCTTCTGCTGGCTCAGCCAATGAAGATGATATAGAGGAGGTTAACCCTCCTGGGTAATGTATGTTTTCATTAAAGAAAAGTCCAAAGGAATAATGGGGTTCTCCTTTAAATAATGTTGTAATCAATGTCTCGTAAGAGACGCTGGAGGTTCTGTTGGATAGAAGAGATCTGTCTGAACTAGCCGGGCCAAAAAAACGTACATCAGCAGAGGCTCTGATCTCCAGCAGCTATGACCTCTGACCTCCCAACTGACAATTTTAACAACAGCTATTCATCTAAGCGTGCTTTCTTTTTATAGATATTCAGTGTGTTGTCTTTGACATTTCATTTAAATTCCCATCTATAATTGAGAATACAAAGTCATTAAAACTGCTTTTACTGGGCCTGTGGTCTAAACTGGGCTCTTTCTGCGTTGGAGCCTCTTGACCACACACAACCAGCAGTTTAAGTGACTGAAACTGAGATTATTTTTTTTTAAAGAGATAGGGGAAAATATCAATTGAAAAGTAATATCTGCAGTAGTTATGACACGGCTGACTTTAATATTTGCAAAATCTAAGCCGTATATTGTTTATTTAAATATTCGATCACCTGCTTTCTTTCTCTCTTTCTTTCAAACAAAAATAATAAACATCAATACACATCAGCCTTCTCACAAATGCCAATGAGATATAGATGTTCTGCAATGCTGAGGCTCTGACAAAACTCCTGGGTTGCGCAAGTAAAGGAAATCCCCTGTGCATCTTTTCTGCGACTTCTGCCTGTGTCTGACTTTCTCTGTCTGTCTTTGATTCTCACACACGCTCTGCATCATGTGCTGTCAGTCCTTTGTCGCCTCTTGCTTCAGTCATGCGTACTTGATTAAGCACATCACCACATCCTTTCACTGTGTACAGTATTTGCATACATATGTGAAAGCGTATGCTGTTCAGTGGAACGATGTCTTAATGTATACAGTTCCATTGCCGTGCGGTTGGCTCTGTCACAACCTCAATATCCTGTAGTGTATGTAATCCACACGCCTACACTGTGTGGATCTATAGGTGGGTTTGTGAAGAGACTGTAAGCTCTACAATACACAGTACAGAACACGTGGGAGATTTCTGTTAAATACGATAGAAATACCACCTACTGATGATATCTGTATTTGTAAGTACCTCTCAAAACATAGTTATAAAGTGCTTAAAGAATTCACAGTCCGTTTTCAGTTCACTTCACATCAACATATCAGGTCTACTTTAAATACGGGCGAGAGCTGTGAGAACATGTAATTAGTCTGTAATATGTTGACATAATATGAGCATGTTGCTCCACTTTTTAAAATCCTGCCATCTAGTGGTGGAAAACTTGGCTTCACAGCGTAAACGGAAACGTCCTTTTTAGTTTAATTCACCTATTAAATTCATGTATGAGATGAATTTAAGTTAATTTCATCATATTTGCGTCATCATCTTATTGCTAGATGGAGATAATTTAAACGTGATCAGGATGATGAAATTCAATTTTTCATAATTTTCTAAGTGCAATATTTTTAAACTTTTACGATGCCTCTAAACCTATTCATTTTTTATCTCAAACAAACGGTTTGGATTAGAACTTCATTATTTACACGACTTGCTCCAGTTGCAGTTCGATCTCTGTGGAGTTGAGATTTCTTATTGAAAAGCTTCAAAAGCCAGAATGGATAAGAACCTTTCGATGAAAACCTTTCACACGCTTCAGCTTCAACTGACCTCCCTTCTCTTCTTCTATCTCCGTTTAGTTCCCAGGCAGAAGGCGACGTGAAGGAGGAGATTCTCCAGCCCCCGGAGCCTCACCCCGTCCCCCCCATCCTGACCCCCTCTCCCCCCTCAGCCTTCCCCACCGTCACCAACGTACGGCAGGACAACGACCGCTACCACCCCAAACCTCTCATTCACGTCCTGGCTACCACAAAGCAAAATGCGACACAGGTGAGCTCATCAACACGATAGAAACACTGTGTATTGAATCAATTGTGTTGCTGCACAGTCGGACATCTGTGTTTCTATGGGGGTTTTATTTGGTGCATGGAATGTTTTTTCATCTGTGTGTGTGCAAATGAATGTAAAGTATTCAGACCTGTAAAACCTCTTGTAGGTTTCACATTTCCCAGATGCCTTCTTCAGAGGAACTTAGTGTTGAGAGATTTACACGTGCATCTGTCTTTTTCTCTTAGTCGGGTTAGAGCACTAGGTGTCAACCAAAATAAAAAGAAACAGATTGCTTTAAAAAGATTCATTGATAGATATAGTTACAGATACATGTATAGATGGATGGATCCATATATGGATAGATACTAGATAATATAGTCTCATAGAAATATAAACAACAATTATAAAAATATGTGTTTTGATTTGTGTGACAGTTAAATCTGTCATCATATGCTGTTATATTGCTCAGCCTTTGATCAAATATTGATTTTAAACAACTTGTAAATGTTGCGATATTGCAGTTTTTTTTACCAGTACTGTAATATTGTACTTGACAGTATAATAAAACACGACAATATATATTTCTCCATTTCTAAACTCCGTTTCTTATTCTCATTTGCACAGTCAGTGTTGAACTTCAGGAAACTCTGACCTGGAAGTTCTCCAGAGCTGAGTGGACGTCCCTCCAAAAAAGTTACTTGAATTAATCTGTCATACTTTAATAGAAGTGTGACAGTACCTTTTTGCTCTTATAACCTTTTCATGTTCTTTTGGGCTTGTGTTTGGGAGATGAAACATTTTCAATTTGGTTTTACATATTATTTTCTATTTCCCTTCCTTTCAGAACAAAGGAGTGGACCAGCAGCAGAACCAGTCCGAGGCCAGTCCAAACAAACATACCAGTCCCTCTGAGCAGAAAGACCAAGATCAACAAAGTCAAAAACAGCAAACCCAGGTCTCAAACCTAGATCTCAACGACAACTACAACAAGTTGTCTTCAGCATCAACAAAATCCGAATCGGGCCAAAGCCAGACTCCCTCCTCGCCGCTCTCCCCTGCAGTTGAATGTGCCGGTGCTCCTCGAATCGAGAGGAAACTCAGCATCGAGATTAAAAAGGTGCCGTTGCAGGAAGGACCTCGCAGCTTTGACACTTCCTCCTCGATGGGAGTAGCAGGCAGCGGCTCAACCAACAGCGCGAGCACGCTGCAAAGAGGCCACGCCTTCAAAGCCCGCTCTGGCCAATCCCTGCTGACGTCGAGCTCCTCGCTGTCGGAAGACTCGGGCACGGAGGGAGGAGCTGGCGGGGAGAGTCACGCCGACGGAGGTGTCCTCGTCAGACCGAACCACCTACCCGTGAAGAGCGGAGAGAAGGGGGAGGTCCCGGGAGGGGAGAGGGTGGAGGTGAAGGCGTGCCACGCTCCTTGGGCTCAGGCCTGCAGCAGCCCGGAGAAACAGTTCCCAAAGACGTCCTCCTCTTCCTCCTCCTCAGACCGAGTCGCTCCCTCTTCCTCCTCCTCCTCCCACCTCTCCTCCTCCTCCTCTTCCTCCTCCTCCACTCCAGTTAGGACTGCCCTGAGTTTCACCAACCCCCTGCACTCCGATAACTCGGACGAGGAGGGGGATGGAGAGATGTCTGGAGGAAAGGAGGGCTACCGCACTAATGTATCCATGGCGACGGCCACGGTAACTACATCCCATCACCACGGAGACCAGCCGCCAGTCAGGAAGGTGCTGCCAATGTCGATCGCAGGGCACAGCTCCCCATCACCCCCTGCAACCACAGCAAGTATGTCAATCAGCCGCTGTAATTGAATGAGTGGATCTAATAACTTCAGCTTTACTGACAGAATCGATTAACAAAGAAAACAACATATTATCACTGAAGTTTTAGAGATAAACAGACATTTAGGTTCCCTTGTTTCTCAGGTTTAGACAGAAGACGTCTGATTAATGAACTACAGCTCAGAATTAAATTAAATGATCTCAGTAACTGTGGAGCACATACCTCCACCAAACCCCAACAGTCCCCATCAAATTAAACCGTAACTAATCTTTGGCGGAATTAACTCAACCGAATTAAAGTTCATCTTATTTCTAGGGAGTTTAGTCAAGTTTTCCTTAAAACTCTTGAGGCTCATTTATGCTTCTGACTCGTCACTGTCCACATACGTGTTTGCATCCTTGCGTGGGCATTGTTGTTAAGCGATACGTCCACTAGAGAGCAGCACCCAGTTGAGAGATTATGAAAACAACAGACATGTTGCAGATGGAGGAGGTTGATTTAATCGACCTCTTAAGAAAGAGGATGAAAGCGGCTGCGTTGTAAACAGCGTTGGTCCAACTTGCCCCATTATTGACATTTCTTCATTGTTTCTTATTGACTCGCTTGAACTATTAGCTACACTGCCCTGCCATGATTTCCGATATTTCAGCTCTTTTTCAGCTCTTTTTCAGCTGTGTTCATAAGCATTCACCAGAAGTGCGCTAAAACAGACAGAGTGACCACATAGTACGGACAAACGTTTCAAACGTTGAGCATAAATGAGACTTGACAGCCTTGTATTTATCATCCACTCTCACATAAGCTCATGGAAACCACACAGTGGAGTCATTTTCTGGGTCAGTAAGGACACAGAGGTCTTAGACAGACCACATGCTAACGACAAGTAGTTCCTGTCAACGCACACTGAGTTATACTGTTCTTACTGCTGAGGGCCAATCAGAGACGGGGAGAAAGAAACTAAACACGAGATCGTGGAAGAAAGGAATGAGAAGAAAAGCAAACAACAAAGCAGCGAGAGAGAAAAACAGAGTGAGAGATTCCAGAGAGTCTCATCTAAAGCATGACTGGATAACTAATTGGTTGGTTTGTGAGGAATGCTGCAAACGTTACCAGGCAAACATCTGTCAAAACAACTCTCTTTCTCTTTCAGCTTGTGTGTTTGTGTAAGTGGGTGAACTTGCAAACAGGAGAACAAATGAAAGAAACCATGTATTTTTTTGTGTGTGTTTTTTCTTTTCAGTGCAGTTGTGAGTGAGAACTGTGTGTGTGCATGTCGGATGGTGAAGGATCGTCACTGCATGATACTGACAAATTGTTCAAACACACACTTCTGTGCACGTTGGGTTGAGCAGAGCAGGGTCACACTCTGTATTGCTGCTGCACGGTCACAATCGCAGTGGGTAAGGTTTGGATCTTCTGGGCTGCAGAGAACGATGCCCCTCTCTCTTCCTCGTCTGATTTCAAAATCTGGAGATTCTGAAATCTGATTCTTGGTGTGATGTGGAGTAATTTGAACTGGACTTTGCATTTGAACGGTTCTGATCTAAAAAGAAAAACTGCATTTTCTTTAGATATCGGGATGAAACCATGAGGAGGCAAGATGTGGATCAGTCAATAAGATCTTGTCTAAATTCTACAATCTGTCTTAGAATCAGAAGAAACATAAGTCGTAGGCTTTATTGGTGTCATGCAGAGGTTGTTTAATCTAAATTAAAGCAACCAGGTTACTGATATCTTTATTAGGAGTAGTTTTAAGTTGCATGACAACATTTTGTCAATGACGTAAGAGTATTAAAATAAAATGTGAAACACTTGTCAGGGGTCAGAAATATAAGCTTACTTGACTGCATTTCCCCCCTGTAATCCATTTTAAGATGCAGGACTTAAGTGCATATCTGTAAGCAGCTTAAAAGAAGGTAGTTTAATTTTGAGGCTGGAAAACTAATGAGAGAAACTAGGGAAAATCTAACTCTTACAACTTATACGGACATTTGTGGTTAATAGTATTACTCGTATACACCAGGGTACACAAATAGCCACCTGACAAACCTATACATTGTTTTAGGAGCAACACTGAGAAACGAACCTGTTTCTCCTTAATAAGGAAATTCAAATCTTGTTTTAGCCATTTAAAAGTCTGACTTCCTACATTCCGCTCTCCTCAGGTTGTCCCACTATCTCAAACCAAATGCAGGAATGTTTGCCTCACAGTCCTGAAGTGGTCTGTCCTCCGGCTGCTTGGTTTTCCTGGCTCATCATTTGTTTGGGGCTGTGGCGGCGCTTCGTAATCGGTTATGAATAGCTAATGGCTGCTGTTTGATTGGTTGCAAGAATCTAATGACAATGCTTGTTGGTGAGTTGCACTGAGCTAATTGCTGCTTTGTGGTTGGTCGAGGGGCAAAAAGCTGGTGGCTGCTTGTTTAACTGGCTGCACTGTCACTGAATCCATTCATGTTGCTTGTTTCACACTGTTTGGTGGATTTTAGACTCAGAGGCACAGAGCGCAACAGATGCTGGACTTCCCTAAAATGCTGCGGTACTTAATTTACTTTACATCAGTTTATTTCACACACTAGTCAGGGTCCCAAACTGTGAAGAACCAGCTTATCCTCAGCTGTGACGTTTAACCTGCTTCTTGTGTTGAGAACTAATGCAGTGAGAGCGCCTTCTGCTGGACAAACAGTGTAACAACATTTAAAAATGACCCCAGCTTCTTTTTCTATGTAATATTCTCTATATCTGAGAAATAAAACCAAATTAGCTCTTTAAATTCTAAACAATGGAAGACAAGTACATAACAATAGGCAGCAATTGGAATCAAATACATAAAACATTACAAATATATTTATATATATAGATCAGATCATTTTTCTAAAAATTATGAGAAAAAGGAGAGAAGAGCAATCATACATATAAAACATAAAAAGCATAAGCTGTGATTTGTTATCAGTGTAAGTAGCCTTTTAATAATCAATATTAAATTATGACCCGTAACTGATAATTAATCACTCTTCATTATTAAGAAGGATCTTGTGACACTAATCCGAGCTGATTCTCTGTAATCTGATCATCAGAACTCTTCAGACACAGACTGGACAATGGTTTTCTAAAAAACAGTATCATACTAGGTAGAGTATATACGACTCTTTAATATTCATGATGTTTATGGTAAACAAAGGTGTGGTTGCCTCATGATATTATTTTCTTTATTGCATTTAACTGGACTATTAGATGACGAGGAGAACCAGTAAACCAGTAGAATCTTTTCCCTCTCCTCTTATCATACTATTTTAACATGCTGCAGGAGCCCAACATGGTGGCAGTGGCCTGTGGGTATTCATCCCAAACGACATTGAAAAGCAATATTGCTCACAGAGATGGGGAATATGACTAATGTTCAATGCGAAGAGGATATGAGGTCAGGTGAATGCAGGGAAATGTAATTACGACTGTCTGGGGCATATTTAATGTTGTTTTTGAAAACATAACTAGGACGAATTGACAATTGAGTTACAAAGTGAACAAAAACAACCCCACGAGTTAATAAAATTTATTCCATAAGTGGTAAAATATTAAACATTAATGCAATTTATTTTCTTTTTCAAATTTTATTATAGATTTCTTCATCATGAATGACATTAAATGTACTTACTATTTGCAATTTTGAGTAGTGAAGGTGCATGTGTAACATAAATTATTGTAAATATAACAAAATACAGGAGGAGGAATCGATGTGTTTTTAGCCACTGAGCTTTTGTCTTGTCTCTTGTCATTTCACTGCCGATCTCTTGTCTCTCCTCCTCGGTCAGCCAATAATGTTGCTTCTCATTTGACCTCTGACCTTTCATCCCAGACTGCTGGGACAGCGACGACTCCCCTCCCCCCCTCCCTGCGAGAACCCCCGAGTCCTTCATACTGGCCACAGGTGCGTTTGCATTGGTCGCAGGTGAATCTCAGGTGTGTGTTCCCAGCAGTGAGGACGCACTGGCTCGCCCCCCTGGGTTCCGGGTTATTGATCAACTCCAGGAAAATGATTTAAGCTTTTTGTTTTTAATACGAAAAGAACATCCACGTGGTCTGTTGTTGCTTTTGTTTTGGTGTCAGTGCTTCGTACCAGCTAGAAAAACAGGAATATGTTTTTATTTTTCCATTTGTATCTGGACCTTTGCAGTGTATGAACAAGTAGTATCACTCATCCTCACTTTTAAGAGACATAGGGATTCTCACATTTCAGGAATCAGGTCTCTGACGTCTCTGATATTTTAGGATGAAAATATGTAAACACATTACAGCAGGAGATTTCAAGTCGGTGTTAACTTTAAACATGTTGCTTGTGTGAGAGGTTTTATCAGTTTTACAACACTGGAGGGCAGCATTACAGTTTTTCTCAGACCTGCAGTGGAGGTGTGTGTGTGTGTGTGTGTGTGTGTTTGTGTGAAGATTATGGTTTACCGCCTCTAGGGTGATTTTTGAAAGATCATTGCTCTCACCTGTATTCACCGCCTCATTGTGTTTCAAATAAAAATCCATTCTTGCACTTTTGAAGATGAAGCTTTGAGGCACTTTGAAGGCCAGAGTGGAGGTTGTTCTCTCGGCGATGTGAGTGATAGATGGAGGAATGTTTGGATTGAAGGCTGAGTGGTGAAGAAAAATGGAAAAGTACTGTAAAGCAGAAGTTGTTTTCAGACATGAACTCCGGAAAGCGTCGGGACACTTGCATCGGGACACTCTCTGGACTTTAACTTTCACATATGACCGTCGCATCAGGAGATTCTCCAGGTAGGAAGCGCTCACACGAACAGCAAAATCTCCAGCGCATTCAGGCGAGGGATGGCGCAGGTTGCAGGAGAAGGGACCTGATGTATTATATCCCCTGGGGAAATTAATTGTTTTTGTTTACAGCGAAAACCATTATCACCGAAAACTCTCAAATCTCATCGCTTTTCCAAGTTGGCATCGTCTTCTACTTGTATCGCTCCTTTAATTCGTAATCAACATTGGATAATCTCTTTCTGTGTGCGGGTTCACTCGGTCATTAGAATGTTGGGAGCAACTGAATTGGATATTCGCGTTCTCACACACAGCCCCTCTGGATAATCTCCTGAAATGATCCGGAGTTCAGTGCATGTCTGAAAGCAACTAAAGTGAGTTTGAAAGGAAACTTGTGAGTGTATATGTGTGTGTGTGTGTGTGTGTGTGTGTGTGTGTGTGTGTCTGTGTCTCTGAACCTTTTGTCCTCACTTGCTTCTTTCTTCGGCTCACTCACTCATTCTCTTGCTCTCCGCCAGACCCTCTGGATGTGAGGACATCGGCCTCGGCTGAATCGAGGGGCTCACCCACAGGTAGGAACACACACGTCAAACTGTCCATTGTCCAACATTCTGCGTGTTGGCGTGTGTAGCGGCGCCTTATCTGCTCGCCAGTCCCTGTACGTTTGTCCCTGTTTGTGCTGCGTTTATGTGTTTGTCGTAGGTATAGTCAACAGAGCAGAGGCGGAGGCAGGGCCTTCACTGTTTTACAAATTAGCCTGCGCACGATAAGACTGAAAGAATTTGTCAAAAAGGGCGGCTATAGGAGCGAGAGAGTGAGTAATGGCGAGAAAGAAAGATACAGAAAGTTGGGGGGGGGGAGAATAGATAAAACAGGTCCATAGAGGAGTGAAATGAAAAATGGGTGTATATGCTTATCCGTGCTACAAGAACTGTGCTGATGGTTACTGCCAATTTATTGCTTCAGTAGTTTCAGTGTCTGTGTTGTGAGACAGAGAGAGAATAATCCAAAAAGGAATAACTATAGGGCTTGAATTCTGCAGTGATTTTCACTTCCTCGGAGTGTTACTCCATCTGAGCATTTATAAATCCGTGTAATTTATATATTCAGGTCATGCATCACTAAAACCATTACGCAACACCTCCTGAACACATCCATCACTTGACATCCACACAGTGTTTCCAGCCCATTAACCTGCGTGTGTGTCTGTTTGCCCGTGTGCAGACGTGTCAGACCGCGTTAAGAAGACATCTCCGGCTGACCCTGCATCTGCCACAGCAACAGACAGCAAGGCAGACTTGGGTGGGTAAGTCTGCTGTCGTCTCTCTTCTACATGTCCAGACATCTGTGCTTTTTACCTTTATTCTCTGTGACTGCAAGCTGCCGTCGGCCAGGTTTCCACTGTCAACCCTCTGGAGGAACCCCAGTATAATTTGCACAAGTAATGATTTTTCAGTCGGAGCCAAAACCCTTTGCTGACAAACACGGTTTCTGTTAATGTCATCGTGGGGGGTTTTCACGATGTGTGTAGATGCTTTTGCTGATGGGGAAATCTAGCCCACGGCCACATGTGCAGAAAATGTTTTGATCATTTTGAGACCGGGCGAGAACTGAAGGCACATTTGTCTCCTGGGAAATACATTTTTGGGGAAGTATTTTATGCAGATCAGACCCGGCTAAGATCTTCCTCTCCTTTCAGGGTTCGGTAACCGCTGCATCCAGCCCAGAGGCCCTCGAGAACCCCCCCTGGAGTGGACATGATGGCTGCCTGCCCGTCCTCCCAACAACGTCCTCGCCTGTCAGGAGACGGACTCTGCTGATCACACCTGGCTGGTCCAAAAAAAAGTTGATAGATGCTACCCAGACAGACAGGCAGACAAGCACAGTGTTACATAGAAGGGCCTTCTGTGTGACTCTGTGCCAACAGCTTGTCGAGACTGAGCTCCTCCTCCTCCTCCTCAGTCCTTCCTTCAAAGTGCCACTGTGCAGAGCAGAAGAACACTCACTGTTTAAGTGGCTTGTCCATTTTAGAACAAAGTCCACATTTTCCTGCTCGGCTTGCTGATGCCAGAGGTTTTGACTTCTCGACACGCTGACCTGGGATCAGTCTGGTTATTTCCCTGTTAATGGTTAAAGCATAATCCTCTTTTTTTTATTTTAATGAATTGAGAGTAGATTAAGAAATGGTCTTGTCTTTTCTCTCTGAGCTGTTGACACATCACGAAGATTTGTCCATTCTTAAGATTAATGAAGAGGAGTGTAGGTGTAACCCTGACGTGTTAAAATGAAAAGTGTTCCCCTCAAATTATGAGGAAAAATACTTTGTTTTCATACCAAATGAGAAAAGTAACAGTTGGTGTCCTCAATCAGGAATTATCTTTAATCACAAAAGCTACTGTGGGAAGCGGATGCCTGAGGTGGGACTGGACTCCCAGGTGTCTGCTTCCTCCTACTGAGTGAACAACAATCTTCAAAGCGACCCAAGATAATCTGTTACCCATGATGCAACCTTTTCTGTTGGGTATTTACAGGTTGCCTGGGTGCTCTCTCTCTTTCTCCTTCTCTATATCTCTCCCTCTTTCTGTGTGCTGGTGCTACATCGTACAGGATCATCATAGAAACGTAAAGATTAGAGCTGTCCTGCGTTAGCTGCAGTAGCGTCAGCTCTAGTCTCTCACATCTCTATGCTGTTTACCAGAGTAATGAGGCTG
The DNA here is from genome assembly GCA_038501795.1 of Pseudopleuronectes americanus. NCBI lineage: Eukaryota > Metazoa > Chordata > Actinopteri > Pleuronectiformes > Pleuronectidae > Pseudopleuronectes > Pseudopleuronectes americanus. The sequence continues at coordinate 9,466,688 of CM076737.1, forward strand.
ACGTGGTTTGGTCATTGAAGTCGACTGTCGAGCTTATTGGCTCCAGGAACCTGCTTTGTGGCTGTTGAATGACTTGTTGAGCATTTTGGGAGGTTTGGAGTTAGATGAGGACATTACAGCTGTAATCTGAGTATTTTCCACCTGTTGATTGGAGGTTGTTGCTTCTACGCCCCTGAGATTGATCCAGTGATATCGTAGCTGAAGCACTAGCTCAAGAATATGTGCCCAGAAAATTATTATTTTATGAATGACCAAACACCTCGTCAGCCCCGTGACTCTGGCTCTCACTGCTGGGACCATGAGCCTGCCTTACTCCACCCCCCCTCCCAGAGAAGACAGTCCTTCCTAATTTGGCCTTTCTCTTAAGGTCATTTCTCTCTCTGTGTTGTTTGGGCATCTCCTGGTCTTAACTTGGGACTCATATTTGCTGTTTTAAGTTTCTGTCTGCGCCTTCCTGTTCTCATTCTCGTCGTCCCACCGGCCCTCATATGAAGACCATGCACATTTTCCCTCCAGCAGCCGGTTTACTCACAGCAGACCTCAGTGTTTGGGAATGTGGTGAAACTCTTAAAATCCAAATGCCACTCGTTTGGTTTCTCATCTGAGGGCCAAGTCGTTCTTCACCTGCTTCTGCATTCGTGAGACAATGATCCAATCAGACCTAAGCAGCAAGGGACCCAGGACTACTGTTTTCTCCAGATTTGAATTGATCTCTGCTAACTTCTCCTCCATTAGCTACCGTAACTATACAGTATATGCATTTTTTATAAAGATAAAGAACTGTACAGGGCAGTTTAGGTATATAATATTTCAGATTTTTGTTTTTGCTTAAATATTATTAACAGAAGATGTAAGAAAGTCAGTGCATGATGATGATGATGATGATTCCTCCCCTCTACACAATGTTTCCCTTCAAACTGTAAATTATTCTGCTGCCCTTTGGTTTTCCTCCTCTGTCAAATGTTTCAGGGTTGTTTTATTTTGTACTTTTATGTTCTAATTATATTCTTAAAAAGATAGATTTTTTTGGTTTATCCTTAAATCGGTTGGCAGATGAAAAGCATAGACTGCAAGCTGGTCACATTCAAATAGCAACAACGGGCTCCTACTAAGATTGTAATAATAATATTAATGATGGCAACGATGATAATAATAATAATAATGGTCATTTTTTTTTGTTGTAAATGCTATTTTAAAGTTATTTTTGTATACGCGGTTGTTTGTTGCATCACAAGTTCACTGCTCATCATCCAAACCCCCGCTTCTCTCTTATCAAATAATCTCTCTGCCTCTCCGTCTTTTCCCTCTTCACACGTTTTCAGTCGCTCATAGATTCTGTTTTTCTTCCCTCCCCGATATCTCTCTTTCATCCTCATTCATGCCTTTTTACCTTTTTTAAAAGCTGCCGTCTTCAACACATCTGCTCCCTTTGGTAATGCATCTCACAACTTGTCGGCAGTTCAAAAACAATATACGCCCTTTGCTTGGTAACATGAGAGGAGGTTTTTTCTTTTTCACTTTATCCATCGTTTCCTCAGCTTCCTTTTCTTTCCGTTTGACCATGTCTCTCTTTCCCCCGCGTCAGCCGCACACTCGCCTCGATCTCAGAAAAAGAGCCCACCTGTGCCTTTAAGAGAGAGCTTGCCCCTCCCCTCGTCCCCTCTCCTCCAATCATCGTTAGTGGCGTGAGCGGGACTGATATGATTCGCTGCTGCTTGCTCATCGCCTCCTGTGGGACTCTCATTCAGACACGCCCCTTTTCCTCTTCCTGTCACACACACAAACACACACACACACTTACTCCCAAAATGTTTGTATGTTGCAGAAATCAATCAGTAAAAATGAAAGTCAAGTAATGATGCGCCTCTTTTCTTTTTTCTTTGTACATAATAACAAAAAAGCATGTGGATTTACGTATGTGTGTGTGTGAAGTATGTATTTATATCGGACCAGTCAAGGGTTTAATAAATCAATCTGAATTGTCTCTGAAGCCATACAATTTAAATAATTAAATTGCGTCTCCCACTGGCATCATCTGATAATGTCAATCACAAGTGACTTCAAAATTAACTTTTAGGCAGCACCAGTTTAATAAATACAGTGTATGTGTGTGTCTGTGTGTGTGTATGGGGCATCACAGCAGGAGATCCTCTCACGCCTGGAAGATTTGCCGACCCAAACATGGAGGCATGAATAATAATTTGACAGTTACTTAATCATGGCAGGAGGTATACACACACATTAGCTCAGTGTCCTCCACACAGACCTTCATGGTTTCACATTTGTATTCACTTTACAGGACTTTACACTCAGGGAGGCACAGCAGGTGAACACGAGTACTGTAATTATTGGCTGGTGTTCACATGTAGCCGACGCTTATTTCAGATTAATTACACCCACACGCACCCATACAACATCTCCTGTGTAGCAGACGTGGTTAAGACGGCTTTGTCTTTGGTGTTAATCTGCATATTTATCTTATGACATTTCCATTATCATTTATTGTTATAATGGATAATCAGTCTGACAGAAGGAAACTTCATTTGAGGCTAAAAATCCTCCTGGAATTATGATGTGCCACTCGGGACAATAAATAGCCTTTGTACAGATAAAAAAAAGCCTTTGTACGTCCACTTCAATCATATGAGCCCGACTGGCTCCAGTTTAACTGTGTAAACTATTATTAATTTTACAAGGGGAATGGTTCAAAGGCCAAAGCACATAGACATTTCAAAGAAATAAAGTAGGGAGCCCAACAATTTACGACTAAGTTAACAGCTCCTGACTTGAACAACTTCCACAATAAAGGACAATAAATTACAAAAGTATGAAGAAAAAGGTCATTAAATACAGGAATAAATTAAAAGACTTTCTATATTCCTAAATTTATTTCTACAACTATAACTGATCTTATTTATTTTAATTGAACACTTGCAGCTGGCATTAATCAAACGCATGAATTAAACTCTGCATAACATACAAAAAGGAACCTCTGAGGCATTCAGTGGATTTATATGTAACAGAGGAATAATGTTTATACTAAGGTTTAACATATACATCATAAAGCAAGAACCAGGGAGCCACTTATAGCCAAAGTGTTTCCTTTCCTTAACATGCTATAACTTTATCCTCTTTATTTTTACTCTATGCAGCAGTTTTCCTCTCAGTGGCACATTATCAATGCACAGTCTGTGTCGCACACATACACACATACACACACACACACACACACAGCGTCGAGTGTAAATTAAGCCAGCTTTCTACCTTAACTGGGTCACCTCAGTTTTCCCATGGAGCAGTTATGTAATGGTTTTATACATATAGCCAATCAGTGCAGAGTGTATGTATGTGTGCAGCAGGCTGTGCTTCCTTCTGAAGGAAATGAAAACTATCAGCTGTTTTTTTTAACGCCTGGAATAGAAAATACTTTCAACCAGATTGATTTTAGGGAAATTAGTTTCATACAGTAGCTGCTGAAAGGAGTCAAACTTGCACAATACACACTCACACACTTCCTGGCTTGCTCCTGCTGCCACTGCACAAACACACACACACATATCAGATTTCCTCTTCTGACTTGCATCAACTTGTCACCGTTTTTTACAGCAAGTTGTAACTTAACCCCCCTAGTCCAGCCGCTAATCATATTTTGTATTCACGATTGGCTGTCCACACACTGGCAGGCTTTGTACCGAGAGGTCCGCCCGTCACTCCGAGGGAAGAACATGTTTTCATCTCAATAAATCAAAGTGTAAACAGCCCCGGAGGAGTCAAGACACTGTATAATGATGTGTGAGAGTGTGATGAGCTCATCCAGTTGTGAGGATGAGGTGAGTGAGGGCATGTTTACTGATGGGGACGCTTTCATTTCAATAAAACACAGCACCACCAAACCGCTGCACCGGTCTGTGACTCGTGAGGACACTTCCGAAGCACTGGAGCGTTAATGGTTTTTCTGCACCGTGCTAGTGTCAAATCTAAAAGCTGGGGCCTCAAGATAAGATATGGTGGATATTAATGCCAAAGGAAAGTATTGTGCACCACCGTTACTATATCAAAGAATATACACATAAGTGAAGTATTAAAAATCAAGTGCATGAGGAGTCGAGAGCCTGCTAATATAACACTGTGCATGATGATAATAGGAGAGATATATGGCTCTGGCCCTTCTAATAATCCTTACAATTTCTACAGCTTCTAGGTCTGCAAAGCATCACTGAATGGGCCAGAGCACATGCATTTTGAAGTGTTGCATGCGTTTTGCACACTGCAGAAAGGATAAATGCTTCACTTCCTGCGTCCGTCACGCGATGTCGATTCTTGCCTGCTAACTGCTCATTACAGTCAACGCTATCAATTGCAGATCACACTGTGAAAATTTTATGTAAATTGAATGATAGTTGTTAAACAAATCTTTATTCCTGTTGCCAGTAGGTGGCGCCATAAGTATTATTACATACAGACCAATAGATCTGTTCAAGTTGGGGCTCTGGTGTAGCATGAGCAATTTTGTGTCAATTGGACAATATACAACAACTTAATTTTCACACTGATCAGTAGGTGTCGCTAGGAAATATTGACACAGAGCTGTTCAGGATTGGCCTCTGATAATCTGACATAAGTTTGGTGGTGACAGGACAATGCACAGTGGAGTTATGACAACATCATCTCCTTTGGCGAAGAATGAACCTTTTTTCAAATTGCTCCTCTAGACTTACTTCTATAACACAATCTTTACACTTCATACCTTTAGTTGTTGTAAGATTAATAATAAACAAACGTTGACTAACGCTGTTTGAGGGGCCCCCTGGGAATGTTTTCCTCGGGGCCCCCAGGGAATGTTTTGCTCGGGGGCCCCAATAAACTCTAGTCCCGCCCCTGACTGAACCCCGCCTCTTGCTTTTCCCTCTCGACCTGTCAGTCACACCTTGGTCCCGCCCCCTCGCCTGTCACTTACGCCGGAGCCCCGCCCCCCTTCGCCGCCTGCACGTCCTGCTGGAAACAGCAGAGACGTTAGAGAGTAAACACGAGCCTCAAGATGGCTGACTCGCTGGGCTCCGCTCACCTCGCCGGAGCCGCGGCTGCTGCGGGGCTCGCCTCCGCCAAGAGCCCGCTCGTCAAGGCGGCTCCTGCCCGGGATTTCAACCCGCCGCCGCCGCCGCCCAAGAAGCCCCGAGTCGAGGAGCGCAGCGTTAAGCCCAGGAAAGTCAGCAGGGACGCGGGAGTGGGAGGCAACGGTGGCGGCAGAGAGAAACTCCAGCAGCCGGGCAAGCAGCGGCAGAGTTCCGGCAGCAGCCCGGGGGAGTGGAGCGGCAGCGGCCACAACCTTCCAGCCCTTTCCACCGGCGGGTCCCAAACACCCACAAACACGCACAAAGTGTTCAAACAGAGCGACTTCTTCCTCCATAAAGCGACGTCCTCCTCCTGCAGAGCCAAGAAGAGCAGCAGAGAGAAACAGCGGGAGAGGACCGAGAAGCTTCTGAGAGGAGGCGCGGAGCAGCAGCAGGAGCAGGAGGAGGAGGAGAAGAAACACAAAGTGATGGTGACCTCCGGACCCGCGACTAACGACAACAACAACAACGACACCAGCAAACCGAGCCCCCTCTCGGCGGTGAGGAGGGAGAACGGAGAGGTCACGCTGCCGCCCAAAGGTAGGCCACCATCATGTGCTCGCTCGCACGGAGATGCCCCTCGAAGCTGGAGCTGCTTTCACAAAGTTGTTTAGTTGTGTTGTATTGCGAGCGAGCGGGAGTTCTACGCTTTTACACACACTTGGCTCCACACACTCGGGATTCGAACATGTGGCCCTGGAGAGCGCGCGGTTGTCCGCCCCCACTAATTCGTCCTGGTTTCGGACCAGCTACTGCTTTCTAACAACCCGCCTCTGAACGTTCAGTGAAATAACCGAGAACACACGAAGATTAACACAACCATACTCTATCTCCGTGGGGGAGGTGTTTGCACCGGGTCGCTGGGCTGTGAAAGCCAGGGTTTGGTTGATGTCTCCGAGGGCTGCGTGAGCTCCTTCACCCGCTCGTGAACCCTCGAGCTCCGCGCCAGTGGCCGCGCGACCTGCTCGAGACCAGCTGCTCTCTCGCGCGCTATTCATAAAAAATCGCACGCACGAGCCCCTGTATGAAACGCATGTGTAATATACCCATACTAACGTGTTATAGACAATTTAAAGTTATAGCTATTATAAGTGATTTCCTATTCTTCACAGTGGTGTACGCATTAACCCGCACGCTGCTGCTGCTCCTGCTGCTGTCATTACAACATGACAGCCGCCCGCCATTATCGTGGAAGTGTTGTTTTGGTGGAGCACCACGCCCCCCTCTGCAACCCGCGGCTGTGCGGGGAGCGGACGCGCAGCTCAGCGGCTTGTTGATGCTCCAGCACTCGGTGGTGTGTTCATTATATCACTTTTATTTTTAACCTGTATTGTCACCATGCAGTCATCAGATCTGGACTCCACTGGCAGCAGCAGCAGCAGCGATTAGATTATGGACTCGACGCGTCTACATGTGGTTTTGTTTTGACTGTGACCCATGGTGTTGTCTAATATGTGGGTCAAAGAAGGCAAAACAAGTAGATACACGTAGGGAGCACATTTTGTAAGCTTATATAATGCAAATGGTTATTCAAATTATCAAACAAAACTGTCTGCAGAATTATACTATCTCAAAATACCACACAAATACATTATCTGTTCTAATGGCTTTATCATATTACCCACCAAAAAGGGTGCAGATTAAATGAGGTCCGTGGACACCCGGGGGCTTGTGTCTAGATTCATTCATAACAATATCGTGATAGAGGTTTTTATTTGTTCTATTATATATTTTTTAAACAATCTAGTAATTAGGATAATGTTTTTTTCTTCTTTTTTAAAGACCATAACCAACATGCATGTGACTCAGCTATTATATATACCATCATAGACATAATTATAATATACACCAGGCTTTTAGTAAAATTACAAATATGTTATGTCACATTATTTTATAAGATGTAGGATTATTTAACGCCTGACGCAACAGAAAAACCACAAACATCTGTTGAGCGATCCTCTTGATATTGGGTTTTGCTGCGGGTTCATTGATTTCCTGTGTTGTCGTGGCTGCTCTGTCTCTGTAACATCTCCACATGCAGTTGTGTTGGCAAGCTCGTCTCAATGGCATTTGTGTTTTTTCCGACTTGAGGGGGAGAGAGAGAGAGAGAGTGTGGGTGAGTGTATGATGTCACCCTTTTCCAGTCGGGCAGTTTAAGAGGTCATGACACACACTGAACACACAGTCAGCGAGACCACCAGGACGAGACGTGCTGCCGGCAACTGGCCCCCAACACACTATCACATACTCTGTCTGGCAAACAGTCTGTCATGGATGTTCAGATTTGTCTTTATTCACACAAAAATGTGGAAGGCCGTGCTTTAGTTTGAAGTATTTCAGAACAGCAAAAAGGTTAAACATTTGAAATAAACTTAGATTTTGTTGTTATGCAGCATTTATAACACGCTTTCTGGTTTATTTGCTGGTTTATTTTAATGCTGTAAACTTGTTGAGTGAATCCAATCATGCTTGAAGCTCACTGCAGAATAGTCATTCATTAGGTCTGTTGGACGCAGCCAGAATTAGCTTTTAGTAGCATAAATATTATCACCCCTTCAACACTTCCATGTACGTGCTCACAAGCAGCACACTGAACCTCTAATTGCTGTGGTGTAGAGCTGCTCAACGGCCAGCAGCAGGAGTCGGTAATTATCCTGAGTAGCCCTAAATGTGAAGATGAGGGAACGTGGAGCAGAGTGTTAATCCACATTAATCATGAGCACAGTGTTTTCGAGGATTAAAATGTTCAGGTATTGACCGGCAGGCCCAGCCAGTGGTTAGAGATGGACGGCTTTAAGGACGTGGCGGCGTCTGAGGGCTCGGCGCCCAAACATGTCCTTGAGCTACAGAGGGAGTTCTGCCAGCTTCAGGAGCGCTGCGGCGACACCAAACTGCGCCCTGACCTTCCCGGAGGAGAAGAATTTTTCCTACGGGGATCCAACGAGTATCACATCATCGCAGCGATGTCGGCTGTGGGGCTGCTGGGAGGCTGAGGGCAGTGGAGAGGGACCAGCGACTCCTGGCTCCATTTGGTCCTGAAATAAGAGACACAGAAGTTTGTTAAGTGTCCAAGATGTTGTTTTATTCAGTTTGACCCTGTCTGAGGCAAAGTCTTGTCTGTTGTCATTGAGAGACGCAGTGTATTTATCTACAGTCTGATTCATAACTATTATGAAATGCAGTTCTCTTCATAATTCAAGCCATGCGCTCTTTAAATGGATTTAAAGATTATTTAGCGTTTAAGCCGAATGCAGAGACATCACAACTCAATAATGAAGCTGGAATACTTGACAGTGTCTTAATCACCAGCCGGGTTATTTTTGTGTTCTGATTAATCATGTGTGACACATAAATCACGGATTAGGGCCGATGCAACGCAGCTCATTTCTCTTTGCAGCTCTCAGACCTTTTATGTTAAAGCTGTAGACTGAATATAAAGATAGAGGACATGTCGGGTCCCTAAAAGTGAAACAAAAACAGCTTGATCGCCCCCGTTAGTTGACTGCAGTATGCATAAACCCTACCTCCTCCATGTTGGTGGATAGGACATGGCTCACGGCTGGTTGAGCATGTGTATCGGTGGGTTCTCGATACCAGGCCGCCATCGCCTAATCGCTACCGCTCAGACTCACGAGATGGCAGTGTTCGTATCTGTGGTAAAGGGAAGAGAAATGGGAGCTTAGCTGTAATCAGTACCCAATTAAGTAACTGTCGTCTGGGTCATTTGTTCAGTCCCAAAAAATGATGAGACACTTAACTCATGTACAGTAGCAGTTCAGTAGAATGGAAAAAGACTTTATGAACCTTTCTGCTAAATCATTTTGAAATCGCCTTGAATTGTGAAGCGTGGCCTTTTCCACACCATCAGGGGTAAACTGAGCGTGTAATGTCTTCAGGGTTTTGTTGGGGAGCAGGTCTACCTGTAGTCTCACAGTGAGTTAAGCTACACTGACTAAAAAGATCTGAAACTCTCTTGTGCCTTTCACCCGATCAGTCGGCTCCACGCTGAGGGGAGCGAAACTCAAATCTGAGGAACCCGTCTTTCATTTTTTAGCAACTTCCCTTTAATTGATGTCTTCTGACCTGCTAATAAGTGAAGTGATGTACGACTTACAATCGATGTTGTGTTTGTGAACCCTTAAAATATGACTTCTAGAGCCTGACTAATTTATCGGTTGGCTGATAACAATGGGCAGATATGAGCCGTTCACAGACATATCTGCATCAGCATCTTCCAACGTGAAAACTTTTATTATACAGAAAAAAATAGAATGGCGCTCAATAAAATGCGTACACTCCAAGGTCTAACAGGCCCCTTATGAAACATATGAAACCATAAATGAATCCACTAGATTCAGATTTAGTTCCATGAATGAAATCAATGGAGATGTTGAAAACACACCAAATTTCTTTCTTGGGAAATATCAAGCCTCAATTATATTTCTATGTTGTTTGGTTTGGTATCAGAAATGTTTTGCTCCTCCCTAATGCTGGTATCTGCATCTGCCCCCCCAAACCAGCATCAGTCAGGCTCCAGTACATGCACACTGTTGGTATTTTCCAGTTTGCCACAACATTGCAGCCTGAGTAAGTCATGTGTTTGTTAGTGTCAAGCATTTTGTTCAGATGGGAGTCCTCCACAGGCTGTGACGTCCAGTTTGGAGTTCAGTCAAAGATGCTTTGAAGCTTCCACAGACACAGTTTGAATTATTTGGTTTTATTATCTACACAAGAAAATCTGAAGTCCAGATTGAAACAGTCTGTCGTGTTAGAATCAGACTCTTAGAGCATAGAAATCAATGTTAAACAGAGGATATGTGAATAGTGTGAAATAACAAGGACTTTCACATGGGAACCTTTGATAAGATCAGTGTTTCCTTCATCTGTTTTCTGAAGCTGTCGTCCTGTTTTCAAGTCGCAGCGGGCTGGAGCCAATCCCAGCATGCATTTTGGCGAGAGGCAGGGAACACCCCGGACAGGTCGCCAGCCTTATCACGTTGCTAGCACACATTTAAAACTGGCCGGGCTACAGCTCTAAACACTGTGCTGCCTTGGGCTTCTACCAAGTTAACATTGCACACACAAAATAAAGTTAATTTCAAGGACAGATGTTTGGAGGATGCAGGTTTCCAGTTTGCGATTTACATAAAAAATAACGAGCAAGCATCGAAACGTGGATACCGCTTTGATTCTTTTTTTTGAAATGTTTATTTTCCTCCACAGCTCGAAAAAAGTTGGATGCCAGTGAGTGCTGGTGCAGTTGAATCTTACAAACCGCCTGCCGCGGGCCCTCTATCTTTCAAAGTGTTTCCCTCCTGTGATCATCCAAACAGTGAAACCCACCTGCTGTGTTCCCCTTCAAATTGCCTGCTGCCAGAAAGTCACAAAACAAAATCGAGAGAAAAAATAGTTTCAGTTTTAATGGATCGCATTTAATTAGTCATTTATATCTTTGTTGCATCACCTTGTTATAATGACTATTGTTTTTTTCATTGGATGTCACCTAAATTACCGCAGCCCTGTCTTCTTCAATCTTACAAAGTTAAAAAAATATGTTTTCTCTCTATTTGAAAGGGAAGACCCTCCTCTCAAGCTGTGATGAATACGCTTGTTCTCCGCTGTTTTAAAGCTACGCCAGCGACCCGGGCTAATTTACCTTCTATTGCCTCTAAACCTCTAGTTTATGAGTGTTACTGCAGCGACATGGTCTGACATGTTTTTTTAAATCTGGCAGTAGATCTGAGTGAGCCCACCTTTGTAGGCAGTTTCCTGTGGAGCAAAATTTGACGTTTGGAAACAAGTTGTGTGTTATTTTTTTTTCCGCCAGGCCGCTCACTCTTTTTGCATAGTTCTAAAAATGTTTTGTTACCGCTCTAGGCGTTCCTTCTCTTTACCACACAGTATGAGGGGAATGACTACCTGCTTCATCTTGAGTGGCAAAGAAAAATATTGCTCTTAGGACCACTTCACATCTGCCTTGTTTAGTCCAGACCTCCTGACGTTTTTAGTTTAGACTGAACCAAAAATAACAACGTGAACTGTGACTTGGTTCATGATCTGCGGACCAAAGTTGAGTCGGGCCAAACTAGGTGGTCTTGGTCTGGATCCAATCGCTAACCCTTTCGGATATCGTCTGAGACAATTTAGCCTCCAGGGCAACGGAATTTTTTGGGGGGCTCCCAGTGTTGAGGGTCAATATTCTGGTAGTAAAATCCATGATGATATTACCTCGGTATGGACTTTCAGTTGTGAAAATGTCCCAAGATTAAAAATATTTATATATTATTGAAACGAGTGTGCCGATGTAACTCAAATTTTCCTGCTGCTCCTGTAAGCTTTTTATACTTTCAAAGCATTTTTCTCCTTTGATCCTGCAAACAGTGAGTCCAAACCCCACTGTGTTCACTTTCCCACTCCCCACATCCACAGGAGAGGAGGGATCTGACGGAGTTCAGAGAAAAGAAGTTCTTTGGAAAGGAAAAGAAAGAACAGCAAAAAGAAGTGATGCAGAAAAAAAACAAAGGACTTCTTTTGTATTTCTTCCTGGGGATAAGGAAATAAAGAATCAAAAGAGGCTAATAATAAAAGATGGAGTTATTTTAAGGAAGATGAAGTTTTCTTTTAGCTCAGTTGGAGGTGAGAGATGTTGACCTACAGGGAAAATAGTGTCTTTGTGTCCAGTTAGACGTGCCAGGCCTCTTAGAAAGCACTCCAATGACTGAAGAGGTGTGTGTGAGGGGATATTTACATTTTAAACCGATGCGCTCATCCACAGCAATTTGCAATGAGTGTTGTTAGAGCGCACTTCAATTCCTCGATCTGTAATATTCCCTCAGCACTCGAATTAATCTTTCAGAAGGAAAATCGTTGCAAGAGGAAAGAAATTGAGCTGAAAAGCGAAGAAAGAGTTTAAGATGTTTAAGACCGGAGCATATTCATGCTTGTGAGGGCAGAACATGGGAGAGGGATGAGTTTAGGGGTAGAAACGTGAGATCTATCTAGAAAAGATGTAGTTTAAAGATTATAAGTAAACTTCTAGAGTGAATGGTGCTGGAATGGAAGGTCATTACACTGCTCGAGAGAGATAAGAGCAGAGGCTGTGCTGGGGAGACCAATGTGTTGCAGCAGGAAAGGCAGAGACAAACTGTTTTTATGAGGAAGAGTATCACGATAAGGGAAAAGTTAAAGTGCTGGCCGAGGTGAAGCACCTGGCAGGGGTTCAGTGGAGAGGTCAGCCACATAAATCCAAGTGAAGTGAGCGAGAGTAAATCTTGTGCACTCTGCCGTCGTTGACCTGAAACCTTTCCCTCCTGTTCCACAGAGCACTCCGCCAAGGACAAGGCGAAGGAGAGAGACCGAGAGGAGAGGGAGATGAAGAAAGTCAAAGACAGAGAGAGGGAAAAGGAGAAGAAGAAGCACAAAGTGATGAATGAGATCAAGAGGGAGAACGGAGAAGTCAAGCAGCCGATTAAAGGTTGGTGGAAGAACACAATGTACAAGCATATAAAGGGACTCGTCATGAATATTAATATTATGGATCAAACTATTGTGCTTTAAATGACCTTTTGCAATTAAAATAATCTCAAAGTGTTACAGGTCTGCATCAGAAGTAATCTGTCTCCATAATAACGGGCCTTAATAAAAATACTACGTCCATTGCCATGAAAAACAAATGTTGCAATAGTGATGTATTTTTAATTTCAGTGTAGACATTGTGCGGGGAAGATATGAAGTGTGTGTCAGTGTTTCGTAGTGGTCCAGTGGGTTTGAGCTGCACACCCCACAGGCTACTTGTTAAATCTGTCTCTCCATCTCCTATCTGTCCTGTCGCTCCCCATCGTGTACGCAGTAAGAAACAGAAAAACAGTTGGATGATGATGCCATTAATCATTCATTAAAATGTGTGGTAGAATGAAAATGGGGTAAATCACCCAGAAACCAACTGGAATCATTTATTACATTCACTCCAGCTCGGAAAAATCATCGCATCGCATCACACTTTGAGTCAAAACTGATGGTTTCCCATGTGTCAGTGCACCCAGTTGAAACTCAGCATCCGTCTCAGTGGAATCCTGCTGCTGAGGTTACCGAACATGGCCTACTTTCACAGGGTAGCGTACAATAAATCATCATTATGTTCGTAACACACAAGCAACACACACAATCGCTCAGCAGCCCAGTGGGGGTCGGAAAACAGTCAGTGATTGTGGGATAGTCGTAAAAAGAGCAATGTAGACCAGGATCTGTGTGGTGGGAGAAGTTCCCGGTTGTAACGGTTTTATTTCTCTCTTTGAGAATTCGATCCCTGGCATTTGGTCGACCTTTGCACCACGCTGCTCAACCAGGTGGAGAAATTTGGCTTAAGGTTTATTTAGTTTGACCTTCTGACAGTGTGTGTGTGCATGTGTGTGTGTGTGCTGATATTACGTCTGTCAGCTAGGATTGTGGGGGGGGGGCTGTCAGTCAGGCGCTAACTTAAAACAAAATAAAAGTGGAGGATCTTAACATTAAGAAGATTGGGGACTTATATGATATTCCTAAGAACAATGACACTTTTTTTAAAGGTTAGAAAATACTGACATTTAAGTAATTATAACATAAATTACATAAGAGGGACAAAAATACATAAAATGCTGTAAGATAAATGAAAACCAGTAAAAGCCTACTTAACAGCCCTCCTCCAGCTCGACATTTCTTTCTTCTGCTCTGTACTTTTTATGGATGTGGCGGACTGTGTCATTGTTAACCTTTTGACAGTAGTGAATTATTTGCAGAGCGCTGTGACGTAATCTCCGTCCCGCTCTCTTCTCTTTCTCCCCGTGAAATCTGAGCTCGGCCACTGAACTGCGGCTCCACATTTATCATCAGCGGCTGTTTTCTCTTTAAAACCCCCGACCTATTCAGACAGACACGCCACACACTGACATGCGTATGCAACAGCACATTTATCCACGATTGATTTGATTTGTTGTAAAGAGTCGAGTCAGACTTGTAACGTCCCTGCGCTGATATTTCATGACCACGCTGTGACATTTCAAAGTCTTAGTCAGGCTTGGGCCACATACCACAGCCAGTGGCTACAGATGAAAATTACAGATGGATTATTTGGCCCACTATGTCAGTCTTACTGGTTCCAGTCAGGAGACGATGTGACTGAGAGAGTTGTTGTGTAAGTCTGTAGTGAGAAATCCTCGTGGTTAGTCTTGTGTGTTTACGCTAATAGACACTCTGGGGTACATGGTGGGATATTGAATCAGATTGAAGAGAGCTTTACAGTGATGTGAGTGAGCCAATTAATCACAGTGTATTTGCATTTAATCACAGAGTTTGCAAATGTTTGGAGTAACAAAGGGACAGAGGGAAAGTTAGAAATTTGATCAGCGAGAGAGAGAGAGTTGAGTTTTCAACCCAACACAGCGATAAAGAGAGACTGAGAGAGAGAGATTGGCAACTAGAGTTAACATGTACAGGAAGTCAGAAAACAGCATACGGCTATTTTGGCTTCTGACTCAGCGTGTTGTTAGATAGGGAACTTGTTTGACATTAAAATGCTCACGACCATCTGTTAAATAATATACATAAATATGGATAAACTCATCATAATATATTAGAGATGTTCTGATTCCCTTTTCCCTTCCCAAGCCCGATTTAAGAGAACTGATCCGATATCAATGCAATGCTGTTACATGCTTCCCAGTGAAAGTCTGCTCTAAATAAGGAAGGATGAGACTTTCTTGTTGTGAATTAACCGCAGTCAAACTGGTTGTACAATCTAGAACTCATACAAGTTGATCAAATTTGTGCTAAATCAGTATTTATAAATTAAAAGCACATTTTGAATAATTGACTGTGTTAATTACATCATTTCATACATGCATCAATGTAATGTCCAACAAATGTTTCTCTTATTTTCACCTTATGGTAATGCTTCTCTGTGGGTTGATGTTTAGGAATAAACTGGTGTGTGTGAATTGGGGGAGGGGGGACTCGTGGGTTAAAGAGCTTGTGGATTAGAAGCTTTGGTATTGTGCTGCAAATACCTTCTCTATGTTGCTCTCTCTCTCTCTCTCTCTCTCTCTCTCTCTCTCTCTCTCTCTCTCTCTCTCTCTCTCTCTCTCTCTCTCTCTCTCCCTCTCTCTCGCTCTGCTGTTTTTAGTCCTGTCTCATGTCGCGTTGAACGTGTGTTGGGAACAAACTAGGCTGAAGTGTTTATATATGTGTGTGGTGTGTGTTATCTCGTGGGATGATAGCTGATGTTTGAATTATGCTGAGGCAGCAGTGCCCCTATCAAAGTGACACACACACACACACACACATACACACACAAACACACACACACACACAGTAAGTATACACGTCCACTTGTTTACACAACCACTTGGAAAGAACAAACCACCAATACTTTTCCAAATGACATAAACAGCTCTGACACGCTCTCTCACACATATACAGTACGTACAGCAGCACCATGGAAATAAATTGCATGTTCCACTTAGTCCTGCCCTTGGCTTTTAAGAGATCTACACTATTATCTCCGTTCAAATATGTCACTTGAAAGCTGGTTTCCTGGCTTAGTCATATCTGCTTTTCTCCAGGGATTCCAACGCAGGGCTCTTCAATTTATTTTATGCATGCACCCCAGGAGATGTACACCATCTGGGAAAAGCTATGACTCATATGTCCACATTCGCTTAAAATAGTTAGCACTCATATTTTTTGTTGGGTAGAGATTATCTGGTATCAGTTTGTCATGATGATTAAAAACTGAGATAATAGTTCTATTTTACTGGAAGTTTTGCCCTGTTCATTCTCTACCTTATTTTTACCTCACTTTCTTTAACATCTTTGAGAATTTGTCAGAGAATAATTCATGGATCTTGATGAATGACATGTTTATTGGACTGATGTTTATGAGTCCACATTTGGTGCACGTCCAAATAAAAATCCGGATCTAGTGAATTTAAATGTGGTTCCGGAAAGCAGACATGAATAGATTTTTTAACGTGCCTTCTTCCTCTTTTTGAAGAACAGCCTCTCCTCTCGTAAGTCTTGTCTCTCTAAATAACGAGGTCATTTTTCTCTTCTTCTCGTTCTGTCACTGTCCAGATGAAAACGAAAAAGCCCAGGTCAACGCGGAGGAGCTGCAAATCAGAAAAGTCAAGAAGAAAAAGAAGAAGAAACACAAAGAGGGGGAGAAGCACAAACGAGTGAAGATGTACCACCGCTCCTGCCAAACCATTTGTGCCGGCCTGCTTCTCCCCACCGATCACACCCACAAATCCCCCCTGTCTCCGTTCAAGACGCCGCTGCCGGTTTACCCCTCGCCGAACAACAAAACCTCACACGTGCCCTCCTCTCCTACTACTGCTTCTCTCGCCTCAAAACTCCTCTTAAGCGCCTCACTTCAAAACACGCCCGGCGATCCATCGTCCTCCATCAAGGCGCCGCTCCCTCGGCCGACCAAACAGCAGCCGCAGGGCTCCTACCCCGGTATGGCAGGTCTGGAGTTTGCTCCGTACATCCACATAGAGAACCAGCCAAACGGGGGGGCACTCGTGGCTCATGCCTACACCTCACAGCTCTCCGCTCTGTCGATGGGACAGAAGCAGAGATTTGCCCAAGAGTTTGTCACCCTGGCGTTCAGCGAGGACTCGTCGCAGGTATGGAAGCAGCTGCAGTATGAATTTTCTCTAAAATTCAAATGATAGATATGATCTGAATTGATCTTCTGACCCTGTTTTCCAGGCAGCTCATTATGTCATGGGAATCGTCCACGGAGAAGCCAGCTACCTGCCTGATTTCTTGGATTACTTCTCCACCAAATTCCCAGCAGCTCCAGTCAAAATGGAAATACTGGCAAAGAAGGACATAGAAACTACAACTATGGCTAGTTTCTACTCTCAGGTTAGTCAGACACAATCACATACAGGCAGAGGAACATGGATTAGATCAGGGAGTGGGGAACATTTATCTATGGAGGTCCATTCCTTTCTATAGCCCCTTTTTCCATTGGTCAGCAAACCCACTGATGTCTGGCTTTTGTGTGGAATGGGAATGGATACAGTTGGCATTCACTGCTGGGTAAAATGACTCTACAATACACAGGGTTTTATCGACTCCGATTGGCAGTGATGAAAGGAGCCACCTGAGTGAACGCACTAATTTGGCAAGACAGCGAGGTGAGAGAGTGCATCAGCTCAGAGTGCATGACGTCAAACATGACGCACTGCGAAAAAATAGAAAGTAAAAATAGAAAACTCCTCTACTGGCAATGGGAAAGTAGTCAATCACCTATTTGAACTGATTTATACCTGTAAATATTTCTGTAAACAAGGTCAAATGTGATATTTGGCTTGAGCTCACTGTTGCTCTGCAGCTCAATGGTTTGGTGTGGTTGGTTGTCAGGGTGTCAAATCAGCGTTCCACCAGTAAATGGCTTAACAAACATGTTCAATTCCCTTAGCTTTGCAAGGTAACCAGCAGATTATTTTGAGTGTGTTCACTTTCCACTGCAATAATGTCTCTTCAGACGATTTCACATTTGAAAGCAGAGTTGAAAGGCTTGTTGGAACCTGAGAGGTACTTGGTGATGTCCACCCCGAAGGCCAACTCAAGCAGCCATTTGCTTTCCCTTCTCTGTCCCTTCCTCTCTATGAATTTGACTTTTCCCCTCAGTATAGAAAAGCAAGAGGAGGAAAATCCAAAGGTGGTTTTCTACCAGTATAGTAGCAGATGTAGCGAGATGCCTCTAACTCACCCTCAGAACACTACATAGCCTTTTGAGGACAACAGGAAAAACGAGAAGTGTCTGTTTGCCTCTGTGTGTGTGTGTGTGTGTCTGGATTGTGTCCTCTGTGCACAGCGACACAGCGAGACCTCTTCATTTAGAGATTTCCCATGTCTGTAGTTCACTAATGAAAAGCCTTTTGTTGCCTCAAACCTCTCGAGTGGTTTTGTATTGAGATACTGCCTGCTCTTTTTTTCAATGTGAGTGCAGGCAACACCGGTTACAGCACTGTGTGTGTGTGTGTGTGTGTGTGTGTGTGTGTGTGTGTCTGTGTGTGTCGTTCTACAGGAGGCAGAGCAGTTTATGCTCTGTCGCTCTCCCTCCGGCCATATTTTCTTTTTTCCTTCCTATTATGAAATATTCACAATGTTATGTGTGTCTCTGGCGGTTTTGCCTCCACAAACACATCCCGGATTTCCTCATGATTCTGAATATTTCAAAAGAAGTAATCAAATGTCCAAATTTGTGTCGTCAAAGTGGACTTTTCCATTTTCATCCCCGTGTCCTAAGCTGTCCCTTTAAGAGTACTGTTCCTTGCACGGCTAACGTCATTGTCCACTGGTCTTGTTAATTTTTTTCCTCCCTCCCAGCTTTCTGCAGTGACCTTGGGAAGTAGACATATAGTCTACACACACACATACACTCACACACACTTGCATACACAATGATATATACACACAGGCACAGGTATAAACGAACACACTCCGAGATAAATGGTTTATCGTGCATGTTTTATGTTTTCTGCTCTGTTGTTTGTCTCTGCTCCGGTCACAGATGACTGGACGGCTGTTTTTTGTGCGGGTGTGTGTTTGTATGTAGTAGAGAGAGGAAAGAGGGGACATTTGTTGGATTGTGTTCATGTCGAGATGATCAAAACATCAGCATTTCATGTGTGTGTCAGTCATTTGTATTCAGCACCTGACTGAAGGCATTTTCAGAGCTGGGGAGGATTATGGGAGATTACAGTGCTCCATTTTCTCAGGGCAGGTACAGCCCGGCAGACAATACACTGTGTGATGCTCTTGGACAATGAGGTAATTTGATCTCTGCTGTTTAGTCACCGCGTCTAATGATGTAGTTACAACATCAGAAGATTAATTCAAAGTCGATGAGGGGACTGCGGCTGTTTTTAATGTTGTATTACACTGGGACCTGTGTAAGAACATTTACAGAAATATATTAACTCACTCACAGTTGACGCAATGGAAAAACGTACTTGGGAATAAATATTTGCTTATAAGAATTAAGCCTGTAGCAGCTCTTACTATATAGGAAATCTCTGTTGATATTCTGTGTCCCTTGTTTCATCTCTTAACCAGGATAGTTATTTATAGCAGAACCACAGCGACGACTCAATTTATATCAAAACAAACTGTTCCATCACTGTGTTGTGATGGAACAGTTGTGTGTTTGTGGCCGAGCCGAGGGAGAGATTATGTAAGGAAACGTATGTAAGCTTGTGTTTGGGACCAATCAGCTCCCAGCAGCCTGAAGCTTTTGTTGTTACGCAGCCACAGTAACGGACTAATAGACTTAGCTAGAGACTGACTGGACATAATAATTGAGACAGAGAGAGGAGGAGAGAAGTCGGGTCAGGAGGAGGTCAGGGAGCAGCAGGGGGATGTCGCCACATTAACAGAGTGAAAGTGGCGTTGGCAGGACTAGGGAAAAGATGTTATAGAATTAACGAGTGTGAGAACCAGAGATGGAAAAGGAGAGCAGGAAAGAGAAGAGGGCCTGATCTAATAGACTTCCAACCGGGGACGGGAGTGTTATCAGGGAGCGAGGCAGTGCAGGAGGTGGAGACTGACAGACGAGAGAGAAATAATCTGCCAGGGGAAAGCGGATGATCTGTTAAAAATACACAGTTTTTAGCCAGAGAAAGAAAGTGACAGCTGGGGAGAGATGACAGTTATGATAATTACATATAATTATGTGGGCTTTTTAATCTTGTGAATTTTGCAGACGTGGGAGAGGCAGTAAATTTAGATAAAGTTACTGAGGTTCCTCGGTCAGCGAAATTTTTATTGTTTGACTCAACAGTGTGTATTTGCCATCTTTAGTCTCCCTTTAATAAAGCTCATGGGGAAGTTTAGCAGCGGAAGACACAGATAAAGACGATGTCACCGTTTGGTTTCACACATGTTCTCTTGCGGTGTGTTTTAATGCACGTACACAGAGGTGAGGAGGGACCGGAGCATCTTGAAGAGCACAGCTCGGAGGAAGTCCGTCACATTTCCTGTTTCCTTCTGTTTGCCATCACATGGGTGTGTGTGTGTGTGTGTGTGTGAGAGAGAGAGAGAAAATCACTGACTGACACATTTATCGGTTTATTTCAGGCAGACGCAGTGTTTCCTAATACTCTTACTCTGCCTGTGAAAGTGTTCAAACTCAGTGGGGGTTATTCTGCACCTAAATTATGCATGTGCAAACACACACACAGAGAAAATTGACATGCATAGGCACAATTACAAGCATGCAAAAGGCCAAATGTACACTCGACTTTCTCAACGCTAGCAGAGAGAAATTGTACAAACACTTGTAAACATGAAGCCTTTTGAATCCATGTTTGCACACAAACACATAATTCTCCACGAGTATTTAGGTCATAGACTCAGTGAGACTATTTAAAGTTGTGTTTATATGTGTGGAGTGAGTATTTCAAGCTTCCCGTCATCTTATGTGGATATTACACAGTGTCAGCGCTCAGACAGATGCGGTGGAAATAATGTGATTTATTTTCTTACCCCCGCCAAGGAGGTGATGCCTGTTTCTTTGTTGGTTTGTTTATTTGTCAGCAGGATTATGGCAAAACTACAGAAATGATTTCCATGAAATTTGTTGGAAGGATGAGATGTGGGCACATTTTTTACACAGATCTGGACCAAGTGGCAGATTCAGGATTTCTTTAACATTGGGATTTTTAGACGTTATGCTTGATTTCTCTCAGAATAATTGATCATTTGATTTGAGGTTTAGGGGACTGGTATCTAGTGTGTGTAATTTGGTGCAGATCCAAATCTGGATTTAGGAGATTTAAAAGGGGACTGTTGGGTCTTGAGGTAAATGCTTCCTTACACCAGCATTAATTTGCTTTCTTAGATGATCAGATTGCAGTTGGATAAACCTTAACCCCAACGCTGCTGTTTGGTGCATCTGGCTTTCCAGGTCTGGTTCAGTCCGTTTTTGAGTCTTTGCCCAAATCGGTTTTAAAGAGAAGCCCTCACAGCCGTCGGTTCTGCTGAAAAAAACTGCTTATCTCCTCAGAATAAGAAAATCCTCATGACGTACGTGCAGTTTGTTGGACCAGAGCAGAGGGAGGTTGCTGCACCAAGCTTTCAGCCTGTTGTTGCTTTGCTGCTCAGTGGTTTCATGTTGTAGGTTGTCAGACAAATCAGCTGGTTCCACGTTTAACAGCTTAACTAATGTGTTCAGTTCCTTTACTCTCCATGTCCCCAAGCGCCTGAAGGAGTTTTACAAAATCAAACATTTGCTGGTTCCAGACTCTGAACATTTGCTGCGTGTCTTTCTTTTATATCATTGTCGATTGACTCAGGGCAAACACTTTATGCATTTTAATCAACTTTGTAATTGTCTACATATCGTACATTGTAGATATCTAAAAACAAAGTATGAATAAATAGTTTAAATGATCAATTGCACCAATACAAGTCAGTGTCCTATTGCCTGGGCTAAAAGTTGGCATATATATATTTTAATGTTTGCCAAATATGAAAATTCTGTGTATGGTGATGAGTTGGTCTTTTCATCCCAACTCTTAATTTACGTAGATAATCCAGTTTTTAATCCAAGCGTATCATACTCATCCAATCAATCACTACGAATTATCTGCCAATGTAAATTCATTACACTTCATTTTGCCGACGCTTTTATCCAAAGCTACTTGCAATAAGTGCATTTAACAATGAGGGTGCAAACACAGAACAACAAGAATCAAGAAAGTACTTTATCTTCAAAAAGAAAGCCACACTATAAAGTGCTATAGGTTAGTGCCATTTAAGTGCTACTAAGATTTTATAGTTAGAACTAAAGTTTTAATCAAGGTATAGTCGGAAGAGATGTGTTTTAAGTTTGCGGTGGAAGATATATAGACTTTCTATAAATAACACAACACTGGACTGAGAACGTTTCCTCATTAACACCAACACCCTGGAGGTTTAGCTGAATAACACACACCTGAGATCTGCACCTGAGGTTAGCTCAGCAGCTATTTGGGGATTTAGTGCCTTGCTCAAGGATGCACCCTGGAGCCTTATCCTTCAAGTCTTTTTTCCATCTCAGTGTTGCAGATTTTATTATCTCTCCTTTACTTATCTTGTCTCTCTCTCCCCCTCCCTCTTTAGTCTCTTTACCTTGTATTTACTCCTTCTCTGCTCCCTCTTGCCCTCGTCCCTCCTTACTTCTCTCCCCTTTGAGTTACTTTCATCCTTGACTCCATTTCTTTTTGTCTTTGTCTGTCTTCTCTGTGTTTCCTGTATTTGTTTCTCCTCTTTTACAGCTTCTTCTCTTCAACTTTCTCTCCATCTGTCCCTCTTCCCCTCATTCTGTCTCCAGTGTATCCTCGGTTTTTCTTCCCCACTCTCGTTCCTTTTTTTATCTCTGCCATGTTGTCAAGTGGTGACTCACTAGAGGCGTGCAGCCAAGGATCTGGCCAACACACACACACGTACACACACACACACACAAAGACACATCCTGACCAGCCAAGAGTACAGCATGCAGGCCACATGGTGCACGCACTGCACACGCACGCAGACACAAAGACACTGTTGTGGGCCAAGGGTATGGGAGATGGGTTAGACGCACAGACGCACAAACACACACACACAGACACACATTTCACTGCAACGCTCTGTCAGCCAAGTGAAGAGAAGCAAACCAACTTTTGAGTCACATCGGAAGAGCAGAGACGTCAAGTGAAACTGCCAACACTCACTCTGTGTCTATTCTGACAATAATAAATACACATATCAAAACATTTAACACTGAAACCTGTTTTGCTGAAGGGTATAATGAAATATTAAGGATTTAAGAGCATCTAGAACCAGATGAATTTAGACACATGCACATTTAATCAGGAGAGGTTAAATAGGAGAAAAACAGGTCTCAGAGCAGTCCATCGAAACGTATTTATCACATCACATCTCATATTTAGCCTCAGAGACACATCTGCTAGTCATCATATCCTGTGTGTTGGAAAAGGACAGTGTGTCAAAGTTCAATCTTTTATTTCACCTAAATTCCTGAATCATTTATCTCTGAATATCATTCAGATGCTTTAATGTTGGTTTATTTGGTCCCAACCAGTTAAAAAGGAAATCTGTGGAGAGGGTTTGCAAGAAGACGCAGCTTTGTTTTATGGTGTAGCACATCAAAGTAGACGGGTTCTTCCTCAGGTCAAACTTCACCCCTTCACAAAATGTCATGTCACTTTTGTTCAGTGGATTTTGGAGTAATCCTGCTGAGTGACAGACAAAACGCAATTGAAAACATAATCTCCTTGGCGCTGGTCAAGATTGGAAACCCCCGGCCCAGAAGAGCATTGACAAAATTATTGATTATATTTTGATTATGACTGAGACGTCCCAGATGTGATCAGGGCGAGGGATTGTGCGTGCTGCGGTGAAGCGAATGAGGCTCTGTAATGACCTTGCTGAAGGGGCTGCAACTCCCCATAATACGCATGATATTTTAAGACTGGATTTACATTTAGAGAAGGAGAAGAGCTGTAGTGAAACATTGGATGAGACTGTCACACTGCAAAAGGTTGTTAAAGGTTAGTTATTCCGTGGGTAAAAAACGATTCACAACCACACACTGTAGATAATGTTGCAATATCTCTGTTTGTGTTTTTATTCACCAGCTCGTCTTTAAAACCACAAAACAACGTGTGTATGTTTTTTGTCAAGAGCTAAACAGCTGCTTCCTGCAGAGTCAGAAAAACATATTTTTCCTCTTGTTGCTGCAGGTGAAGAAGACATACAGTCACGGTACCTACAGAGCCGGGGCCATGAGGCAGATCAGCCTGGTGGGAGCTGTGGACGAGGAGGTCGGGAATTATTTCCCAGAATTCCTCAGCATGCTGGAGGAGTCGCCCTTCCTGAAGGTGAGTCGGGACAGGAACAATGGCAGCAATCCTAAACAGCATCAGGACGTGTGGAGGGATGATGAGTGGAGAAGGGACAGAGGGGTTGAGATAGACTCAGAATATTCCAGTATATGAACAAACTGCAATTTTTTTAATATAAAAATATTTGGTCGATACCGTATCAAACTCCTTTTTTCGCTGAAGTATAAAGTAGGCTTTAGTTATTCCTTTCACAAATGACTCTTTCAGACCTCATATACTCAACGACTCAATACTGCGCCCAAATCTTTCCAAGCATTTCCACCTCTGATTATTTGGAAACGACACAAGCTGAACAGATGGAGAGCTTCTGCAAGACACAAACATCAACAACACACCTAATATTCTCAGCGGCGGCTGGCAAACAAGAGGCGCTAATAGGCGCGTCGGAGGGATTCGCTGCAGCTCCAGGAAGTTGCTTCTCTTTTAGAAAACGTCTGTGCAAGAACCGACCTTCAGAGCACCGTGTTTACTGCTGTCCCTCAAAGGCAGGCATGCTTTTCTATTGTTGCTGTTGTTCTCTCCTCTGGTGAAACTTTAAATCTCCTGCATGCAGCGTGGAGGAGTGCTGATGTACGGCGAATATCAAAAGACACAACATCCTCTGGCGTTTCTTCTCTATCGAGGGTTCTGGCTCTGATTTGGTGCCCTCTGTGACATCTTGGCTGCCAGAGACAAGTTTTCGCCAGGGGGCCTGTTTTGCTGCTCTAGAGATTTCCTTTTTTGGGAGAACTCAGTGGAATAAATCAAATATTTAATTAAGTGGTTTTTAACAAGTGACAAAAAGTGACATGTACCAACAGGCTGCTTTAATTATATTCCCTGTGTGTATCCTCTGTGTGGCTGTAGAGGACCCTTCCATGGGGGACGTTCTCCAGTCTGCGGCAGATGAGTCCCAAAGACAGTGACGACGGCCCCATAATGTGGGTCAGACCCGGCGAACAGATGATACCTTTGGCTGATATACCAAAGTCCCCGTTTAAAAGAAAGCGGTGAGTACACAACAGTTTCCTGCCCATTGAATAAACACACCCAGATTAAGCCGGCCAATATTTCGAATCCCTCTTAAACTCTGCCTTGAGACAGGGATGGTATTTGCTGGGATTTTCCTCTCTATGAATGTTGTTTGTAATGCAGGTCTCAGTGGTGTGTTTGTGTGTGTGTTTATGTGTGATTGTGTGTGTGTGCCTCAGTGAGCCAGCGTGCTCTCCACACAGCCCACGAGAACTGATTATGAAAAACAGTAACAAAACGCACTCGTACATTTTGAAGCAGCAGCCGCACGAGGCTTTGTCGTAGCCCAGCAGCTCCGGATGAGGCAATTACACCCTCTCAGTTTGTCTCTGTCACAGTGTCATTGTTGCACACACACACATAAGCCCTGCAACAAGCACACGCATACTAACACACATAGCTTCTGAGTGAGAGCATGAGAGAACCGATGCGCGTTGTTTGTGATGTGAGCGGTATGTGGCTCTACACTGAGATGAGATCATCGCCGTGTTAATGGAGTCGCCATCAGACGCTACTTCACATGGCAGCCAGCCAAGCACAAGACGACACACACGTCTCTCCCAGGCTTCACGTATTTCTCGCTTGTCTGAGTTAGTTGGTCGTATGATCTCTGGCTCATCCATGGTTGATTATAGCAGTAAAGAAGAAGAAGAATTGTTATAGTCATTTTTAGAGCGATGATATAAGCTATATTCCACTACTGCAGTTTTTAATGGTGAGATTTTTCTGATATTCTCAGTTTTGAATGTTTAATGTGTCTTTATTTGAAAACTGATACTGCGATGGTTGAGAGCATTCTTTATGTATTTTTTATTAATATTCAGCATCAATTAAACACTTCCATTAGATATAGACATATATTGTATACACACATATATATATATATCAAGTTTGAGTCTATGTTTTATCAAAAAGTGCCAAAGGACACAACTTCTTCAAAACGTTGCTGAAACAAATGAATGGATTCAGTCAACAACAGTGGCACCAGTGCTTCTACTTTATAACGGGTACTGGAAGTAAATGAATTAATAACTCAATAATGATGGTGTGACACGGTGGTACAGTGGTTAGCACTGTCCAAGATTGATTCCTGGTTAAGCCGGGGTCCTTCTGTTTTGAGTTTGCATGTTCAAAGACGTGCAGATTGGGATCTGATTGATTGGAGACTTATTGACCAAAGCTGTCAATGATTGTTTGTCTCTAAATGTTGGGCTGTGATACGCTGGTGTCCTGTCTGGGTTGTTCCCAGCCTCTCTGGTCAGCTGTGATTGGCTCCAGACCCTCAAAGATAAGCTGTATAGATAATGTTTGTTTTTAATCAGTGACTGCGCCTGAATTCAGGCTGTGAATACAAACTCATGTTGTGCTTTGTGTGGTGCAGTAGGTCTAGACAGCATTTGAAGGGTACGACTGTTCAAGTGTGTGTGTGTGTGTGTGTGTGTGTGTGTGTGTGTGTGTGTGTGTGTGTGTGTGTGTGTGTGTGTGTGTGTGTGTGTGTGTGTGTGTGTGTGTGTGTGTGTGTGTGTGTGTGTGTGTGTGTGTGTGTGTGGTGTGTGTGTGTGTGTGTGTGTGTGTGTGTGTGTGTGTGTGTGTGTGTGTGTGTGTGTGTGTGTGTGTGTGTGTGTGTGTGTGTGTGTGTGTGTGTGTGTGTGTGTGTGTGTGTGTGTGTGTGTGTGTCAGTCTGAATAACTGTCAGAAACACTTGTGTAACAGGCTCAGCTGGGTCTGAAAGAATCAGTTTTATAGAGATGTAGAGAAAGATAGAGGAGAAAGGAGGAGGGTGTTTCAGCTGTTCCTTCCTTTCTTCTGTTTCCTGTCTAGTCCATCACTTGATATAAATAACCGTCATATCCACAAACTGAGGTGCACTTTTCTCAGACTTTCCTCTTTTTGTCTCCAGCATCTCTCCTCAGTATCTCACCTCCCTCCTCCTCCAAACTCTTTCCTTTTCCTCCTCCACTCCTCCCTCCTTTCTGCATCCTTGTCCTCACCCCGCCGCTCAATATCTGCCCCCGTCTGTCTCTTTCTATTTCTCTGACGATCCGTCTTCTGTTTCCTCCCTGTGACCTCTTTCCTCCTTTTTAAGTTGATTTATTTTAGAAAGCACTGCGCCGTTACTTTCCAGGACCAGAAGCACAAAGCACTTATATGGAACGTGTCATAGTGGTGATTGTTTATGACTTTGTGTAAAGAGAGAGAGAAGAAAACTTGGAGTAGTGAAAGAAGTAGTGAAGGACATGATGTTATTTGCAGTTTGACTGTGTTGAAAGCTTCTCTTTCCCTGTGGTTCCAGTGAAAAGGCCGAGCTGCTGAGTTTCTGTCGGTGCCGAGACCCGCAGTCTGAGAATTCAGCTTTGATTACAGTGGCCGGATGATGAAAATAAACCAAAAATATGTTTTTGCTTTTAAGTCAAAGAGCGCCAGTGCTTCCGGAGACTGACAATAATTTTATAGAAAACAACAGCTGCCTTGGCCTGCAAACAGGACAGAGGCCTGATACTGAACACGCTCTTCCTGTTTGGAAACAAATTGCAATCAGAGCCTGATGACTGTTGGCAAGATGCTGAAGTCAGTCTGCTCAGTGAGGAAGTTTGTTAAGGGAACAGGTTGATTAGCTGATTAACAGAATACAAGACTGGCTGCAGATTTAAATCCATTGTTTCCTTCCCCTCACCTTTATTAATTAAATCAAGATGTACATGTGACTGGAAATATCCACTGCACCACCAAAATTAAGAAAATAAATTGGGAAAAAATTAAATTCTGTATTTTCATCATGTTTTTCATGCTTATATTGATGTGATTTTGAAAATCAATATTAATTTCTATTAATCACAAGTTATTAAAACTTTTCTTTTGCAAATTATCTTAAAATCTGGTTAAAATTTTGGTTTGGAAAGAAAATTTGCTATAATGGAATAATTTCAGATGAAAATAGTAATTAGATGCAGCCACAAGTGTGTATGCAACCTAAATGTGTGTGTGATTCCCTCTGTCTCCCTTATCTCCTCCGCTCACTCGTTTACACCTTCCTTTTACTGCCTCCTCACCCCCTCTCCACCCTTCCTCTTGTCCTCCTCTCTTCCTCTCCATCCCACTTTATTTCACAATGAATGCATAGCGAACCGGTCTGGTGCAAACAGTTTCTATCACACTGACACAATATGGTTCCAGAACAATGAAAGTTAGAGAGTCGGAGTAAATGGAAGACTTTGAATGTCTCTGTAGATGTGCGTGTTCAGCACTCCTCCTTCAACAGCCTCTTCTTTTCACTGTTTAACTTACCAGCGCTATTTTTTTTATTTTTTTTTGGTTTTACATTCATTACTGTCATCCTGGCGTCAGCTCAGACACACTAAGCTGTGTGTGTGTGTGTGTGTGTGTCTTCTAATCCCCCCTCCACTCTACTATTTCCCTCCGCTTCTTTCTTCCTCTTCCGGCGGCTCCTGCCTCTCATCTTATCTCTGAATGAATGAATGCACAATTCTAGTGTTCAGCACGGGTAGTCTCGCTGCTGTTCTGTCTGTGTGTGTGTCTGTCTGCATGTGTGTGTCTCTGTGTGTGTAACTCTCTTGTAGAAATCCCTCTCAGACTGTGCGTGTGTGTGTTTCTACTCTTGTTTGAATCTGACTGCAGCTCCAGTGTGAGTCACTGATCCAGTAGTGAGCTGACTGCAGTACTTTCATTGTCAGTCTGTACGCATGAAGCCAAGAGCATTAATGCCTGTTTAATGCATTTTTCATTCTCGTGATTTTCCATGCAGCTATTACTGATTTTGAAATTTACATTCTATTTTTCTTGCTGCTAGTGTTTTTCATGTTTTGAATCTAGATTAATACTTTATTGATCGTGCGAGAAAAGTCATTTTTGCCAACTTGGAAAAAGTAAATACAGTAAGGATAATTGGAGGATGAGGAACCAGCTCAGGTGGAGTTAATGATATCTGCGGACAATGAATGTCTTTTATAATTTACTCTGGATTTATTGATTTAATGTCAAATTCTTTTCCGATTTTAAAATGTCAGAATACATGTCCGTCACATTTTTCAGATTGTAACCTTTTCACAAAGCAAAAGTTCAAAACAACGTGAACATTTTTCATAAAACCAAGAAAATATTTAAATGTATACATTTTAGAAATCTTTGCAGATCAACTTTCTTTTCATTTCAACACCATGTTAACAGATTAGAGCTGCCACACATCCCACAGACGATTAGCCCTAGATAGCATAATATTTTTATACTACAAAAAAAAGATCTGTCCTAAGGCAGTTATTAGTTTCTGACGCTGTGAAAGTGAGAAAACATTACTAAGCTACTCTCTCTTTCAGCAAATCACACCTAGGCTGTTAGATGTGATTTAGTTTGATGGCTATTGGGATATTTTATTTCGTAGTGTCTATAGTAATTCATGTTTTCCTGCTCTGCATCAAATCTCTCCCAGCATCCTCTCTGCTCCTCAGTTCATGCTGTGGATGACACTAATGAGTCAAGTCAAGCAAGAAACCAACACCAGCCATCCATCTGCTTTTATTTTGCACAGCAGACAGGAAACAAAGAAATAAACAAAACCAGGAGAGTGAGCGGCCCACTCACCTTTAGTCATCTTCTTCTTTTAGACAGCAGGGGAGACGTCTTCAGAGACCTGTGTGGGCAGAGTGTGTGTTTGGGTTTGTTTTTTCGACTTTTCACTCTCCTGCTTCCCTTCTCGTAGCTCCACCAACGAGGTGAAGAACCTGCTGCAGTCACTGCCCAGGACCAGCGAGCCCAGAGAGATGCTGTTTGAAGACCGGACTCGGGCCCATGCCGATCACATCGGTCAGGGCTTCGAGCGTCAGACCACAGCGGCCGTTGGCGTGCTGAAGGCTGTGTGCGCCGGAGAGGGGTAGGCACGGTCACACTTTAGGCCGTCACACACAAACACGGCTGCTGGTTTGTTATTTTGCACACTGTGGCGAGCTCGCCGGCGGATGTGACACTCATCCACTCCCTTGTTTTCAGCTCGGAGCCTTCTCGTGTTACCAAAGATGTTGTGTGTTTCCATGCTGGTGATTTCCCTCACGCAGTTCAGAGGCTGCAGTTGGACCTACATGAACCCCCGCTGTCTCAGGTGTTACATTACACACACACACACACACACACACACACACACACACACACACACACACACACACACACACACACACACACACACACACACACACACACACACACACACACACAGCGTAGGCATGGCGATAAACACTCCTCACCAATTAAATTCAGCCCAGTACAGTCATTCATTTAACATTTTACATCTCAAATTAGACTCCCACAGTGTTTCACCTCATCTCCAACACTGTGTGAGGGGGAACTTTAACATGCACTGATGGTAGATGCTGACACCTGGTGGAGCAAGAATGAACTACCATGATGGTTAGTGAGAGGACTTGTTCTGCAGCAAAGGAAAGTTGTGGGTTAGTTTGGTCATTTATTATTTATGATTCAACTTAGACAAAGTATCAATGCAGACGTTTGCTGCGGATACAGCTTCATGAGTAATGACTATACATTCATTCTGAACCACTTGTTTGGTAACAGTGTTTGATTGTTATTACACACATTATGCTTTCATTTCTACCTTAGTAGTTTCACAGTTCAGTCTCAGTAACAAAAGCAAAATGACATTCAGAACTGAGAAAACGCACACAAACACGCACTGAGTTGTGTCTCTATGGCTGCAGAGGACATATCTTCACATGTTATGCAGAGCTGCTAGTCTTTATTTTCCAAGTTGCTGTTTAAATTTATTAATATATAAAAAAATCAATACTTTTTACTTTTATGTTTCAAACTGATTAAAGTAAATAATAGAGCTTTTTATTTTAATATGATTAATTTACTGTACAGAGGTTGGAAAAAAAGAATAAACAAAAAAGAAGACTTTAAATTCTTCTTATATTTGTTTTCACAGTTGTTCAGATGTCGGAGTCAAAAGCAGTAGACTCCCTTCGTCTCATCCCTCTTCTCCCTCTCTCTCTCCACAGTGTGTGCAGTGGGTAGACGATGCCAAATTAAACCAGCTGCGTCGCGAGGGCATCCGCTACGCCCGCATCCGCCTTAGCCACGATGACATCTACTTCATCCCCCGCAACGTGGTCCACCAGTTCAAGACCGTATCTTCTGTCTGCAGCCTGGCGTGGCACGTCCGCTTGAGCCAGTACCATCACGGAGAGGAGGAAGAAGAAGAGGAGGAGGAGGAGGAGGAAGAGGAGGAGGACGACGAGGACAAGGAGGTGGAGGAGGAAGTTGAGTTGAAGAAATCGGGGACAGAATTGGTGGAGCTGTGGCAAAAACAGGAGGTGAGGAGAGAAAAGAAGGGCGAGAAAGTAAAGGAGAGGATAAAAGTGGAGACAGAGGAGCAGGTGGATGTGGCAGTAAACAGGAGGTTGCCGGTTGTCGAAAAGGAGGAGCAACATCTTCGTCATCCTCATCCTCATCCTCTACCTGTGTTGCCTCAGCCCGCTCGCCCAGTGGACTCAAAAGTGGGCGGTGCTAGAGTTAAGGAGGAGGAGACAGAGAGGGTGAAGGAAAGAGGTAAACACAAAAAGCAGGATTCACCTCCTGTGAAGGTGAAGACTGAAGCTCCAGCTCCTCCTCTCTGCAAAAATAAATCACCATCACCTCTTCCTCTTTCACCTCCCGCCTCTCTTCATCGTCCAAAACCAAAAGCATCATTGAAGCCCCACCATCATCATCATCATCATAATCTCCACAACCACCATCATCACCATCACTCAGACAGCAGAATGACGTCTTCCAGTGCAGCGCCCTCTTCCTCCTCTTCCTCGTCTTCTTCTCCATCTTTGTCTAAGTTCTCCTCCTCTCCTGCGCCACCAGCAGGATCCGTTGATCCCCTGCGCTCCTCTTCCTCTTCCAGTTCTACTTCGGCCCCTGTTCTGTCCTCTTCTGCATCCACATCTTCGCTGACGAGTCCCAAGCCGACGGTGGAGTCTCGTCTTTCCTCGCTCCTTCCTTCCACTTTGTCTTCCCAGCCGCCTCCCTCCTCCCAGTCAGGACAACCAGCTAAGAGAGACTCGCATCGTCAGAAGCCGGACGCTCATTCAAACACACGGACACAAACGCAGTCAGAGGTCCGAGCACTCGCTGCGAATGTACAGACACACACGCCCCAGTTCGACACAAGGACACACACCACAGCCGATGCAGGAGGTCAAACACCGGCGCACACACGGACTCAAACGCTCCCCGAGAAATGGACTCACAGTTTGGACTCTGACTCGAGGATGCCGCATGACACAGGGAGGCAAGGGGTTTACATGCAGCAATACGCATCCCAGCATCCCCCTGCTCCTCCCCTCCCTCAAATTCTCCCGCCCTCCTTCTCCCATCTCCTTCCACACTCCCACCATCCCCACCGGCCGCCGATCCACCCTCCAAACCCGCTCTCCAACCCGTCCCTCCCGATGCAGCCGCAAGCTCTCAGCTCGTTCCTGAGTCAGACGCAGACGCCGCATTCGCTTCACATGAGCCAGCTTCACCTGCATCCGCCGCACCAGCCGAGCATCACCACCCAGTCCCAGCCCTACTACCATCAGCCCACGCCCCTCACCAGCGCCCAGTCTCTCCCCCCTCACCTCCCTCACCATCACCAGTTCGCCAAGTCCTTCTTCCCTCCACCCCAGCACCCGCACTTCGCCCCTCACCCCTTCCTCCCCCATCCCTCTTTCCCGCCGAGCTCTTACCCGCTACAGCCGCAGTACCAGACCTCGGCACCAGGGCCGGTTCCGCTCTCAATGTCCTTCTCCCATCCACCCCCTCCTCCCCCTCCTCCTCCTCCCACCTCCTCGCAGGCTCTGCCTCCCCCTCTTCCCCCTCTTCCACCTCCTCTGCCCCCTCAGCCCTCCTCCTCGGTCCTCTCCCCTCCTCCAAAGCATGAAGAGGAGTGGAGACAGATTTTATAGTTGTTATTTTGTACATAATGACGCTGTTTTAAAATGACATGTACATGTAAAAGGTTTTATTTTGGTTGTGTTGTTGTAAAACTGTAAAAAAGGAAGTGCGACGGTTGAGTGTATCAGTACTGACACAGTATCGTGGTTTATAAAGCAGAGTTGGATTTATATACCCCACGCCTCTTGACTGGCTTAGGCCGGTTGTGATTTGGTTCATGAATATCGAGCAGCACCGGTGGTTTTGGCCTTTAGTGAAGTCTGGTTGAACCGAAACCGGATGTTGAAGAAGAGATTTTCCAGGTTCACGTCTACCAAACTGCTGTCTGGTTCCGTTTTATCAATTTTTTCGGGTTATTTATATAAAAAGGTCACAGAGATGACCTTTTTGTGAAACTTGCAGCTAATGCTTCCTTTTTGTGTATTTTATTTCATTGTGCCCAAGACTGTTTCGGGAATAATGATGAGTCAAACTGATATTATAAGATACGTAGACGTATTCATGTGATATCACTACATTTATTCTCCTAAATTGTATCGATGCATCTTTAACAATACAGTACGGTGCAGAACTTTTCCCTGATACTGTATTTTGAGCAATAATGCTCTGCAATAATCTGCTGAATTTAAAATTGAAATCCCCAGTTATTATCAGTATTTTTATCTGAATCATGTTCATTGAGCCGACCTCCATGAGGAGAGAATCAATGTTATTAAAGTATTTAAAATTACGTTCTCTAATCATTTGCAGTATGTTATTGCCCAAGTACTAAACAAAAGGAGAGGCCCTATTAAAATAAAATGATTGGACACTATAGAGTTTTAATCGATCAGGGTCCTTGAAATCTGAATAAATCTCCAACATTATATCAGTCAGCAGCTACATGGAGAGCTTGCCCCAGATTAAGTTTCTTAAGACTTATCCCAGCACTTAGTAACCTGTTTAAATACAGTTTATATTATTATAAACCAGATTATCAACAGGGCAATTTCAGGCTCTTCCAACTTCCTAATTTCAATAAAGTTTTTCATGGAGACATGCTCCGAGACACTTTGAGAAACAGATGGTACACTGTGGAGACTTCACTTTAACGCACTATTTATCTATTAACCTGAAGTCCGGTTTCTGTGCTGCGTGGACATCCTGTCTGTAAAAACATATTCTATTTATCAACAAGGGACTGAAGTGACCTGTGTTTTGAAGTACAATAAGTTATTGAAATTATGTTTCAGCCGCAGCTATGAAGAGTATATGTTTCTCCAAGTATCAGATTTTATCAAATTGTTCTGTCTCAGTGAGCGGAAATTGATTTTTCTTGTTTTGTTGTGTTATTGATGTCTTGATTTGATCAATATTGGAGTACCGCCCACTTGCTAATGTAGCCCACAGCATTTCCCCAGTGCCTGTCCTTAACTGTGAACTACTAAGTGGTCCAGAGTCACGGAGAGGAGGAGTTCTGTCCTTTCATGGGGAGTTATTTTTATGAGTCACAGTTTCCCGTTTTCACTGGAAAAAGGGAATCAAGCCTTAAATTGGTGTCACAAGCCACTGAACACTCTCCAGATACCTGTGGTCTAAACTGGGTCGTCTCAGTGGAACGTAGTCCAGAGAGCAGGGTTGTGTTTGTCATGGTTAAACTCACCGCAGCCCACGGAGCTCCAGCTCTCTTGGACACTGGAGAACATCTGAGAACGTCCGTTCAGAGACAGAACTCCTCGCCGTGCGGCTCCTCTGTGGAGCGAGGTGATGACTAAGCACTTGATGCCAGTTGCGAGGCCCTGCAGCTCTTTTTATGCTCTTAGGTTTCAGATGTTACAAAAAGGAAAACATGACAGGAACATATATTTTTTTGTACAAATGTGACAAAAATTAAGGTTGAAAAGAATAAAGTCTCCAGGGGCTCGTGTTGTTTTCACAGAATTTATTTATCTCAAAGTTTTTTTTTCTATTTTGTTTCTGTGATTTTCAACTGTCAGCACTGTAGTGTACATACAAGGTTTTTGTAAAGAGGAAAACAACTTGTAGTGTGGTTTCTACTTTAAATATGAGCCTAGCTAATAAAAGGTTCAATGTATGAAAATATTTGAGTGAGAATTGGTGTTTTATTGCTCTGGTGGTTTAGACAACATGCATGTTTCCAAAGAAAATTGAGAATTACGTTCATGTATATTTTGAAATCGCAGCATTTGTGATTCATATTAAGTCATCGAAGCCAAACAAGGTTAAAAGGAAATGTTTTCTTTTTGATGAATAGCTCTATAGAGCAGAGTTTTTATCAGTGGGTCCTTGTTTTGTCAGTTCCCTTCACATCCTGTCTGATTCATTCCACCGACTGACTACTTGTGGTTGTTACCCACAAAGGAATGTTGCAAACAAACATGGGTAATACCTTAAACATTACTGGATTGTAAAAAGGGAAGCCAAAGTGTCTTTATCACCGTCTGGTTGCTCGCTGCAGTTTAGGCCGTGAACCCGGCCTCCTCCATGTTAGCAGATGGGACAGAGGTCAAACTAAAAAGTCAAAATACATGTTAAATTAATTTTTCTTAAAGATGGCTTCCCTCATTTT
Source organism: Pseudopleuronectes americanus (assembly GCA_038501795.1). Lineage (NCBI taxonomy): Eukaryota > Metazoa > Chordata > Actinopteri > Pleuronectiformes > Pleuronectidae > Pseudopleuronectes > Pseudopleuronectes americanus. Next base: position 9,502,270 of record CM076737.1, read on the forward strand.
AAGTCGTTCTTTTCCCTCTGAGCTAATTTTTCATAGATGCAAGATGGCAGATGTTTGTACCTGAGATATTTTGGCTTCGTTTCTGGACAGTTGGAGGAAGTGAGGATGCATCGTCCATCTCTATATACAGTCTATGAGATAAGGTACAGATGATAGCAGCTTTAAGATATACGATTTATGTCATGTTGATATCAGACTGACTTGACATTCTCAACTTTACACCGGCAGCAGCAGCTCAGAACACTTAGAACGTCTCTGTGTGCTCGGTTAAAGAACACAAACACCTGTCTGTCCTTAAAGGGCAACAAAAGGCCATCTTCCTCCAGTTATATCTCATTCTACAACACGACACCTCTGATGTTTACCTGCCTGTGATTTATCTCTCTTTCTCTCTCTCTCTTTCTCTCTCTTGTGTTGCTGTTATGCAAGACGCCCACTCACTGCAGTCTGCAGCAATGAACTCAGCACTTTCACCAGAGCAGACAGCACACGCACAACACAATGCAGCAGCCCAGTAACAGAGGGCTGGTGTGTGTCACGTCAAATACGACTCAAAACCGCCTTTTCTCCCTCGATTCATCCTTTCACTCACTCACACACTCACACACACACAGCAGGAATGCCAGAGAGATCGGCTGACCTTTTAAAGGGCGGGAATGGGAGCGAGGCAGGAAGTCAGGGCAGGGACACAGCGTCTTTTTGGAGGGAATACTCAGAAAATCCTTCACATGATCGTGGCGCACACACACAGACTGTACAGTCCTTCAGAGCACACTAACTGCTCGAGGTCTGAATAACAGTTGGAATCATTCTACTGATCTGGGAACAGCACTCGTGGTCACCATGCAACTTTTTTGCCTTAAAATAGCAGCAGGTCCAGCAAGTTCAAGAGTAAGGCTGGACTGTGGAACCAGGAGAGCTGCTGCTGGAACAAATACACCAAACTCTGGAGAGGAGATCGTGTCCGCTCACCAGGATGACGGGTGGGAATGAAATGTTACCACAATTATTGTTAAAATACCATAATGAAAAAACGCCACAGCTTCATATAAATCATTTACTATAAAGATGTGCATGCCACATTAAAACATACATTTATTTTCTTGTCAACTTAGTGCAAAATAATGTGAAGAATGTTTTTGAAATACTCGCGGAACAATCTCATGGCACAAAAGAAAAACACCGGCTGTACCGTGACCTCGGATCAATGATCAACTCAACACATAAAATGGCTAGTAGAAAATGATCTGTCGAGCTTGGTTGTAGTTTGACCCTAATACTTTAAAGGATATATACACAACTTGATCTTAATTTCTTCACCAACAAGTCATTAGTGATAGATTAAGAAAGAAAATATCTATCCTGGACCAGCTTAATGATTTTCTTGGTACACAAAATGACTTAAATGGTACCAAATACAAATTGTACAAGACAGAGAGGGCAGCCTGTAGATAAAATGCCAAATAAAACAAACAAAACCATGAACACTTAAAAAGTTAATCTATGACTTGTAAAATAACATTTGGCTAACTACCCTCTGGAATGAAAAACACAAAGTGCCTGTGTGTAAATACAGCCAAACAATATCTGAAGCACAAGTATCAAAATGAATATTCCACAATCTGGTACCAAGAGCAAATGTTTAAATACAGAAAAATTAAGTCAAAATTCATCAAATACTGTTTGTTCACTTCCCTCCCCAGCATCAGCAGCAGCGCTAGTATATGTACAGTAAAAAAAAGAATCAAGAGCATAAGAAAAAGTTTGCTTTTTTCCAGTGTTGGCTTCACAGTAGTTATATACAAATGCATTTGATTCCTGCATTGGCATTTTTTTGTACTCTTTGTAAAGGAATAAAACATTTTGAGCTTTGTTGGATATTTACCTCCGCCGTTTGTTTGTCAACAAAATTCGACTTTCACAAAACATGGAAGGATGGGACATGATCCTAGAATGAACCCATTAAAGTTTATGGCTAATCCAGGAATTATGTTTTTGTAAACATTGCGAGATTTTCACGAAATACTTAGAGAATAGTTTATGGATCTTGATGAAAAAAAACCATGGGACAGATATTTCTTAGTGTAAAACTACGTCAAAATGAAAATTATGGATTTGGTTGCAGAGGTATTGCTCTAAGCTGGGAGCCAGCCTATTTGTTTTGTTTCCTTTAAATGAATATACTGTGATTCACATGTGGTCACAGGCAGCAGAGTGCCAGCTCTGCTTCAACCTTCACTGAACACTTCACGGAGTTCTTCTATTTTTACAGTCTATTATTCATCAGATCCGATGCTTCTGGTGATGATTGGATTCCTTCTCGAGTCCCAGTCCTCTGTGGAGACAATCGACCAAGGCGAAGGTCTCCACTTTCACAAAGTAATGGTCATACAAACACATTTTGTACAGAAGTCTTGTGTGGGTGTAACTACCCACCCCCCTCCTCTCCTCAGGCCTCTCTCCTCTCAGGAAAGATATTCAGCCCCAGCTCCACCAGCGCTCCCAGTAACATGGTCCACAGCGGGATGCACACAAACGTCAGCTTCACGTCGGCCAGCTTCTCCAGCTTGGTGCACAGTGTCAGGCAGAAGCCCAGCTTGAGCAGCATGGCGGTCAGGTACCAGGCACGCAGCCGCAGGTCCGGGGAGCCGTTGCGGGGGTCGTAGCCAGGCTTGCAGCGGCCGGCCATCTTGATGGCGAGCATGAGGATGAGGATGCCATCGAAGACCCAGACAGGGAGGAAGATGAGGAACCAGTTCCACTGCACCTGAATGGGAGAAGATGTCAGTCACAGATAATTATGTTGAATCATAAGGGGGGTCCACTCTTCTGAGATGTATTCTAACTTCTATTATAAACCCCACAAGCAGAGAACACGAGACATACTGTGATTGAAATAACTACATTATCATTTCACATATCAGAGACATATTTTAATCAAGCTGGTGTCTGATAGGAGACCACAAACAACGTCTTACCTTCCCATCCAGTTTGAGCACGAGCATGATGAGGAAGACCAGGGTGAAGACCCAGGTCAGCAAAACCCTCTGAGCCAGAGACATGTCACTGACTGCGGACACACACCAGGAGACACACGATCACAAACTGGACATCCACAGAAGAGACACAATCGATTGTTATGTGTTGTGTATATATAAGGAGTCAATTAGCAAGAAACACCCTCATAAGAACAGACAGTAAGCTGATAATAAACATTTTAAACCGAATATTGTTAGAAATATCAGAATTTAAAGCTAATCGCAGTTGGATTTGATTTTGATTGTATTGATTTTATTCATCGTTAGTTAGCCGGCCTCACAACAACAGCTATCTTTAGCTTGTACAGCTTGGTAGCATAAAGCTAACCGGTTTCACTCCATAGCTTTCAGTGTATTTCTGGATTAACGGTGAACATGTCCCTGTCGCCGTCGCCTCGCTCTCGTGCCCACGTACCGTCTCCGTTAAGATGTCACATAATGATCCGTGTACATTCTCCGGTAACGGGAACAAACAGGCGGAGCTTCCTGCTCCGTTATCCGGTGCTGCTGCGAGCCCCGCCCCCCTCCTGCGAGCCGATTGGCCCTCGTCACGTCAATGTCACGTCGTCATCCGTTGAAGGGCCCTTTACCGTAAAGCTTGAAATAAAACACGCAGATCGCTGCAGTGCATTTAACCGTCCACTAGAGGTGAGTGAAGCTCTTTCAAATTACCCCCCTGGTTGGGATTAAGTGCGACTCATCGCTCTGTTTAATAAAACCAACGTGTTTTCATGTCGCGTTGAACAAACTCAAGTTTATTTCGAGGTAAAATGAGCCCGACACCCCCTCCCTGTTCTCCCTGTTAGCCGCGAGTGAGGCTCGCTAGCTTAAACCGTGTTGTCGCGTTCGCCCCGTGACTTACGGTGGCGAGCCGGAGTAGTGTTTTTTTGCAGCGGAGGAGGAAAAAGCTAAAGCCTCAAACATCGGTGATCAGACTCTTCAGCATCTGCACCGAGAGACGAGCCTGGAGCGAGCAGCGGGTTGAAGCACGTCCGGACACAAGCGCACCTCTGCGTGTGAGTGAGAGAGAGAGAGAGAGTGAGGAGGAAGAAGAGAGAAGAAGAAGAAGAAGAAGAAGGACTCAGAGCAGCCGCCATAGCTGAAGAGGTAAGAGTTTGGTTCGGTGTTTGGACAGCAGTGATCTGGAGGGACAGACAGCTGTGTGGGCTCTTTGTGGCTGCCGGGTAGCATCCAGCTAACTGTGTAGCATCACAGCAGCTAGCAGGAGGGGGGATGTGTGTGTGATTGTTTGTATGTGTGTTGTTGTGTGCGTGCAGTAAAGTCATGAGTGTGTGTGTTTGTGTGGGGCTGCCGCTACATGTAGGGTAGCTGCAGAATTAGCTGCCCTGTGGGTGATTTACTGCGCGGCTCAGGTCGTGTCCTTGTTTGGGTAGTGAAAACACACCGTGTCGTGCATTTAGCTGCAGAGTACTTCACTCATGTACTGCAATCCTGCACATAATACACACTTATATTGTGTCTTTATACTCTGTTAGACATGAGATCGGACCCAAAACAAATTCTCCAAGTGCTGCAGGGCACCTTTATCTCCATTAGGGCTGGACGATAATATAATATTATTTAAATAGATGATTATCGCGATAAACCGAAGCGAAATATAATAACACATAATTATCCATAATTGCACACCGATTAGAAATGCATCAATATACAATATACTTTGTTAAATTGTTGTTGATGACAATTATGTTGCCATCATTATTGATGGTTTTATTTCCCAGCCCTGATCTCCATTGCCCCTCTTTAAGGGGCCACGTTGCTGGAAATCATTACGAATTTATATCGTTTTATTTCTAATGTGAAACAATCTTCAGGGAAAACTAGCTTGTGTATCGACTCACACAGACATTGCCAAGGATTTCACTCTAGTTCAGACCTGAAGACTTGATGGATTTCTGTGGGTTTACCCCATAAATCATAAACCCTGCATGGATGGGAGAGGGAGGTTACTTGTCTCCCCACAGATCTGTGTCAGCATCTGGCTGTTTTACCACCTCAACCTATAAATCACCTGGTGCGTCGCCCTCTTTATCAATTAATCTGTCAACCCGTCATTTCCATCTGGTCTGTCAAATGTTTGGAAATAATGAAAAATGTCAATCGCAGACTCCCAGCTTATGACCTTTAACTGCTTTATTTGTGCAGATGTAACTGAATCTGAAGTTGAGCATCAGATAAGACAAAGAAAACCAGCGGAGATTGCAGATTGAATGTATATTAATCAGCAAATTAATAATCGACTTATCGTTTAGACTCTAAACTATAATTAGCTCCTCTACTCTTAATCGCTAGCTTTGTTCTACTTACTTATTCTCTATTAGATTCTGTCCTATAATGGTCTCCCTCCTCTACCTATCCTGTGTCACTGCTGGGGAAACTGTCGCAGTCTTCAGCAGGCGGTCAGGCTCGCAGTTCAGCCGGCTGTGTGATTATCCAACACGACTTGACATCCAGCCAGTCTGTCTCTTCCACTGTCTGACTAACACTGTCACCGCTCATCCAGATTTTCCACTGCAATCATCAATTTCTCCCTTAAATTAACTCAACTCGCTGCACCGGCACAATCCCGTAATAATCCATATCACGGAATTCACCCTTTTCTTCCCCTGTGATTCATATTTTTCCTTGTAAGTCAGGATCTGTTCATACAGGCTGACGAGGTGGAACGGTTTTAAATCCGTAGCCCCAGAGAATTGACAAACAGCAGTATCATCTACTGCTGCACCTGTTCGGCTTGCCTGTGTTTGGACTGGAGCCTAGAATCTAACATGTTTTTATTCCACTTGCGGTTAGACAGTGGCACGGTGTCACGTGGATTTCTCTGTTTTAATATTTCAAGAGGTGCTTTACTGTTTCTACGAACCAAACTGCAGGATTAGCCCTGTTGTGTAACAATGACGCAAAACCTTTAATTAGATTTTATTTTGTGTGACTCCTCTACAGAAACGCAGGTACTGAGTCCACCTGAAGTCCCCGTGAATGTTTACATCTCAATTTTAAACAGAGGGTGACTAGCATGACTTCATGACATCAAAAAGATTAATCAGTTATTAGATGCCACATGTTGCCTTTGAGCAAGGCTCTTCAGTGGCAAACAGCAGGAAACTGTGGTTTCAAGAGAGCACTCAGTAAAATGTGTGTTAGCTGTTGACAGATGAGAGCTGAAACTTACCATTGCTGTTTGCACTTTCCCATAGCTGGCTGTGCTAACACACACACACATTGAGATTGAGTCTGCCTGACGGTGTGTGTGTGTGATTTTGAGACATTGAGTGACTAGTTATTGGTTTGGGTAAAAGCACTTGTCTGTCAGTGTCGCTGTGCGTCAGTTCTGCAGCGTTCAGGAGCTGGAGGTCAGTTACTGCAGTCTTTACATCTGTAGTTGCACAAAGCGAGTTGCAGTGGTTGACTGTGTGTGTCTGTGTGTGCATCCACAGACCCAGACTATTGTTTGACAAGCGAGAGTCCTCTCCCTCTCGCTCTCCCTCTCCTCTGTCTGTCTATTCGAGGAGCTCTTAGAAGATGCTCTTTGTGTTCTGCAGCTACAGTCTGCCTGCAGAGCTTGTTACATCATCGGCTGCACCGTTGTTACACCACACACACACTTTAATGCCATATCATCTTATTCTACAGCTGCAGTATGGCTCGCAGGGCAGAGATATAATTGGATGGATGGCGTCATTTTCTGACTTTGGATTCTCTCTTGCTCTATTCTTTGCCGAAACCTCTTAGATGATGTGTTCTTCAGATTATGTTGTTAACCTTGACTGTTGACCTCTGGCCGATCAGCTTCTAAAGTTAAACTTCTAGAGATGCACTAAGTAGAAGTCAGATCAGGTTTGGTGAAATACATTTTTTGTTGAGTCATTTTGTACACACGCACACAAAGGCGTGAAAACATAACCTCTGTTGCATGGCTGGGTAGCGATGGCGGCTTCGGTGGCAGAGTCCTTACAGTGTATCATCCACGTGGCTCACTGTCATGGCCACTCCGGAACACGTGTAATATCTCCTACTGTGAGCACAGCCTAAACATTTTTTTCCAGTGGCACTGCAGGTGCAGATGGAGCGACACACCCACTCAGGTGTTTATAGATCCAGTGGCTCATTAACCCTCTGATCGCGTTGAGGTCACAAGGATTATAGTGTAATTTGTCCCTCCACAAATTACACAACAAAGCCAGTAACCTAATGATTCCGAAAATCAAAAGCTCCACTGCACTTGATGAACTCTTGTCCTCTCGGCTCTCAGCTCGGTGCATATTTTTTGAGGCGCAGTGAAAACCCACCATGATGCTTATTTGATGTTTTAATTGCGTCTCTGTTACTGTGGCTTCGGTCGAGGGGATTGTTGGATTCAGTGGAAACAAAGAACAGCGTCTTCTACAAACCATCTGGACTCGTTGTGTTTCACTTGTGGTTGTGGTTTGATGAACAGCCTTGGCCCTTTTCCTCTAACAAGACTTTAGACTTTTACTGGACAGACACTTATGGTTGAACTGTTCAGCCTTTAACATTTAAAGTATTTCTGACTGGGTTTCTCTGCAAACCATTACTATAATAATACTATAATAACTTCCAAGTGCAAAACACTGCGGAGACGGTCAGTGTCACATTGAGTTACAGATTATTAGCAGTGATGATGATCAATACATCACGTTGGGGGATGATTAGTCTGAAGAGGAAGATGATGGTTGGTTTACTGAGCTGCACAGAGAAGGTTAACCATTCAAGACCCTTTCTGCTGGATGTAACTCATTCCGGTTCCTGAGAATTCATTCTGTGTCTCAGAGGCAACTGGTGAATGTGTGACTGAATGTTTGGAGAAACTTTTAGATTTCAGCTAGCAGCTTCCAGTTACCCAGTGTCCAGGATTAGGGACATGTGCAATTAGATGACTAGACAATTAAATGTTGCTCATAAGTCTGCACCAGAAATACCAGTCAGTTAAACTAGTTAACCTGAAACGCACACACACACACACACACAGTGCCTTTGATACTTTGAATCTCAAATGTGATTATTTCCCTCTCTCTCTCTGTTTCACAAACATCCAGCTCCTGCCCTAATTTGGTCGTGAGGAAGAAACATCAGTCTGCTACACGGCCCAACCAGAGGTGAGTCTTGAGTGTGTGTGTTTGTTTGTGTTTGATTTTCCTGTATGCTTACTAGTTCCAAACCATACTCCACTTTGGCTGTTTTTGTTTGTGCAACACACAACACACCTCCTTGTTCCGTTGCTGAGAGGGTGTCAGCTACACACTCACACACACACACCCTGCTCAGACAGCAGCACTTCATGTTTGCTGTTAAGTGCTGAGTTCATCATGTCTGGAAGAGACAGACAGAAGACAGGAAAATGTAGAGAATAACTTCACTTCCCCGCTGAGACAAGCACCAGAGTTAAATGCAAGCCTTTTTTTAGTGCGTGTGTGTGTGTGTGACTGTGTGTGTGTGTGTGACTGTGCCAGTCTGCAGCATCATGTTTGTTTCAGTTCATCTGTGGTTGGTGGTTTCAGTACCAACTCACAGTTTTCTCAATGTTCCTAATTTATATAACTTAAACAAAAACATATAGAATTCTTTTTCAATTTGTATATTTTTTACTGAAACACAAATGTAAGACATAATTATAGAGATTTGCGTTTCATACGGTATTTTCAGTCGCTCGGCCATGTGCATTAGTCCATAAATAGCTTATTAACTAATGAACTGTACTGTTTGTGCGTATGTGTTTGTGTGTTGCTAAACGATGGAGCCCTGATTAGGTCAAGTATAGGTTTGTTTGGTGTCACTTGAGATTGGGAAGGGAATCCACGTCCCCCCCCCACCCCAATCTACACACACACACGCGCACTCTCAGAATCCCCCTGACACCTTCGACCCTCCATCGCTGATTGCACGGCGTCATATTTCCTGAAGGCATGCACACGCACACACTTAGTAAAACACACTCACGTGCCCCCTCGGCCCGGCTCAGAGATGTAACCTGCACCCATCATGAAATATAGAGCGACCAGAGAGAGGGGGAACAGCTTGGGTTACACACCACGAGTTACCAGACTGGTAAAGAAGGTCTCCTCCTGTGCTCATGTTTTCATCTGACATCCCAGAGAGACGTTACCCTGTCGTTAGTTTGATTAACTCTGATATATCTCTTCTTCTTTTGATACAGTTTAAAAAGTATTTATCATTGCTCCATCCCAAGACAACTTAGCAGCCAACTCTGCAGTATTGCTTCATGCTCATTTCCCATTTAAACTTGTCTCACAGCCACTCTCTGCTTTTGCAGCCCAAATTTAACAGCTTGGTTTCGATGTGTTGTGCACGAATGCGCAAGATTTTGTGTCTAGAAGAGAATTTTCCATTATCTGTTTCGTTGTGTCTGTGGTAGATTTAGTTGTGGCAGCACTGAAGGTCACCCACCGATTGCCGGCTCATAGCAGATAGTGGAACATTTCACAGCGGATATATGACCACCAGATGAATCCCCCTCCCCATTACGGTCTCAAATCCAACGTGACTCATTTCAAAAGTTTATCCAGTGTTTATAACCTCTGCTGTTGCTGCAGTGGATGAAGGAACAAGAGAACGTGTTCAGTTGCATTTCAAATTTCACAAGTGCTGTCCCGACTGACTTGGATGGGTTTCGCCTTCTCGTTCACGACCTTTCAGCAATAACACAGGAAATCCACTCTTTTGTTTGGAAAATACATTTGATTAAAGTACCATTGACCCTTGAGTGGAAATGTAAGTTGATGCAAGGGACACAAAGTCATCTGTATTGTTGTGGTTTGAGAATATTTTATCAGACAGGACTACAGTGAATCACCTTATTCTTAATCTAAATCCTCCCCAGTCCATTATCAGACCCATGTAGTGTTGCCTTTAATCATTTGTCTGAGGAAATTGTTGATTATCTGTAGTAATGTATAGATGTTGCAGACATTATTAAGAAATGATTCAGAGTTTTGGTGAGAAACAAATCTTAGTTGCATGGTTTCATTTTAAATATCTTTATTTTCTTACTATACTACACTAGCACACACACACACGGCACAACTTAATCTTGTTCAGCCACTGACCTTCATCCACATTAACATTCATACGGTAGCCGCATCAGTCAAATGGCTAATTACACTCAAATATTTCCTGCATACACAAAGAAGACACACAAGGATGTACACGCACCACACCCACTTGCTCATACACACGCACACACACGCATTCGATCACAATCACAAAACGGGTCCTCATATAAACTGTGGCCTACATAATACATGCTGTCTTACTTGACCGCCCTCTCTCTCTCTCTCTCTTTCTCTGTAAATGGGTCAGCTCATTGGTCAGAGTGACTTGGCAAACATTCGAGCTGCAGATCGTGAGTGTGTTTGTGTATCAGTGTGTGTGTTGTTAAATTCTTTGCAAGCTTTGTAATGGGTACTTTTAGTGAAATAATATTTTTTGTTGTTACCACTGGAGCTGGAGATAAACATGAAATGAAGAAATGTCGATGAATTGTGCTTCATTTGGAGAATCTATAAGTATAGTGTGTGTGTGTGTGTGTGTGTGTGCTTTGTCTGGGCTACGTTCCCTAAATACCCTCCAGCAAACCTCAGTGTATTTTGGGAACACTGCGAGTGTGTGGTTTTGTGTTGGAAAACAACTCCCTGCCTCTGACGTCTTATTTTTTCCAGTATAAATAATAACCCAGCAGTTTACAGTTAATCGTGTGTGTGGTCGTATTAGGCAATAACATGCGTCTGTGTTTGTGTCTGATAGTGTGTGTGAATCACAGTTGGCCCTCACTGGGGATTGATGGAGGGATTTTGAGGCTTTGAACAGGGAGGACCTGCCCGGCTCTCTTATCACAGTCTATGAATAGAGGCTGGATTTGTGAAAGTCTGGAGAGTTAAAACCAGAAAGACGCTACTGTCTGTGGTGCGACTCCACTAATGATGGAGTGAGGCTCTCTGGGGTTTGTCTGTCTGGATGAACGTGTTGTCGTGCTGCTTAACATTGTTGTGTTGTTCTGCAGTGTGTCTGTCATTTGTTCAGAGCAGGGTGTTTAGCAGGCGTTGCTCGAGAGCAGTTGGACAACAGGCCATTGTCTTTGTGTACTTGAGTGACCGGATGTCATAAATTGTAGAAATGCTTCTGTGGATAGTTTAACTCTAAAGTGCCTTTTGAAGAACTGCTGCTGCTTTGAAAAGAAACTTCTCAGGCCAAATGTTTATTTTTTACGCTCAGTCATAAAAAAACATCATGTAATTATTACAGCTACAGAAGTAAACCAGAAGACCAAAACAATACAAGTGTAGTAATCTTAGTATGATTGAATATTGCAATGATGTGTGTTTGGAAATTTCGTACGTTCTTTAACATTGTGAGATTGTGCGATTTTCTGAGTATGATTCATGGATTTTAAACATATTTAGGCAACAAGTTTCTGAGTTTGTACAATAAAATACTCTTAATGCTAATGATCGATGGGTTTTTTAATTTGTCACCCAGCAATTAGAAAATGCTACCGTGGGCAATTTGACTTAACTAAATTTCAGTTTTTATAGGGTAAACAATTATCATCAAAATAATTTGCTTGATTAAGACATTTAAGCAACATCTGGATAAAAACCCGGTTCTGTATTGTAGCATTGATATACGTCTTGTTTCAGCTACGTTCTCCAAAGAGGTTAGGTTTTTGTCTGTTTCATTTTTGCAAGTCAGCAGGATTACATAAAAATTACTTCACAGATTTCCGTGACACTCTGGGGTGTGACTTGATCCCGTTAAAGTTTTGGAGCGGCTCCATATGAACGGGTGGATCCAGGAATTTGTTTTAATTTCTTTGACAGGGCAGGATGGGGCGTTAGCTTTGGCAGGGATGACATGTTCTCCCAGCGCACTTTTTTAGTTATTGATACTTTAAGGTTAATCAAACTGGAAAGTGTTTTATAGGAATATCTGTTTCTCCGTAAACCAGAAAATAAGCTTGTTTAGACTTATTTGGAGTTTTATATTCTTGGAATACAAGCTGCTTCCCTCATGAGTACGTTAGAGTGCAAGTGTCATTCCTGTGAAATGAACATTTTAAATCCAAGCCAAGTTTATGTCTCTGTTTGAGCTGTGAATACAATGTGCATGACAGGCCGGTCTCTGTGTGAATGAGAAATAAACTTGGCTCAGTGTTTATGATAACAGAGAATAGTATTTTTACCTTTTCACCCTCCAGTGTTTGCTCTTAACATACAACCCCTCTCCTCTATCTTGATCTCTCCATTATTCCATTCTTCCATCGCCTCTATCACTTAAGTTTGAGTATGAAGCATTTTATTTACACTGTAAACCCATTTACTTGTTTAACCGCCACACATAAAAATAAGTAACCAGCAAAGTGTCCACTCTCCCGCTCTCTCTCTTTTTCTCCCTCCTTCTCTCCATCTCTCAGACTTCAAGCATGTTTTCTTTGCATGATTATAGATACTGGCAACAAGCAAGTGCACAGGGAGGTAAATGTGAAGAATGGTGTGGTTCAGCGGTGGAAGATGGAGGGGTGGAGTCACGATTGTAATTGTAGACGACGGCGAGCAAAATACTTTCTTCCTGTTTCTAAAAATGTCTCTTGCCTTCCGATGCAAAAGTGCAGACACGCACACACATACGCACGAATGGCAAACTGACATTTATCTGGAAATTCTCAGTATTATTAAATGCTGCATGCAACTCAATCCGTTGTAGAGGTGTTACAGTTTGGGCAGTTGTGTTTGTGTGCGTGTATGTGTGTGTTTTTGTTTATACTACTAGCCGACTACTGTGAGTCCCTCAGGGGTAGAGTACAAACATTAGTTTTCTTCCTGCTTTTGAACTTCACATTCTCTGACCCGCAGTTCGGACTTCGACACGTTCTCACATGCATTTGCAGGTCACATGGATGATGGATCACTATGCATATCTTTACCTATGAAATGTTACATAATAACACTGAGGGCTCTTCTGACTGATTTATAGAAAAGTATTTACAGACAGTTATGTTCCTAACTGGAAATGTCAGATTCAGGTGCCAACGTAAACATGCCTTCAGATACAAAGCAGCATGCCTTCGATCTGCCACGTGCTTTTTCAAAGTCAATGACATAACAACTTGAGTAGAAAGTGAAAGCAGAACAAATTTGGAATTTATGAATAGCTGAATGGAAAATAGTTATTTTAAATGCTCTCAAAAAAAGGAAAACGTACATTTATTTGGAATATCTTATGAGTCATTTTTCCTGGAGCTGAACCTGGCCTGCAGCCACTGTCCTCCATTACTCCGTCCACCTGCTCCCAATTCATCCCTTCTGCACACAGGCAGGAAAGCACTGACCTCACATAACGGAGAAATACGAAAGAAATGCTAAGAGACAGAGGAGGAAGGAAAAGAAGCAGAGGCAGCACAAGTGTAAAATATGGAGACTCTGTGGTTAGCCACTCTCCTTCCCTCTTTATCAGTTTATTAACCACTTCTCCTCGTCTTCCTCTTCCAACCGTCCTGTACCAACTCAAGTTTCTACTTCTAATCTCAAATTGTATTTTAAATAACTCAATGAATAAACAAAATCTGTCTCTGTTGCCTGGTCAAGGACAAAATATTTCACTTTAGTAATTCTCAGTGTCCAGTAACAGCAACAGTGACACTCAACCACAACAGACAGGCTCACATCACCTCCATCCCCAGAAGATCCTGTTTCGAAGACGACTCGCTGTAACGACACACCGACTGTAACACTGACACACTACAGACTTTGTGCACTCAGTGGATACAGACATCATTGCATGTTAACCCTCAAGTGTAAAGGGAGGTTTACAATAGAGAAGACATGACGATTGAAGGCACACATGAGAGTTAGCACGTTTTTAGAAGAGAGAGCTTATTTCCTCACCTCAATGTTTTAATTTTCCACTTGTTTGTTGATTGGTTGGTTTGTCAGCAGGATTGTGCAAAAACAACTAAACAAATTTCCTAAACTGTCCTTGGAAGAATTGGACATGGGTCAAGGAGGGACCCTTTAAATTTTGGTGATAATCTATGTAGTAGCCGAGGCAAGTTTAGCAACCTGATATTAATGAGCGGGTGCAGTTTGGTGAACACTGTTGGGTCTTGGCGAGGTATGCCACCTACTGAGTTCCATTCTAGTTGAATCATAGCTATGTTCATCATCTGGTAGAAACAGGCCTGTACTAATGATGTGATATGTTTTTACTAAGTTCAGCTTGCAGGCAAAGGCGACACCAAGATTCCTGCAGCGCCTGGTTACAGATATAAATCGATTTATTAGATACTGACACAAACTTTTATTAATCAGAGACAATATGTTTTTTGTCTCTGATTAATAAGCTATCACTAAAGTAAAAGTGTGAGTGCTCCACTTTCCACTTGGGCTCAGTTTAACTTGTGAAGTTCTGGAAAATCTTTGACCTTGAGATGAGCTGTTTCAGTTTGTCATGTTTCTGCTAAACATCTTTCATTTATCACACGTCTTCATTGACCCACAACCTTTTAAATCAGTGTTTCTCCTAAGCAGTTGCTAATGATCATTTCCCAGAACAAGTATCCAGGTTATAAAGTGAGTCATCAATCATCCGATACACCTCACATCAATAGTCTGCACATGCTCTTACACGTTTTAATAATCCTGCACTGGTTTTAGACACAGACGCGAGTCTTTCAGGAGCGACACTAAGGAGGTGTTGTTAGTTTTATGTTGTCACCAATGACTGGACTCTGTTTGGTGTTAGTCGTGTGATGAATCAGTGGGAACATCCAGCTCGAACCCCGCCAATCAGAGAAGTAACAATTAGTCTGTGGTTCATAGAGAGGCCGTGTATGTTGTGATACGGGAGACTTGGTGGTAAAGTGACTGGTTTTTTTTAGACATGCGGGGTGTCTGTGTGTTATGTTTAAGGAAAGACTGAGTGAACGCCTTCACTCACATCATAATAAATGTGTGTGTTAATCGTTCTTCCTGTTCGTTTCTCCTTTTGTGAGTCGTCAGGACACACCTGCCTACCAGGTATATAGACGTAAATCCTCCTCGCTCTCGCCTCATTACTCAGTCACTGACACTGCTCTCTCTCTCCCTCCCTCTCTCTCTCTCTCCCTCTCTCTCTCTCTCTCCCTCCCTCCCTCCCTCCCTCCCTCTCTCTCCCTCCTTCTCCCTCTCGCTGTGTGTTTTCTGTTCTCAGTCTAAGATGCCCTAGGCCGGGAGAAGGGAAATGTAAATGGCTTCCAAAGTAAAAGATGCTGTGGTGTGGTACCAGAAAAAGGTAAGATGCTGCTCATTTTCTTTTAATTTGCTCTTTTCGTTTTGCCTTTGTTGAAGCTCTATGGGGAAAAATAATCTAATTTAAAAATATAAAGGGATTGTATAAGATTAAAAAGCTTTACATATATATTTTTGCATTACATCTACTCTTTGGGATATCAACAGTTTGAGTAGACAGTCTTGGTTCACATTGGATGGGGCAGTTTGTTTATTCTGAATTTACGCAGCAGTTTTTGGCCGTTAAAATCAGTGAGTCTTGTTGTCGTGTGTTTACGCATATAAGGATGTGCAGATGCATGAACATAATAAATATCTAGAGATGAGTAACCCCTCAGACACCTGCTTTAGATTCTCAGATGTTTCGATAGAAGAGTGATAAAAAGAAAAAAAAATTTCTAAAAAATAACAATGCAAAAGGAAAAATTTGACTAACCAGGTTTTTCTGATGATCTCAGGTTGTTAAGGATCATTAATGCTGTAAAATGTTGTTTTTACAAAATGATATGTCTAGTACAGCATTTGGACAAAAAAATTATCGCACATCTGCCTTGATTATTTGATAATAAGTATGTCCTATTTTACTACTTTCATAGTGTTTAAACTTTGAATTGACAAACTGAGTGTATCCTCGTGGTACTGAATGATAAACTTGCGATAGTACTCAAAAGTAAAAAGTTAAAGCAAGGAACTTAATGTAAAGGTTAAAATGCCTTATGTTGAATTTCTGAAAAAAGTATTTTTTAGGGATTCTTTACAAGATGTGCTGCAGTTAAAAAAATAAAAAAGATGAATTGGTAGTTTTATCTTATTGACCTGAAATGGATCTTATACCTCCTGAAATTTGAATTTAATGTATCTGCAATAATCAAGTATGTATTAATTGTTGGATGTATTGGTTCTAGCTCTGTGTCACAGACTCTGGTTCTTTTAGAAGCGGCTGACTGGTGTTGTGTGTCTTCTTGTTCCATAGTATCAGATATCAGATCCTCTGCTGGACTTCTCCCCCCTTGTTGCTCTCAGCTTACACTCTGTCTGCCCGTTTCTGTGTGTGTCCTCACAAACCTGTCTCTCTGTCGCTACGGCCCCGTCTGCCTCCCCTCTGACTCGGCCTGTTATTTCCTCGGCAGCCTCTGTCTCCATGTATCTGTGTTTCATCCATCACTTTGGTCTTCTGCCGGCACCAGGCAGGTTGAGACACCATAAGCTTTCACTGGAATCAAATATGACTCACAAGAAGTTAATTAACGGTTTTGACTAAACACTGCAATCTTTTCAAGCTGAGTTTCTTTATTGTGGTTTGGAAATTCACCTTAATTTTGGTTGATTACATTTTAAGGGCGTTAAGTCGTCAATTATGCGTTTGGAAATGTGCAGCTTCTTGAGTTCATTGTGTGAAAGTGGATTAGGAGCTTGTCTGGGCAGAGGCACATCAGTGATGTGAACTGCTGAGTCATGACTGAGTAAATCCTTCCGGGAGAAGATTCCACACGTCTGTCTGCCCCTCAGGGCTTCTTTCTTTCTGACGTCTCTAAAAGTATTAAGACTTTTTCCTTTGACTGACTGTAAATTGTATTGAAGATCACATTTGGGGATTTTCTGCGTCACAACCAAGGCTTTGTTGTCTGTTCACTTTGAGTCATCAGGACGAGAAGATTTTCGTTTATCTCCCACAGTCCCACTATCTCTGTCGTGCAGGGATCCATGTTTCACAGCAGGTTGTCGAGGCTCAGACGGTGAAACCGGCTTCATGTTATATGAAGTTTTGATCGGCCCCGGCTTTGCTAAAAATACCAGCGTGAGAGAGGTACTCTGAGGTTTGGCATTAAGCAAACACCAAGAAGCCCTGCCCTCAAGAGACTATATGAGTGTGCATGTGTGACAGGCCTCACGTGGTGGAAAAACACTTGTTGCCTTATGTGAGGTGTATCACGTTATGCAGTGGATGATGTCATTGTGATGAGTTCAGAGGATTAGTCTCCTTCATTACACAAAGAGTTTTGATTTTAGATGCAGAAGTTTTGAGATGACCTCTGACCTTTCTGTTGCTATCCCAGTACAACCAGCTGTTGCTCCCGGTCCCCGCTGGTCAAGACACTTTAACGTCCATTCGCGTTAATTCAGTGTTCTCTGTTTTATCCATTGTCTCTTGCATGAACTAATTTCATGTTATCCTTTCTTCTTTTTAAGTTAGTGAGGGACTTTGTATATCATTCTTTCAAAAAGTGCAATATAAATTAAGTTTATTATTATGACATTGGAGCTTTAGGACCCTTAGAAAGATTGTCCTGTTATTCTTGGCTATCCTCACACCTCGCACCATAAACAAAATTGCACTCCTTTCCATGAGATTGGAGTGGAAAGCAAATTTTGTGCATGCTTGTAAATGCATGATCAAATGTATATATTCTCTAAAGGTCGTCAGGTAGTTTTCCATGTGATTCACAGGATATTTCTGACCGTGCCATCTGAAGACAGGCTGCAAATAGACTGAGTGTAAGAGTAGGAGCTGCCTCTTCTCTATCCACCAGGCCCTTATCACACAAGATACATGTAGACACACAGTCATGCTCTGTTTATATCTCACAAACACTTCTTTCTTTAAGTCTGACCCTGTTGTTGACTGTTTCCAAGTTAACGACTTCCTGTGGAGATAAATCCGCCTCATTGTGATCACTGTGTCATGAACCATAATCTGCAAAGCTGGAATGTAGCTGATATGGGTTTAAAACGTTAAACTAATAATAATCAGCTTATAGGTTGTTTTAGCTGCGACCTATTTAAAGACTAGAGCGACAGAGTTCATATACGAGGGGCAAGATCTGAGGATGTCAATGACTTTACAGAAGTCTGTGTATGTGACTTGTTTGAGGTCGTGGCTATATTCAGAGTTGAGAACACAACACATGAATTACCAGAGATTATACAGAGCCCCTTTATCATAGTCTGACATCTCTTTGTTCCAGCTCCTGGAGTTTCGTGGAAAGACGCCACATGTCGGGTGCAGGAATCTTGTTGCTGCTTGTAGATGTTAAAGATTTCTTTTTTCACGAAGCTTGCTCACTTAGTTTCCTTTCAGCATGCAGATCTTTCCCTTATCAGTTGTTCCATTTGATTTGCATCAGTTTGCATTCCTCTCGCTCCTCCAAGTCCTCAGTGATATCGCTGGGATTCACTTTGAGCAAAGCATCCCTCTCCCTCTCCAGGGTCTTGGATTTAAAGACCTGCTGCTCGGTTGTTTCCCTCCCTGTATAAGGAGCCGTCTTCCTCTCCGCTGACTCCAGCTGCAGCTGCCTGCATGAGTCCATTCCTTTCTGCAGCGTGATGTTAAGCTCCTCAGTTAGATTTTGCAGGTGCTTCTCCCCACGTCTTCTCTGCCATGTTCTTTTCAGCTGTACATGGAAGACTCACTTATGGCTTAAGGAGTTATTTCGTAAGACCTTGTTCTGTTTGTCCACAGCTTTGGGTTTAATTTGAATTCTGTGCAGATGCAGAATTTGTTGGAGCAGAAATTTAGGTTTTTCTCATGCACATAATCATTTCGAGCTCCATTCTTGTGTGTGGCACTTCGACATAAATCAGTTAATAGATTACAGCCCTAATAAATATATTAATGATGGGATTTTGTGTAGAACGTGATGATCTGAAGCTGGATCAGTTGCTTAGTTAATCTGCAACTGTCTGTCATTATTTTATTAGTTATAGTTCTGCTGCTTTTCCTTTTATGTTTAACAGAATTTGACATTTTAAACCTTTACATATTTCATATACGAAATAATCGATTGATTAATTTGATCACAATTGCTGCCCTAAACGGATCGTCACGGTTTTTCACTGAACTTCACTTTAACTGTGTGGGGGAGAAAATCTCACCCTACCGTGGTAAATGTTGTGTATGTGTCTGTGGCTGCTGAAAGCAGTTACACACACATACTCTGTCTCTTTCTTTCTCTCTATCTCTCAGACACACACACACACCTGTTAGAGCTGAGAATAGAGCAGACACACACTCTACAGAAACACCTCTGTTGCCAGGGTTCCGTGAAAACAGAGCAGAGGGGGTTAATCCTCATGCCACAACCAGCTGTCTGACCTGGATTCCTTTTATTTGTTCTTTCACTCATGCATTTTCTTTATTATTTGCGTTGGGGTGTGTTTATATAAACATCCACACTGTGTGAAGTTTAATCTGAAAAACAATGTCTCAAAATAAAGTTACAGGCTTTTAAGGATTTGATAGGCAGTGAAAATGAAAGATTCTATAAAATCTTTTGTTGAAATATGACAGATTTGGAGTAAAACTTTCTGTTTTGATTTATTCATTGATTCAGTCCTTGTCTCATTCTAAAAAAGTTTTTAAAATCACTATGAAACTGAAAGCAGCCTCGTTCTCACACACGTCTTTGTGTTCCTGCTGGTTGTTCATCAATGTGTCAACTGGCCACACCTAGACAGACATATTTGAAAAGGTGTTTCTCACAAACAAGGGGTGGGGTGGAGGGTATCCACAGAGCGTATAGCACTGTGGTTGATCAACTGGTTGGAAGAAAGAAAAGTCAACTCATTAGGAAACATCCTGGGTCCAAATTGTTTGGAGTCCAAAAACCAATACACTGAGCTTAAAGACGAAAAGCACAACACATAGAGCTGATTGAACTATTCAGGATATTTATCTATGAATGAATTTGATCCAATGTTATCAGAGCAGCTTTAAAGTCACATAAGTCTTATTTAATGCAGGGTGAATGGTTTGTACTGGAAAAGGCAACACACTCCCTCAGTCTCTTTTATCCTGATGCTACTTGAGCCTCAGCTGATCTATAATAACAACACCAGTGAGCAGTGAGGACTCCTCTCAGCTGATATGTGTTAACGTGTTAAACCCCATGTATGTCTATGTGCTGCAGACATGAGCTCCAACCTGCACCCCCCCGTATCTCTGTAAACAAGCGTCTGTCTGTGTGCATGTGAAGGACACTGGCTCTTCTTATATAACCCCGCTACGCCGCCATAATCCCGCTCTCCCTCGCTCTGCCAGGATCGTCTCTCCATCCGTCGCCATGGTGACCCCGAGCACTGCCGCAGCGGCACACTTGGCTTCATCAGCGTCTTCCCTTCTGTTGCACACTCAGCCCTTGATTTGCTTCTCAAATCGCCGAGTTCCGCCTGTGATCTTTCTCCATGAAATCGTTCCTGGGTTCACGTGTCATTTGATCCGGACCCAGAGTCTTTAACCTCTTGGCAGCTGTTGAGTTCATCTTTTATTTAAAACAGTTAAATGATGTTTGATAGGCAGGAGGAAAACGTGACTTTTGTGTTTGTTGCCTAAGAATTAACTTATTTTGAGAAGTGTTGCAAGGATGAGTGTGTGTCGGTGTGTGTGAAGATAAGAGGATTTACAGTGCTGTTAATTCCACTCCGTCAGATCTCAGTGAACTCACTACTCCATGATGTAACAAGGTGTGTGTGTGTGTGTGTGTGTGTGTGTTTGTTATTACTCCTCTTTCCATGCCCACCTTCCTCCTTATCTTCACCCTCTCCTCCTCATCCTCTTTTATCTCTTTGCTCTTAGCTTGGTCATGTCGGCCTCTGGCTGTCCTCTACTAGTACTCAGAATCCTCAGGCGTGTGTTTGTGTGTTTGTGTATTTGTGTGTGTTTTTAATAGGTTGAGTGATGTGGAAAATTAGCTGTCAGCCCAAATGTCACACAGTAAGTCAGTCACACGTCAGATTTAATGTTCTCCAGTGCTCTGAATAGGACAGTTGCTCTCAGGATCTACTTTTGACTCATAACGTGATTATAATGTGAACTTTATTTAGCTAAATTAATTCATTAAAACAGTACAGAACTGGTATTTCTAGATTTAAAGTATGAATTAAGTATCGTGCAAAGCTTAGAGTGTCAGCCTTAACGAGTTGAATTGCATTGGCTGTACTGACATTATCAGAAAGTTAGAGATCTGTGCTCGGATGAGATTTACTGTGGTTTCACCTGAAAACTGTGACTTAATAATCACTGTGATGGTGCGAAAGCTTCAGGCTGCAGTTCCAAAAAGATTTCGAAATGAAAGCAAAGCATTGTAAAAGCACAAATGTGTGTGACGCACTGTTTTTACTGGTATCTGGTTGTTGACTCTGGGATGTCAGAGTGTTGTTTTTTTTTGTGTACACAAGTACAGATATTCTTAGTTTGAGCTCAGGATCATTACATAGAGACACTTTGTTCTGAAGACTGATCGGACATTCAGATAAAAACATGCCTGCTTTGTTTATGTGATTCATTTTGTGACATTGACACAAACAAGAAATAACCGCGTGTCCGGGACAGTGCAACACAAACTGTGGGTTTGGACAGAAAAATGTGACCTGAGCTGCTCCTCTTCATCCTCCAGTCATCTTCCTCCCCCTCTCTCTCTCTCCTTATGCTGCTCTTACCTTGTCTTTGACCTTTCTCTTGCTCTCTCTCTCTCTCTTTCTATCCATCTTTAATGAAGTCTCATTAAAGATGCAGACTTTCCACTGGCCCGCTCATACAGCGACCCAGACTCGATGCCAAAGAGACTCACACTCCCTTGCATTAATACACTGATCTGCTGAGGTCATCAGCCGATGCCCTTTGTCTGAAACACTCTCACTTTATGAAAAAGCTACTTTAATTTCAACTACCAGAATCCTTTTCTACTTCATGTCCAACAGACGGAGAAATGAAGAATAGCTAAATAAAGTGTGTGTGTGTGAACTGCTTACACACACTTTCTCCTCACACCATTGATAACAGCGACTCGTGCTGCTGCTGCATGCTTCTCTCACGATGTGTGTGACACTGATAAATTCCGGCTTCCGGACATGTTCATCTTGTTAGAGAGCTTTGTTTTGAAAAGAGACAGAGGTCAGGACTCAGGAGTGACTAAGAGTGAAGAAGAGTCGTAAATACAATGGGCTGTTTGTTGTGTGACAGCGTGATCCACTCAGCAGCTCCTCAGAGGTTCACAGAGACCTTGTGTAAAAACAATTCTATTAAGTATCAACAATCAATTGCTAATACTTCCTTGTTAATAACGTGTGCTGTGCTGATTGGGCCATTATCTACCACTTTGATTCTGGAGTAGTTTGTAGATCTACTTATCCACTTTTCTTTTTTGTTATTGCTCCTTCATATGAGAAACTGAGTTCTGTTCACTGCTCAGGGGTGTGAACGTTTTTTGGGGAAACTTCAGTTTGTTGTGCGTCTGCAAAACATGTGTTGTGGTTTATTTATTAATTTGTCTTCCTCTTATCAAAAATATGAACTGACATGTGAACAGAAGGTCTATATATTAACTGAGCCCTCTGGTCTGCTCTGTTAGCTGAAGCTCTTCTCTCTGTAGTTATAATTCTTATTTTCTTTTTTCCAGATTGGCGCCTATGACCAACAGATTTGGGAGAAATCGGTGGAGCAAAGAGAAATAAAGGTAGGTTTGTTTCCATCATTTGTTTTCTCCATGTTTCTCTCTCTTTTTCATTTCCCTGTTTGACTTGTCTTCCCACTTATCCAACAAGTCTTGTCATTCTTTGTCTTGCTGTCCTCCATCGTCCTGTCTCTTCTTCCTTTTTATCTGTTGTCATTGACTTTCATCAAACCGCCAGTTCTTTTCCAGTGTTTTCTTTATTTTTATTTTTTTAACTCTTTCCTCTCTGCCTTCCTGGCTGGGTGTCACCTGCCCGTCTCTCCTCTCTTCACCTCCACCTCCATCCCTTCTTCCTCACTTCCTTCCCCTCTGCAGTTTATATCTCTGGTGAGTATTCAGCGGGAGGAGGTCTTCTCTCCTGTCGCCCCGCAGTGCACGTCTGCTCACCCATGCTGTAGATCACTAGACTGTGGTTGATTTGATCGCACAGTTCAGTTGCTATGTCGAGTCCAGTGTGTGTGTGAGTTAACCTCACTCCGCGTTCACACTGTAGCTGTGTTTTCTAGAAGTGTTTAGTGCTAATACTGAAACTTCAAAATGAACTTTTCACTTGAATATAAACATAATCCTGCCTCCTACATTATCCATATGACAATCAGACCAAGGAAAGTGTGGATTTAATAAAGCAGCATCTTTTGGACCACAATCAGACAAGAGGAGAGGGCCACAGAGGTTCTGATAAACCCGACATCACTTGAGGTTGTCGGTCAGATTTCAGCTCACCATATAATTTAACACCTTTAAACATTACATCCCATTACTTTGTTGAATGCTGATACGTAAACTGACTTTGGGCATTAGAGTTCCCCTGCAAAATATTCAGTCAGGCCTTTTAAAATCCACACACTTCATTTAGCAAGAGGAGTCAGGAGACTGGTCCTATGTGATCCATGTTGTCGATACTAAAGGGACCATTAGTGGTTGACCTTTTTTTGGCACTGCTACATAATTTTACTTTGTGGCCTCATTTACGAGGTTAATGGGACCCTTTCTTTGTGTGTCTGTGTGTGTGTGCCTCGAAGCGATTCCCTACTACTCAGTCGTGGTAATTAAAGCCGCTTCACCTTCGACCCTTTAAGAGGTCATCCTCATCGCTCCCTTCTAAAAAAATATTGGGGAGCTTCTCTTACATCCAGGGTTTATGAGGTGATGCTGGAAAAGCTCATGAAGCTTCAGATAGTATCTTCAGGTTAGGATTTACTTTTAAAGTTACTTATCTAAAGCTACTCACACTGACGGGAGATAAAAAACTGAGTTTACATCTAAGTATGTTGCTTTGGCAACAACAGGTCCCTACTCCGCTTCCATCTCCGTCTGTTCCTCGTACCTCACCTCTTGTCCTGTAAACAGAGCTGAGAGACTCTCTCTTTAATGAGCTCAAAGTCCACACACACACTCTCACTCATCACACACACACACTTGTCCTCAACTCCCATCATCTTTTTCCAAAATAGGGTCACAGCTTTTGTCCCCAGTTGGACAAACTGTTCCATTTATCTGGTTCTCTCTTTCTTTGTCTCTCTATCTCTCTCTCGCTCTCTTCACATCTATGAAGTGTTAATTATCCTGTTTATGGGCTCATAAAAACAGAAAAGGATCTCAGGAGTAGGAGGTGGTGTTTACTGTTCTTCTTTGTAGATTCGTACATCTGCAAATGAACTCTGCACATAGTTAGTATGAGTATAATTGGTATCTAATAACAGAGTTGTTTACAGTCAAGTTATTTACAGTGAATTTGTAAATGTACTCAATAAGAGACCAATAGGATTTTGAGTTTCCCCTCCTCTGATCTGACTTGGTAAAAACAAATCAGACACTTTTATTCCATCGTGCTACAAAAACTCTCAGTCCTGCTTCTCCAGAAATGTTCACACTTGGGTTCCTGTAAATCTCGCTATTTTAAAAATACCACAAATAACCCAAATTGACAAAATCAACAATATGTAACTCTGCAGAGGAAAACCAGTCGCCATCTGCTGGTGCAAACAGAAAACTACAGGATAATCGTCTAGGTTTAGTTAAAAATACATTAATGTGCTATTTAAGTTGATCAGGTGAGGACATATACATGATATTATCCAGACACCAGCTTTTAGTGAGGAAAATATGGAGCAGAAAATAAAACAAACCTTATCTTTTTGGAATCTGTCTTTGGAATTCATACAGGTTGTCGTTCGACATGGTAACGTAACTGCAGGAAAAACTAGTTTATACAGATACCATGATGGACAGAACCGAGATAAGAGAAAAGGAGAAACAGACTTTACTGCTGTTGTAAAACTACTGACAGGAGGAAGCTATCGATCGTCTCTCACACACACACACACACACACACACACACACACACACACACACACACACACACACACACACACACACACACACACACACACACACCAGCTCATTGGTCATGCAGTTCACAGATAAAGCCTCAATCCAGCCTCAGTATAAGACCATTGAGTGATAAGGGAGAACTTGACTGGTCTGAATGTAAACATTAGCATGAGGGCGTCTCATTCAAGTGTGTTTCATCTGCACTTTATTCAACGTGACTCACACACACTTAAAACTTGAGCTTTGAAAGTTTTTGTTATGACTGTTGGTCTCTGATTCGGTCTTTGTAAAGTTTGTGTATCCACTCTCTGGAATGACGCTGTTAAAACTGCATTGGGCTGTAGAATATTAAAAAAAACTTTCATCTTGAGAGATCGATGATGATGAAGAACAAAGTAAAGGTGAAAATATGAGCAACCACATACTTTATTGATCAAAGTGGTTGAAAACACACACACTAATAAAACCATGTTTATTTGTATTCACTCACAGGGGGTTTGAATACACACCCTACACATTTGATTTCCTTTATTTATTGTCAGTGGTAACATTTTAGTGCGTCATCACAGCTGACTGAGCAGTTTCTCTCCTCGCACACACTCCGGTATAGCGAGTGCGTCAGAGGAGGAAGTGAGCGGCAGCCACAGGAAGTCAGCGTGCCACAGGGGAGCTAGAACCGTGGACCTCACTGGTATGAATGAAAATGTGAATTCATCCACACAAGTAAACTATCAGAAGAAGTCAAACATTCAGACAGAATCAGTCCGTCAGTGAAGAACTCGGGCGAAAACATAGAGATTGAACTGTTTTGAAATCTGCTGTTGAATAGCGAGTAGAGCCAGTAGCTGTGTGAGTGCACAGTGTGTCTCCTCAAACACTTAGTGAATGTGTCTGTGTGTGTTTGTTCTTACAAAGTGCACAAGGAGCCTGCTGCAGTAGAATTACTGTAGACCTGTGTGGGCTTGTTTTATTTCCTTGTGGAGACTTGATGTTCAAGATGGCGAGAAGAGAGAGGTGTGTGTGTGTGTGTGTGTGTGTGCTTGTGTGTTTGAAAGAGGGAGAGAGTGAGCGATAATCATTTTATTTTGTCTTTCATTAACTCTGACTCTCTGTCTCCCCCTTCAGGGCTTGAGGAACAAGCCAAAGAAGACGGGACATGTCAAACCAGATCTTATCGATGTGGACTTGGTCAGAGGTGAGAAAACTGGCTCTACTGTGTGTGTGTGTCTGTTTGTGTGTGTCAGTATCTATCAGGATAATCACAACCCCTGCTGAAGCCAAAATCATCTCACAACATCACATTAACGTAACACACATGAACCTGAGATGCCGGTGTTGCCGTGCCAACCTCCTGTCCCGCTTCATCTCTGCCTCCTCCGCCCTCATCCCTCTATCTCAGCTCTCATCTCTTCGTCTCTCAGTCTCCTATTCATCACACGTTCAATTATTCATCGGATCAGTCAAATTCCTCCTCATTGTTATTTCATTGCACAGGAAGAGAGAGATAATAAACAAAGAAACGGAGGAAGAGAGTAGATGAGATGGATGATGGATGTGGAGAAAGATCCAGAGATTAAAAAAGACAAAAGAGTTAGACAAGGAATCAGAGAAGGAGGAAGTAAAAGATGAAAGGAAAACACACGGCTCCGTTTTGACTCCAGGATGAATTACTTAATGAGTTTTCTTCTCACCACAGAGTCGTTGACCTTAATTACCTCTTCTCATTAAACCGAGTGTGTGTTTTTAATCTCTTCCTCCCCAGGGTCGGCGTTTGCCAAGGCCAAACCCGAGAGCCCGTGGACATCGCTGACCAGGAAGGGCATCGTCCGGGTCGTCTTCTTCCCGTTCTTCTACCGCTGGTGGATCCAGGTCACGTCCAGAGCCATTTATCTCTTACTGTTGGCTCTTTATGTACTGCAACGTAAGTCTGTACAGAGATTATTATGTCCTGGAAATATATTAAGTAGTTTTTCCATAATCTTGCAGATCTCTAAATCTGTTTACAGACACCAACAGGGACACCTTTGTTTATTTGCTTGATAAAGTTGTAACAACACGTGTCCCTGTCCCACAGTGGCAGCAGCAGCCCTGTACGTGTCCATCCCTCAGCCTCATGGGATACCGACCACCGAGGTGTTCGGAGCCATCTGGCTCATGTTGCTGCTCGGCACCGTCCACTGTCAGATCGTCTCCACCAGGACGCCCAAGCCCGCCTCCAGCAGCGGGGGGAAGAGACGCAGGTACGCACGGGGGGAAGAAAAAAGGTAATACTGATGAGGAAAGCAAGGTAGAGGAGTGGAGGTCAAGCAAATGAGGATTTAAAGCGAGGGAGGGAGAGAGGGAGGGAAGCTGCAGGTGAAGCAAAGAAGACGGCAATGTAGAGAGAGGGAGTAACTGATGAGTCATGTAGGAGACAGAGGACACTGCACACAGAGAGAAAGGAGACACAAGAAGAGACAGAGCAATGGGGGGGTGAAGATAATGCAGCATTAGACAGAGAGTGGAGGAGGAAGGTGTGGAAACAGTGTTTTGTTGTCGTTGTTGTTTGCTCTCTGCCGACTCCTCCGTCAGCTTCTCCCACTCAAAATCTAAATGAGTTTATCACGGAGAAGGTTTCAGTCAAATCAACGACTTCACGCTCCATCATTTATAATCCAGCACTCACAACACCACATCTGATCTGATCCTTCAGCTGAAACTTCTCCCTGATAAAGAACAAAGTGATTCACCGTGTGAAAGTAGAAAGTAGTTTGTTTTTACTTTGTGTGTTTTTGCAGTGTTGAGATTTGCAGGTTGTGTTTTTGTTGGTTTGAAACTTGTCAGTGTGCGGCTGCCTTTTTTTGAGAAAACGCAAAAGGCAATTTTCAGGGAAGAAAATTGGACGATGGGAGGTTTTAGTTGTTCTCCTTCCATTCAGGATAATTTCTGGATTTATGAGTTCCCACATTTATTTCACACAAAGTTGATTCTGTTCCTCTGAATGTTTCTCTGTATCTGTCTATTTTACTTGTTCAGCTGTTTTAGACGTTTCATCTCATGGACAAATCCGTTTCTGGGCAGGAATCACATTTACAATCCCAAATTTCACTCTTTACATTTTCCACTAGATCCTTTCCATTTCGTTTTTAAGGAAATAACTTGGCTGACCACCTGTTTCTCAAATAAGCTACTTTGATCTCATGAATCAAAACCAGTTATTGTATTTTTCTCTGACCAGTGGTCGTTGAAAACCATTCCAGAATAACCAGTTTCCTCCTGCCTCTAAATTTAAAAAATAAATAAAGTTCACTCCCACATCTCCCCTCTGTCCGTTCCATTTTGAGATGTGGCGAGAGATTAGAAGCAATTATGCAAAATCAGATTTGTTTATATCCTGCAAAAATAGACATTCAAATTTTGGTAATTTTATTGTTTTATAAATAAACAGGTCTTGGCCCATGTTTACCAAATAATGTTTGGAAAAATATAAAACCCTGAAGCTATTATATTTGAACTTTTATGAAAATGTCTACCTTTGCATAATAAAGACCTAAAAGCAGATTTTGGTGGAGTTAGCCTTTGACAGTATCTGCCTCCGTGTCCAGAAGGTCCCAGGATCTCTAACTGCACTGTTCGGTTGTTAAAATTGAATTATTAGAACTCGGGGCATTGAGGATTAAAGATATATTATTACTGGTTCCCTGTGGACACGGTGCTGTAGCTCCTCAGTGTCCACGTCCGCTCTAAGTCTCTCTCCACCCTCTACTCTTTCCACACTGAAGGAAGTTGAGGAAGGCATCTCAGATGGAGGTGCATAGGGAAGGCGATGGGTCTAGCACTACCGATAACACACAGGAGGGGGCGCCACACTCCCACTCAGCCAGCAGCCCCACATACAGCCTGGGCACTCTCTTCCAAGATTTCTGGCATGATATCTGTAAAGCTGGGTGTGTATCTCTCGTTTCTCGTCTTTCTTACACGACGATATACAAGGGGCGGGGTCGGGCTTCAGGCTCAAAATCATCCAGAGGAATGTTGGCCCTTAATCTTAAAAGACTGATTCAATATATGTACAAGCAAATTATGTAAAATCATCTTGATATCTGTATTCAAACTCTAAAAATTAAATTTGGGGTTTTCAAAATAAAAGCCTGAATCCCTGCCCTGACTCAGATCTACTCGGAGCTTCTTTAGCTGCAACGTCACCTCCTCTCCTGTCGCACTGTGAACTTCTATCCTCCTGGAGATGGATTCAATGATTGACCTGTTCACCAAATGTAAATAATATTTGACAAATTGATAAGAAGAGAAAATGTCTTGACCTGGCAGTTGATTATTTTCAAATCAAAAGATTAACAAAAGCAACATCTCCATCTTAAGTGGGAACAAGGAGACTTTGCAGCTAATTTAAATATAAATGCTGGACAAGCTATATTTGAAAGAAGCAGAAGGGGTCATGACTCTCAAATTGAAGATTGATAACCAATAAATCAACCGTTAGTTTCAGAGATGAGTCGTCAAACGAGACGACTGAATTCTTCCAGAGAAACGTGACCAGTTGCTGCTTCCCCATGTGCTTCTGCTCTGATCAGCTTCCAGCAACAGTGTGGAACATGTTCAGCCTCCAAACCAACTCCTGATTCAGTCTCTTCATTCCTTTCATTCATTGATCGTCTGTCACACTCACGTCTGAGCTGAGTTGAAGACAACTACTCCTCCTTCAGTTCATTTTTCTTCTGTCGTCCATTTATCAAACCACTGATTCACTCACTCTCTTCCTTTTTTAACTTTATTTCAATTTTCTATTCTTTAGAAAAAGTCAGACTGCACCTGAGTTACTAATTTAATCAGGTTTTGCATGTTTACTTTATGAATGAATGTTCCATAGTGTTGAATGCATCCCGCTCCACTGCATGTTTGCTTCTGTGACTCTGCACTCCCTCAAATCCGGGCGTGTCTCTTCATCTACCTCTCTACTCGTTTTATCTTCTCCTCCCTTCATTTCCTTGCTAAAGATCCAAGAAGTCCAAACTCTCCATCGACAAATCCACCGAGACGGATAACGGCTACGTGTCGCTGGACGGTCGTGTGACCAATCGCAGCAGCGAGGAGGGGCTCCAGCTCCACGAGCAGCGATGTGATTTGTTGAACAGGGCGGACGAGCCGTGCTGGACCGCTCTCGTCCAGCCGCCTCACGCAGCTCGCCCCGCGGGTCTGATGCTGCCCAGCGGCAACAAGGTGATCATCAACCCCTCGTTGAGTTTACTGTTTAGATCTAGACGACCGGGGGCCCTCCGGTATTTGGCTGATGTGTTGTGTTTTACAGGAGCCAGCATCAGATGAGGCCTCCAGCGAGGAGGACCCCGAAGCCTCCTACAGCGCCCTCCGCAGGGGGGTTGAAAGAATGAACAGTGACTGTACGCTCAGAAACCGCAAGAGCACTCACCACTACAAGAAACACTACGCTGTGGAGGTAAACACACAGACACACACACACACACACACACACACACAGCATGTACACCTTTCAAATCAGTTTATTTCATATTTGTCAAAAGGATGTTAGGGCAACAATCTGTCTCGTCTTGTGTCAGGACGTCCCCAAGTCCGGAACCAGCTGCAGCTCCAGATGTTCCAGTCTGAGGACTCAGGACTCGGAGAGCACTCGACACGAGTCGGAGACCGAGGACCTGATGTGGGAAGACTTCCTGCACTGTGCCGAGTGCAGATCCTCGTGTACATCAGAAACAGGTCAGAGGAAAACAAGCTGCTCATTTAATGTGCTCATAGAAAGGTGTATTGAAAGTAACACTCTGTGGCTGGTGTTTGTACAGAGGGAGAAGGAGGAACCCCCGTGTGCTCTCCTGCTAAGAAGGAATACAGAGACGACCCTTTCCATCAGGTTTGTGAACTTCACATTCTGTTTTAAATATTTATAAAAGTCAGATATCTTAAATTCATTGAGTTACTTTAAATCATATTTGAGTATTACATGTTCCGGGGTAAAGCAGTGAGGTCTGTGTTAATGTGCTGACTGAAGTTGTGTGTGTGTCTGTGTGTTTCCTCTGCAGGGTCACGTTCCGTGGCTGCACAGCTCCAACCCCGGGCTGGAGAGAGTGAGCGCTATCGTGTGGGAGGGGAACGACTGTAAGAAGGCCGACATGTCCGTCCTGGAGATCAGCGGCATGATCATGAACAAGGTGAGTGATGGGGACTCTTATTTCAAAGTGACTAAAATTGTATTTTCACCAATGCTCGGTTGTCCTGCACCAATAAAACCTTCACATCTGAAAACTGAGGAAGAGAAGGATTAAAAAAATCTTGACATTTATCACATTGTTTCTGATTCCTCTCCACAGGTGAATCTCTACACTCCTGGTATCGGTTACCAGGTGTTTGGGAACCTGGTCTCAGTGACACTTGGACTCACACCGTTTGCATACAGGTTAATAAGACAAAACATTAAATAACTCCTAAATATAATTTTAATTTAGCCACTACAGATTACATATTTTCATTATTTGATGAACGCGTTACTGACGTCGGTGTTTGTCCTCCCCTGCAGGCTGGCTCAGTACCGAGACTTTGATCAGCTGACCACACTCTCAGCCAATGAGCTCCTGTCCGTGGCACTGGGGGGCGGGTCTGGATCAGACGCCATGGTCATCACCATGGTGACGCTGAGCTTCCTGGTGCGTGTCTGCCTCACGTGGCTCTTCTTCTTCCTGCTCAGCGTAGCGGAGAGGACGTACAAACAGGTGAGATCATCACATTCTAAATCTGCAGCTCAACCAATAAGCTGAGTTAGATTCTTGACAGTCTGATTCGTCAACTTGTTGTTTCAGAGGCTCCTATTCGCTAAGCTGTTTGGTCACCTGACGTCGGCCCGCAGAGCCAGGAAGTCCGAGGTTCCTCATTTCCGGCTGAAGAAAGTTCAGAACATCAAGATGTGGCTGTCGCTGCGCTCATACCTCAAGGTACCACACACACACACACACACACACACACACACACTCCAATGAGAGGTTCAGTAGCTGTGTGTGGTGATGTTAGTTCAGTATTCACACAGTGAGTGACTCTCTGTGCAGAGACGGGGTCCTCAGCGCTCGGTGGACGTGATCGTGTCCTCAGCCTTCCTGCTCACCCTGTCTGTCGTCTTCATCTGCTGTGCTCAGGTATTTAACTCCTACTGCAGCTGATGGTGTCCACATTTTAATATTAAGCTTATCAATGCTTGGTTTAAATTTATGAGCTCTAACATTATGTAACAGCAAACCTCAAAATGTCACACTGTTTCTGTGAGTTCTTCCTGACCACTAGAGGCAGTATCTGGATTTCGCTGCACATTCAAGTCAATTTAGCTTCAGTGTTGATGTAGACGGGAACATAAGATAGTAGCTCTAAGTTTATCTAAAGACTGAATAAGGTTGTTATCTCTCTGCGTTAAGCTGCTCCACGTCCATGAGACCTTCCTGGAGTGTCACTATAACTGGGAGCTGGTGATCTGGTGCTCCAGTCTGTCTCTGTTCCTGCTCCGGTTCGTCACACTGGGCTCCGAGACCAGTAAGAAGTACAGCAACACATCCATCCTGCTCACTGAACAGGTACCAACACACACACACACAGAAAACACACACACACACACATGAACACACGGCAGACACCTGTTTTAAGCATTGTTCCATTTGACAGATCAACCTGTACCTGAAGATGGAGAAGAAGCCAAACAAGAAAGAGGAGCTGACCCTGGTTAACAATGTGTTAAAGCTGGCTACTAAACTACTCAAGGTACAGAGACTCATAACTCTACTGAGACACTTCTACAAAACATCTAATACATAATGTGTAATAACCGAGCTCGTGTTTCTCTGTGTGCAGGAGCTGGACACTCCCTTCAGGCTGTACGGGCTGACCATGAACCCTCTGCTCTACAACATCACACAGGTGGTCATCCTGTCGGCCGTGTCAGGGGTCATCTCGGACCTGTTAGGATTTAACCTGAAGGTCAGTGTGTGTTCACCTCACTGTTCTACACAGACACACTAGTTCCACCCATGAAGACACATGACCAATGAAATGCGGGGATTCAGGAATTGACACGATAAACAGTTCTTTCAAACGTTGTAG
Source organism: Pseudopleuronectes americanus (assembly GCA_038501795.1). Classification (NCBI taxonomy): domain Eukaryota; kingdom Metazoa; phylum Chordata; class Actinopteri; order Pleuronectiformes; family Pleuronectidae; genus Pseudopleuronectes; species Pseudopleuronectes americanus. The sequence continues at coordinate 9,535,516 of CM076737.1, forward strand.
CATCACTTAGAATGTAGTGAGCGCCCTCTGCTGGAGACTTTATCATTTGAAATGAATAGAAACTTTCCCCCACGTTCCAATGAAAGTATTAATCTGAAGATATTCTAGAAAGTGACGTCTCAGGCTTAGAAACATTCGAGCAAAAATTATCAATAATTTACACATGGAAATTGTTGTCAATGACACAGTTGAGCCAGTTGTGTGATTGGCTGGACACTGGTCTGTTTGAGCAACCAGCCAATCGTGACACAAAACTTACCTGTAGTCTTCTCTCATCATGAAAACAAGCAGAATTAACACGGTAAATAAACTATTGGATTACCTCACAGTATTTAAAGTTCTTATATGTTCTCTCTGAATTTAGTTCAGTCTTAAAACTGAGTCTTCATTCAGCTTTTGAAGTTAATTCTTACAAACGTTTTTTGGGGCTTTATCCCATCATGTTTGTCGTATGAAACCTAACAGCAGCGTGTTTGTTTGTTTGTTTGTTTGTTTGTTTGTTTGTTTGTGTCGACAGCTGTGGAAGATCAAATCGTGACAGAGAGACGAGGAGGAGGGTCGACGTCACTGACTGAAAGACTGAGCGTCGGTCTCAACATATCGGAGCTCGGACCGTCAACGTTCTCACTTTGTGCAATTCACAAACTATTTATTTACCCACTCAGTGTTTTTACTTAGGGTTTCTTTGAATTCTAGTTTGTTTCCATTTTTTTGTGTTTTTATCGCACAAAACGATGCTATATTGTTTTACCTGTCAACACAAAGTATTATAAGCATAAATTATTATTATTATTGTTGTTATTGTGATAGTTTAGGTCCTCCGCTGCAGTTTTCATTTCAGCTTATTTGCAAATTTGAAGGTTAAGTTTTTGAACTGCCGAACGGGCGAAAGTCTTTGTATTGTCATTTTTTTGTGTTTTATTTGCTGAAAGTTATTTATGTTGAGTGAGTTTCAAAGCGAAACTCGAAACTCTGTTATGACCTTTAAAATCAGTTTTTAAAAATAGTAGTCCAGTGGTTTTCTTCTCAGTTGACTTTCTAAAGTTTAAATACACGTACAATCTCTCAGACGACAACCGATGTTGTAAATAAAACCTCAGTGTGTACCGAGATCAAACTACCATTAAAGTTACTCATAATTAAACCTAAACTACAGATTTTAAAACCTGGTATTCTGACAGAAGAATGTAAGACTTGTCATTTTTTTTTATTTTCCTCTGTATCTGAACGGTTTATCTACAACTGCTCTCTGTTCACTGTTTAAACCAGCTCCTGGATTTCAATGCATAAAACAGTATTGGGTGTTAACAGAATTGTTTGGTAGGTTAAGTTTTACCTGAGAAAATTGCTCCTGGTTTCGTTCTTACTTTTCAAAAGCAGCCGACTTCGGCACCGCAAAGACACAATCATCCAGTTAATGGAAATAACAACATGAGGAGTCGGTGATATTGACTCTGGAGAGAGAGTGAAACACGTATTAACACAGTCAAGGGTTGGCTGGAGGTCTCTTCACTGCAGCGAGTTCAATCCATTCAAATTTTTTATTTGTTTACTTTTTTCCTTCGACAGTATTTCCAGCGACACATGAAGGTGATAACTGATCTGATGCAGTTCAGGTTACTTTCATACACAGTTTGGTACAATGTGCAGGTAATGAACGAGCTTCCAAACAGCTTCTTAACTGGAGTTTGACGGTTGTTTACCTCAAGCTAACTCTGTCAAGTGACTCTCTGATTTGTGGACATCCACTGTTCTACAATGAGAAATTATATTGTAAAATATAAAAACATAATTGGAATAATAACCAGTAATTGATTAAAATATTGAAACTTGGCTCTTTACAAAACAACTTTTGTTTTGGCTGATGCCGTTTTACTGTAATTTCTCACTTTTATTGACAAATGATGAAAACGTCACAAAGAGATTTAGCTCGAGAACTTATTCCGTCTGCTCCCAACATTTTGGGACAATCTGATTTGTTTGTATCTGAGTCAATTTTATTTCTTTGCATTTCTTTGAATGGGAAATTCATACTTTCTATCAAACTCCCAGAGCTACATGTTCATTCGAATGGCATGAGACGGTTCATCCTCTGCCCGTGATGAGCGTGATTGAAGAAATGCACTTTAGGAAAAACTAAACAGATTTTAAATGGAAGAAAAATAAGTTTCATCTCGTCTCAATGTTAGAGATTTATTTTGTACCTCACCTGCTTGACACAGTTTGCATTTGCTGCTCCAGCGAATGCAAACTGCGATCTTAATATGCACATCGCTCTTGATGTTCATTTACATGGTACGTGAAGTTATCATGCTCGCAGAAAATATCTTGCGTGATTTAAATGCTGACGTAAATTGTTGCCTCAGTTGGCTAACTGAAACTAACGTCACTTGTTACAATGCTAGCATAGTTATCTTCAGTGTGTTTAAGGAGGAAGACCAAAGTGCTTATTGTTTTTTTTTCTTATTCTCTGGGGAAAAAGAATGTATTTGCAGCGTTATGCTTTAAAATCTGTTTCCCTTTGGAAATTCTTCAAGTCGTATTTTTGTTTTCTTTTTGACCTCTCGCTCTTTGTTGTCTCACTTTTTCTTTTGTTAAGATTGTTTGTCCCTCACGCTCGTTGAAACGATACATGTTTTTAAGGAACAAAGAAGTTCGACTTGTGTGTATGAAAGGAATCTAGGTTAAAACAAAAACTGTTGTGATTCTGTTTACCTGAACAGAAGATTTTTTTTGTGAACCGGTCTGTCCACAAGGTCTACATTTTTTTATATGAAAAATAAAAGAAACAGTTGTTGACTCACTAATGACTCTTATCTTTCCGTTAAAAAAAATCTAATCATGTAACATGCACACTTTGTCTCGCACTTACAGTAGACTTATTTGAACCTGCGCAGCTTCTTCCATCATTACGGTAGTAAGTCCTGGCAGCACATGGTAGAGTTTACTTCACTGAACCAGAGACATTTAAAGCTGTTTAGTTGCTAATCTTTGTTTAGGTTGTTTTAATGTAAAATGTAGTTGTATATTAGAAGAGGAAATCAGCAAAGTGTGTCAGCCAAAATCTAGAAATGAAAACACGGCATTGAATGCTGCCAAAATCTAGAATAGAAAAAAACGCAGTTTACTGTTTCAATCTAAGTATAGATAAGAAAACACAGCAGCAAAGTGTGGCAGACAAAATCTAGAAAGGAAAACACATCAGTGAAGTGTTGCAGCCGAAATCTAGAAAAGAAAACAACAAATCTAGAAAACTGTTTTATTTATCTATATCTGTTAAATCAACTGCATCACTTTATATTGTCAGCAAATAACTTGTTTTAAGAAAAACCTTGGTTGCAACCTGTTCATTTTATATGTTTATGTTGTAGATTGATGCATCATATCTGTCTTATCTATAAGAAACTTAGAGAAAGTATAAATAAGCCTGTACTTATTATCTGCATGAAAGGGCACAGATGACTGACCTGTAACTACAGAGAAATATCTTTCCTGTCGTAGCTGCTTAAAAATTAGTTAATGTATTTTGTGCACAGAGTAATCACTACTAGAACACGATGACAGATTCAAAAAACCTTTTTATTAGAACAATACAGCAGATATAAAGTTCCATTGCAATCAGACACTCCCATCAGAACGGAACGTGTGCTTCAACAGACAATACACGCTCCCCAAGACAAATAAATTAATATAAACTAGATAAAAATAAAAACAGGAAATGAGAAAAAAAGAATGAAGAATAAAACAAGATGAAAATAATAATTTGTTTTGTTCTGAAAAGCAAAAGTGTGACGCAGAGAAGAGATGTTGATCATTCAAAATGCTTAGGTTCAAACAATAAAAAAAACACAGGCCCAGAATGTAAGTGTTTTCATTGTGCATGTGCAAGATCTTTAAAGCCTCCACATGAAGGATATTTATCTGTGGCCTTGTAGTAGTTATGGTCAGTTTGACAACTCTGTCAGAACTTTTTGGGGGAATTTTTTTTTGCATGAGACAGAAAAAAAAGGTCAAAGAGAAAAGAACAAAAAGTGATATCAAAGCTTGTGATAATAACAATAATAATAATAATAACAAAAGCAGCAGTGGATAAATTAAATTACAATCCAGTCAGAGGGAAAAAACATTTTTGTCAGACAGATAATCCTTGTTCTGTGCAGAGGTGAATCCGAGTGTCATGAGGAGAACTAAGATGAACTGCATCTCTGTACGAATAATGACTCGCTTTATAAAAACGTCTGCGTTATCCGTGACGTCTTTTCAGGGCATGTCCTAAAAAACAATAAACTTATATCGGTGGCATAGAAATTTGTTTTATCTTTGCATATACAATATATGACAATTTACAGTTAGACGACAAATGGACATGGCTACACATCAAGGTGACTCCTTTAGGCTTCATAGTTTGGACTCTACATTTGGTTTCAAGCGCACGGGAGCGTTTTATTCATGAGGTCTGATTAGAGAACGATTCTGCAATGCCTAGAAAAAACACACGGGCGCAGGTTGGACGAGGAAGTCTCCTCGTTTACATCTAAAGGTTTTGGGGTCGGGACTCTGGAGTCCACGTCTTGTCGTCGCTGCTCATTTGCCAATATTCAGGTGTCATATTTCCTCGTGGTCTCCGCCTCTCATCCTTGCATATCCAGACTCAATGAAACTCTTTGAAGCACTTCCCTCCACTGACAGAAGATATTATTCACACCACTGCACCTCACCGCCAGAACACGTTGTAGATAAAACACCTCTTCTCCTCCGTTTTTTAATTGATTTATCATCTAACGTATTCATTCTTTCCATCACATTCCATAATTTTTTGTTATTTTTTCATATATATTTCATACAAATCTATAACCCAAAATTTAGAAATCTTATTTACATGGAAAAGGGTTCTTTTTTTTCTTTTTTTTTCTTTTAAAAGTGACTGTTAACCCCCCCGCCCACACGAACACCCCCACCCCCATCCCCCTGCAACCTCAACAAGCACTGAAGAAATCCAAAGACATTTCCCTCTCAATTCCTTTTTCTAAAATGTGACTCGGGGAAACAGCATTCGGCAAAAAACACCCCAAAATGGATTTCTATCGGCCTCCTCTTCAAATTAAACATCAGAAAACCGAGGAGGCCCTGAACGTCTCATCCCCTAAACAGACAAAGAACCTTCCAGGAAAGAGAAGAGTCTCAGAAACAGCTTAACAAAATGCACCATCTTGGAAGTCAAAGCAATATAACCTGATGAGGTGAGGGGATGGAACATGACAGAGGAACGGGAATAGAACATAACCCCTCCTCGATCAGTTTTAATAGCGCCCCCTAGGAGCTCATCCTGTTTATTACGCACACCAACACACACCGGACAAGCCACGCTGGTCTTCAGTTTGGTGAGAGAGCGCGTGTGTGCATGTCTTAGCACGTGTTTGAGAAGCTTGTGTGTGTAATTCTGTGCATGTTAGTAGAACCGGGGCGTCCCAGTTAAAATACGTGTGAGTGAACGGGTGATTTAGTGTGTGTGTTTATGTGTGTGTGTGTGTGTGTGTTAGAGTGTGCCATCCGCGGCACAGCCTCCACCCGCCTTGTGGCGAAACTCCTGCAGGTTGGAGACGCCGTGGAAATGGACGAAAGCTCCGGCGACGACCAAGATGTGGAACAACTGGTGGGAGTGGAACTATGGGAGAGAGCAAAATACAGTGTGTTAGAGAAACAGAGTCACATAAAGATAGAAGACAGGAAACAATGGCTTATCTCTTCCAGTCAGTGTGTGTGTTTATCCAGAACTCACCCATATGTCACACTTGCCGGGGAAGAACCGCTCTGGGATGCGAGCGGCGTACAAACAGGCTCCGGTGATGTAGAGCGTCGCCATCAGCAGCAGCCAACCCATTTGACCCATGGTGGTCGCTTTGATCAGGCCCTCGGTGATCACAAAGTGCAGAGTGGGAACCACACCGCTCAGACCCAGACCCACAAACACTCCTACACACAGAGAGAGAGAGGTAGAGTCAAGTTTGGGACCAGAAAACCAAAGATAACTACGCAGCTTAAAAGAATAAACACCAATAATAACTGAATTGATCGTGAAGCATTCTCACTCTACCTGCTCTGACTCCTCTGTACTGTGGTGTGGCAAAGAAGTCGCATTGGGAGACAGTGATGGCCGACAGTCCCAGTATACACACCACTATCAGGTAGATGAAGCGAGGCTGGGGGGAGCAGTAGAAGGAGTAATACAACCAGGGAACAAATGAGCCCATGATCAGGAAGGCGATCCCACTGTAGTCCAGCCTGGAGACGGGAAAACACACACAGACAAGATGTTACTGTGAGTTTCCTGTTTTACACAACACTTGAGTGACACGGTGAGTTAGCAGTGTGTGTTCGTCTTACTTGGAGAAGACTCTGGAGACGCCCTCAGAGTGGCAGTAGACTGTGTGGAAGAGCCAGGAGAAGGAGAGGCAGAGGATGGCTCCGAGGAAAAACACCCCGATCACCACCTTCTCCTGGACGGGAGCCACGAACGACTTGTTGGGACTGAACATGTACATCAGACCCAGGAAGAGGAAGAACAAACAGCCTGCAGGGACAGAGACGGAAGAGAGAGATTAAAACAACCACTGCAAAAATCCCTTTGTTTTTCCATCCACATGTTTAATTATTTAATCTTATCAAAAGAAGTAAAACAAGAGAAAAACTATCTTTACAAATCACACTGAAAAGACTGAGAAACATTTGACTGCAGTAACCCTTTTGCAACACTAGGTGGTAGCAGAGCACATAAATATGGGCAATGTTGTTTTCAAGAGATGTTTTCAAATGGGGCTGAAAACAAAACTGGAAAAACTAAATCCAACACATTCAAATAAGCTTATTGAGAAGTCAAAAATAAAATGTACTGGGCTCACGACTCACTCTTACATAAACCACCTCAGCTTAGCTTTTGACACAACACTGCTTATTAACAGCAAATAGAGGGAATCATTATTCAAAGGATTCTGTTTCTAACACGTTAATGTGAAGATTAGCTGGTAATATGTTACAGAAATAGACACATAAGGAACTAAAATAAAGTTATATTCTCGTAACTTTAAATATGCCAGTCCTGACAGTCATGTGAAGTGTATGTGTGTGTGTGTGGTTAAAGTATTTAAACGTTAAGCCAAGGTTTATTGAATTTGTTGCCGTTAGAGATGCATTTACATGTGTTGGATCAGTGTTATGTAGCAGTGTGTGTACATGTGTGTGTGTCCTACCTAGCAGGTGTGTCCAGATGTTTCCCGTCTCCGTGTGGATTCTGAAGATGCTCTTGAAGCAGGCGCGAAACGAAGGCATGGGTGGCCTGTGGCCGTGAAGCAGGAAGTCGTTGTCCTTCAGCCAATCGGGGAGCACGTCGTGAGGCATAACGCGCCATCGGCCCTCCCACACCTGATTGGTTAATGAGGCACAGAAATATCACAATTAAGAGTGGAAGAAGAGCTCAAAGCCTGGAATGGGTGCAAAAGAACAACTTGTAATATTTTCTAATTGTGTTTAAAAGATAAACAGAAGATTTTTATATTGAATCTCATTGAAATATCGCCATTTAAAGTTTCTTGATAAGAGAGAGTGAGAGAGAGAAAGAGAGAGAGATAACCCTTTCACATTTTCTTTGCAGTAGGATTCATTTCTTTATTTTACAACCTGCTGGTTAGAGTTTCAGAAGACTGTTTGTGCACGTGTGTGTGCATGTGAATAATAGTCCAAGCTGTGGTTCTCTAAGATCGAATGAGTCCACATTCAGCAGTGTTGTCTGAGAAGCTCTCCCTTTAACTCTCCATAACAACACAGTTAGTTATGAAACCTCTTCGGGACATAAATTGGTTTCTCAGAAATTGTTGCGAAACCCATCATAACTTTGTTCTGGGAGTTTCTGATGATGTAATTCTTAGATGTAAAACATGTGCTGGTTTTCATAACTTCACCTCATTAATAAACGCTATTATCAAAACCACTTATTATGGGTTGTACCCAAACCAAAACCTGGACAGCAATATTCCAACTAATGACCTTATTCTGAATAAGACATATGATGATTGTGAGTTGTTCATAGAACATTCGATTCATATACTTCGTTGAGGAGTCGTGACGCACTTTAACATCTGTATTGTTGGAATTTAGCACAAGCTAGTATTTGTACTTTCACATGTGTGTTCATTACCTTGTGTACGAACTCCTCCATCCTCTCCATGGCGTGGTGAGCCTGCAGCAGCGGCTTCATTCCCATGAAACCTTCATCACTGCTCCTCTCACCCTCTTCCCGTTCTTTCTCCTCCTCCCCTCCTTCCCTTCCTCTGTCATCCTCTTCATCTGTTTTTCTCTCCTCCTCGACTTCAGGGACACACTGACAAAGACAGAGAAGAAGCAGACACCATTAGTACAGAGGGATTTGAGAGCCATGGTTGTTTATGACATTTCCTTTTGTTTGAACGTGTGCATTTAATTCCTTGGGGTATTTCAGCTTTATCAGATGAATGAAGTGAAGTGTGACTAGAAGACAGAGGGGCTGACCTTTGATTTGAACCCGAGATGTTTATTTCACACGTTTATTGATCCAATCTTGCATAATCATCCTTCAACACGCAAATTAAAATTCAACACGACAACAGAACCTCCTCACAGGTTAATTGTGAGTCATTTTACATAACATGCAAATGTGTAGTGCTATCTGACAACAGATGTATAAATCCACGGTGAAGACACGTAATCAAATTAATTTCATCATAAATAAAAATGTGTTGTTGTCCCAGTGAAAACATTTGCTATGAAGCAATGGTTTGTTAATATGTATATGTATGCATTAGATTGTAAATAACTAATCTTCTTTTAGCCAATAAAAACGGCCGATATGAGCCTTTCACAGAATTTTATTTATAATTACTTATAATAAAACTGGTATGGTTAAACGGTTTAATATCAACCTTTAAGGACATGTGCATTTTAAGACATAAAAAAAGGGATGTATGCTCTACTAATCACATCATTGATTTGGACCTCGATAAAATCAAATCAGGTATATTGAAAACAGATCAGATGAAAACAGTCCATTAATAACCAGAAGATTAGACGGACAGTTTGAATTCAATCTAACACAACCGCTGTCACAGCGGTGCAGCCGTGCACTGAATTAATATGGCTCGTTCTTTGTGATAAATGCACAGTCGTTCATCATAACTGACACACACAGACACAAACAGTCCCACACAGACCCGCACACGGAGGCGAACACACACTTAAGACAATCATGATATGTGTGGATTCAGGTGGGCAAATTTGATAAGGCTTAGGGGCATATATGTACAAAAAGGCAAAATACATAATTTTCTTATATCATTGATGTAAAAACAGACACACACACAAACACTCTCTTCCTCTAGAAGGAAATTATTAGAAATAAATCTTTTCATTAGTCGAGAGGAGGAGGGGGAAGAGAAAAATAAAAGAGTTAGACAATTAGAAAGAAGTAGAGAAGAAGAAAGACAGCTGAACAACAGACAGAGAAAGAAAAAGAGAGAGAGAGAGAGAGAGAGAGAGAGAGAGAGAGAGAGAGAAAGAGAGAGTCATGTTGAATATATATATATAAAATGCATGACTAACCCAATTTTAAAGTCCCACAAGCAAAATACACTCCAAGGCTAGGTTGTTTGAGTTTGTGTGTCTACTACTTTGTGTCTACTGCTGACAGTTTCTTTCGACTCTTAAAGTCTGTCTACTCTGTGTGTGCACGTGTGTGTGCTTAATCATGCTTTAGGTCAAATCGCAGTGGGCTGGTGCTGTACGAGCACACATAGGTTCACACACACAGCTTCCATAACACCTGAAGTCGTGCAACTGTAAAGCCACATTTACCACACCGCATATAAATCTGCGGTGTTTCAAAGCAGAGATAAAAGTGACACCTGACACAACTCTGTCTGTGAGTGAGTGTGTGTGTGTGTGAGCATCAGTGATTTAGTATACTATGTGAACAGAGGGTATCTGGGTGACTGCCAAGTAGTCACGTGTGCTCTGCAGTCTTTGTGTGCATGTGTATGTGTATATGTGTGTGTATGTGTGTGTGTGTGTGTGTCTCAGTAATAGCCTATCATGTGTGTCCATGCATGCATGTAATGTAGGTGTAAGCTTAAATCCAGATGCTGCCGGTGGGGCTGTTTATTGTGGGTTGATTCTAGAAGGGTGTGAATAACTGTGCGTGCATGTGTGGGTATGACTGTGTGTTCACTTGCCTTTATATCCCATGAGTGTATTCTGCTTTTTGAGGGTCAGCCTTTGATTTCAAGGTTTAACTTCAGGTTTAAGGTTAGACCTTTAATACTGATGGTTTACGTTGGGATAAGGGACAGGGGGAGTGCATTATGTCGATGAGATGTTATCCCAGGAACAGTGAAACAAATGTGAGTGCATGCGTGTGCATAGGGGGGGACAAAAGGGTGTCCTCTAAGTGTTCCCAATATGCCATCACTTAACTGGTGCCTCCTGACAAGCTACGCATTCACACCTGCAGAGATGATTCTGGGCCAAATGAAGCATAGTGACACACTCCGCTACACACCATACATATAAAACCCACAAACACACTGCTACTTTACACAATTCATACAGAACAAGAGGATGGAAGCGACTCAACCAACAGTAAATACTTCCAGGGGAAATAGGATTGGTGTCTCTCACAAACACACACACACACACACACAGCTCTGGTTAACACTTACAGTATTAAAAAAAGCAGTAGAGATAGGGAGGAAGAGGAGATGAATGGGAAGCATTTAGCCTATAACCTGCACATTTAAGTGATTTATGAACACCCACCTTCTCACTAGGAACCTCTTTTCACTGAGATACTACAGCTGTTAGGCTGCTTTACAGTCACTCTGCATTTTATTAGCTTTTGTTATGTCATGTTGTGAAAAAGAGCATCTGTGTGCAAATTGAGTCCCGTCATTTTACCCTTTAAACTCGTCTAGGTGAGGATTAATTGTCTGTTTGTTGTCAGATGAGCTCCCTTCATTCTTATTGGCAGAAAGTATATGTAGATTTACCTCTAGCAAACAAACATGCTGACTAATCCCCTAATCTGCTCTGCTGTCGGTTAAACCGAAAAGTTGCAATAAAAAAGTTGCCATTGTGAAACATACCACAGACACGGGTGTAGTTTCTTCATCATAACGTGAGACAGCCAACAACGATCCAGAAATGTATTTTGTCTTATCACTTTGTTCAAGGTCTTATTTATTAACATGGAGAAGGTGGTGTATGAGCTATGCACCATCTTGCCAGGAGGCAATCAAGAGGATTTGGCTTCTCTTTTGGAGAGCAGTGATCTCCTCAATCTTTACATAAGGTAAATAATAAAGCATGATAAATTCGGCCACACAGTGATTATCCCTTCATGCTTGATATTGCTTTCACGTGTCTTCTTGTTAGCATTTGACTGCCTTTAACCCCACAGAAGCTGGGGCTGTAAAGAGGAAGCTGTGGGTGTTTTAACACATTGTGAGAAGAAAACACTGGAAAATGACCAGCTGCCAGCTCCAGAAAAAGGAGAAGAAACGCTTTCCTCTCCTGGGAAACATCTGTTCAGCTGATCTAAACATAATCACGACTGTGAAAGCCATGGTGTTGAGGTTCGGCAGCAGGTGATGCAGAAAGTTTGGCTGTCAACCGCTCAGCTGACATGTCCGTAACCAGATACAATAACAACTCAGGGAAGATTCAGACAGGAGGAGGAGAACTGTACGAGTGGAGAAAGGTAGTTCTTGGAAATTCCGGGTACCCCTAATGTGTTTACATTTAGGCTCCCACACACACACACACATGGATGAACTCTATACTGCATGTCTGCTACACGTGACTCAACCTCAGCTGTCCGCTCTCTCAACAACTCATTCTGGCAGAGGTTAAGGGAGTTGAATTTCGCTCAGTGTGAAAGTATGTGTGTGAGGTCAAGGATATGATCCCATCCCTCTGGACAGTGTCGACCCTCAGACCTGAAAAACTCACTGTACAACTACTCATCGCATGTGTGACTAAATCGGTCTGGAAGTGAGCGCCGGCTGGCTGGCTGCTCGTCCTCACACAGAGCCAGTCCCGTGTGCTGAGTAATCAACATTTCAGTTGTTGTCATACTTCAGCAGGGGGACGTTCCCATTTTTCTAGGAAAAGATTTTCCCAGGAAACACAAGAGAGCGGTAGAGAACCCTTAAGAAGTCTGAAAATGTAACAACACATATTTAATAACATAATTGCCACATTAAAAGTGTCGCTCATCTAGTATGCAAAGTAGACATTTGGATTTAGGGGGAGTTTGAAGCAATCTCTCTATGAGCCGCCATTGTTTTTAAAGAACACTTCTTGCCATTGCCATGCTCACAGCTACCAGTAGTATGTACGGCCCTTGTCGGATGCTAGTTTGTCTGAACCACTGTGCTTCAGCCACAGGCAAATAACTAAATGGATTTCATTTGGAAGATATCCTGCTACCTTGCAAGTGCTGACCAATATATAATGTTTTCATTGTCATCACTATACGAGCGTGCCTGAGCTGCAATAAATCTGAAAGAAATCGTTTTAATTACACGGGTAGTGCAGAATGTTCTCCACCTTCATGGTTGAGCTGCAAACACAAAGCAGACGGCACACAGCGGAAGAAGTGGAGACCAGTGAGAAGTGAAGGATTTGCTCAAGGTGACAACATCTCGAGTAAACGGCTCGTGTAATGTTCACATAACCACTACACGCTCATTAAGCCAATAATTAATTGTTATGATCAAGCTAAAACAAAAGCTTTCTGTATAAACTGCTACTTCCTCATATCACAGCAGGGTCACTGCAAGAAGTGTCTCGGGTCAAATCCGGGTTCAATAGATAATGAATAGATCTTCACATTTGTCTTATTTTGGTGAATATGATGAATGAAACCCCAAGATTTGGGAAACAAGGTTCAAATCAAAAAGAAAAAAAGCTTAAATATCAACACAACAACAGCTCTAAAAGCCAATTGATAAAGTCAAAGACAAAGTCAAGAATAACTACGCCAGAATGGAGACCCCCCCCAACACTTTGCACACAAGCATGAGCTAAGAAGCTAGATTTCGATGATACACAGACAACAGGAAATCTCTAGAGACGCTGGTCTGCTTTAGATTAAATGAGGCAGCTTTTTCTTAAAAGCCCCTGAAGACCAATCAACTCGTCTGTCTCACACACAAAAACACATACATCCTGCTCCCCCCAGACTGATTACCGCTCAGTATGTTGACCTGGCTAAGGACTTTCAACTGACTAATGGCTGTTCACACACACACATGCACACCTGAGACAGTTTGTTTTTGTGTGTGTTATGAGGAACCACTGCTCTGATTAGTTCTGCTGAGCTCGACAGTCGGTCAGCAGAGGACATGTCAGTGAAGCAGCAAAGACATGTGAGGAAAACTCCTTTTTACAGCAAAACATGAAAAACCTTTGACCCAAGCATAGTCACATGACTGGTTTCTTTAAGATGGGAGAGGGGAAACGACTGCAAACCAATCGGAATGTAGCTGATATTCTAAGCACCAATGACAAGAGAGCATGAATCTATACTAGAACATAGAGGGAAGAGCTTACCTCTGTACACTGTGACCCCTGCACAACACAAACGGAGTGATGTGACTCACACACACACAAACTGCTCTCTAGGGACGCCAAATATTTGGAAAATTGTCCAAGACCCTCAGAGAAAAAAAGAAAGTGGTTTCCAAACAACACACACACACACGTCAGACTCTGAAAACCAGAAAGTGTGCCCGAGCAGCACTAGACAAACTGTTCCCTGTGTTCTTGTCCATGACCACGAGGACGGCATTAAAAAAAAATCAACATTAGCACGACAACAAAGAACACAAATTTTTATCGATCTGTTCCCTGTTAGAACCATCGATAAAAATGTAAAGGACAAGGACGTTTACTTTTTTAAGCACTTATAAAGGTCGCAGTTTTGACGTTATGCCAGTGGAGGATGAACATGACACTGGTATCTCTTTTCTAATGTGATTCCCAGCAAGAAAGCAAATTAAATATATTTCCAAAAATGTCAGAAGTAGCATCCCAGGTTTTATTGTATAAGAAGAATGACTAAAAGGGTTGTGATTGTGGACGACAGGTACAATAAGAGGAAGTGAACCTGGATATCCTTCCTCCACAAACTGGGCGTTGATGCATGAAAACAATACAAAAAACCATTCGGCTCAAAGGAAGGATGTGCAGTGGACTCTAATGTATAAAACCGAGGACATGTTCACAGATATTTGTTCAGTAATTATAGTTATAGTTATAGTTATTTCTCTTGTTTTGCTGTTCATAGTCACGCAAATGTGTGCTAGAATAACATTTTCCAGATTCTCTTCTTGTCATATATCTTACTGTGTATTAAATGTTAAGTTAACATAGGTATATTTCTTGATTGAATAATGTGTAAGAGACACTTGATTGAACTTAAATAATGCTGATGTAAACTGATAACAGAAAAGTGTCAGTCTCCTCATCAAGCTTTTTCACTGTCATGGTCTGCAAATGTAACACTTCATTCTAAGGTAGTAGACTGCACTTGTTGGCAGGTAGACAGCCATTGTTTCCAAAATTCTGTTCAGCAACTGTGGGGTGTAATCAGGAAGACACACAAACACCACAAGCTCATGGGGACAAGTTTGTAAAGATCTTGAAAACAGGAAACCTGAACGAAAACATTTAATTCTCCCCCAAAAAAAACTGAACATGAAATGCAAAAACATCCCATGCATTCTGAAGACAAACATGATGTGTGACACCAGACTCAAAGCTAAACCAGACACTCACAAACCCATTTCGAGACACACACGAGCACCTATACCTCCAAACGCTGAAAGATTCAAAGGGCAGCCTTTTGGGTGTTAAGACAGCCTGGCCTTGCCAATTGGGGCAGGGGGCCCCTTGCATCCTCTCAGGTATCCGTGTTGTGTTACAGCAGATACAAAAAGGCCACACACACGCGAGCAGACACAATGCACAAACACAAACACTATTGTGTTTCGGATCAGCGGCTCTGTGCTGATTGCCTTTAACACTGGACGACAGAGCTGCAGCTTTGTTGCACACACAGTCAGAAGTGATGCCTCTGAGGGAGGGTATCTGGCACATTTTGTTCTGTGATTTGGACGTTATGCTGCCATGTGATGTAAATCACACACAATTTTGATAATGTGCTTGCTCTCCTTACAGGAAGACGTCTGCATATTATTGACACAACAGGTTTATTTTTAGGGGCTGTGAATTTTTGCACACGTTCAATATCGATATCACTTCAGACTCCAGAGTGGAACTAAAACAGTCGGAGCCGAGACATCTCTATCATAATGCACTGTTAATTAGTATAACACAGACATTATCAAGTCTGAAAAAGCCTTGAAGGTGAAGATGGTGTCTAAAATAGGTGGAGGTGGTGGAGGACTTCTCTCGTTATGATGATCGTAGAAAACTACACTCATTGTTTTACTTTTATTAACATATTCTGAGACTATCTTAAAGTCTTTTAAACACATATTTTGTGCTATTGTTTACTTTTTACTTTTAGTTTATCGAATTACCGCAGTAGCAATGAATAAATAGTTTCTTCTTTGCAAGTATAATAATGTGTTTCTTTATGTCTCTTTCATCCTCCACTACATTCCATATACTGGTGTGCAATTATGTTTAAATTAGTGCTCAACAACACCATGCATTATTAATAATAATTAAAAAGACGTGGCAAACTCCCATATGCTGTCCCAAAACCTTCTTACGCTAACTTTGAATCTAAATTTGCTCTTAACTTCAAAATGCTGCTTTTAAAAGTGAGATTCAATTATCTTCTAGTGTTTAATTAACCCTAGTGTCCAATCTTCTTATGGGATCAGTGGAAACTTTAGGTCTTCAAAGGGGAAATGGTGGTAGAGCATGTTGTGTACACACACATGCACACAGGGAACTGTGGTCAAGTGATAACAAATTGATTACAATTTATAGCGTGCTTGTGTGCGTGTACCAGCCTGGGTTCTCCTAGTTTGCTTTAAGACACAGGTCAACATGGGTTATAGAATATTATTCTTCCCTTCCAACAGCTCCTGTTTAATTATTTACGTTAGTGTGTGAGTTGTGGTGGGATAGTTTTACTGTGTGACTACTCGACCCATGGCTCTGAACCAACCAGATGAAAGCATGTATGTTTGTTTGTGTGCTGGATACTCACCCCATTGTTTGAGGGGCACTCAGTGGTAATGAGGTGACTGGTTGAAGAACCTGAGGTGGGCGTGTCTTCCTTCTCCCTGGGATCTGTAGACGTGGTATCTGTGGTTTGTTGTACGACGTTAGATGTTCTGTGTCGCAGCACGAAGGCCGGGCCCTCGGCCCCACTTGTCTGTCCTCCGTCCAGCTTGAGACGCTGGACCAGCCCCCAATAAGAACTGGAGCAAACTCGGCTGGGCCCGGACAGAGACTTAGTGGATGTGGTTGCCTATCTCCGGAGGAGACCAAACCTGGTTGGACTGAAGAGGAAGAGCCATACCGTGAGAAGAGAAAACAGCTGCAGCTGTAAGCAGAGCAAGATGAAAGTATAATCCGGGTGACCAACCTAGAGTCCAAGCTGAAGTCCTTAGACCTGATGGCACCTTAACTCAGGAGCTGGTCCGACAAACCTGGAGAGAGACAGAAATAGAGGAAGAAAGGGAAAAAGTTAATAAAATTGTACCAATCTAATATTTGCTTGTCACACACACAGATGATCAGCTCATGTGCTTTGGCTTTGCACACAAGTAGATTGGTTCCCTCTGCAGAGAAGCATCATCTCTCATTATAGAACCTGGAAAATCCTCCAAGGTGCAAGCACACATGCATGTTAACTTTCAAAACGCACTCATGATTAATTGATTCAATTGTTCCTCTGTACACTCCAAGGAACAAGAGATTCCCACACAGAAAGTGGACGTGAACCCTGTTGAGAACTTACTTCTCTTTCTCAAATCATTACACCATTTCTCTACCAAATGTTATGTCTGCTTTTCATAGAAATATGACATCATTTACAATTTAGGTTGAGGGAAAAAATGCATAAGAATGGGGAACATGGTATTTTTTTCACAACAACAATTGTGAAAGGAAATTTCCATAGAAAAGTAAATAAAATGTAAATCTGGCAGTTGCTGCTGTTTTAGACAAATATACTTTTGAGCTTGTTGTTAAATATTGCAAGGTATCATCTTGAAGGCAGCAGGAAAGAAGTGTGAATGTGGTATCCTTGAAAATATGATGAATTACAACCTTAATTTAAACCAAACATGCCCAGTAGAATACTTCAAAAGTCCTTGGTCTTGAGGATTTACCTTTTCATGGGCCTCTATGGGGGTAAATGTGCTCATGTGTACCTCATGTTCCTGACCCATTTATATCTGCATGTTTTAACAGCAGCATGTTTCCAAACTCTCTCTCACAACCAAAGATGTAATGTCCCGTAAATTATATGAACAGCAGCTGCACCTTCATATCAGCACACTGCTAAATCTCTCCATGTCTCACTACCTCCCCTCTTCTCTCACAAACCCACAGACGCAGGCACACAGTGCTCCAGAGGGGCCAACTCAATATGAACGTGCCCCCAAGCACCGGCCCACTTCATTCAAACCATCCCCCATGTGCTCTCTCACACATACATTAGGGAATAATAGACACTCAGGGGAAAAGGAGAAACAGAGGCATGTGAACACACACCTGTACTTGCAGTTATATACACTCAGACTGCTTCAGACATAACTGGTGCACTTATCAGTTTGATAGGAACAATCTACAGTGACAGAAACCATCATTATGTTTTAGTTTGGTCCTCTTTCTCCCATCTGCTAACATAGAAGCAGCCAGGAAGCGATCGAGGTGATCTGGCTTCACTTTTGGGGAAATATCATGTTGTCTATCTTTATATTAACCCTATGTTCCACCATTATTCTGGCTCACAAACATCAAACATATACGGAGACAGTTAGGACATTACTTAAGCCTTGTTACCTCATGCAAGTCTATGAGGTGCAAGAGTTTATTAAAATGTGTTTGACTATTAAACAAAAAACATATTCCAAAGTAAAAATGAAAATGTCTGTTAATGTGAAGTGACCACATAAACTACAACAATGGTCTCAGTGTTTTCTAGAGACGAGGTTTGTCGCATGCAAGTGCATGGTACATTAAACCACAGCTGCTGTTTGTGGTGAAGGATCATGGGTACGTTTAAAAAAAAAGGAAGTGCAAGAGAAAGAAAAGACTAAAAGGAGGGGGAGAAAATCTTTAAAAAGAGTCAGGAAAAATACAAGTGTTGCATACGCAGACCCACAGACATTGCCACTATTCTGCTGTGAGAATGATAAAGATGACTTGAGCTGAACACAGATGACTGGCCTGTGGGGCTGTGGGGCCAGTCATCCCTAATCGAAATCAAACACTTCTACATTGAGAGACCGTCCAATCAATCTCTCCCCTTTTCCTTCATCCCCAATTGACTATTTTTGAAAATTACATGGATGCTCTTCTTGAGAAACTGCACCCGCATTTCCTGTCCCGATGAAAAGTGAGATCTCATGCCAGTTCATTATAAGCTCGGGACTAAGAGGAATAAACTACTTTTCAGTTTTTTTCTTTTCTTTTAAGCTTCAGTAATTTCCCAAGATAACAGTCTTGAGGCCTGATTGCTACTGAAGAACAAACAGCTCTTCTCACAATTGAAATTGCAGAGAAGTTTTGGTCTGTGCGGGTCTGATAAGAGTCAATGGAGGAAAGAGAAACAACACAGAGACTGCACGTGACTATTTCTGCACACACACACACACACAAAATTGGTTGATTATTTATTTGCGTTATCCTTCTAACAAACAGACAAACTCCAACGAAAACATAACTTCCTTGTCAGAAATAAAAGATATATTCAATCGAGTGAATATAGGTTTTTACAAGAGAAATATGAAAAAAACATAAATATTAGGTCTGAGAGACATACTGGGAATTTCTTGTCGAGCATTTTGTGTTATTTTTATTTTCAGTATCTTGCGTCATACAGTAATCTGCTCCGTGATAGTTCATCTGGACAACATGACACTTTGGATCAATTTGACTCTGTCTGGTAATTGCCGCTCCACAGCAGCAAAAAGTCTCCTCCGCAGAATCACCTTTCAGCTTCTAACCAATCAGCTCTGTCATCCTAAAACTTGTAACGTGTGTTATTGTCTCGGTTAGAACATAATCTTGTGAAGCACACCAACTCTGGCGAAGAGTTTTGACTTTATCCAAGTGCATTTGGCCTTGCAATATGTCCAGTTTAACAGCAGGGTTCAAGCTGTAATAAGCCAAGATTGACCTTCTAGACGTACTGACTTTTCTGTTCTCAAGAATGACATTCTCCTAAAAAAGGTGCAAGGTGTGCTGATGGTCAGTGCTCTTCTACCGTCATATTGCAAATTATTCGCACAATGTGTTCTTACTGCTCGGAAGAACCAAGTGGACGACCATAGTGGCAAACAGACAGAAATGAACAGAAATACCCTGTACAAAGAATTTTAATTATCCTCACAATGACAGAACATAAGATAGTGAGCAAAACAAAGCGGCAGAGATTTTTTTTTCACATACCTAAAGAAAATGAGCTTTCTCAGGGTCTGAGCCAAATGCAAATGTTTAAGTTTTAGTTCCTAGAAAACTGCCGACATATTATGTCTGTCGCCAACAGGATACAAGATGACTCATCAAGATGTTTCATGCGATCAAACTGCATGATCGCAAATTCATTCGCTCAGGAAAGAATGTTGGAGACACCCTTATTGCTTTGTCTATTAAAGTCCTGGTGTGAGGTTCAATTATTTCCCCCACATTCAACCCCCATGAAACAAACCAATCATACAGACAAGTTTATCTGCTCTGTTTTCCTGGAGTAACAACAACTCGAGGAGATGCGATCAAACTGCCCCTCGAGTGACACTTACACCACAGGGGGAGACAGAGGAACTGACACCGAAGATAAAAATGGCAGCAGCCTGAAGCAACTGGGCTTTTGACCTGCTGGGTAAGAAAGGGAAGGGATTAACCAATGAGCTTTGGCTTTAAATCTCTACCCATGTGCCTTTGAGCAACACTCTCCTTTCATGGCTTATGAAACTGCTTTTTAAACTCTTCCCTAGAAAGATCAACTCAGAGCAAACACTCATGACGATAAAGCCAAAGAAGGATGTATTGCATCATAATGGCAAGCTCTCACCAACATGTATCCACTTTAGAAAGCAATCATCTTCCAGTACACTCACTCAATTCCCCTATTAATTATTAATACTTATTCTCTTGACATTATGGACCAGCCATGAGGCTCCTGCAGCAAGGCCATTAATAAGCATTACTGTCCTTTAACCATGGACACTATTGACCTTTTAACATTGATGTTATTGATTTCACCCAGAGGTCAATATCTACAATACTGTGTGTTTCGACAGCAACTGACATTTAAATGCTTGTAGGTTAGACTGTGACAGCATAGATTTAAAAAGCTATAGCAATGTTTGTTATTGACACAAGAAACATTTTCAATCCTTAAATAATAGTATCACTGATGTGACCTTCGACCCACAATATAAAAGTCTTCAGGTTCTCGATGGAGACAACTTTGTGGAAGTTAAGAATAACTGAAAGGTCAAAGGAGCTGGATTTGACTGACACATTTGTGTGAATGCTGCTAGAATGGAACAAAATATTCAGCTCTGACTTTGTCCTTGCCGTGTTTATTTTTAGTTTATTGTCATGGAGCTCATCTTACCTGCTCTACATGTCACTGCAGGTTGAGTGTCTGATGTTTTGAACCAGAGCATTAAAAAGCTTTAGAGAAGCAAGGTTCAACTACTTCAAACTCGAATCAAGCATTTAAAGAGTTCACACATAATGATTGGTGGCAATCGAACAACAATTTGGCTCCAATCTAGGGATTTTGTCAGTGATACATGTATAACTAATAACCACATATCTTCTAACCCTAAACTGTACTTTGGGATTAATGGTAAACACATTAACATGCTAAGATTAGTTTAATTTAGTTCCAATTAAACACACACACACACACACACACTCAGTCACAGTGTGGACTCAGTCATTGTCACAGAAGAGGTGGCTCTGAAAATTAATCCTGGCAACTGCCAGGCAAACCAACAGAAACTCATGAAAAGAAAAAAATAAGAAGTGAGAAACGAAA
Organism: Pseudopleuronectes americanus; assembly: GCA_038501795.1. NCBI lineage: Eukaryota > Metazoa > Chordata > Actinopteri > Pleuronectiformes > Pleuronectidae > Pseudopleuronectes > Pseudopleuronectes americanus. The sequence goes on from CM076737.1 coordinate 9,556,802, forward strand.
GAAAACGAGAGCGGCTGTAACGCAAGAGAAATGTCAATGGTAATTGATTTGTTCTCTAGGTTTTGTTTACTCCAGAGAGCAAGTTTGTGTGGAAACCTGAGCAGCAAAAAGTGAAGGTGGAATGAACAAGAAAGAGAAATGCCCTTTTGTGCTGTTTAAAAACTCTGGACTGACATAAGGTGAAGGAAGGAGTCAATCTGTCATGGCTGTAACTATTTAGTAGAATAAAAACCCACAAATCATTTTATGCATTCAGGTTGGGAGACTGGCTAATATATCGGCTTCAGCGATGTGCTCAGTCTGTCTGAGTCTGCTTGTTTTTTGGGGTAATTTTTGCCATTTTATTTTATCGATAACTTATTTTACATTTGGGATTTTATTTTTGGTAGGTATTTAACCTGTAGAGGGAAATTCTAAATGTGTGCTAAAAGGAACTGGGCGCTAAACTGAACCTCACATCCACTAGCATGGATGAGCAGTGTGGGCCCAGGAGTCCCGTCCATGAACGCGTTTAGTTAAATCAATACCCTGCCACGACTTGGTTTCTCCTGCTTGATCTACCACATTGTAAACATTGTTGTTGTGCTGATTACCATGATTGACAAAACAGAGTAGTGGCTAAATGACAATCAAACCAGCAGCACATATCTCCACCCGTTTGACATCTCAAGTGGAGTCATCCTTCGCCTGACGCCATCTGACCCTTTTTCAAATAGTGCCAGACAGCTTTTGAGCTTTACAATTATTTGCTTGATATAACTCTAAATAATGAATATAATATATATCAGAAACCACTGATTGTTGAACAAATGGCAGGCAATTGGAAACATTTGAACAAAGTGCCTATCTGTAGTGCATTAATGGTTTTTAATAGAACATCAGGGCTTCTGCAAATGACCTGAATGATTCCAAGTTGCTGCCGAAATATGAGGAAGCCCGCCGCAGATGGACATAAGTGGGTGAAAGCATTACCAGACTTCTGCAAACGAAAGGAGAGACAGAAGGAGAGATGTCTGAGGAAAAGATGTTTGAGATGGGCAGAGGATGTGACTCACTTAACCGGCTTTGCAGCATCGTTTGCTAGTCTGACATGCAGCCGCCCCGGGGGGCTGCACGAGTGTGTGGTCACAGTGCCATGACACATTGTCACGGACTATTTGAAGGAAAAAGCAGTGTTTGTCTTTGCTTTCATTCCACAACAAATATGGGACAAAGGTCAAACAGCATTGTGCCATCACTGTGCAGTTGCTCCACATGATGGAAAAACAAAAGCCATGTTCACACATATAGACACACTGAAAACCAGCCTGTATGTAGAGAGTAATATTGAGACTGAGATGAGCAGAGCCACTGAGGATGACGCTATGTCTGACATTATACATGGGTATTTACTAAATTCTACATAAATTTAATAGTATTAAGGCCTTAAAGGGATAGTTTGGGTTATTTCATTACCGGCAATAGATTTAGGAGCAGCTTGCAGAAGCAGGCAGGAGCTTCTGTATACCTACATATAAGCACATTTACAACTGGGAATATTCTTTGTTGGAGTGATTTGGTAATCTGAGGGATCCCTCTTCAATTCCAGCATTTAAATATTTCTATCCATCAATGTTACATTTACAGACTGGCAATTAATAGCGTTGTTTTTTTTTGTAGTAAACCAATATGAGTCGAAAAATCCCACAGTGCATAGAACTACACTGTGGTAAATGAGTTTATAATTTAATATGATGTAAAAATGCTCGTGTTTGAAAATAACAGGTAGCTTAAAATAAGAACGGTTGAAATGATATTTACCAAAGCAATCATACAGGATGCAGTACTTAAGACAAGCAACGTTTTCCCTTCAGTGTGTGCTCACTGACTTGAGTCACCTAATCTGATTTGGCCTGTGGCTTGTGATGTCATTTCTCTCTCTCTCTGTGTCTCTCCGTCTCTCACGCACACACAAACAAAACAGGAAACAGCAACTACTTTTTTTTTAGAAATTCCCCATTAATTGAACTTTATATGGTTACATTAAAGAACACAGAAGAAGAAGAAGAATACAGAGTTAAAAGCTGAATTTTTGTAAAATGTTGATTAATCTTTGCTTTTTCTTGTCCTACACCCTTATAGTTGAGATATTTCACTGATGAGTTATGTTAGAAACTATGAGTCATTTACAGAGTGTCATTTAAACAATGAGTCTAATCCATCCTTGAAGCTAAACTCTGTCTTTAGTGTGACCTTGAGGTTTCCATTACCTCAAACCTGGTTTTTCAGGCCCGGTCAGCAGGTGACGGAGTTTGTTAAAAACAGGTTAAACTGGCGTATCTGTCTATTATCAGCAAACACAGGTTTACTCCGATCTGTATCTTTTCTTTACTCATGGGTTTTTATTAGAGGGCAAAGGTTTCCGCAAGCTGACACACAAAGACTATGCCTATCCAGCATTTACCACATTTAACTAAACTTTCAATATGTTAAGGAACAATGCAAATTAGGTGAATATGCAGAAGCTAGACAGACCTGTATTTTTACTTTATGCACGAGAGCATTGGGCTGAAACTTATGTTGCCACTTTCAACATTTCAGCTTCACTAACAATGACATCACTTTTCCTTTTAAAGTATTCAGTCCAAAAGCTACAGACACATGCACAGACACATTCTGCACATTGGCCTTTAAACCTTACTCCTAAGTCCTGATTCGAATCTGGCTTCTTCTGAGTACAATCAGAAAACGCTGTTTACATGGAAATGTCTTATGGTCAAAGGGGTATTACTGATGGGAGTCATGGTTGTGGGTGTTCAATCAATGTAGGGATTTCTACAGTGTTGGTGACAACTCTACCTCGTTAAACTGTCAATATCTTAAGTCCCTGACCTTGCTTACTCAGGTACAAAGAAAAACAGAACTGATGTCAATAAATTCACTTCAAGTTGTGTGTCTCAGGAGCTTTGTTCCTACAAAGCAATTCAAACATGTACATAGTCAGCCTCTGCAGTGAAAGGACCTCAAACCTTCTGATTTAGCAGAGAGAACATTTTAATTTAAATGTTTATTCTAACTAAATCTATCAACTCCTGGAGTAAACCCTCATCTTAACTAATGGCAAGTTTGAGTGCTGCTTAAATTGTCTCTATATCTGTTGGTGCAGTTTACTTCTCTGTGCCGCAACCCTGTGTGCGAGTTCTATCGCAGGTGATTAGACCTCCCTATGGGTTTGAGGCAGCTTTACAATGATTTAAAGCTGCTGTTTAAACTCACATGACTGCTTTTACTGTTCACTGGAACTGTGGTTGCACTGAGGCCGGCACTTAAACATATACCAGAGACATACACACCCATATCATTTGGTATTTTGATTCTGTGTCTCCAGGCAGCTACACCTGAATGCAAATAACTACTGTGCCCTGTGCTTTAATCTCCTCGCAGCTTCACATGGGTGGGGTCCGCCTCACGTGAACTGAGTGATAGAGACTTTAGACGACTTGCAAGCCTGTTTGACTTGTTTTTCTACAAAAAGTGTGCTACACTTTTGAACCCCAAGCTATAACAAAACACTATCATAGTTGCCTTTCACCCACAGAGAGCAGCTGAGAAGGGAAAAATCTTAATATCAAGAAAATATGTAAGTCAATATCCACGTTGTGCGTGTGTGTCAGTTTGTGTCGCCTGGTGTCCCCTCAGTCCTGGTACAGCAGTGCGATTCTGATGAGGCTGCCAGCAGTCTTATGATAGAGAGATACACAAAGACACCCAGTGTGAAGTGAGCAGCGCACACATACTCACTCTTAGTCTCTCATTCATAGTGTACAGACAGGCAGAAAGCCACGTAGTGCATTACTACACGTGGTGGATTGCTAGGTCAATAGGTATGAAACAGCACAACTGCATCGTAGGTGTCCCTGTGGAGATAGACCAAATCAACATAGTCGACAAAAACGGACAAAAAAAATCAAATAACAATGAACCCCCTATATTAAATTGTGCTGGAAAATGAATAAATTTATGTTTTCGGCTAAAACCATATGTGAGGAGCATGATCATCATCACTACAATCTGTCATCAGTCGCCTCAACAAAGAGAAGCCGTTCCAGCCAATGCATTAGAGATGAAAGCGGCCCTCATAGTTATATATATTATAAAAATGGACATGGCCTTCTTCAGAGAGTTTTCCCACCCGTGCTCCACATGGTGCCTAACCACCAACCATTTAAACAGAGAGCAGACACAGACCACTACAAGGCCAGTGCACAGTTTGGCACGGCTGGTAAACACAGTCAAACCAAATGCAGTGGTTTGCAAGCACTGGGTGGTGGTCCAGAGGTGGGTAACATGCAGATAAAAATAGCCCCCTTAAATCTTCTGATGAAAACTGGAAACCTAAAACTACTGACTCGATCCGGTCGCCTTCCACAGTCTGTGAGAGGAGCAGAAGGCTGAATTAAACACAGAGGTTTATTTATTTTCAAGAATAACTGTTGAAAACTTCTAAATTTACGTTTTCTTCTCAGCTTTCTACCAGGGTGTCAAACTGGGCTGGTGAATTCAACATGAATAAATTAGCTCAGATTATTTGTTAAGTATCTTATAAGTGCTGCAACACAAAGAAGCTTGTCTGCTATAACAGTATATCCCGTATTTCCTTATACAGAAATGTGGGATAATTTAACTTATTGCCTTTTTACTTAACAATATTCATAGTTAATTTTCTCAATGGTTTGGTCGATAACAATTTCTCAAAGCACAAACTATTCAAATTCCTTGTTTGTCAGACCAAGATATTTTGCATCATGAAAACAGATCATACTTTCATTTGAGAAGCTTTATTAATTAATCAATGATTATTTATAGCCAGTTAGCAAACTTTAGCACGTACAAATGTTATAGCTGTAACTCTCACACACAAGGACACAAACATATTCTGTTACAGCCGTTTAAGAAGCTTACTGTGCCTATGGACAGAGTAATTAACAATAATGAATGTGCGTGTATGCTCACTTAGGCAACAACATGACAGACCATATAAACCATTCAACAGAGAGACGTACTTCTTTTCGCTTTGTGCACCACACACGCGTCGCCTCTTTCTCTGGGTTGTGAGGAAAAGTAAAAGCATAGAAACAGACGAGACGAGGAATATAAAAGAAAGAGAGAGAGGCAGCTACTCTTTCTTATGATCAATCAATTTAGCCACGACAGTTCACTGCTGTTCTCAGAAGCTATGTTTAGCCGCTCCCCTGCTTGGCTGGCACGCTGTCAAAGACTGACTTCATTATACATTAAATTCTCCAGAGAGTTGTACTTCTTCCACTAAAAAAACATGACGTACTGCTCAATAGCCATGTGTAGCAGGGTGAGAGTTGGCGCACACATCAACTCCAGCAATAATGGATGTTGTGAATTAATTTTTTGGGAAATTGCAGATCAATTGCAGATCAATAATTCTAGGAAACTACAGCAAATGTCCTAATTAGAAGGATTTAAAAGCTCGGAAACATATTTTACATAAATAGAGGCTATGTGGTAAATTTTCTCTGGTACAGTGCTTTATGCATGACAAGATTTTTCTATTGCACATGATTATTAAACATAAAAATGATGCATGGATCTGCTTTGCATCCTTGCAGGCTTAGACACAGAAATACATTGTCTGGCAGAGGAGCAAAAGGGACGGGCATGTGTCATTATATTTATAGATCACCAGTTTAGGGTTCTCTTCGGCTGCAGTGGAATAGGATCAGAGTTCAACATGGAAATAATGACACTGAAGACGCCCCAAGGGTCAAACTACACAATAAAACCTTGATTAAAAATGCAAACATGGGGTTTAACGAAAATAGCCAAGACGTTGCTCCATGAAAAATCTATGGTTTAATCTCGAATTAAGTGGACAGCTGGGAGTGTTTTTGTACATATAAAGTTTGGGGTCAAGACAAAAAGGCTATCAGCTACCCAGCCCATGAAATATTTATGACATGACCTCATGCTTTGTGACAAAATGGGATGGTCATACATGCAGCTTTTGCAGTCAGTAAAACGAAAAAAAGACATATAATGGAGCGATGAAATGAGAATTTAACAATCCATGGTCTTTCTGAATACAGTTTATAGTAGCTCTAGAATGTATTACCCAGCGGTCACAGATTAAGTGCTGGTAAACGCTGCTTCAGCTGCAAAGATTGACAATATTTCCTGCTGGTGATGACTGGTGTATAAAGCCCCTTTTTCCACTGGTCAAAAAAAAACACTAACACCAAGTAACATCTGGCATTCATCTTCAAGTGGAATGGATACAATAGCCATTCAGTTCTGGAGCAAATGACTCTCCAGGAAACATGGGTTTTTATCGGCTCTGATCAACAGCGATGGAAACATGACACCAAATAAATGCGCAAATTACTTTCTCTACTTTTTTATGTCTATACGCTGTTGATCCATCTTTTCCTGCAAGACCTTATGACGCGCATGAACATTTGTGTATTGTTTGTTTCATCTTGACAATGCCCCGCAACAGGGATTTTTTCTTGGTATCATACAGGATGCAACACTGGCACGACAAAGAGGTTTCCGATTCATAGGTTCCAGACATATGTGCCGTCGAACACGACTCAACCGAGGGTAAAATGTAGAAAGGTAAATTCCTCTGCTGGCAGTGGGTAAAGAGCCAGTCGTCTTCTTTCAGTGGGTTTACCCATGTTTAAAAGAAGACGATATATACCTGCTTATTTTCATGTAAAAGTGCAATTTAACCCTGAAGAACTCATCTTCCATTTTAGTGTCATTTTAAAGTGTTATCATTGAGACGAAATAGTGAATTGTGGCTGATCAATAATAAAAAAGTTAGTGTTCTCTCCTGGCTGCTAGACACAACACATTAAACATTACTGAGAAACTTGCATTTAGTCTGCACGGGCTCTTAATAAAAGGCAGACAGCCTGGGACCAGGACAGGTCTCCAAGTCGCTGAGGTTCAACAACAGGAAATCAACTTACACTATCTTCCATCAGTTCATATCATGTGTTTATGAGATGATAACTGCACGGCACAGAGTGTACACTCTGCAGATAGCTGTGTTATTATCTTGATCTGAAAATATGTGACTAAAACACACGCAGACATAGATTGCTGACAGAATTTATGGAGATTACACAGAACAACAAAATGCAACAAAGAGCTGGAGACAGGATGGACAACCGCAGAATGGTCGTGTTGTCGAATAAATCTGTCTTTTACAGCAGCTACCTGCATCGTCAGAGAGACAACAGACACACAAAGCAGTGATGTAAACTCAGAGTACACACAGGAGTCAACACTGGCGAGCAAGCGAGACAAAGAAAACCCCAAACTCCAGCCTCACAACCTTCTTGTTGACAGCACGCGCACTTCCAGCACCACACACACAAAGGAGCTGTTCTACTGTGGTCGTGTTTCACCTCTCCCTCTCATCCAGACTGCGTAGTAGAAGATGCACGACAGCCATAGAGGCAGACAGCATCCCTTCGACGGGCTGAGACCGCGGTTTGTTTACACCGACGTAGCGAGCTGGCTAGTCCGCTAACGGGGGCTGCCACATCCGAAACAACGCTCGTAACTCCGACACAGAGCGTGCGTTTCCCTTTGACAGCTTCGCACGTCCACAAATCTGCCTTCAAACACGCAAAATACAGCCCCTGCGTGCGTGATAACGCCGCGCGACGCGAAAACAAAGCCGTGGTCCGTCGCTGGCTAGCAGATTACGCGTCTCTCTTGTTGTTTTGACAGCCAGAATTAGCCGGATAGCAAAGCTGCTAGCTGGCAGGTTCGCTCCACGGAGGCGCTTACGCAGCGCGAGGACAAGTCCTGCGTGGATGTAACAGTGCGAAAACACGCGGAAGAAGCGACATTACAACCCGCGGGGACAGACACGAGATTCTTTATTCACCTGGAGCCGCTGTCCGCAGAGGAGTGCGTACCCCCGGGGGTCGTGGAAGTCAGTTCGCAGACAGTTGTCTCCGCCACAGCCGCTCGTCTCCTCCTCGACGCTGAACACTCAATGAGTGGAGGTTACACCACACTGGACCTACAGGCGTCCGAGGGAAGGGTAATCAGCCAATGACGCTGCTCGCATGAGCGCCGACGAGCCAATCCGGTCGCTCAGCGGCCCAACTCGGCCAATCGACGACGACCAGGAAGAGGAAGACGAGTCTGTGTCATGTTTTTGTAGTTTTAAAGGAACTGTGAGCTCAGTCAACGTGGTGGAAATGTGAAAATCAATGGATGGAGCTGTTTGTAAGAGTAAGGACTAATTTGTAAAAAAAATGACATAAAGTACACGTGTCATGAGTCCTGCCCCACCCCGTGTGTGTCAACTCACTTGCAGCAGGAGGGAACTGGTTTGGCAAGAAGCTGCCATGTGGCAATTGAGCAAGTTTGAAAATGCTTGGTCAACCCTGCTGGTTCACTATCAGTCAGTAGCCCTCAATACGTCATCCCACAGCCCAAAGAGACATGTTCAACCTGCTTGTTTCACCCTTAGACTGTATATGGTTACAACCAACACTACCCCATAGATATTAATGTCATCCTTGTGTAAAATTATTACATAAAATCAACGTATAAAAAGCTAATAGCAACGGACGCTTGGTGTATATACACTTCAAAAAACCTAAATGATTCATTCATTTTCTCACGATCACGTGTCTGATCTAATAATTCCAACAGTTGTGTGTATGTTATTGCTTCTGGGGAGGAGGTCATGTTGTCGTCTGCGTTTGTTTGTCTGCAAACATGGATTACAAAGAGACTGGTTTGAAGGATGCGATATGAGTCAGGAAAAAACCAGTTAAAATGGTGATTTTCCTCTATTTGTCATAAAAAATTATTCATGAGTACACTTAAAAACAAGAGGATATTATTTTGTCTCCCTAGTAATATCATTAGTGAGGTTCTTAATTAATTCTTACACCCAGATTATAAATACTCACCTCATGTAGTCGATTCTACATTATACATAAGGTGTTGGTGGTGTGACACTGCAGCTCCACCACTTGAGAAGGAAGTAAGCCCTGTGCAGTGTGGTAGATAAAAGTAATGAGTTCATGCTGTGAATCACCCCACTGCTGGATGACCTGCCCTGTGTCCTCTCTGTCGTCGTCGTCCCCCCCCCACCCCCCGGCCCTGGGGTGCACACATCCATGAGTTTACACTGCATACTGACACAGAACACACACTCAGATGCACACTCTGCTATCTCCCAATGAGCTCTGATTGCATGATTGTGCAAATGGATTTGTGTCATTGGCAGCTTGGTGCGTTACTAAACTCAGCAGAGTTCAGCCCACTTTTGTGTGTCTGGTTAATCCAGTGCACGAACGGTAAAAACGCTCAGCAGCCTTCCCAACAGATATCTTTTTGTTTTCGGCAGAGGAGTGGCCACAGAAAGAACATTTATTAAAGAGGTGGCATTGTAAATGTTGATGATCTTGCTGCCACGGCTTTAGCGGATGCATTTGAATGTGAATCATTGTGTGAGGTTGTGTGCGTACTTCGATACACCGTGACTGCGGTATGCTCCTGGGGCCCTAAATTCATTATCACAGCTTATCTGATTGATAAGAAGCATTCATTATGGGTGAGGTTTTACTGTTGTTTAAGTGAGGGGAAGTTTATTGGTTTATCCTTATCTTTATTGAGGGAAAAAAACAACTTCTATAAAACATACTATAAAATGGTATAATATATGTAAAGTAGGGAGGGAACTCGATGTGACGGACCAAAGCAAAGGGGTTTACAGTATTTTTGGATTTCTAATGTGGTCACATGAGACATTCAACTTAAAAATCCCTTTTGCGTTACCCACGATTTACTCAGCACATGGTTTTATTGACTAACAGTGTTCTTTTTAAGCTAATCAGGGGAGCTGGCTGGCTCTTACAAAGTCCATCCTCATGGTCATTGATTTTCTTCTCTTACAGTATAAGTGATGCCTCTGTAGAGTTCCGTGCGAAGGACTCGGTGTACGCAGGCCCTTTGTGTGACGTGACTTCAGCCTTCTTTAGTGTGGTTCTGCATGTTTCTCTGAAGACACAGGACGAAGTGTTTAAAAAGAAGAAGGATGGGTTGATTCTAATCAAATGGTCTTTTCTGGGGAATCTGTCTCTGTCATCCCGCTCCCTCTTAGGAAAAGCAGATAATACGGAATGACTAATAGCTGGCCAGATATCAGAGAAGGATACACGATCTATCTGCATCATAGCTTGCAATACTTTGTTTTGAGTTTTAGGTAAACAAGTGTAGGGATATAGAAGTGATATACCTAATACAAATGCTTTTTTTAGCAAATGATCTGACATACTTCTAAATATGGCTGATGGCTGGTTCTACAGTGGTGCCGGCATATACTGCACTTGGCAGGGTGTCGCACTTTGTTTTGCATATCATTGATAATTGCGGAACGTTCAGGTTTCTAATCCTGCATTTAGGTGTTTCTTTGTTGCTTTGCCTGTGTCTATGTGGGAACATGCGTGCAGGCCCCTCCTTGGATAATGTGACCATAATCTGTTGTTATGTACCAACTGGAGCAACAAAGTACAGACTTGATTCTTGCTTCATGACTGTGGTGATTATTGAAGTCTTTGCAAGTCAATCAGGGCTGTTCAGTGTGTCTGTAAAACCTAATATGTGCACACATATTGTTTGTCTTTAATTATGTGTTCTCTCTGAGGAAATAAACTTAATTCTTAAAGTACAATAAACACACTATCTGGTGGCTAGTTCAGACTCACAGAGGATGGAAAACGACTTTCATTAGCATTTGTAAAAAAATTCTGTAGCTCGTTATTAATTCCTAAAATTGACTTCCTAGTACAAGTAAGCTTCCATCAGCTGTTTGCTATGTGTATAAAAGACATGACAACCATTCTCCTCAAGTCAGAACAGGTAGACCACACCTCACAGCAGGTGTGTGCTTTGTGTATGTCTTTTGTTAAATTATTTGTTTATTCATTCAGTTTTACATTCCGGGAACAGTGTCTGCTAGAGATCTAACATTGTTTATTAAAAAGTACAACATTACAAGAAGTGTGATGTATGTCAAAATGTTAATTAAATGAGGAGCTAACATATTGGTTTGACCCCTGTGACTTATAAAGCTTCAGCTGGAACATCCAAAACAAGGCAAACCTGTATGTTGCGCAGACAGATCCTGATTTGAGCACTGACGCCCTGACCTAGCACACGCTCTCACATGCACACATATGGTGTGAGTGGGGAAGAGCCCGTGACATGAACTGTTTCACACCCACCACACCCCCTGAGATCACCACACCTCTCTCATCACCTCACACACCCCATAGTTGCGTTGTTTATCACGTGTAGGCTGGTGGGCTGATAATCGTCCATTATTGTGTGGTATGTTCAGTATCTCATCCATGTCACGTAATGATTTGACCTACTTCTGGTGGGCGACTGTGCCGTCTGGGATTTCTTTTGAATGAGCCATCCGTGGTTGCCGCCCTGAATTCCTCAAAGTGATCGGATGATATCTTTCTGATTTTATTTTCCAGTTTGCCACAAACCTTTCATCCTTTGACTTGAAGAAAACTGAACGGAATCACAATGGATATTGACCCTAAAATATAGCCTCTGTGAAAACAGCATTGTGCCGAGTTCAGTACATTTATCAACTTTGGCATGGTTCCCATTTGATCCTGCAGCATGTGTCTGTGTTGCATTATTGATTTGTGTTTGTTTGAAGTGTATTCGGTAACCGCTGGATTTGCCAGTTCTTTGTCTGGCCCCCTGTGTGTGTGTGTGTGTGTGTGTTTTCAGGTGAGTCTACTCTAGTTCACACCAGCTGCAACAGGCAAGGATGTAGATAAATGCTCCAATACAAACAATGTGCACATTCAGTGGGCGGCTGTCTGTAGCTGTCTGCCGGGTTAATAAGACAGCAGTAGTAGTAGTGATGGGGGAATTGAACTTTCATCTCACGCTACCACACGTGCAACACCTTCAGGCGAACATTAGAGGATGAAAAAGCAAACGGATACATGGCTGCAGCCTTTGTGTTTGATTGGTTCTTTGAGCTCTCTGTGTGTCCCAGTCACATTCTCCCAGACCTCTCCACTAAGAATCATGTCTTCTAGTACATAACAGGAGGTCTTAGCCTCATTTTATTCACAAACCTTTGTCTATTTCATCCAGAATGTACTTTAGCCATTACAGTTTTCTTCTGCGGTTTCTAACTCCTCTTCTCCTGCTCCGACACAGCGAGAATAAGTTGTTGAGGAAATTGCCTCATGGCTCAATGCCAGAGAACAGCCCAGAGAAAAGAGAAAGACATTTGGATGAATGACATGAGCCATTATGTAGTTATATAGAGCAGATGTAAGAAGAGCAAAGCATACTTCTAAGCAGGTTTGCCTACATAGTCAAATTAAAAAGGTCATTAATATCAGCCTTATACACTGTACTGCTGTCTCAGGCAAGTTGTTGTGCAGATGAGCGGGGAGGCCGACAGCTAGACGATTTTGTCCCAGCATGCAGCTTAACTGCGTCTCCAGAAAGTGCACATTCAAAGCTGCGCAGAGCAAGATAAGAGTGAATGTTTAAAAACCCAGTGAAAGTCGTGGGACAGCTGCATATCACCTGCCCCCTGAGCAAACAGCAGATATTAACATTTCTACAAAGTGCATCCTTGTGGACCCTGTAGAGGCAGAAGGAAACAAATGTCTCACCCATTACATTTAGGAAGTAATGATGTTGCTTTATCTGCATTTTTTGGTCCCTAACAACAGAGGAAAAGGACAAAACTGACTTGAGGCACAAAAGCTGCAGAAACAGACTGAAAGTCAGCAAAATGTCCTGATGTCAAGAGCAGCTTCTCGGCAACAGCAGTGCTGCAACCAGACTCCTCCCTTCCATAAAGGGTAAACTGCACTTCTTAAAAACAAACTTAAAAACTACTAGTGAACTGATTAGATAAAAAATACTCTATCACAATATTCTGATAATAAGAACAGGACAGATTACTCCGCATTAACTCCATTTGTTTATTGGTGGGTTTGATATTCAGCAGGATTACACAAAAACGATTGGACAGTATAAAATGAAACTTGGCGGAAGGTGGCGATGTGGGTCAGGGAAGAACCCATTAAACTTTGGAGCCGCTCCAGATCAGGGGTAGATCCAGAATGGATTTTTTTTTCCTTTTAACATCGTGAGATTGCGATGTGTGAAATTGGGTGCAGCTTGATTGAATTTAAAGGACCTGTTGGGCCTGTTGGGCCTTGGCGCAGGTATTCAGAATACCAGCATCACAGCAGCAGATGGCTGTCGGGCAAACAGTATTCGACACCATCAGGTTACACTTTCACTTGTCTAATCTCCAGCGCACACACACATACACACACACGCACACACACACACATTAACTGTCTGTACCATGGCGATACACACTCCATTACAATACAACAATAATATTAATACTATAGTGTTTAAAGCCATAATTAGCTGGTATATACATTGAGAGGGAAAAACACACACACACACACACACATACAGCCTGACATGTGAGGAGGATTACACAGTGACAGTACTATGGGCCAGTCATGCCGCTCTGGTCAGTGGTCTAATCCATTTAGCAGTGAGCAGCTAAATGTACGAACCTGTTTAAACCAAAAGGAGGGTTGGTGTAAAAATGTGGACGAAAAGCTCCGTCCATGGAGCAGAGGAGGAACATCAAATGTAAAAGATACAACATACACAGACACAACTTCATGAAATACATAATACTTGAATTTAAATGAAATATTAATCTGCACCTTTAAAAAGTGCACACGAAAATGTCTTTGGCTAAATTGACAATTTGTATTAGATTATTTCAGGTTTATAAGTATATCAGTGAGGCTTCATAATAAATATTCAGTGGAAATATCATTCCTTCAAAATAAGAGTATAGCAGTATTAACAGTTCTGGTTGGAGAACGACCACTCTACGCACTAGGCCACACCGCCTGTTCATTCCCATGAGAAACTAAGCACAACTATAACATGGACAAATTTTTTTGTGTGTGTGTGTGTGTGTGTCTGTGTCATTCTATGCTTTTGATACACATTTCCGAGAAATATTTTCTACTTTACTGCATATATTTGACAACCTTACTTAAAATTTACTTTTATTTTTTTGTATTTTAGATACTGGATGATATAACATGCTTTAAAATCCAGTAGTTTCCAACCTCCTGAACTTTAATTTGAAGGTGAGCTGTCTCTCTGTCCCCCTCTGGATGTCCTCGTTCAAGTTAACCTCGAATTTGATTTTTGTATTGATTCCTTTTCATTTAGTTTTCTGTGTTGTTTTTCTTTTATATGTCCCTGTACAGCACCTTGAATCTAACTCTGTGTACAAAAAGTAAAATTGCCTTGGCTTATGAAACCAAATTTAAATTCACTAGATCCAGACAAAAACAAAGGCAGAAGCAAACAACCTCCTGGGCAGAGGTGAAAGTCACTATATTTACTGATTCATTACTTTAATTAGTAAAAATACAGAGTACGAGATCAAAACCCATTTCTTTCTTCATGTCTTTTCATATTTTTCACTCTAACATCGCTTGTGTTTTCAGATTTTCAGTGACTTCTCCGTCCCTAATCTTGGCCCTGCTTTGTGTATCACATTACTGTAAGTCTGTACTTCCTGTTCCTATTTTGCATCATTTTCCAAAACAGCCCGTCGATGACAAAGACTCGTCTGTTGCTGTCGTGTTGGTTGTGAACACGATGAAACGTCGCCCGCGGTCAAACCTCTCGGAAAGAAAGAAACTGCATCAGACTCACAAACGGAAAACAAAAGCCTCATTGTTGAAGACTAGTTTATCAAAAGAATACACCGTAATACTCACGTATAAAACATAGAAAACAGAGAATGAAAAACAATAATAAAATATACTTTCTTTTCTCATCTACTATTCTTTAAAAAGTAATCAGTTGCAGTCCTTTCTGTTTCTCCGAGCTCACACGTTCTGTCCTCGTTCGTGTTCTGTCCATCAAGTGTATTGTCTCATAAACCTACAATATTCCGTCAGGTTACGACAAGGCCCTTATAGAAAAATGCTTTAAACTGGCGGCAGAGCTGCCAAATCGACTCCACAGGGCTTCTTGTTGACTTAATAAGTTGCATAACGGTGTGAGATGAAGAGGCTCACCCCCGCGGCCTCTCAGTGCGGAACATTAAGGCCGATACAGCACATTAATCTCACTAATGGAGGTCTGCGCTCGCCCGGCTGTCAGTCGAAGGTCACGGAGCTGCCGGACTGGCGGCGTGTGAGCTGCTTGTTTAAGAGGGCCGCCGTGCAAAGATGGCGGCGGGCCTCGTTAACCTGCGCCGGCTAACTGGTCGGGAAGCTGGAGCCGACAAATGGAGAACGTGATTGGTCCAGTTGGATGTGGAGATCAGCCTTCTTGATGTCCTTCTTTTCAATTAATTTGTCCTTTCCCTCTTTTCATTATACCCTCCATTTCACCCCGCCGCCGCCCATTAAGCGACTCCTCTTGTTTTCTCCCTTCTGTCCGACGCACTCTGGATTTTTCCGCATTCCCGAACAGGTGAGTCTGGCAGCCTCAGCACAACACACGTCATGATGGTGTGAGGATTTTTCTTGCGGGGGGGTCAAAGGTCAAAATGGTGGTAGAAGCACACACACGGCGGGGACACCACAGTCAGCACTAAAAAGGGTTCAATGCCCAAACACGTGAAGTGAGTTTTGTGACTCCAAACGGTGTCTCGGGCTCGCTCGAGTCTTTTTTAAATAACAAACAGATATGTATTTTTATTTATTATTAAATCATATATTTATTTATCATTTCCTCATCGACTAGTTATATGTGTCCCTTCTTTTTTAGGGGGGGTCCAGTTGTTCCACCTTCACCTGCAAGTCCATCAGCCCCTTTAAGGCTAGTCGTTCCTTTTTCTTTGTCCTCCCTTTCCTTCCCTCCATCCTTCGGGGCTGTGATCGGGATGTAGTGATGACAGGAGTGATGGGAAAACCAGGATCTCAGAGAGCCATTCCAAAAAGCGTGGAAGACGTCCAGTTCATCCTCTGCGAATCCATCTCTCATTCGGCGGTTCACACAACCACACACATGCAGACAAGCACGCACACACAAACATGGACACACAGCAGCATCTGCAACTGCATGTGAAAAAGGGTTTTCTCATCGGAGAGCGAGAAGGAAATAAAAAGATAAGAGCAGCTTTGTCAGATAATGGAACTTATCGTCTCGACTCATCCGAAACAAAACCCTGAAAAATCACCCTCCTGGATCCATCACCCTCCATCATCCCACCACTTCCCCCCCACCCCCTCCTCATTTTCCAACCCCCATCCGTCCTTCCGCCTGCTGTCCGCCCTGTGCGCTATTTACACACAAACTGGTCCACGAGCGTCGTGCAGCGCTTGCACTTGACGTAGCAGCACCAGTGGAACTTGCAGTGGCAGCGCTCGTGCTTGTAGGTCTTGAACTGGTCGTAGCCCCGGCCGCAGCACATCAGCTCGCAGCCGTCCATGCCCTCCGAGGTCTTGTTGCAGAGGCGGCCCAGCGTGCCCAGGGAGCCCGTGGTCTCGTTGCGGAGGCAGTAGTCCGGGCTGGGGTCGATGTAGACCAGGTCCTCCGGGGTCGGGGTGTTGAAGCGCTTGTCCACCTGCTCCAGCTTTCCCTGGAGGAGATATGGAGAAAGATGGATTTGTGAGATTTCCAGATTTTTCGGGGTCACCCTGGAGGGAGAGGTGCATCAGCTGTGAGTTCATTACCTTGCGTCCGGTTCGCATGGCAGCGGCACTGTCGTACTTCTCCTTCAGGAACTCCCCGACGCGTCTGAAGTCGGCCAGCTGGAGCCAGCAGGTCTTCAGGCTGCAGGAGCCCGAGACTCCATGACACTTACAGGCCACGTTGGCGAGGTTATAGACGGCCTGATGGAGCGAGAGAGAGAGAGAGAGAGAGATGGTGTCACCCACTGTTTGTTTCTTTATGCATCATTTCATCAATATCTTATCCAAACAAGGTCAACAGAAAGGAAAACTCCTCTGTATATTTTCCATCCATCCAGTATCTGTGGTTATCCTCTGATGGTAACTATGTATATATTATATTTTATAAGGGGTTCTTGAGATTAGATTCCCTAAGAAATGTTTTCCATGACATAATCAAATCATAAAAAATGACCAAATGTCCACATCCAACACACTTTAGTGTAACAGGAAACTTTTTTGCAAACTTCATTGAAATAGAAGAGAGTAATATTAAATATAAAACATAAAATGGCATATAAATACATTCTTAACAGGAAAGGTGAGTATAAATCTTCTATCTATAGAATGTTCTGACAAACTGCAATTTCCCATTGAATAAAGAGCAAAATCAACTTGATAATTATAATGTATATAATATATAATATAATATATAATATAAAACTGTAATAATAAGTCAGACATCACAGTTTGTGTCAGTGTGTGTTTGTGTGTGTTTGATCATTCAAATACACAAGATGTGTAAAAGGGCACTGGGAAACACAAATATCTGCGTTTTAAATCTGCTGGTTGGGTCACATTTGATCTAATGGACACTGAGTGAGACGCTGGGAATTAGATGTTTGCGTGTTTTACTTCTCACATATCAAGTTAAAGTAGTAAGTCAGCAGAACTACACAGGATCTGGATTTTCGATTATACGCCGAGGCCTGCACATCTGTTTCCTGCTACGATGCTGCCATCTAGTGGTGAACATGTGTCAGTACATCCTCTCATCTATAGTGGTCGCAGAAAACATGACCTCAGCAAAATTAACCAAGGGGAATCAAGATGTATCACAGTTTTTAAGATAGATAGATAGATAGATAGATAGATAGATAGATAGATAGATAGATAGATAGATAGATAGATAGATAGATAGATAGATAGATAGATAGATAGATAGATAGATAGATAGATAGATAGATAGATAGATAGATAGATAGATAGATAGATAGATAGATAGATAGATAGATAGATAGATAGATAGATAGATAGATAGATAGATAGATAGATAGATAGATAGATAGATGGATAGATGGATGGATGGATGGATGGATGGATGGATGGATGGATGGATGGATGGATGGATGGATAAATAGATAGATAGATAGATAGATAGATAGATAGATAGATAGATAGATAGATAGATAGATAGATAGATAGATAGATAGATAGATAGATAGATAGATAGATAGATAGATAGATAGATAGATAGATAGATAGATAGATAGATAGATAGATAGATTGATAGATATATGATAGATAGATAAGTAGATACTAAATTGAATTAAGCAAGATGTAATAATACAAGATCAAAACTATACAAAATATAAAGAATACAAAAACATTGAGGTGAAGAGTTGCAGAAGATAATCTGACAAACTCTGCACCTCTTCCACTGATGTGATTTGACTTTGTCTTATTAAACAGATTTGGGATTTACTCTCCTTCTCCACTCGAGCCTGTTATCCCTCTCCTCTAAGTCACTTCTGCCACATGACTAAATGTAACAGTAGATCCACATGTGCCAGCTGAGCACTTGTTCATGCGCCGCTGCACCTAACAGGGGGGGGGACGTTCCCTCATCCAAATAATCTTTACGCAGCTGTGAACCTGGGAACACGCCTGTCTCTGGGTTTCTGTCAGCGCTGTGTGGCGGAGCAGAACCCGCCTCACTGTTAGAATGTGCCCGAGAAACGCATAAACAAAGGGGGAAAATGCAAAAGCAAAGAAAAACAAAGAAAAGATCTTTTTTCTTAACGCTGTCAATTCTGCTCCACCAAACTAAAACAAACATCTGACTGAGAATAGACGGTCCAGTGGAAACCATAGGAAATGAGGCTCTATTGTGAATTGACTTTCCCACACGGCTCCTATATGGAAAGCAGTCATTAGAAAGACTATATGTATAAACAGTTACAGTGTGACGTGTTATTATCTGAGCTGTAAAGTCAGCAGCTTTGAGTGAACTCTATTTCAAAAGTTAACTTAAAAACAAAAAGCTCCGGCTCAGTTTCAACTTTACGAAACTTTTTTAATCAATATATATTTCGAGTGTGTGAGTAAATAAATAAATAAAAACCAGAACAGGAAACAGGAGATTTATGATGCTGGCAGCAGTGAACTTTACGGGAAGCCCTTCACCCCTGCAGTTTTACCAGGTCGCTTTAACAGCATTCAGTAAACAAGTCACATAACACACACTCGCGCACACACACACACACACACACACACACACAAACAGACACACACACCCCTCCCCAACACACACACACACTCACACATCCTTTATACAGAAGTACTGTGTCGCTAATCATGGATTACGTTATTTTACTTGAGAACAGATCCTTTGACTCAGCTTCTATTATTTCCGGCTCCTCGCACAGACCCATCCCTGTGTCTCCTCGCGTTGCCTGATCTCAATTACCTTCTCACCTCTGTGCCCCTCACCCCTGCATGCGACCCCCACCTCCCACCCCTGCTCCCCTCTACTTTACTACCCAGCAGGCATAGCACTCGGCACCCTCCAATCCTGCCGTTCGACCCCGATGACCCCGACAAACAAGCCGCTGAGAAGGAGAGGGGACAATGACATGCTGTCGATTGTGGAAGAGAAAAAGCCACATTTAAATTTTACCACGACAACTTTAAAAGTTATTTGGATTTATCTTCAGGAGGGAATCCTCGTATTTCAGACTCTGTCTTCATCCCACTGATAAGATGCAACAAGACATTTCTAAGGATATTAGGGAACCGCATCAAGTTTTTGAACTTCAGTTGAAAAAAGGAACTAACTTAAGATGCTTTCAGACGTGTGCTGGACTCTGGACATGTTCCTGATGTTTCCTGGAGGGGCTGTATGTGAGCCCAGGTGAGAACTCGGCTAGAAAACCTCAGTTCATCGACGGAGATGTGAACTCAGAGTTTATAAAGATAAGGGTCAATGCCAGTGTCCATTTGCTTTGAACAACAACACGTGATCATAAGTTGTGTGCTTCCTGCGCCATCCCTCGCCTGAATGTCCTGCACATTTCACTTTTGTTGTGACCACGTCCTACCGAACAGTCTCCTGCTGCGCTCTTCACATGTGAAAGACAAACTCCACGAAACATCCGAACCCAATTTCCCACCGGATCTTCTGATCTGTTATTTTTTTAATTTATATTTAATAACTTTGAGCCTCATTCTTTGTATGACCAGAGCTATAGAAAGATTTTTCATTACTACACATTATAAGCATCAAATAACCTCTGACTGTCAAACTGTGCATGTGTGTGTCCAGCATCATACTGAGCTATTCGGTGGGTCACGCCTGCTGGGCGCAATGACACAGGACCTTATGAACACACACACACACACACACACACACACTCACCAACACACACACACACGCGTTCAGTCATGCGTAGTGGAGACACGGTCTCTGTGTCAAGCACAATAGGTTCTGCACAGGCAGGGTTAGGGGGTTAGGAGCGGGGTGTGTGTGTGTGTGGGGGGGGAGTCAGTACTAGGTTGAGTCGGTGCTATAATGGGGCAGACATAGAGAAAACAGCTCGGCCTTTGTGACAGGAGAAGCAGTAAATGAGGAGCACAGGACAGAGGAGACGAGAGACTGCAGTGTCTGTTTTACGGAGCAGCTTAAAGTCCAGAACACAGATGAGCGTCAGGGTCTAGATTTCATCATCTGTCCATATCTGCAAAGGTCAACACGTCTCATCTAGATGCAGCCAGATAGTTATGACTGCGATTGTGCAATTTGGGTATATTTCAATCATCTATTCATTCTAAGGCACTTTAAGTATCTTTGGAAAGATCTTGTTTTTAATTAAAAAATACTTTTGTGTGTTGGCACATTGCTCAGTTGACCGGGATTCAGAGATGAAGTCCTCGAATGATCTTATTTTGAAAGTACACAAAAAGCACACACATCAGAAATGTCCACACACCAGTTGATGCTCCCAGAAGATTCTTGTTTTACCTCTGAAGAAGGTAAATAAAGCTTGGGGGTACATCAGCCGGTGAGCGGACATTTATCTTTTATTTCCCAAATCAGAACTGTTGAGCTTGTGTCCTCAACAGGTTGACAGATACATCTGAAAGTTCTCTTCTGTGTCTAGATCAACAACGTGCCCTGTTATTGTCTTCAGACCGGGAATGTGCGTCCAGTTGTTTTGGTGTCTATGTGACGAGCGCTGCCTCATTTGATTTGTGCGGAACGGAGACAGTGGACCTGGGTGAGTGTGTGCATGTGTGTGTGGGTCTTTGCTTTGAGAGTCGGGGGAGTGTGACGGAGTCCCATTCCTCACCCTGTGTCTCGGTCTCCAGACGCTTGTACACACACACACACACACACACACACACGCACACACACACACTGAAGAACACACACATACACAGCGGCACGCCCCTGTCACCTCTACAAAAGCCCGGTGGTTTGCCTTGTTCAACCAAGCGAGACAAATCCCGCTTAAGACAAACCGGCGTGTCCCGAAAGAAAAAAGAGAGGAAGAAGGGATGAGGAGGAGAGAAGAAACTTGTCTTCCCTTTTCATCCCTGTCTTCTCCGCTCTTCCAATCCAGTGGACAGACAACAATGAAAGCGAAGAATCAAACTGGAAAGAGGGAGGAAAAGTCATTCCAAAGGAAGTGTGTTACAGAACTACGTGTCCGTGTGTGTGTGTGTGTGTGTGTGTCTGTGTGTGTGAATATAAGGTCATAGCAGTAGATCTTTCCCTCATACACTCCGCTATAGCCCCAGTGGGACCCTCAGCAGAAACACAACCTCTCCAGACCCTCACCTTCGACCTCTGACACACACACATGCACGCACGCACAAAAACCAGACACACAGTCTCTCACACAAATTAAATGGAGCTGAGCTGTGCGCGCAGTTAAACACACACACACACACACACTCGTGGAAACACACACACACACACAAAGACAGACGCTGAACGTCTCTTTCTTCTAAACAGCTTAAACAAAGCTTCTCTGAAGATAAACACATCTTTAAGATCTACTCTGTACCTGAATGCCCAAATGGACCTTTTACAAGGAAAGTGTGTGTCTGTGTGCATGTGTGTGTGTGTGTGTCCACACTCGTGCATGTGTGTTTACATCCCAGTCAAAGGTGAAAGGTTTCTTTTAGTGCATTTCTCCACCTGAGAGCATTTCTTAACACGCTTCTACATCAAGTTGTGAGTCTCTGATTGTCTCGGGATGGCAGCCAGCATGGGACAAAAAACTAAAAGGCCTAAAAAAACTCAGCGTACTAATTAAGTATTAATTGTTGTTTTCTTGCTCAATTAATTGCTTATGTTTCATCCTTAAAATATCATTCCTGCAACTATGCGGTTGTCGATTATGCTGCTGCATTCATGTAGGAGGATATATTTGTGTGTGTGTGTGTGTTACTCCGATGGAATGTGTGTTGACCTAGCGACCTATCCAGACTCCAAGGGCGTTAGCAGTTATACCATTTGGACCCTCCCAATAAATAACCTACACACACCCACAAACATACTGGCAGGTCAGGCAGTTGGGGGCCACCTTGACTCACACACACATTCCTTACATACAGACACACACTCACACTTACACACACAGGGTTAAGAGTCATGGGTACACACTCACTTCCAGAACTCTGAACTTCATCCCCCCTTTTTTTTCCCAGAGACCAAATAGAAGTACAGGTGCGTGTTTCTGTACCTGTCTCCCTGCTTCGTTGTTCTGGACGTTCATCATTGTGCGGGCGTGCTCGGCCGACCCACGTGGGTAATTCTTCTCCCTCTCCCTCGCGTCCACGAACTCGCGTGCGAACCGGTAGCCGTAGTGAACGTTGTCGCCGCAGCCGCCCCACAGCCAGTCGCGGGGGAGGTCACGGGGTCGTGCGGCCCGGCTGCAGCCGCAGGTGGAGAGCTCGCCCTCGCGGCACGCCCGGCTGATGGCGTTGACCACGCCGGCCGCGCTTATGGCGTAGGTGAAGGCCGTTTCCCTGGAGCCTGAAGGAGGACAGAATTTACTGAAGTGAGAATTGACACACAATAAGATTTATTTGGTCATAATGGATGCCACTTTAATGTAATCAGTGCTTTGCTAAGTGTGTGTGTGTGTGTTTGTGTGTGGGTCCGTGTGTGTGTGCATCCCCTGACAGGAAACATGGGTAGTTGCTCAGGTTAACTCGCCCCCTCCCCAACACACACAGCAAACAGCCCCACACCCCTGTCGACCCAACAATAGACAATAGCTGTGGTTTTAGGCTCTAACTCAGAACCTGTTTAAACCCAGCAGCTTCAAATACCAGCTCAGTCGGCCATGACACATGTGAGGGAAACAGATCAGCTTCATCTCAGTCATTTGGAACTTTTTGTCATTTCTATGTCACTGTCCTGGCTCGTCCACTCTTATGCTTTAGGACCAGTTCCTTCAGATTACTCAATAAACCTGTATTTACGTCTTCATCTGTACTGGTATCAAGCTTTGAGATGCTTCGGTTTTTCCCTCCACTAATAAAGTTAAATCGAATTTCAATTTGTTATTCTCACAGACAAGAGGAAGTGTGTTAGAAGAGTTCGGCCACAACATTCCTGTTCCTCTGTTTTGATCTGCGCAACTTACTGCCTCACAAACACTCCCTCTACACACTGATGACAGAGTGATGCTGCTAAATGTCAGGTTTCATCAAATCCTCTCCATGTTAGTGAAATATTTAGATTTCCATTAATATTCATTTAAGTGATTTTATGTTCATTGTACATCTTAAATAGCGTTAAAGTACGTTGAGCTACGAAAGGTGCTATATAAATTAAGTTTTTTATTACTATTAAAGAGATATATACGTTTATCAGAACTATATCTAATATATGTGCAACTAAATTAAATGCTATTCATTTTGTGCTTGGATCATGAGGGGTTCAGGGGACTTTGTGAGCCCCAGGCCAAAGGGACCAATCTTCAAATGATAGTAATATTAATAATAAATAATAATAAAGTTCAAGTGCACACACATTGAAACGTCTTCAACCAAACTGCAGGAAGTTAGTGGCATGGGGCCTTTTGAGAGGGTTGTCATTCCAGTCCCATGTAGGTTCTCACAAAATTGTCTTTGCTGAGGACTAACGTATTCATCCGTTCTCAGGGGCCCGTTTCTCAGATAGGGGCCCCAGGCATTTGTCAGCTTTGCCCTCCCTGTTGCAACACACTAACCCATATTAACCAATTCTATTGACATGGGGGACTAACGCCATCTTACACTGGGGAATACACAACACAACCTGCATGTCCTATTCTCCACATTAATACACAAACCGTTTCAACACACAGGGAAGTAAGAAAGAGGACAAAGACCACGAAAAGTGTTGTGAAACTCCACGATTTACATGTGAAACAGTTGAGGATCCCACAGTACCACAGGGGTGAGGCTGAATTTACACCACAGTGACATCTGATGGGCGGTGATTCCAGTATTTGACTTTCAACGTGATCATCATTTTTCTATCTTTAACTTATATTAAAAACCGGATCTCACGGTGATTGAGAATCCAACACAACGTCGACCTGTTCCACACAAAAATCTGAAACTGTGGACTGAACACATTTATTGGGATTATTTATATGTTATAGAGCCTAAAAATTTGTTAATTTGTATAAATACATCATGACAGAAAACACACACGTATTTATATGTATATGTATACATATTGCTAATTGTGTTATGTGCCTGACACATCCATAATCCATCCATCTATCCATCTATTGTGTTTAATAGCTGTTGTGCTGTTATATAAAGTATAACTTAAGCATTTTCTATCATGAAAGTGCTTTGCAGTGTGGCTCAATAGAATACTACAGAATCCACAGCAGGCTGCAGACAGACAGACGGACAGACAGGTATGCATGCAGATGTGAGTCGTGTGTTCTGCTCAATCAGGTTTCCCGCAGCAGTATCACACAGCCAGGGCGAGGGGCGCATATTAAACACGCAGCAGGATCATAATGAGACGCAGGCGCAGCGGTTTATGGGACTGGAGGAGCCTCCACTTCAAATAGCAGGTCCGGATGTGCCGGCTCGGTGTCAGCTCATCGGCGCATTTCAAAAGAGGAGCCGCAGGACAATGGAGCGACTCACACCTCCGCATAAGAGCGACTGTCAATAGAGGGAGAGGCGCACAGAGGAGCGCAGACAGAGGAGAGAGGCGCAAACACCTCCGCTGGCTGGCTGACTGCCCCGCAGCGGAACTCACACGTACTTGATGAGAGCTTTCCCACATCGCCTGCTGGGAATTAGACGCTCAAGCTGCTGATCCAGGGTCTGAGCGACACCGAGAAATGTATTAAAAGTGGCTGGAGACACACGAAGCGTTTTATATCTGGGTAATGATGTGGGTTTTACGCGTAAGGACTTTCTTCCAGAAGCGACTCATGTCCCCGGTTAGGTAAGTGAATGGACTCAGTGCGCCTGCGCGTAAAGTGCCAACGACAAGTGAAGTGTGGGCGCAAAGTAATCCCACTTTTATTTATGTAACATAACGTGAAAGGTTAATAATATTACAAATAAGTGGACTCACAAGATGAGGAAGAAAGAAGAAAGAAACCACACTTCTCTCATTGATATAGAAAATGAAATGTTATGACTATTATTAAAATATGACTGAAAAAAGTATCAAATCTAATTCCAATCATCTCCAAACATTTGTTTTCCATACGAGAAAAATGACTGACAAAAAAAGAAAGGATGAGAGAAAGAAAGATCCACTTTTGTCAATGGTTTCCAAATATTAAATATTACAAATAATAGGACTTATAATTGTCAAGTTCAATTCAAGTCACCTCTAGATATGACTAGTAGGACAAATCAACAGGGTCATCAGGAGAGAAAGACTGAAAATCCAAACCCTTACACTTCACTGCAAACTCTTTAACAAGTAAAATACACTGGGAAACATGGAGCCTGAATATTATGATGACAGGCGACAAGTGAAGTGCAAAAAATGGATAAAACATGATAAAGTTGTGTGGGAACAAATATCTCAATGGCTGTTTACTTTCACATTCACACTACCTGACACACTCTAGTGTTTTTCCATGGGGCTATATCCCCACCTCATGAGTATAAGTGTGACACTGCCTGAATCAACAGTATTTACCTGACGTGCCACTTTATGTCAGCAGCCAAACCAACAACTGTCTGTTCATTTAATCTGAATCTGACGTATCTCCACAGGATCACATCTGTCTCCACCAAACCTCCACACCTTCAACCTCAGGCTAAAGAAATATGTGTTGTGTTATTTCAGTCTGTTATGTGACTCAACTCAAACGTCCTCCTCTATCATGATCTGCACGACCTGTCCAAACACCATGGGCGTGTGTTTCTACACTGATAATCACCATAACATCCCTTTCAAAATAAGACAACATTAGTCGGTGCATTATAACAACCATCACCTGAGCTACTGTACAGCATGTCTGGATGCTGTGTTTGGGCTTCAGGGGTTTCAGCTGGTCATTTCTCTTCTGATGTTTTAAAATGAAATAATTGACGTCAGTGGTGCCACTGAATTCTCTTTCTGTTTTAACATTTCTTCCTGATTCGATGTAGCATATAAATAAATTAATAAAGAAAACAGTAGCTTCTGGACTTTTGCATGATCAAAGAAATCATTATTTTTGGCTTGACTGCACAAACTCTGTTATATTGACATGTCTGATTCTGTCTTCTGATTCTGCCTATGTCTGTCTTTCTTATCTGATTAACTTTTATCTCATGTGTCTTTTATTGCATCTTCCTCTAGCACTTTTTCTTTTCTTTTATTGTTTCCAAGTCTGTAAAAGACCTTTGACTCCACTCCTGATGTTTGTGTCATGCTTTATAGATAAATCTGACTTGATTTCAAATCTGACAGTTGCATGGAACTAAAGGGAACAGATGCAGCTGCTTCTTCAATCCCAAACACAAACATTCGGCGCTGTTCCTGATTTCGTCTGTTTTCATCCGTCAACTCACCGATCTGCATGACCCGTCCGAACACAGATGTGTTGTCCACGGTGCTGCAGTTCCACCTCCTCTGTCTGAACTGGTACTGGCACTCCTTGATTCCAGTCTTGGCTCCGTCCCCGATGTGGATCATGTGGTCCTGGTACAGCTGGCAGAGCTTCCTCTGGCCCTGCGGACCACACAGCAGCAGAAGAAGAGAGATTAGCCGAGATTAGTCAGTTAATGGTTTGATACTTTAGTCGTCTCTGCAGGGAAATTCTCCCTCTAAGTACAGAAGAGGAGCCTGTAGGAAAATAAGGTGCTCAAGCAGCCCTTGTTGACATCATGAGAGTGGTAAGAGTGGTGTTTATAATATTTGAAAATGTATTTCCTCTGGCTCTTACCTGAGAGAGCCCAGACAGCTGACTGCAGAGAGGCTGCGCTCCGATGATGTACATCTCCGGCCGCTGGATCGGGGTCAGAGCCAGTGACCTGAGAGACAGAGGCCATGTTAATCCTCGATTCAAACTAATAAACTGGATCTATTAAACTCACAGATAAAGTGGCTGAGACTGAGCCTCTGTGATATACGACTCTCTCTGTGAGAGCAGGTCGGGGCTGCAGAGGACAAAGTTCAGAGGCAGGTTTTATTAGTGCAAGCGGCCTATAAAATGTAGATAAATAGACTCCTGTGGTGAACATCTCTGCAGACGCTATCTTCGCGGTCTGTTTCTTTTTCCTTTACAACAAACAGAGTGCTGTAATTAAACATGTTAATCGTGTTGGTCTCAGAAAACAGAGTAAAACTGTCCCACAACACAGAAAATGACAGATAACTCTTTCTGGTGTCTTATAAAGACTCTCTGAGCAAAGTTAAATCTAATTTGAATGACTTTATCTGTTTGTTGTCAATTTCAACAAATGCAATTCACATCTATGAAACTATTCGAGGAATGGGAGCATCGTCTTCAATTTGCATTTTGGATATTTGACCCTCACCTTTCCCATGTTGTTTTAAGGACTCAAACCATGCACTGATAAAAGTTACAGGTGAGTTTTCCAAAACCAAAGTCCACTGCATTACCACAGATGCATTTTTGGAAAGTCAAGAACAAGTGTGTTGTTAATTGACGGTCTCCAAGGCGCAGAAGCAGCAGGCCACCTTACAGCGCCATTTGGGCCTCAGCCAGGGTAAATATTGTGACAGAGCCTTCACATTTGTTCCATTCATTGTTAGTGCTCCACCACACGAATGGAACATCGCGGCACGACGCAAAGCTATCCCCCCCACCCCTAAACACACACACACACGCACGCAAACGTGAGGCAAAACAGAGTGAAGCCTCGGATCAAAATGTGCCAGCTGTCATCTTTATCAAGAGTCTAGACGCAAGAAATGAGGATGATAAGAGGAGAATTGGAACCTCCCGTGCGTAAAAGCCAAATTACGCACATTTCAAATGCAAATTTAAGGGTGAGGACGATATTATAGAATCGAATCTTCAACTGATAACAATAACAAATATAACTTATTCTAACCACCAAATGGAGGTCAGTTCATCCAAAGTTTGGTAAAATATAAAAATTAAAAAAAAACTCACCACCACGAGTTGGCATCCACCACCAGCAGTTGGGAGCTGCAGGCGAGGAAGGCGGCTGCCAGCAGCAGATGTCGGACAGCACCGGTTCTCCTTCTCCGGACAGGCCTGTTGTCCATGGTCCGCTGCGTCACCGCCTCACAGCCGGTGTTTGGGGAAACGCTCCGCTGTTGAGACATGGGCACAGAGTGAGGGAGGCGTCCCAACTCAGCCCTGCCGGGTCTCTGGTCTCTGGGCCTGGACGCAACCCTGAACGCTGGCGATGCGTGAGGCAGACTCACGAGTGTCCTGATTTTGTGTCCAAGTTTTTTAGACTCCAATGCCTTTTACCCTCTCCTCACTTCTGTCTCTATGTTGAGAAGAAAATTCCTCTCAGAAAATGGTGAAAAAGTCTGTGGATGAATCCAAAATTGATCTGGACTTACAGCAGCATGTTTCGAGAAGCTCTTGAAAGCTGCTTGCAAATAAAACCAGAGTCCTCTTTACTTAAAACGCCTCTAAGATGTGCGTAAAATGGTTTGGCATCAGTTGGATTTTACGCAATGAGACAAACGATATCTCCCTTATCCTCTGGCTCTAAAAAATGAAATAAAACATGGTGAAACAAAACATGGCTTCAGTTCGTAAGGTTGTTGTCTTGAGCAAAGATTAACAAGGAGAGTAGAACGCTAATTGAGCAGACAACCGACTGCTCCTTTCCCTTCCTGTGCCCTAACAGGCCACTCCACATCTCCCTCTCTATTTCTCTCTCTCTCTCCCCCCCTGCTATACACTCCTCCTCTTCTCACCCCCACTTCACCTCAGACCAGACCACTCCATCTCTCCCTTCCTCCACCCCCCTTTTACGGCCATACATCGCGCACGCCTGCGCGCAGAGCAGCAGATCAACAAATGGGTGTTTTCGGTCTGGAAGCACCTGCGTTACTGGAGACCTTGAGTTCACAAGGTTTGGAATGAGCCAAACTGAAACCCAATGGAAGGAAATCCTTAATCTATGACTAGGTTTTAAGGACGATCAATCAGTGATCCATGCATTGTTCATCCATGGACTCACAGTTTTGGTCATTTACTAAAGCTTAAAAGTGAAATGTATGCGTCACATTTGACGTTAATCCAGATAAAGTGAGTAAAATAAGTGAAAGCAGAAAGCTGTTTACTGTATAGACCAGAGAGGGAGAAATTCCTTTTATTAGCTGAAGTGGATAATTTGTTTGGATAAAAGGTGAGCGCTTCAAAATCGCCTAATCCCTTCTTCTTTGGTGTGCGAAAATAAAAGGCGACATACCGCCTCCACACACACGTTTACGCACGGACACACACGCTCACAAAGACGGCCGGGAGTCCTGCAAAGTCCGCGAAAGTAAAGAAAAGGCGTTTGGGAGCGAGCTCCCCTCAAATCATGACCCGGTCAAAGACGCACAGGGTGTGTGCGCGGTGGAACTGCGGTGGAGCTGCCTCTTCTGATCCGACTCAGCGGTTCTCTAAAGAATCAGTGCGTCCACAGGCGACAGGCAGGTTACACAGGGGCCCTGAGATTTAAAGAGTCTGGACCCTGAAGTTATTAAGACTTTATAAAATCTAATAAGAAATCCAAATGGAATCAAGAAGAAATGAAATAATTACCCTGAAGGTATCAAAAGACCATTGGGAAACATAGATTCCTCAGCTTTATGCGTTCTAAACACCTTTGGGATCTATTTTTTATTATTATTAGACACAAATATCAGTTTAAACACAGGCGTTCACATCAGCAAAGACCCCTACGTTTATTTTAACCTTAACCTTTATTCCATATATTCATCTTTTCATCTATATTCCTATATTTCTAAAATATATAAATTCTTCTACATGTCATTCTAGGGTTTCTGTTGGCTCAGAGTCGGATGTCATTCGTCTCTGCATGACAAAAGATCTGCAGCAATGTTAAGCAGGGGCCACACACCTTTCATCTCCCGGGGGCCCCCGACCTTCCCTGTGACACACACACACACACACACACACACACACACACACACACACACACACACACACACACACACACACACACACACACACACACACACACACACACACACACACACACAGTGAAGTGATCTAACTGGCTGCCTTCAATATACATCTGACTGCTGCTTGATATTCTGTGTGAGTGTCAGAGTCAGGTTGGTCGGGTGAGTTAACATGTTTTAGGAAACAGAAACGTGTTTATATTGCGAAACAACATAAAAACTGGTTGGACTGAAAGAGTCTGTATTTAAATATTGTCTGTATTCAAACGTTGCCATCTCCATATACATGACGCACCTTGCTTCGGTTTCCGTTTGTGAGCTTCAGGTTACTGAGACAACAGCGCCCCCACTTGGCTAAAAACACACATTTCTCTGTATCAGCTGCTATATCAGTGTCTATATTATATAAGAATCTGGCGTATTGGAATTTATTTAGATTAGATAGAGGTACTCTTTTGTGATTTATGTCAGTATCAAGTATAAAATCTTATATACTGCAAGGTACCATATACGATATACTGTAATAGACAGTATTTGTACTACTTTACATTTCAGTATGTAACTGTTGTTTTTAATAGTTATATTCTATTATATGGTACACTGCTGCACACTAATGCAAGTAATACTGAAGCAGTACATTGAAAAGAGATCAAGAGAGACGTTTACAAATATGAAAAGGTCTGTTGTTTCAGGTTCAAGTCATTGTTATTTTTGTCGACTCATACTTGGGTTTGTTTCTCTCCCCGATACTCAGGAGAATGAAAGACTGCGACACAACAATGACTCAGGATTATTGATGAAAGACCAATAAGCAGCCGCCCTGTTATTAATGGTCAGCCTTTCACTGACATCACAGCGTCTTCTACCGCTCTGATAGGAGAGAACTGCAGAAATTCCAGGGTCTTTCATTTAAGCTAATGTGGCTCTCGAGCTTGTAAAAGGGTTTAGAGACATTTTTTAAACATTTCCAAACAGGATGTATTTTGGTTAAGACATCTGATCAAATAAATGTTTCTCCTCCTGAGATCTTTGATATTTAAATCACTGATAGTCTCATTATTTGGGAACTAAGGAGGCCAACAGCTGATTTTGGGACAGCATCAGAAATAATGGACTGAAGCACCCACACTGATATTTGAGGTAGTCGCAGCAGTAGTGAACTTGCGATGAGCTCGTGGAAACACAAGGAGGAGCAGTTCAGCCTCGATACACAACACGCAGCCAAAGGAGAGGCAGTGAGGGTTCAGAGCACTGAGACAAAACTTTGGACCAAGTGAGATAAGGAAGGAATGAAAGAGCAAGGAGGGGAAACAGGGAGAGTGGAAGAGAGAGGGAGTGTCCAAGTAATGGATACACAGTGAGGGAGGCAGACGGGGAGAGAGAGAGAGAGAGAGAGAGATGGGGGACTTATCCCTGGAGGATATGAGCAATAGTCATGCAACAGGGAGCAATGCCTGAAAGAGTCGGCATGCGGCTCTTCTCTGGATTAACCAGCAGCCTCGCTCGCTCGTTTTTTACTGCCGTCAGTGCCAGGCTGCAGCGAGAGAGAGCCAGGCCGCTTCCTCCTGCAGGGAAAGCAGCTGCGCTCGGCTGATGTCTGAGCTGAGCCCCTGGAAGCCGCCCATGCCAAAATTGCTAATTGCCAATTTTTAGAAATGACTGTCACTTGAAAATTGATCACCCTCTAGTTAAATATAATCCTCGGAGTGTGTATGGAGGGAGTCAGGGCAGAGCGAGAGAAGAGAGGATGCGTGTGACACGTTTGATGAGGGTATTTGTTTTTTCGTTGCAGCTCAAGGAAACACAGTTGCAGCATCTCACCCTCAGGTAGGAGACTTGAACCCCTGTCTGTGGCTGATTTCAGAAGAATCGTGCTAACAGCTTGATGCACGATGATCAACTTGAAACCTGAGCGCCTTTTACTTGCATCTCTCATGTTTCCTTCTTTCCTGCGGCCTCCACCAAGAGGTCAAAGGTCAGGCACAGCAAGCAGAGCACGACCCCGCAGCCTGAAGGGACTCGGAGGTTTACTTAAGGACCCTGTAGGACGCTTTCGTCCTAAGCGACTTGCACTAGAGCTTGACAACACCAGAGCTTTGGTCCAGTGGGAGAGTTTGGGGTCTGAGGAGCGGAGGCACCAGGAGGGCCCCTACATCGAACAGAAGCAACCCCCCACCTGTTTTGCCTACCTTACTCTTTAACGCCCTTGTAACCATTAGATACGTAAACAGACCGAACCATCTTTGAGTACTCTACGTTCCTTTGTTGGGGGGGGGATCAGCACAACCATCTACTCCGTCACCATCTCTCAACTTTGCCCTCTACTGGATGTATTGTTCAACAGCCTTGCCGACGTACAGCACGAATGGACGAATGTGGGCACTGAGGGTTACATCATTCGAAACGCACGCATGTCTTCTTAAATGCACATTAAGAGTCTAAACCCCAAGTTGTACAATTCACAAACACACCAAAAATATATACTCACTAATTCAAAAAATGTTTGGGGTGTTCTAACTCATTTTTTGTAGATTTTCAGTTCTCGCTCATCTCTACCACTGGTTCCCAGCTCCTGTCGTTTTTTCTTTTGATTAGATATAAAACCAACCCTGCAGAGCAGACATGGGAATATGTGGCAGACACACGGTCACATGCGTTAGAACCAAAGAGCTCAAACTACAAATACAACCTGCAGCAGACCCACGGGTGGATGAAAGCATACCTGCTCCACCTACTATAGCCATGTACCTCAACTTCAGTCTCTCTCACTCTCTCTCTCTCTCTCTCACACACACACACACTGACACAAACACACACTGGGGAAATGCAGTGGGACTTGGCAGCAGCTGAGAGAGACCCTGTGCTTCATCTCAGTCTTTGTTTTTGCACCTTACATGTGTATTTGCATGTTCGACAGTCTCTTCCATCCTCTTTTAGTCTGATTCTCACCCGTCATCCCTCCTTTCCTTCTCTCCTCCGTCCCTTCCGCCCGCATTCTCCCTTCTCCGTCACGCCTGCTCTCCCCTCTCCTCCATCCCTCACTACCCGTCTCTGTCCATCTCCGCCCTCCCTCCCTCCTTCCCTCCATCCATCCTTCTGTCAGCTGGCAGAAGATGAGTCATGCCTCTTGCTGGGAGGCTAAAACTCTCTCTCTAAATATATCTCCTCTATACTTCTCCTCCTCGCTTGTTCATCGTCTCGTCCTCCCTCCATCTCACGCGTCTCTCGCCATTTGTTTTACTGCATCTCTCCGTTTTGTTGTGTCGTGCATGTTTCCTCCTTCCTTTGACAATTTCACTCCTGTGCGTTTGCTTGTCTGTTAATCTCTGTCAGTCTGAAAGTCACATTCATCAGCCGTTTGTAATTCTATTCATCCCTCCCTCTATCGTTCCCTCCTTCTCTTTCTGGAGCCATCTGATCTGGCTGATGAATATAATCTGAGGCTAAACTCATAAATAAACCTGGACTAGATCTGTTTGGTGGAAATGGAACGACTGAGAAAGCTCTTGCACTGGACCGAAGCCCCGGGAGAGGCTGAATCCCCGATCGGGAAGCCCAGGGAGAAGCTGCTGTGGCCGGGTCTTATTCCCCTGATCCCCTCCCCCCGGTGCCCTGGAGCTCTGCTGGTCAAACTACACTGGTCTCCTGATCCCATCCCTGGAGAAATTAACACACTCAAACCTGCACAAACAGATTTGCAAGCATAAACAGATATATGAGCACACATAGAGAAAAAACCAGTTCACTTTTGACGATGTCACATAATTTCCCTCCAACTTTTGGTTTAGTTTATTTTTCAGGACACATTACGTCTTTACCAGGATCTTCATCATTTTTGGGGATTTCTTTAAGATGATACACTTTGCCAAACAAATGTTATGTATATAGAAAATGTGACATTATTTGGTTCACAGCATCTCCTTGTGTTTTACAGCAGCGGGCCGATAGTCACAGATAAGTAGGACGAATGACAGGTCGTGTAAATTTGACGTCAATAAAATGTGATGGACCTAATTTGGACTTAAATGTCCGTGGTTATTTTAAAGTTCTCTGATGTGGGAGTAAAGCTAACGAGTAAAAATAATTTGGCTCCACATTCAGTCACTGATGATTCATCTTTGTCTTTGCTGCTATTTATGGAAACACTTTAGATTTCACTCTGTTTGTTAATATTTCCCTCTTACATGTCTCAGCTTTGTGAGTATTTGGTTTACGACAAAGGTCTTGACATTTTCTTAACAGGTCCAGCAAGGTTGTTAAATCCACTTCATTGTATTCCTGAAGGAAAAAGGGACTGGGAAAGTATAAAAACATAACAAGTTAAAGATGGTTCTTCAAGCTTCTATCTAAACCTGATATTGGTGAAAAACTAGATGAGCTTCAAAACCCCTTAAAACTGTTTACACTGAGTGGATGAGTATCACCCCCTACTACTCGCCAATCAATTTGAATGTGAACTCCAGAAAATTTCCGGAAATCTTTCTCCAGAGTTCAGTGCATGCCTGACAGCTGGGTGACTGAGTGATGCACCACTGGTTGAGTGCTGGGAGTTTCCCCGATGCTCTTTCGAAATGACTCGAACAGTTTCTCTGACATTAAATGGGTGCGTTTACAGGCAGTGCCGCCAAATGATCACCTTTGTTGTGAGACGTAACTTTTAACAGCTTTGTTACAGTAACTAATCTAACAACTCTTTGAAAGAAAAAAAAGCTCAACCAGTTTCTAAAGAGTTGCTGGTATTCCCCCCCCTGAACACGAGGTCGGACTTTCCCTCCACATGCACATATCTTGCAAATGAACATGTGGCAGCTGTGGTAGACATGCAGAGCCTTCTAACTTTCACTTTAAGTAAGTTGGTATGGCCTTTATCTTCAACTGATGGTGTCAAATTTTGAGTTTAAAGTTTGAATCTCTGGTGTTACAGAGGACATTTTTGTACCCATCTGAAATTATAATCTTTTCCTTTGATTAGATTGAATCATGAGAGTCAGAAATAGGTGACGCCCCCGAGTAAGAGAGTGGAAACTTTTGACTAGATGCTGTTCAGCCCCTGGATCGTGCTTCAAACTTGACCATAGTTGGCATTTTGAACATTTGCCTCCAGCTCAGGTAATGTCACATGTATCTCCACATCAAAACCCCCAAAAAACCTGCTATAGCGCAATTTCTAGGATTAAAAATTAGCTGCTTTCCACCTTCATGGCTCTCCTCACAAAACCAGCCAGATAAACAGACACACATACACACACACCGATATACAGCCTCATGCCAACAGATGACAGAGTGCATTGAGGAAATGCCAAAATGCTGACTACTGAGGGAGAGAGAGCACGCGGCTGAAAAATCTCCTATGTCAGACTGCAGAGCTGGCAGAAAAAAAAAGCATTGTTGAGGACACACACACACACACACACAAACCCACACTCACACACCTAGGCAGCCTGTGTGGTGCACAAAAACTGGAGCAGGGTAGCAGTGCATGCACACACACACACACACACAGCCTGAGAGGCACTGTGGCGAGACGGAAGCACAGACGGGCTGTCAGAGAGATGGAGGAGAAAGTGAAGAGAAGGGAAGAAAAGAGGGAGGAAACAGAAAGAAAGGCAGGTGGATATAGATGGAGAGAGGCATGAAAAGAGAAAGAGAGACGCAGAGAAGACAGGACGCTTGCATCTCCTGGCCATGACCCGCTGTGTTCTCCCTCTGTTTGCATCTGCTCTTACCTTTCTCTCTTTTTAATCCCATCCTTTTTTAACACACTGAACTTTTTCTCTTTCTCTCAACACCTGTAAAGTAATGCCTCTCTGTTCGTTGTCAATGTTGGTATAAAACTGCAAAATTATGTTTGGAAATTTGTGATTTACTGACCTTAAAATCTGTCTTCACATTAAAAATGTAATGATTTGATTCAGGGACTTGCTTTTTTTGTCCCCACGAGGATAGACAAATACCTTTAATGTGATGAAACACTGACACACACACACACACAATCAAACACACACACACACACACACTCTCACACAGTGTTTCAATACTGCACAGGTGAAGCCCCAGTGAAGCAAAACAACACCTGAAGGAACATAAAAGATTCATCACTTACAGTATACAGTGAGGGCACACACCCATACACACACACGTATACACACACGCACACACACACACACACACACACACACACACACAAAGCACTGGTGTGTCTCAGGGCCCTTGGTGCATTGTCTGCTTTGTCTTTCATATTTTGGTCTGTGTGTGTGTGTGTGTGTGTGTGTGTGTGTGTGTGTGTGTGTGTGTGTGGACGAGGAGAATCTACACAGTCATGGTAATATCCATTCAGGACGGTGTCGCTTTTCGGGAGGGGACATGTTGACACACGCCCACGTAACCTTGGCAACCGGCGATCGCTGTGGGTGCAGATGAGGCACGTTGTCGAGGCGAGCAATTATCCAGTAAGAGCCCTCCCCTGAATCATCAAATGCAGACACATAAAGTCACACAAACAGAAGGAGACACACACATAATGGGTCACATGACGAGCAGAATCACACACAGACACACACGCACACACACACACACACACACACACACACACCTGCATGTCACATCTCACTCCTGGCATCACTTCAACATTTCCTCCTCCTCTTTTTTCGCCTTTTAGCCCATTTTCTAACCTCCATTTTAATATTCAGAAAGCAGCATGTGGCTGCCCCGCTGCTTCTCCCTCTTCATCCCTCCTGATACATCCTCTAAAAATACTCCTCTTCCCCTCTTCCTCTGACCTATTCCTTATTTCTCACCCTCTCACTTTCCTTCCTTCCCTGCCCTCATCTAACCATCCCTCGCTCGCTCCTCTCTGGCTCAGTGTGAGTGCTAGCTAGGGCCCAGCGGGTTTTCTCAGAGAGGTATGACACACACACGCACACACATACACGCACAGACACACACGCAGCTGGGCTATGAGGCAGACGGAGGGAGACAGAAAAACAGAAACGAACGCATGCTGAGTAAATACGCACACATACACACACATGCAGGTCATGCAGAGAGGGACTCGGCTACTGCTGCTGAAGAGAAAGCCTGTGGCACATAGACCTGCCTCTCTCCTCCGCCTCCTCCTCCTCCTCCTCCTCTCTTCATTTCTTCCTCTCTACTTTGTCGTTCTTTCTTCTACCTCTCTGATCTCTAATTATCTTGCTGTGCACATGGAGCAAGTCAGCTGAGTGACTGACTAATGACAAACACACAAACACACACACACACACGCACTTCTGATATTAAAACGTGTGCTAAATAACCTCCTACACAGTTACGCAGTCTGGCTGGCAGTCTTAAAGCCACATTGGCAGCGTTTTATTTTCTGTTTTGAACCGAGCGAACATCAATTTGTTGGAGACGACTGCTCCGAGGCAGAGTATCATCGAACACGTTGGTCCAACACAGCGTTTTTGGGGGCGAAGGCAGATCCCATTATGGTTTATGAGCTACTGGTTTTTTGTGTGTGCAGCCCTGGTACATCCCCGGTAGAGTG
This sequence comes from Pseudopleuronectes americanus, assembly GCA_038501795.1. Classification (NCBI taxonomy): domain Eukaryota; kingdom Metazoa; phylum Chordata; class Actinopteri; order Pleuronectiformes; family Pleuronectidae; genus Pseudopleuronectes; species Pseudopleuronectes americanus. The sequence continues at coordinate 9,594,951 of CM076737.1, forward strand.
ACCAGCAGCAGCCACGATTTATCCACGTTTAGGCTGCTGTTAATCTCCCCCCATCCCAAACTCAAGGTGTTTGCACTGTCATTATAAAGCTTGGTATTCATGTCAGGTTCTCTATTTTGAAAATGCACGACAATGCTTCGGGCACCAAGGACGTAGGTGTTGGCAGCCACAGGGGACGGTACAGTTAACTGCTTCTTTTTTTGCCCTTGATGAAGAGGGGGGGGGGCGTTAAATATCATCACCAGACAGTTTAGGTCGATAGTGAACGCTTTGTTGGGTTTTAAAAAAGGCGGAATTACTCCAAAGATGTGTGTCTTATAACTGTCCCTGAGTACACCCATATGGGGAGCTGATTTTATGATGATATGACATAAAAACCATGCTGTATAAAGAGAATATAAAAAGGCCTTAAAGTACTAATTAAAACTGACTGAATTAGCCTGTTAGAGCTTCATAAGAGACTGTGAACCCTCCACTTAAATACCCTCAATGTTTTATTAAAAAGTTCCTTACATCACTGATTCTAAATTAATTATAACTTCGTATTCTGGCAAATCCGAATCTGAGTACAGTGCTGGTTAGTGCAGGAGTAAAGACCGAAACCGCAAAGACATTAACGACATATTGTTCCATGACAAAGCAGAAACGTATTGATCAGCGCTGTCACATCAATCCCTGAGTCATTCCTCAGATTATGGAAAGATTAATAGCGTTGTGGTCATGACTGCTCCAGATGGAGGGAGATGTTTGGATGTATGTTTATTCTGTGAATCTAGAACATTTGTTTAATCCTTGTGATTAATATCTTTTTCTCTGTATTTGACTTTAACCTCATGCTAATGGCAGGAGATGGTGAACATAGAATTTTCCACTAAAGATGCTCCTGGACATTCACTACTCTGTGTATGAGAATGCAAATGTCCAGGGCTTATTTTCCCAAAACTTTTTCTGCCAGATCCCTTGTAGAATGTCTGCAAAATGACAGAGTGAGTTAATGTGAGAAAACAGCAGGAAGAAATGTCCCAGAGGGGTCACGGGTGTTGATGACATTTCTAACACACAACGGACATGAAACTGGCAGAATACAAATGTCTCAGGATGAAAAAGCGGTGCCATACACGTATAAGACACTGATAAAGAGGTCAAAGTGTCAAGACTACAAGATTTGAGAGCTTTTGGGAAATGGGAGGATTGGAGATTGAGGACATGAGGAGGACAAGATTGGGACGAAATGAGTCCAACTTTAGAAATTACTCCTTTAATGTGACTGACTGCAGAAGTACCTCTGGTTTAACTTTACAATCTGAGTCTGTCGTGGATTCTGTCCTCTATTCATCACAGTAAAGTCCTGTGAGGGAAGGAAGAGCTATCGTTTCAGGAGAAGGAGAAGAGAGAGGAAAGGGGAGGATGAGAAGATGAGAAGATGAGAAGGAGAAGTGGAGGATGAGAGGAGAGTTTATGTCGGTTGTGCACGGCTGCTTCTCTCCATGTAAAAATGCCTGTTTCTGCTGCAGCTCCTCTCCCTCACTGTTATCCTTTACCTGATCGCTGCTGCCGCTCTCCCTCCTATCTCTCTCTCTCTCTCTCTCTCTCTCTCTCTCTCCTATCGCTCTCTCTCTCTCTGCCCCCATCTCTGTCCCCCTCTCTCTCCCTCTCTCTCTCTCCTATCACTCTCTCTCTCTCTCTGTCTCTCTCCTTCACCACTCTGCCACACTCCGCTGGCTTCAGCAAACGGCTCCCCTGTCATATTATCACACACACATGCACAAACACACACACACACACGCACACACACACACACACACACACACACACACACACGCACACGCACATACACATACACACACACACACACACACACACACTCACACAAGGCAACAAATGCCTGTAGAGATATACTGTTTACATGCAAAGGCCACATGTGCACAGACACATAGGTTTTCCTGTCTGTGGCTACACAAATGCACACATACATCAAAAACACGTGAACACACACACACAGGCCGAGGCTCCTGTGGGGGTCAGTGGGGCCCTCTGCAGGGGAGGAAAGTTTCAGGTTGGTCGACAGCACAAAAAAGACCTTTGTCCTACTACCTATGCTGATGTTTTCGGAGCATGGTCCCGCTTTGATATGTGAAATGAGCAGTATAGAACATTTCTGCTATGTTATTACTGATATAGACGTGTTCACTGATGCACTATCAGTAGCAGCGATGATTCAAGAACAGTTTCAAAGTGATAATTGGGATATTTTATTAGAGAGACTTGAGACGTGTTCAGTTTTTCAGTACTTATTAGATTATTCTAGCACCACCTCACCCTTGGTAAATATATATACTCTGTATCAATACCCTGACCCTACATTTATGATAGGGACAGGGACAGATTAAAAAACCCAGATGTAACACTGGGACAGAGAAGAGCTCAAATTACACACACACACACACACACAAATATTAAAGTTAAAACTTTCTTACATTGTTTCCCACACATCATCAAGAATATTACATAATCATAAATCCATGTGCGAATGCAGCTATGGAGGACGATAACAGTGGACATTTAGGCTAAAAACATGGAATAAATGGTGATGCTTCAAGTCGAATTCGGATGCATTTTATCGTTATTTCTGTTGTTTAAAGAAGTGGTCACCAGTTACTCCAACTGAATTGGATTTGGCTGCAACGCTGTTTGCCCCTGAAACTCCAAAAGTGTTTTGCTTTCCACCAGCACAGTGTTGAGTAGCTAAAGAGGGAATAATCATTTTTGGGTGAACTCTCCCTTTAACCAAGAATTTGATCAGTTTATGAATTATAATAATGTGTATAATTTAACCTATTCTATGTGTTGTCTGTTCTGTCTGTCATTGATCAGGAGGAGACGTGACTCCTCTAGATTCTCTCTCTGTGTGACAACTTGTGCTGAAGTCCCTCCACACGCAGGGGGCTCCTGCTCCGTGTTTCCTGTGTGGTCCACTCAAAGGGTTAAAGCCCAAAGTGAACTGAATTGTAAGAAGTTGGTTTCCAAGGGAAACTGTTCGCACCGTTCCAGCTGAGGCGGGAGAGACCAAGTGGCTGACACGGGAGGCTGGAGGGGGGGGGGACGCGGGCACGGCGCGAGTTTAATTCACATTAAAATCGCTCATACAACAGCAACACACATATGACACCGTGTTATAAATCAGGTACGACTCTCACGGTAACGCGCAGTGTGGTTTTAAAGGGGTTCCAACAAAATACACTAGGGGGTTGGCTCTTGCGTGCACCCCCGCCGCTCAGCCGGAGTGAAGCGGTCTCTGCCAAGTCGGTTTGAAAAGAGCAGACAAAGGCTTTGAGCTCAGGACGCCCCTCTCTCTCTCTCCCTCTCTCTCTCTCTCTCTCTCTCTCTCCCTCCCTCCCTCTCTCCCCGTACAAAGACAGGCTCGCTCGACCGTCCTCCGCGCGTCTCTTTCTGTCATGGAGGTGTTTTCGAACAGGCGGCGTTGAGAGCTGCTCGCTGGTTTTTTCGTTTTTTTTTAATTTCTCCCACCGCCTCAACTTTCTCTTGCTGGAAAATGTGCGAGCGTCTGGATCCGCGCTCGGCCGAGAGAGGACGTCTTTCCGTGGGTTTAACACAAGGAAGCGTCGCCTGAGAGAGAGAGAGCGAGAGAGAGAGAGACAGGGGGAAGGATCGACGCTTCTCCTCTCCTCCTCCTCCTTCCCTTCGCCCCCTCTCCTCCTCTTTTTGGCGGAGAGAGGGGCTGAGACAGGAATAAACGCTCCTTTTTTTTGTTTTTGTTTTTTTCTGTGTTTTTCTTTTTTTAATGCATCTGAGTCCTGCTGCGCCACCAGAGCGGATCACGTGGGGCTGGAGAGAGTTGGATCGATTTCTGCACAGTTCAATGTGAGAGAGAGAGAAACACACAACTCTTATTCCTTGTTTCACTCCCATGGATAACTGGGACTGTTGATACTTTTGCCTCAGTGCAAGAGGAGCAGGGCGGGGGGGGAGTTGGTTCTTCTTTTTTTTTCAGCCTTGGAGGTGTGGAGTATTAATTCTTATATGCCTGGGTTTTGAAAAACAATGGAGACGCACATTTCGTGCCTCTTCCCGGAAATTTTGGCCATGATTTTCAGCTATATGGACGTGAGGGACAAAGGCAGGGTGGCCCAAGTGTGCATCGCTTGGAGGGATGCATCCTACCACAAGTCGGTGTGGAGGGGGGTGGAGGCCAAGCTGCACCTCCGCCGGGCCAATCCCTCCCTGTTCCCCAGCCTCCAGGCAAGGGGCATACGGAGGGTCCAGATCCTCTCGCTGCGCCGCAGCCTGAGCTATGTGATCCAGGGGATGCCCAACATCGAGTCCCTCAACCTGTCCGGCTGCTACAACCTCACAGATAACGGGCTGGGTCATGCGTTCGTGCAGGAGATCCCATCACTGAGGGTTTTGAACCTGAGTCTGTGCAAGCAGATCACAGACTCCAGTCTCGGCAGGATAGCTCAGTACCTGAAGAACCTGGAGGTGCTGGAGCTTGGTGGCTGCAGCAACATCACCAACACTGGGCTTCTCTTGATAGCCTGGGGCCTGCATAGACTCAAGAGCCTCAATCTGAGGTCCTGCAGGCATGTCTCGGATGTGGGGATTGGACATTTGGCGGGCATGACCCGCAGCGCTGCAGAGGGCTGCTTGAACCTGGAGTACCTGACCCTCCAGGACTGTCAGAAACTGACGGACCTGTCACTCAAGCACATTTCCAAGGGGCTGACGAAGCTCCGGGTACTGAACCTGAGCTTCTGTGGGGGGATCTCGGACGCAGGGATGATCCACCTCTCCCACATGGCCTCTCTGTGGAGCCTCAACCTACGCTCCTGTGACAACATCAGTGACACAGGGGACCATGCACCTGGCCATGGGCACCCTGAGGCTCTCTGGACTGGACGTGTCCTTCTGCGACAAGATCGGGGACCAGACCCTGGCGTACATCGCCCAGGGGCTGTACCAGCTCAAGTCGCTGTCCCTGTGCTCGTGTCACATTTCTGATGACGGGATAAACCGGATGGTGAGGCAGATGCACGAGCTGAGGACCCTGAACATTGGACAGTGTGTGCGCATCACGGACAAAGGGCTGGAGCTCATAGCGGACCACCTGACCCAGCTGGCGGGCATCGACCTGTATGGATGTACCAAGATCACCAAGAGGGGACTGGAGAGGATCACACAGCTCCCCTGCCTTAAAGTGTTGAACCTGGGACTTTGGCAGATGACAGAGAGTGAGAAAGTGAGGTGATTGAAAATGTTCTTTTGTAAGTGTGTGTGTGTGTGTGTGTTTTCTTTTTAGTTTTTGGTTGAGGGACATGCGGAGACAGAAGAGGGGAGTGGTGGGTGGGAGGGGAAACATCTTTTCTTCTTTAAACAGAGAGAAACCCTCCTGAGTAAGGTGCGCTTCTCCCATGTGACCGTGATTTTCTGTCCAAAATGTTTTGCGTTTCCTTTCCGTTGGCCTTGCAGGATCTAAATTAGTGTTTCATATGACGAGAGGAAGATTTAAAACCTGCTTATTTAGTTGGAATCTCATGCAAATCAATGCTAGCAACTGTTTTGATCCGGCACTGAGGTTTAACATCTCTTGAAGTCTAACTTTGGACTGGAGTAACTTCAATGCAAATCCTCTCCTCTCACACATTTTCTAAAGGTGTCTAACTATTAGAATAATCAGCTGCGTTTACTGACACTTGCTTCTGTGGGAAAAATCTTGAAGCGTAAACTCGCATCCATCCAATCTGGCACCAGGATTCCCTTTTTATTCTAAAAGCAAAGTGAGGTTTTAAAACTTGAGTAGGAGACTTTTTATTTTTTCTTACAGTGAGTCTGGATTTGAAACATTTACGACTTGATCTCCGCTACAGCCATCACGCCTAAAGAAACATTTGGCTACCTCGTATGTGGTTGTTTTCAAAGGGTGTATACTGTTAAAAATGAAAAGAAGGAAGGCGAGAATGAGAGACTGGGATAAAATGTGCCTAAAGGGACTGTGTCTGCCCCCTCCCCCATCCCCCTTCTCCTCCCTCCCTCCATCCCTCCCTCCCTCCTCCGCCAGCAGAGCTGGAGAAAGGAGACCAGGACAGGATCTAACTACCTTTGTTAATTTACCCCCCCCACAAATAAACAGCAACAATTTCCCGGAGAAAGTGAAAGCAATTGGTTAAATGTAGACCGTTTACTTTATGCAAAAAACATAATCCGCTTGTGTACAGGGGCTTTTTTTTTATCTAAAATTTTTAGGGATGAAGTCCAACTTTAACAAACATTTATGTTCCAACTGATCAATATTGAGGAGACAAGATTATCAGCTCCCCCCTTAAAGAAATACCTGTAGTCATCCTACGATAACACTAGATAGAGGAATATTTTAAGATACAAAATGAGGTATTGGTATGAGCAGGCCATTATAAAACGCAATATATGTAAGTGTAACCTATTATAGGGGTATTTGGTATTTTATTATAAGGGATGCTGGGGGAAATAAATGTCAGTGGATGTTGTTCAGAGCGTCGTACTTCAAATTGAAGTGATTTCTATGTCTTATCAAAACCCTTTATTGATCGAAATGAATCAGGGTTTGCTCTGTTTTTTTTTCTTCTTTATTTTCCCACGTTGATGCCAACACAGGTCGCATTCATATTCATGTTGCTCCAGAGGGAAGAAGAGGGGGATGGACATGTCTCCTTTTCCTCCTCTTTTTCCCTATCTCTCCCCTGAATAAAAGACAATTTACCCTGAATATATTTTGAAACATGCTTATAGAAGAAGGAGCGATCGATTATTTTTCTTTTCCCTCTCTCTCTTTCCTCCGTCTCGGGTTACAAGCGGAATGCATCTCTCTCTCTCTCTCCCTCTCTCTCTCTCTCTCGCGCACACACACACACACACACTTATACAAATGCGCACGAGCACACGGGGGCCTGTGTGTGCGTGCTTTAATGTAATGCAAATGACCTGCTAGAAAAATTAATATACGGATGTGCGTCCTGCTGAACAAGCTGTGTGTGTGTTTGAAAAATGAAATTATGTACTGTATATTATGTGTTTGTAAAGAAGAAGAAGAAATGAAAAAATGCAGAAATCCCAAAATTAAATTGTTTTATATTCTTACGGTTAAAACAATTAAAGATATTTATATAATGAACGAAAAAGAGCGGTGTGGACTACTTTTTGTGGAGGGGTAGTTCTGTCATTATTGTCACCATCCTGTCTGTTTTAAACAAAACTGTGTTTCCATGAGGTAATTTGATATTGTCAGTACCAGGGTTTTTATCCATATTGAAGCCACAATAAGAGCTTTCATATCAATGCTTTGCTCTAAAAAATCCGCCCACACTTTTCTGAGTACTGTCCCAGATCAGTCCGGTGCTGCTTCTCAAAAGAGCTTGGGAAAAAAAGAAAAAAGATCTGTTGTGTTGTTTCATTATTTACAAGGAAATTTAAAATGGATGCTTGCTGTCTTCATTTGGCTGCAGTGCCTGTGTAATTAATGATCACCAAGGCGTTTATTATCAGGAATCACGTTTAATTATAGGAAGGAGATTTTTTATTTTCATTCTATATTATTTGTATCCTCACATGCATCAAGGAGGTGTTCAGGGCGGCTGGGTTTCATGGTCTCAGAGCTCAGGAGGGGGAACACGGGGGGGGGGCGGGGGATTTCATGGTTTGATTAGAAGGTTGAGGCTTTTATTTTTGGTTAATTTTTTGGTGTGCTTTATGTCACATGTGGCCGAGCTGCGTCTGTGCTGCTGCATGTGCCGAGTAATGAGAGCTAAAGTTGGTTAGAGCAGATTTCCCTCTCTCTGCTTTCCATCAGGACGTGTTCTGTGTGTGAAGTGACACCACACACACACACTCACACACACACACACACACATGCAGAGGGTTGCCAGGCCGGCCAGTAGCCATTGTCTGTCTTTAGAAGTTAGGAAGGCAGGTTGTGGTGGGGGGATCTTTTCCTCTCTTTCTCCTCCTCTTGTTCAGTCACGCATACCAGATCTTAGACCAGGCAGGAGACCCCCCTCCTCCTCTTCCTCCTCCTCCTCCTCGCTCCCCCCCTACCATCTCACAAACACACACACACACACACACACTCACACACTCACACACACGCTTCTTTTTAGCATTCCACACCATCATTCAAAGCATTTAAGCATTCTCTCTCTCCTGACTCTCTGTCCATGGGGATTTGGGGATAAAGGCCAGCGGAGGGATTGTTGACCACAGGGACAGAGAGAAAGAAAGAATGAGAGAATGTCAGTGTTTGCCGTTTCTTAAGTTTGCTCTTGCAGGCCTCTGGTCTTGTGCAATGAGCGCACACTGAGATGTGAGAGAGTCGTCCGAGGCATTTTGTGCCACTTTCTCCCTGAAACCGCTGAAAAAAAACTACACTTGAGCCGAAAGAAAAAAATGTCATATATTTATAGACTTTCTTATTTTACCCATACAATATTATCATTACTCCTTTTCTTGACAGAACGCTGCAGCAAGGCAGCTGGAATAATCCAAGCAAAGAGACGTGACATTGTAATAAATTTAAGCTTGATAGATAAATGAATGGAGAGAATGGAGGCGTGCAGCGTCACCAATTGTTTCTTTATCATTTGACATTTGTGTCTTCAGTCCTCTGCCTGCAGATAGGGAGGGGGGGTTAGCGTGACACGGCCGTATCACACGTTTCTACAGAAAAGGTCTGCCGGGCTGAAATGTAGACTGACGCAGATACGATCAGCTGCATTCAAATGATAATGTGATACTTTATTAATCCCCATCGGGAAAAGGCTCTTTTTGTCTGCAGCCTCTCCTCTGGGAGGTCAGAGGTCACGCTCGGCTCCAGCACTGCTCTGCCCGGATCTACTGTGTCTTGCCCAAGGACACATCAGCAGGGTGGTGGGGTGGGTTGTCAGGTTTGTTAGGGTCACCTTGGTGCGTGGAGGCGGAGCGGGCCACCTGTGAAGCAGCACTTCTTTTCATTTTCAAAAATACCGACTTCTTTTTGCCCTTTTCTTTTTCTCAATGAAATCGATTCCACTGACAGTCTGTGAGGAGAATGCAAACTCGGCCATTAGCGTTTAGGTTGCAGTCTCAATTTGCATTTTGAATAAAGCGAGCTGAGGGTGAATGGAGCTCCGGAGTTTCACTGCTGGGCGTTCAGCTCTATGTAGATGCAGCTCATGATATACTGCACGCTGCTGCTGCTGAGTTCGAACATGCGAGTGCAACACCTTTTCACAGTTCTGCTTCCCTTTTGCAAACAGTCACACAATCTGACACCCGGTGAACCCACACCACCCGGCAGGGACCCCTTCTTTCTCCTTTTTAGTTTTCACACACAAGCACAATGGTTTCCACAGTTTCTAGTTTATATAAAGTTTGTCTTCTTGACAGGTTTGAGATACAGTTCTCATATTTGTGCATAGAGGCATTGATGAACAGGTTTTATTCATGTAGCATAAAGACTGAAACCAGGCTCTGTCCAAAGCAAACCTCCCTTTCAGACATGCACTGAAGTCCATACAATTTTCCAGAGTGACTGAATGGTGAGAACACCAATATCCAAGTTGGTGGATCCAGACATTTTCCAGAACTTTTCCTGCCAGTCCTCTGGTAAAATATCAAAAAAGGAGGGTAAGTTTGCCCATGTGAGAACACAGCAGAAGGAGGTTTTGCTGATATTTGTAACACTCGACGGACGCAAAACCGTGAGAATACAAATATCTCAGGATGAAAAAGAGGAGCGGTACATGAAGACAAAGACGTCAACTTTGGAAGTCAAGGAGATTCGAGAGCTCGGAATTTTATTCAGAGCGTCCTGCCTCCTGCATGCTCTCAGCAGGCGCCACTCTTTGCTTGAACGTTTCAGACATTTTCCTGTGTTGTCTTTCTTAGTTTTTGTGTGTTTAAGTTTAGATAACCATCTCCTTGCTTTAGCTTCAAATGAGACTATTGCATTATAACCGATCACAGACTCCGGTTGTTCTTACACAAATCATCCACATGGCTTCAAGAAATCTACCACCTGAGGCTCGGAGCCGACGCTTTGCCCCCCCCCCGCTCAGCTCCACCTCCCCTGCGTGGAAGAACACCAACGACACACCGAGTGAGGCTCCGACACAGGGTTCACCTTTTTCCCTGTGTTCACTTAAAAGGTTTCCCGAGCGGCAGCCCGTACAGAAACATGTGTGTGTGTGTAACTGTAAGGCAGCTGGGATCAAAGCAGTCACCAAATGGCTTTATGTTGAGAATATATCTCCACATCCTGCCTGTCTGCGTGATTGACAGCTTCCAAACAAGCTAATTCAAATGCTCGCAGGAACCCAAATTAGACAAAGGCCCACATATAGGTCGCTGCAGTGACAAAACCTTTTCATACTATAAACGCTACTTCTGCATTTGAGCTTTGCTGCCTATGTGTGAGTGTGTCTGTGTGTGTGTGTGTGTTTGTGTTAGGCCGGTAAGTTGTAAAAGTTGAACTGTGACGAGTGTGCTTTACTGCCATCATTAAAGGAACAGTTCACCATTAGAAGGGGAACTGGGGTTCTTCACTACAAAGCAGCGGGGGCATTAGCAGCTCGGTGTTACTGCCCTCCCCCACATCCCTCTGTCTTTGGCTGCAACAGCTCCCTGTCTGCCGGCCTGTCTGCCTGCCTGCCTGTCTCTCCGGCCTGTTTTTAGGTCTCTGCCTGTCTGCGGGTCAGCTTTCATCCCTGTTGTTCTTTCTTCTCAACCTATTTCTCTCCTCCTTCTGAAGCTTTTATTTCCTTCCCGTGTCTCCGTCTCTGTACCTGCCTCGCGTTCCCCTTTTTCTTTCTTTTCTACCTGCACTCTTTCCGTCGCCCCCCTCTCCTCTCCTTCTCCCTCCACCCTAACTTTATATCATCCTGCCTATTTAATGCACGCCCTTCCTGTCCCACTCCTCTTTCTCCCTCATCCCCCTCTCATTTTTTTCCATTTGCAGCCTCCCTCCAGCCTCCTCCTCTCTACGGCACCTGGTGTCGAGGTGTCGCTGAGGTACAGTAGACGGCTCTTTGAAGTCCCAGGGGCCCTTGGGGCTGTGTGTGTGTATGTGTGTGTGTCTGTGTGTGTGGGAGGGGGGGAAACTTATTTTTATCAGCAGCTACAGTCAAGAACATTTGGTGTTGCTTTTGATTTGGTTGTTTTTATGGTGATACAATCAACCCTGTGTATGCACTGTATGTTTGTGTGTGTACCTGTATAACAGAAGAATATCTAGAGCCACCGTCAGACATGCACTGAAGTCTGGACAATTTCCCAAAATTATCCGCAGGGGCTCTTTGTGACAAAGCAACTGTGCGAGTCAGTTGCTCAACACATTTTTGGGGAAATGTGAGTTGGTGACGTAAGATGAAGAAAGAAACAAAAATGTTCTGGATATTTTCCTGTTGTTGTGAATGTGAACACGTCTGAATCGCAGAATTTCAGTAAACTCTAGACCTTTTCTGGAATTGATGTCTGGAAATACCTATCACCCTTTATGCATATATCATCTAATCAATAATAGAAGTGATAGATCAGGTTTTTTCTATGCATTTTTGTCTTTATATTACCAGTTTGATTGCACTTAGGATGAGAACCATGGTATGATTTATACTGTAACTTACTGGTTTAGGGCTGGTGCAGTCAGCGAACAGTGAGGGGAGGAGCAGAGGAAGAAACTGTGCCTCTGTCCTAAAGTCTGCTGTAGTCAGCAGCACCCAACCTGCAGGGAGAGAAAGAGAGCGGGGGTGGAAAGACAGTGGAGGAAGGAGAGAAAATTAGGGAAAGTTGTCAAACAAAAAAAGGGGGGCAGAAAGAAAAAGGGAACGCGAGAGAGAGAGAGAGAGAGATGAGAAAAAGTTGGGTTGAGTTGGTGTGAAAGAGAGGGAGAGGGGGAGAGAGAGAGAGAGAGAGGAATCCGTGAGTCACTGTTTAACTGTGGGCTGCTAGAAGTCAGCTACCCATGTTAAAATACCGTCTGGGCACACAGAGACACACAGAGACACACACAGACACACACAGACACACACATGGAACTCTTGCAAAATACAAAATGCTGCCTTAACTTCTACAACGGTTGGCAGGGGACACACACGCACACATACACACAAACACACACACACACATGTTTATTCAAAAATCTTGCGACTGCTTGTCTCATACTTTGCTGCCCAGCAGACCAGCTAATTATTTTCAGTTGGATACCAGATACACACACACAGACACACACAGACACACCTCTGCTGCACATTCCTCAGAAAGTAATGAGCTGCTTTGCTACAAAGGTAAGAATTTAGTCGAAGGTCAAAAGTAATTCTTTCCATTTGAAAAAGTTTATCTTTGTAGCAAAGGGAGGGGGACGCTGACATCGTTCAACACTCAGGTGAATAACTAGTGATGATTTTTCAGTTAACAGAAGAAAAAGAATAAAGTTGGTACAATCGTTGTTTTTGAGATAATTCAATCAAAATTAAAATAAAATAGAATTTGCTGATGGTATTCAAACAAATTCGCATAATTTGCATACATCAACCCTGGTAACATGGATAGCTGTTGAAAATTTGCTGGCAATCCACCAAATTGTTGATGAGATATTTTAGTCTGGATAAACAAAGACACACAATCTCTACAGCTACAACACTAACATGTTACAAGAGCAAAAAATGACGTGTACAATAGCTTGTTTTTTATCTGACACCAATCTAAAACCCAAATATTCACATTATAATGTATAAAGCAATGAAAATAATTCATTGCAAATCAAAATGTTATTATTTCAGTACTTGTGTTGGTGTATTTTCCAGCATCTAGACTGGAGAACCCCTCTACTCATTAGCGTCTCTGTTCATTAATTCATCACATGCTGTTATCAGGTCATATACTGCTCTAGGCCCTTTGCTCATTAGGCAACAAATGCAGATATCAACCATTTCTATGTGTTCTGCTGGAGTCAGAGCTACACAAGATTGTACACTGTATCAGAATTAGCTCTGCTAGAGATGTTTTGAGATGATTTCTCCGGTGTTTGTGCGATTAGTATGTGAGCCGGATGACATTTTATACACCTGGCATCGGCCATTCTAGGTCGTTTTGCTCAATCAATGTCAGAAGCCGGCCGACTGCCAACACGCTAAATCTTTAATTTGATATAGGGGGCATGTTTCATTCACAATCACACCATGGATGTTGTTGCGGCATGTTTTTATAAAAGCCTCAGCAATTACGACACGAGACGGAAAATTATGCAGCGTGTAACGTGGACTTCTGCTCCCCATTCCTGCTTCACTCGACGGTGGAGAGAGAGAGAGAAGTGTGTGTGTGTGTGTGTGTGACATGTTGGTTCTGCCTTTTCTTTGTCTCCATGTGAAACCATGTGAGGCTCTGACAGAAACGTGACAGATAGTTGCAATGTCAAAAACTGGCAGGCTCGCATGCATCCTAATTTGTCAGGTGAGGCAGTGTTTTGGTAGCGTGGGAGGTGCGGTGCGTGTTTTGTGTGCTTGTCTTCCAGCGCACGTGTGATTGATACTGTATATGTGCATAATGCATATACACTCAGCTGGTGCCTGCGCCTCTCAGCCGGCTCTCTGTACCTTCCTGTCAGTTCAGCTTGTCATTCAAGCATCAATAAAGAGAAACTTTTTCCCTTTCTCTTTACTCAGTTTAAAATTTGTCATGCTCTTCTCCCAGAAAAGGGGAAATGGGCAGAAAGGGGAGACAGAGAAACTGCAGCAACAGTCAAGAGGGGTTTTTATCACATGTTTGACAGGAAACACTGCACATCGGAACAGAGAGACTTCACCGCGGTAACAAGGAGGATTTTTTTCAGGGGCTTTTCCGGGGGGTAGATGTCAGGATTGTTTGGAAGGTAACAGGGGGAAAGAAGAGTTGTGGAAAGAGCAGGTGATAAAGAATTCCTCTCTAAACCTGCAGTGTTGGACAAGCTGCACCCAGAATAATCAAACCCCTTCAATTGTTATTTGAAGGTTTTGTGATGATGAACAAATCATAATAATAATCATGTGAGGATGAGGCAGCATCATAACTTTAGATAAACTGGCTTTAAACCATTCTCAGGTCTATGCACTATTGACATAGAGAAAGCAAATTCTAGCTTAAACTTTCTGAATGTATTATAAAGTTAACGGCACCATAGATCCTCAGCAGGACTATGAAGTAGATTCAGTCAGTTGTGTGTCCGCGCCATAAGAGTTGACAACACATCTTCCAGCACCAGCTCATATTTCAGCCAACTGCTGCCATGGAAACCACAGACAGTTTCCGACCATATATCTACAAAACAATAGTTGTTGAATCATCAGCATTTATATTTCCTTAAACAAAAAGATTTAACATTAAAAACACATTCCAGTTTGGCATTAAATTTCAATGAAGCTTTAAAAAAAACCATTCCAACGTCATTCATCACAGTTTGTTTGTGAGTCCCCGAAGAGCCAAACATATCAGGCGTAGTCCAAATCAAAGTTTTGAAAAGGCCCAACAAGTTATAAACTAATTGAAAATCTTTTGTTTTGACTATAGGCCTGACATTGGTTATTAATTACATGTGAAATGTGTCAAACGTTGAACAACGCTAATACAAATCAATGCAAATGCTCACATAAATGGGTTTAAATTGAGTAATTACGATCCACATAGATTTGCACTGATATAACTATTGTTTCATTCCCTGAAACTCTTATACTGATGAATGAGAGGAAGCCTGAAGTGATTGAAGCATTAGGGAATTCATAGATTGATTTATTTAATGGGCCAAAATGCTCTGAACTTTTCCTCAACCTGTATTTAATTTGAGTTTGGACATTTAAGCCGTGTGAAAATTCCCACCAAAATGTGATTTAATATTCAATCTATAAAGGCGTGATAGAGACGGAGTAGCACTCTTATCTCTCTGTAAATGAATTACAGTTTCAATTTGCATGTTGAGTGAATTGAACTGAAAGTGCCTCATCCCCAGAGTGTCCAGAGCTCTGGTGTGCGTGTTGATAACCAGGCTGCCAATTCAGGATTTGGTAAAAAGCTTTATTCACACATGACTCAGTTATTTATTGCTTCATATGTGATCTGTAAGAAGTCTGGAAGATACCGATTTATACACTGAGATTCAAACTATTCTGAAGTCAGCATCATTTTATTGCAGGATTTTCTAGGTTTAGCTGAAGAGGGTTAATATATTGTATGATTATAAGCAGCTATGGTATTTGGAATATTATAAAAAAAATAATAACAAATTGGAATTGAACCAAAAAACATTTGTTTAAATTTACATAAAGTACGGAACTAAAATAGTATTATTTTTAACTGAACAGAATGTTTAATAAGTAATTCCAACTTTAAAATTAATTATTTCAAGTTGTTTAACTCATAAGTTTCCAGTGATCCAAAAAACCACAGAATATCATACGATATATATAATAATTATTATATTCAACTAGCAATTGCTTTTCTTATTTTAGGAAAAATGCCATATGCCATCACTTTACATATAAGTCAACAATAAAGTTACTCATGAATGGATGTTTAACATTCAGACACCAAAATTCAAATAAAGGTTACGCTGACTCACACATGAACCAATAATTCTTTCTTGGGTCACGAAATTACCTCCTTGAAATTCCAAAAGAGTTGATTTAAAACCATATCAAATGTGATTGTTTTCAAAAGAATTCAACAAATGGGGCCTCCCTTTGCTTCGATACATGTGTTTTAACTATATTGAGTGTGTAGTATACATTAAACCCAGAACATGTTCCACAGGCTGCACACAGATGAGGGCCAGCCTCCCAGCTTTTCCCGACTGTGAGTGGCACAGACCTCATCTTTCCACTGCTGCTCCGACAGATGTGACCGGACTTGAAACAAACCTGCGGCTCCAGGTTTTTGCTCGGTGGCTCTGATGCTGAGCCGTGTGAGTCGTGGTCGGAAAGTCAGACCAGATTTCCTTTTTTTTTATACAACGAAGGAGATTCATCTGAGCTCCCCGACGTCCCTGAGTCACTGAAGCAACCAGCCTTCACAATCTAACAAAGATGATGACGAGAAATTCAGAGACTAGCAACAAAGGAGGGAGGAAGAAAATTAGGCAGTGACATATGGTGTATGATTGTAGCCTTGAAGAGAAGAGTGAGATAATTGATGTGTTTGTGCAAGAAAAAGATTTTAAAAACAGACGAATAGAGAAATAGAGAGAGGCTCAGGGAGAGAGACATGGGAGGTGGAGTGAAAGAAGATAAAGAGAGAAACTGAGGATTGAATACAAAAGAGGGCTGTGTGTGCGTGCCTGTGTGTGCGTGCCTGTGTGTGTGTGTGTGTGTGCGTGTGTATGTGTGTGTGTATGTGTGTGTGTGTGAGAGAGTGTACGCTTGGTGTGTATCTGCCATCCCCAAGGTCCTTCTAGCTGTCTTCTCCTATTGATTAGTTCATATTGATCTGGCCTGGCACAACACTCACCCACACACATACACACACACACACACACACACACACACACACACAAGCACACACACCACACCATGGTTCACTTTATTTAGCCGGGCTTTGACACAGGGGACATGAAGGTACATTGTTAACACACATGCAAGCATGCACACACTCTTGCACACACAATGCTCCCATCATTTGGCCTCTTACAATCACAATCATCTCCTCAGAAAGACACACACTCACACACACACACACACACACACAGACTCTCTCTGCCCGTTTGCTCCTGTGCATTGGCTGTCTGAGAAACAATGAGAATGATGAATCACAAAGACTGTCAGCAGAAAACTAAATGTCTTATACAAACCTGATAAATCCCTCAGTCTGCTTCTCTGGGGAAATGCTTGATTTTCAGAAAACTACCATTTGTACCTGCAAGATTGTTTTATATGTTACGGGTAGCTAACCCAAAATGTAAAGCTATTGTAATCAATATTTTCAAATATGTAAGAGGCCAAAGCCACAGGGGATTACCACCTCACACTTAATAGTTCTTATCTACTAATCTAAAATCGAGTGATCTTTTTAGGGTCTATCAGCTCCTGTTTCGGTTTTACAGCAGCATAAACATGTTTGTTTACTTTTCCGAAAAAAATTAAGTAATACGCTTCTAACTTTACTCATGCTAACCGCCGTTAGCAGAACTTTGCAACAATGGGAGCGGCTAAAAAGAGAGATCTTTCCTTCAGGTGATGGTGGAGACCCAAACAGAGCGAAAACAGTGAATGCTAGAAACAAATACATATATCTAATATACACCAATAAGATAGCTGTATGATAATTTGTTTGTACCTTGTTACCACTGCTCCTAGGTGGTGAAAAATCACTTATTTAATTGTATCATTCCACATGGTCATCGTACGTGTTTGTGTTGCACGATGTTCTGAAGTGGCTGCTTCTGAAGATTATGGGTCACAGAACAGTTTGAACGTGAAACAAGTTACAGTCAACTGCTGCAGCGGTGGCCTGGAGGCAGAAGGCAGAAGTCGCAGGTTTGTGTCTGGAGGGTCAGCAGTGCTGGTCCCGAGCCTGAGTGGGGAAGGGCAGCTGAGGTGAATCAGACTCCCCCTCTTCAAATGAACATACAGTCAAGTCAATGTGCCCTTGAGCAATACATCTCACCTCCAACTGCCCCTGAACTGCTCTGTGGAATGTGTGAAGGTGTGTGTCGGTAAAGCAGGACTAGGCTTACACAGACTGTCTTCGTTCACAATGATAGAAATGTGAGGAAATAAAGTGAAGAGGGGAAAACGCCAATAACAATCTGGACACAGAGTCTGCTCATCAACAGCGCTCTAACGAGGAGGCTTTACTTGTCACGGCCAGAATGATGCATGATGGGACCTGCGGCTGGCGCCTGACACATATCAATATGTATACCCACATTTCTATACACCACACACAGATATGGTCTCTTTTTTTATATATATGTCCTTCATCCAGGCTCTGTGCAAGACTTCCTTTCTCCCTCTTTGTCTCTGATTCAGAGGAAACGTCACTGTCTGTCTCTGCCTTTAGTCTTTTGTGTGCGTGCACAAAACCACACACCCACACGCACACACACACACACACACAACTACAGTACGTGCACAGACACACAAACACCTGCACCCACAGAGGCATACACACACACACGCACGCACACAGCCTGCCTTCTGCTGCTGTGATGGCTCCGAGCTGTCAAAACATCCTTGCTTTTTCTCCCTCTCTCTCTCAGCAAAGCAGCCTGACTGAGCTTGTCTATGCAGGTTCACAGAGACTGCTGTCTATCCACCCTCCATCTCTCCTCCCCCCTTTTCTCTCTCTCTCTCTCTCTCTCTCTCTCCTCCAGATTTGTGTGTCTTAGCATCTCGATTTTGCTTTCTCGAGCTTTTTCAACATGCCTCGCTTGTCCTTCGCCTTCACAAAGATCTGCATACACTGTACATTTTCAAAAATACACATGGGTTCTGTTTATACTGCATTTGGCGTCTGCCTACACAGATGTGCTCACACGTGCTGTCAGCTTGTATGTTGTATGTTTCGTTTGCTTTTTCTTCACGACTATCACACAATCAGAAACATGGCCAGATGAGGATATCTGATCCAGTGACACAGAAAACCATGATTCGGGTTTAAGGCTGAAAATTGAGTTTAGATGTAGAAACCATTTATTTACACCAGTGTGATCGCACCAGTCTCAAACAGTTGACCAACTCAAGCTGTTCTCTTTGAAAGGCCTGGGCAATAGAAGAATAATTACCATAATTTAATTTTCATCTATAGCTATATAACAGAGGTCCAATACATATCGATCTAGTCATCATCCATCGTGTCTGTATGGTTAGAAGCTATAACACACAACTGATTTACCTGAGATGGGTCAAATATTTTGTGTTTGTCTTTCTCGGCTCATGAGGAAGAGTTTAAAACTACAATCGTCCCAAAATGAGGCTGTAAACGTTCTTTTTGACATATTATATTTTATTTGGTTACAGATTTTAAGTTGAACTGGATATACAGGCTTTGTAATTGTGTTGTTGTTCTGCACAGTGCTGAATAATGTTGCGAGCAGACCGAAGTCACTAGTACTTTTTGAGGTTGTAGGTTATAGTACCACTAAAAGTCTAGAGTTGGGAGTAAAA
Organism: Pseudopleuronectes americanus; assembly: GCA_038501795.1. Lineage (NCBI taxonomy): Eukaryota > Metazoa > Chordata > Actinopteri > Pleuronectiformes > Pleuronectidae > Pseudopleuronectes > Pseudopleuronectes americanus. The sequence continues at coordinate 9,614,099 of CM076737.1, forward strand.
GATGCAACTTCTAATTAAGCTTGGTGTTAACTTGGTGTGGACTGCAGTTAAAGCATCTTGCAAAACCTCTCGTGTGTATTAAAAAGCCGAGAATAGTCTTCAGAGGTTTCACTTCCTGACACAACATTCACTTTGCGAAACCGTTCTCAAGATCAGAATCAATGAAAACTCACTTTATGACAAATCCATTTGCAGCAGTCTTAAGCTCGTTTAGCACACGGTTGAATTTCCCTCACAAGGAAAAGTAAATTTTACAGTTTAATAAGCGGAGACATGACATTTTTCCTCTAAAAGACATCTTCCCTAATAAAATATACATTTGTCTTCTCCCTCTTTCCTTCTCCGTTGGATATCTTTCCTTCTTTCCTTTTCATACTCTCTTTCCCCCTCTAACACACAAACACACACACACACAGAGCGCTGTGTGTTTGGCCTGCAGGGTGTGCGCAGCGGGGAGGAATCAACCGTATGGCAGACACGAGGACGAAGCCAAATCTGGCTCGTACACATGGTGTGTGGCCGTGCTGCCCTGTGTGTGTGTGTGTGTGTGTGTGTGTAGCTGAGGGCGGCTTGCACTTAAATATATATCAGGAGCAGTGGTTGCCTTAAGGTGAATGTTGTGCGGTTTTCACTTGATGGCTGCTGGCGAATGAATGAAAACCACTCTCCTTTCCCTCGCCAGCGACTGTCACTGTGCCCTTGAGCAAGGCACTAAAGCTTCATTTTGACAACAATTTCTGGGCGTGTGCTGATAAAATGTAAATGCTGAGATGCGGGGACACGGTATACATGTTCAAAATGAGTCAGATGGAGCTATACACACAAACAAGCAGTCACTTGTGAACAAACACTACAAATTATCTAAACCACTTAATCTAGAGGTATTAGAAATGAGTGCTGCAGAACTACGGAAAGCCCCCTGGGTCAATACAGGGCCGTACTTTCATGGTTTGCCTTCTTTTTCCTTTCTTAACAGAGACCAAAATTGTGATAAATCCGAAAATATCCTTTAAAATTCAACTTTATTTTAATTATAACAAAACAGACATGTAGTTATTAACATTACACTGTCTATGTACATAAAGTGTCTATGTTTTCCATTTCCATGTATTGTGCATGTGACAATAGACGGGCTTGTGTGTGTGTGTGTGTGTGTGTTTGTGTGTGTGTGTGTGTGTGTGTGGTGATGTCAATACCTCTCTCATGTCAAGTTAAGGTTTATGTTCCTGCATGCATGTCCATGTCCATGTCATTGCATGCTTCCTGCATGATGACATGCGTGTCATTTAATTGTACATGCTTGCGTGTGTACTGTATGTTGTGTGTGTATTTTCTGCCAACATGGAAGCACACATTTGAGTCTGTGTGTGTGTGTGTGTGTGTTTGTGTGGGAGAGGGAGAGCGTCTTGGCTCGTGGTGGTTTTGTCAGTGCATGAAAATCATTTATTCATGTTTCACTCACCCTGTGTTTGCGTGTGTGTCTGTGTGTGTGTGTGTAGTCTGTTTATGTCTTGTATGCATGCTCTATTAGATGCTTTTTTGCTTACATGTGTAGCTAAAGGTTAGCCCTACCATGTCCGTATCCATTTGTTTGAGTTTCCCTTACTTCTCTCTTTCTTGTGTTTTCTTTTCATGCCTCTCCAGCCTTGTTTTTCACCCTCACTCCTGTCCTCTCTCCCCCATCTCCTCTCTGCAGCTCCCCTCAAAAACATCTGGTGTGTCTCCTCTCATGACTGCTGTGTGTGGAGGTTACCCTGGGTATGCACCCTGACTGTGTTTGTGTGTGTGTGTGTGTGTGTCTGTGTGTAGGAGGGCTTTAAAAAATGCATATACTCTATAAGAGGGAGGAGGAATCAGAGCGTGGTGAAAAGAAAAATACAGCCTCTGTGTGTGTGTTGTGTCAGTCGGGTCGACATCTGATCTTGCTGAGTATGGTAAAGAAGAAAGTGCTGAAAGTACCCTGTGTGTGTGCCTGTGTGTTTGGTGATGGGGGGGCGGGTCCTCATTTCTGTGTGGGTGGTAAGAGGAGGGAGTAAGGCAGTAAGGGAATAGGGTGTGTGTGAGTGCACTTAGTTTAAGTGTCAGCATGCCTTTGTATGTGTGTGTGTGTGTGTCTGTGTGGTCAAGATATTGCTCATGTCGAAGGGACCTAACTTGAGGGTCTTGTCCTCATAAAGTAAATGACCGGATTTAAAAGGTGATGGAATGTGAGAAAGGTTTTAAGGTTAGGTTTAGGCTACATTTGGGTTTAGATTAAATGAGGATGAGGGTTGGATTTAGGCAAGTAGTGGTTATGTTTAAGGATAGAGCGAGGAAGGGAATTTAAGTCAATGTTATCCCCTCTGAAGTCATGGAGCTAAATGAGAGACGAAAAGTGTGTGTGTTTAGAAAGAGAAGTGAGAGAAGAAAGAGAAGGAAAGGCCTTCCATTTCTCAGCCTCTCTTTCGCTCTGCCTCCCCCTCTTTCCTTCCTGCCTGTCAGACACATATAAAAAATACAAAAAAATACACACCCACTACGTGAGCAAAGAGTGTGTATAGACTTCATCTCTGGCCCTTTTCAGATCGGGAATTAAAATCTGTCCTGAGTGATAAGATCCCATGATCAGCTCCAGGTAGCTGGACTGAATAAAAACACTCTAATGTGGTCATTGTGAACAGAAATGACGTAGTTGTATATTGAGCGAGGAAGTGAGATCCGATTCCAAGTGGTCATTGGACACGTATGTGGAAAAAGATTGTAATTCTAGGATTGAACTGTCCACATGGTAACACCAGGTCTGAACATAGCCTTAAAGCAGCAGGAGTGCCTTTCCTCCATCTTCACCCTCTCTGGCACTCTGTGTGTTTTACATTTCATGTTTTGTGTCTGTGGTTTCGTGGTTACAGCAGTAGCAGTGTCTCACTGAAGGAAATCTATCCATATTTCATTTCCTTACTGCAAAAAACTGAAACATAGACAAGGGTGAGAGGTAGAAGAACTCAGGCTGGAACGAGCGAGTCCGAACAAATGAAAACAGATCTGGTGCCAAAAAGCAAAGTTGGGAGACTGAGCAGGTGGAGCAGAACTAACTTTGTTTGTTTGTCAAATGGGCTGGTTTACAGATGGGTAAAGGGAGGCAGACAATGGGTCAATCAAAACAGGTAAATGTGGGTCAGTGGAAACTACGACACAATCACCAAGGAGTCCTTTCACATTTGATTTGTACCTTTGACAGAAACTTTCCCGATGACCCAACGACCTTTGTAGGAACTCGCAAACTTTACTTGCAATTTGATCTGATTTTATTTCTTGAGTGCTGAACTGTGACAATAAGAAACACGGTCCGTTGAATGATCTCCCTGCGAAACATTAGCATCGGTGCAAATAATGAAATTTCACAGGCAAGGTCATAAATAAAAATCTCACTTTCCACTGTTATAACTCTTAACCTATATATATTGTGTGTTTTGAATATTCCCTCTTTCAGTCACTCCTTTCTTTCCTCTCTCTCCTTAACCTGAGCTGAACTGAAAGAGAGAAAAGATAATCATTATATATATCTGTTATTACATCTACCGAACTTCCAATAGTGTTGTGTTACTACGACACTGACACAGGATTTTAATTAAAGCTTAAACTCCCCTCGCCTCGACAAAACGACAACGGTGTAGACAGACCTATTGATTTCTGTGGTAACACTGTCCTGTCATCTATGTCTGCGCGCGCTCTCCTTCCTCTCCCTCTTCTCCTCCCATACATGTGTAAAGTCACATTTGACGCTCCTCACCTCTCCTCCGCCTCCTCCTCCTCCTCCTCCTCCTCCTCCTCCTCCCTCCGTTACAAGTCCTTCAACCCGAACGACCATACAGCATACAGGTCGTTTGTCCCCATACGACCCCCTGGAGCGTCCCCCTGAAATACTGACACTACGGTAACAGACGTACTGGACCTTTGTTGTCATGGTTACAATAATGGTAACAGCTTGGTTAGGTTTAGGCTCAGGAAAAGACTATGGTGGTGGGGGTAACTCCTTTTGGCTATATCCCTACGGCTTCCTAGAAATGCCGAAATGCTGCTGGCCCTGTTTTAGCTTGAAAACGGTGGGACTGTGATAAAGTCTGGACGGACTGAAATGAAGATGTTTGTAAACTAGGACTGAGACACTCACAGCCACTCCCTGAGTGGGTCTTGATTTGTGTTTGCTAATGAAAACGTAGATTGCATGGATGTTGCCTAAAGATTAGACTAAACAATGAGGAATGTTACAGAAAACTAAAAGTTACAGTTCACCTGCTAAGGAACATAACCATGGGATGTTATTGGCTGAGCTGCTGCGCAGAAAACCCATGGGCTTACAAGAGGACGGTCTCCTCCTCTGCTACCATCACTTATTATTACATATTTCCCTCCTGCTGTTTACGTCTCTTCTTTCTTTCAGCTCCATCTCCCTCCGCTACTCCATCTTCCCCTGTTCTCCCCCGCCCTGCATTCTTCTTTTCCTCCTGTTCTCCTAAAAGGATTCATGTCAGGATGAGAGAGACGCTGATTGGATTCACTGAGGTGGGGGTACGTGGGCCTTTTGTTTTTGCCCGTACTGCACACGCAACACACACACACTTGCAGAAACCCACATACGACACACAAGTGGCTCCATACACAGATAAAACAGGACAAATAGGAGAAAGACTCAGCTATCCCCCAGAGAGAGAGGTGGAGGAAGAAACAGAGATTTCCTGCTGTTTGCTCCACAGTGATGCCAATAAGAGAACAGGAACGATCAGGAGAGGAAGACAAAGAAAACACAGATATGAAGAGGAACTAAAAAGAAAAAGGCTCGGACAAAAAACATTCACATGCTCCAATAACCATAAAGACTGATAAGGTTGTGCAAACTGGATTACGGTTTATGGCGTGAAGTCTGTTTTGCTACATGTGTAACCATGCGGACAGACACAGAAAAAAATCTTAAAACTGGAGATTACATGTTTTTGATTTATCCAATTCCTCGCATCCTCAGTAGTAAATATTAATCTAGTTAATGGCAGCACATCTTGTTTAACTGATATTTGTCCAATCAGGATGAATGAGGGGATTAGAAAAGGTGGGTAAACTACAACCTTCGGTCAGTGATCATGATAAGAGATCATATTCATCAATGTGTGCCGCAATTTGCCGACGTAATAAGAAGTCCAAAGTGGGAACAACGATTTCACAAATCTAATATGAAGCCATGTCCACTTGAGACTTGAGATCTGTCACAGGGAGCATGTTCATAAGTACTGAGGAAAATAATATATTCATATTTGTCACGTATCAACATACATAGTAATCAGTATTGTATTGAATGATGAAATCCAAGCCCAAGATTAGGAAAAAACACCTAACATCCAAAAATACATCTTTCTCCAAGCTACTATATAATCTAATTCTTTAATGTCAGCTTTTACGCAGATGACACTCTATTTTATGCCACTGAATTGTCCAGTTAACTTTAATACTTACAGAGCCCTATCACCACTGAAGCATGAGCCCATTTTGTGTTTTAATTCAAAAAGCAAATATACTAATGATTGTTTTCTGTGTCATCAAACACAGATTGTAGAAAAAGTTTTATCATAAGACTGTCAAAGCTTCCAAACTACCTCAAAAGCTTTTCTTCCCTCCAGTAAATCGACAGTAACTAAAGCCCTAATTTTAGACATGTGTGCACTAACTGGATTCAGGCACAATGCATCTTTTGGATTGAACAACAGACAATTATCTCGTTGGTTTAATTCCCTTGAGATTTCTTAACTTCATTATCTGACGGTTTCTTTGTCTGTTTGTATTAATTCTTTCTGTCAGATTATTGTTGGGTGCCTGACTTTATATCTGTTGTTTCTTGGATGCCACAAGGTGTTTGCTGGGTGTTTGCTGAAAACAAGTTCTCGATTTCAGTAACACTGACACTGTAACAAAATTAAATACGTGTCATCAGCTTGTTCTCACTGTAAAATCTGTAGAATCACTGCTTTGGAAATATCATTTCTCATGAGCTGGGGTGTCAATCAAGTTGTTGAACTGTGAGGCAAACAAAAGAGGAAGAGAATCAAGTCAGAGAAAACAAGGAAAGGAGAGTGGGTAGAAACAAGATCGTTAATGATGAGCTGCACACGCACCGATCGGAGGTTGAAGGTAGATGAGGAAATATCACTGGAAAGCTATGTGGGGCAGCAACACACCCACACAAACACACACAAACACACACACCACACACACACACACACACACACACACACACACACACACACACACACACTCACACATAGGGCTCTCAACCTTGGGTCGACCACCCATGCAGGAAACACACATGCACACACACACTCCTGTCTCGCCATGATGATGTTATTCATATTTAAAGGGTTGGTCTTCTAAGTGAACACAGCATGGAAGAGAATATCACAACGTGCACACACACACATGCACAAACACACATACACACCCACGCACAAAGGCAGGCAGACAGCTTGCTCCTGTCAACACTACAGCTTACTCCAGCCGTTTTCAAACATGAACTCTGGAGAATGTGCAGGGAATTGGGTCTGGACCTTGTGTGTCTGTGTCTTGTGTGTTAGAAAACGTCATGAACGGACCCACTGGCTCCTGCTGTTTTCAGACATTTGCGTTTTAACTTGATCTGGCCTCTCCGGAGAATGTCAGGGGTTCAGTGCATTTCTGGAAGCAGCTTTAAAGATGCTGGTTCTACACAGAAAATTGCCAAAACAAACCCCTCTGTAAAGTCTATATTTTTCGATTTTCACTTGTCAGACAATGACTTGAATCTTTTTCTATTCAAGATCTGTGCTACTAGAATTAAAGTACATCTATCTAGACAGATTTAGATTTAAAGATCGTGGCAAACTGCAGAATGCTAAGTTTGTCTGATGGCAGTGAAAAAGTCACTTAAGACATCTGGATCCTTGGAGTGTCGACAGAGAAGGAGCGAAAGTGAAGGGGGGAGGAGGGAGGGAATAAATTAGAGGAGTGTTTCGCAGCGCCTCAGGTCTTGGATCCCCCACCCTCCCAACTTCTCCACCTCCTCTCTCTTCCTTTCTTTTTTCCCTCCTCCTCGCCAGAGGAAAACTCCTCCATTCCCTGCATTCCTCTCACATTCCAGCTCTGGGTTTACCTTCTCTACCTCTCCCTCTGCATCAACATCATCTCCTCCTCCTTTCTCGCCCGTGGCTATCCGTCTGTCTGTCTCCACCTCTTTCCCTCCCTCTCTCTACTCTCTCTCTCTCTCTCTCTCTCTCTCCCTCAAAATCGCCCCTCCTCCTCCTCCTCTTGCCCTCTCCCTCCTCCCTCTCTCTTTCCCAGCATGCTCCAGTAGGCCAGCGGCAGCAGGGGGCTCGCCTGAACCCCCCACCCCCAGCAGGGGCCCTCCAGCTCAGCCTGGCTGGCTAGCAGGCTCCCTGGCATACCTCCAGCACACACACACACACACACACACACACACACACACACACACACACACACACACATACACACACACACACACACACACACACACACACACACAACTCTGCTTGCTGTCCTTGCCTGCCTTCTCTCTAGCAGCCTCCCTCAGGTCTTTAAACACTTAATTTGTTCTTTCTTTAATTTTTTTATTTAATCATTTAGGTTACATTTTGGTGACGTCTGATGTGAACGTAGCTGTTCACCAGATTGTGCTCAAATATGACAGATCTACAACTTCAGATATTGTTCTATCTTACTATTGCAACAATCACTCAGTTGTTGTTCTATATTGTTGTTTTTATATTGTCGTTTGATGTACAGTGCACCAACCACACCACAAATTCAGGTCTTTACTTTTTTTAGATAAAACTACCAATACGATTATGTATGAGTTGAGAGAGAGAGCGAGAGAGAGAAAGAGCGAGAGAGAGAGAGAGAGAGAGAGAGAGAGAGAGAGAGACAGAGAGAGAGAGAGGCCCTCAGTAATTTGGTATTTCCTTTTTAGACAGGGTAGGAAGGACCAGTGCGCTCTCTCTCTCTCTCTCTCTCTCTCTCTCTCTCTCTCTCTCTCTCTCTCTCCTCTCTCTCTCTCTACTCTCTCTCTCTCACACACACACACACAAACACACACACACACACACAGCTCATTTAATGACCCTTACATCCGGCCTTACAGAGGCCTAAGAATAAAGAGGGGAAAAAATAAAAGAGGGAAAATAAACGAAAGAAAGTAAGAAAGAAGGATAGGTAGATTGATAAATCAATAGATAGATACAGTAGATAGCTAGATAAATAGATAGATAGATAGATAGATAGATAGATAGATAGATAGATAGATAGATAGATAGATAGAGTTAAGAAGTGTTAAGTGTAAGCTAAGCCATAAGTTAAGACAGGTATGCACTAAAGGCCAAGGGTGAGAGTCCACACACACACACACACACACACACACACACACTCACACACACACAAACACACAAGGGTATGGGAGTTCAACTGGGGGTTAGACCCTGAGGCTCCATGGCTCAACAGAGACGGAGAGAGAGAATTCATAAGCAGCTGAATCAGCCACTGACAACTGGGATTACTGCAGATGCAGAGGAAAAGAAGGAAAGAGGGAGTTTTCAGCAACATTGTTCTTTTCAAGGGGAACGGGAACAAATTGAAAAGACAGAGATGAGACATTTGTAGGAAAGAAGTAAAGAAAGAAAGAAAGAAAGAAAGAAGGTACTGAGTGGGTGTTAATGTCTCTTTTACAACTCCAACAGCAGCTGAAGATGTAACTGTGTCTCCACACTGTCCAACACACACACAGGGCACTGACCTCGCTGATGGCAGCTGTTGACATCAGTCACACACACACACACGCACGCAAACACACAAACACACACACACACGGGATAAACAGGATTAAATGGACAACACAGAAGTCTTGATAAATCCAATCCAAGACCTGAAAAACCCCGTCCCCTATTGATTGATGATCGATTCATTCATTCATTACTTCCTGTTAGACCATTTAAAACATTTAAAAAAGCAGAGAAAACTCACAAAGTAAGAGATTCTAAACACAAGGCCACATTCTGACTACGTGACAAACTTTTACAACATATTTCTTTGCTCTGTGTTCAACCTTTGATCAGCTCATTATCTGTTAAACTGAACCAACGTGGTCTTCTGAGTCAACGGCTCGCTGTGACCAGTTAGTCATTAAACTCTGCCTCCACACAGAGCTAGTTATCAGTACTCTGCTTAGTTGAGTAAGACATTAACACAGTGTCTCTGTCTTGAGTTTTCTATGTTTTTCAATCACAACTCTACTACACAATATTTCACCTTAACTGAAAGAAAATAATCAAATCATAAGAGAAGACAGATTTTTTTTAGTGTTAATGCTCTACTGACTGAGTTGACCAGGCTTCTGTCACATAACGTAAATCACATGAAAACAGAAAACAGCTCATATATCATAACAAATAGCTTTCGTGTCAGAAGACAGAACAGATCATTCATAATTCTAAAGATGAAAAAAAAACAGAGAGATGAAGAAAACATGACAGATAAGTGAATGATGAATGATGCAAAATATAATGTGACCTTTCTTTTAGAACTCATGTTGTGCTTTTGGGGGTTTTCCCCCCTTTGCTTTCTTTGCCTTGATGTGAATGTCAAAGTTGAGTCCACGTCAAAAAGAATTCTTCTCTCCACAGAAAATTGCATGTGAAGAGACTGTGCCACCTGTTTGTGTTTGATCAGTGGGTGTTAGACCTTTGGAATTCACATACTACAGTACTACTTCCTGTCAGAGCTGATTTTCAGATGCAGTAAAACTCCCCGTAATGTCGTTATCTGTAAATCAGTTCCTAACCTTAGATTAAAACAGCTACGCCCAACGTGGGGCTCGAACCCACGACCCTGAGATTAAGAGTCTCATGCTCTACCGACTGAGCTAGCCGGGCGCATTTAGTACAGTTAGCAGTAGTTAGAAGAAGATGTCAGCACCACGGAGAGCACCGACAAAACAGGGACATGAGATAAGGATCATCTCAACGATTAGTGGAAGAAGAAATGAGCCCATAACATTACCTCAACAGTCACTGAATGAGAGTTTTGTTTTGGATTTTACCGTAAACCACTCTCCTTTGTCTAACGTTCATCCAAAATACAATAAAAAGGTAAATGATTTACACTAAAATACACGTTTCTTTTTGTTTCTGAGGCTGAGAAATAGAGTTCAGTCAACATCAAGTTTCTCAGTAAGCCACATGAGTCTAAGCCGGCCTCAGTGGCCTCTTTATTACAATTTTATTTATATAGGACCTATCACGTGTCCAAATCCCACAAGATTCAACTTCAGCTCTTCTTTTGTGCCGTTAACAATATTGTGGCAAGTGTGAAGCGGATAAGATGAAAAGTTCTGGGGATAAACTTTACTCAGACATAGATTTCTGGAATAAGCAGATAGTTGCTAACGTTTTAGCTTCTTTTTAAGAGATGCATTCCTGGTTCTGTTAGCTATAAGGTTCACCCAGGCCTAAAGGATTATACACATGTAAACTCAACTAGCTTCCTAAATTCAGCAGCTCATGAATGAAGCCTGCAACAAAACATCTGTCAGGAGTGGGATTTGAACCAACGCCTCTATTCAGAGACCAGAATACCCTTTGCTCAGGAAGGAGTGAACCTTGAGTCTGGCGCCTTAGACCGCTCGGCCACCCTGACATCTTGAAGCTACATGAGGCCAGGATGAGAGTGAACGGTGCTCACGTCAAATCACTCATATTCAGAGGTGGTTACTGTAAAGACTTTTTAATTGCCAGCATTGAAAAATACATCTTTCTATCTCTCTAATGGAAGAATGAATGGACAGACGACAATGAATGAGTGGACAGATGGACGGACATAAAGCTGAAGGATGGATGGATGGACGATGGAGGGGTGGGGGGGATGTTTGACGTCTTTGATCCTCCCAGCAGAAATAATCAACAAAGCCCTGGAGCAGGCCAGCTAGACCCAGTGTGTGTGCCCGTGTGTGTGCGTGTGTGTGTATGTGTGTATGTGTGTGTGTGTGTGTGTGTGTGTGTGTGTGTGTGTGTGTGTGTGTGTGTGTGTGTTTTCTGGCTACATGCCAGGACCAGCTCCCCAGGAGAGAGATCAAAGACTGTGCTCCCTCTCTCTCCCTCTCCCTCTGTCTTCATCTACCTCTCTCACTCATATTTCTCACACTCCCTCCTCCTCCTCCTCCTCCTCCTCCTCCTCCTCCTCCTCCTCCTCCTCCTGTGTTCTCCCCCCTATCGCTCTGCCTCGCTCTCTTTCTTGAAAACACTCGTTATTGCTTTTCATGATTTCTTTGACATTCCCTCTCTATTTTACCTGAGGGCAGAGAACTGGACGAGAACCGTTTCCTATGCAAAACAGAAATGAAAAGACAAGACGGAGAGATGAAAAGAGCGAAGGAATGAAAATAAGTGGGGAAAAATAGAAAATGCAGGGTTGCACTGGTGTTTTAGAAACACACAGGAACACACACACACACACACATACAAAAACCTGCCAGGACAAATGGTCCCATGACAACCTGGCAACTACGAGAGCTTTGATGCACAGGTCAAGAGAGAGAGAGAGAGAGAGAGAGAGAGAGAGTGTGTGTGTGTGTGTGTGTGTGTGTGTGTGTGTGTGTTTCAGACTGTTATTTACCTTTAAGTCGGACAAATCTCATGACAACAACAACTTGAATGTCAGACACACGGTTCAGATTGAATTAGCCCTTTGGTCAAATACTCAAATTAAAAGCTCGACTCTGAAAACACAAAAAATGTCGGACACAGCCGCTCTCTTATCTTTGACATTTCAAAAATAAAGCATTCCACTAAATTGACAAATCAAATCTGAGGTTATATCATTGGTTCATTGTCTGGTCAAGCAATTAAGTCTTAACTGAGACAACGGTAACTGTCTCTTCATGTGATTAATATGTTTACAATAGACCCTGTGGATATTTGGACCCCACTGTGTGTAGAAGTTCTCAAGTTGTTGTTTTTCAGAAGTCATTCTTCATCTCACTTATTATGATTATAAGCTGTTTAAAAACAGTCCTCATGGAGATGATGTTACTTTGGATGCTGCCCGACACGGCGCTGTTCATCATCACAGGAACAAGGACTAAACTCTCCCTCTTTTTCCTCCATCTATACTTTCACACCATTATCTGACTGGTCATATTTCCTCTTCCTCTTTCTGCCTTTCTTAGCACAATGCAAATAAGAAACTTGATCCCACTCCCACCTTTCCCGACCAGTCCCTCTCTGACCCTCTCTCCCTCTTTTCTTCTCCCCTCTCTTTCTGCCTCTTTAGCTCTGTCACTCCGCTCTCTCCTCCCCTGCCTTCCCTTCCCTCTCATCATCCTCCTCTCTCCCTCTTTCTCTCCCCACCATCTCTCTTTTTCCTCCCCTCTCTGTCGTGTTTTTGTCCCTCACCCTTTCTCCCTCTCTCTCTCTCTCTCTCTCTCTCCAGCAGTAGTCATTCTACTTATAGCCTCGCCATAAATCAACCTGTCATTCTCCGTCATGCTCGCTGGATCTCACTGGGGCTCGTGGTGCGTGCACACACACACACACCCAAACACATACACACACACACACACACACACACACACACAGGGGGTAGCAATGTGAGCCCACACATATACAAGCTCAAACACAAGCACAGACACACAAATACAGAGAAGAATCAAGACTAGGAGACATCAAACACACACATACACAACGAACACACACCCAATCGTAAAAAACTATTTTTTTTAATTCTTGAGTAAAACCTTAGGACAAGCAGAATTGATTGAGAGGGAAGATGAACGTAGATTTAAGAAAAGATAACAGAGACATCTCCACCTGTTCCCATACCACAGACATACACACACACACACACACAACAGACTCGGAATCGGATCATCCAGCTCCAACCTCCTCTCAGGGACATGTGTGAAGGATAATGATGTCACACTATTGGAGAAAAGCTTCCAATGTATTCAATAACTCAATCGTACAGCTCCACTGATTCTAATTCCTTCAGATTGTATTTGAAAATAAATGATCAGCATGCAAATGTATTGTGAAGGAGGAGTGTCTCCTTCTTCCCCTCCATCTCTTATGTTCCAGACTCTGCTCTTCTCTCTCTCGTTCCTCTCTTCATTTTCTCACAGATAAACATCTCCTCTTGTCCTCCTCTGTTCTCTCTCTCCTCTTACACCTCTTCCTTATTCTAAATCTCCATGGCCAACGCAAGAACCCCATAAAGACCCTTAGGAGGCTGAAGATTTCATGGGGCTTTGTGTTTGTTTACACGTCTGTGTGTGTGTGTGTGTGTGTGTGTGTGTGTGTGTGTGTGTGTGTGTGTGTGTGTGTGTGTGTGTGTGTGTGTGTGTGTGTGTGTGTGTGTGTGTTTGTGCGTGTGTGTGTGTGTGTGCGTGAGTGCATACGGTATGTGTGTAGACAACAGCACATGTGGCATGCAAGGTCACATAATCCTGTGGCCTCCAGATACCGTTATTGACACACACACGGCAAGCCCTATGACCTGCACTGCCCTTGCACACATACACACACACACACACACACACACACACACACGTCCTTGTATAACCCACAGTGCCCTCAGCATTGTACAGACAGTGAAACAGATACTTTCTGGATAAAACTTTTCTTGATTGCTGTTCTTTGTGTCTTTTACAAACTCTCATATTCTACATTTATCTTGTTGTTGATTGTGATAAATATGAAAAACATCCAGTTTCTTCCTCCTAGTAACTCAACTCACCAACAAGAGCAAACAAGTGAAGCTGAATATTAATGCAGTCTAGTAAATAGACCGATGTTGCAGCTGATCTGAGTCTTGTTTGAGTAACATTTGCTCAAACTTTCAGTGGTCAGCGGTTTCAAGAATTGTTCTTCTTTCCAGTCAAACTGTATGTTTGTGGACGTGTTTTAAGATTTATGAGCTGGTTGGTTTGTGCCACAGACAGAGAAGTCAGAAAGTGTTGAGAGACGAACTGTCCCACTGTTGGTTTGGTTCTTCTTTGATGGTTTTTTTGTTGTCTCCGAGGAAAACATAGAATAACAGCAGCATTCAAATGAAGCACAGAAGAAAACAAATGCACACGCACAGATATAGATTGCCAAGGTCACATTTCACTGTGTATCGTATACAAGACCTCTTCTTTCTCTCTGCGCTCCACTGCTCTCCTCCTCTTCCTCCTCTGCATTCCTCTCTCCTCCTCCTCCCTCCCTCCCCTCACACACACACACACACACACACACGGTCTCTCCAGAGATGTGTCCGTTGCTCTGACCTCTCTCTCTCCTGGGAGAGCCGGCTGTCTGCTCTGCTCTCTCTTTTTCTCTCCTGGCCTCACACTTTCTCCTTCTCTCCCCCCTTCTGTGTCTTTCTTCGTCTTCTTCTGCTCACCGTATCTCTCCATCTATTGATCTATCTCTCTAATCTTCTTTTGTCTCCTACCTCTCTCATCCTCTCCTTGGTTTCATGTCTCCCTTGCTCTCGCATCCTCTTATCTCTTCATCCTCTCTCCACTCAATCCCTCACCTCCTCTCATCTTCCCTCCCTTCGCTGTCTTTTTAACCGTTCCCCCCCCCCACTCTTTTCCACCCACGCCCCATCTCCTGCTTTTCTCTCCTTCCCTCTTTTAATATTTCTCTCTCTCTTTGGGCTTTCATGGTGCTGGTGAGACTGCAGGGCTCAGTCTGGGGCTTCTTGCCCAGTTCATGCTGCCTCTCTCCAGGCACGGCGCCCACAGAGGGTGGGCAAGGCTGAAGGAGAGCTGGAGGGGTCTGTGTGTGTGTGTGTGTGTGTGTGTGTGTGTGTGTGTGTGTGTGTGTGTGTGTGTGTGTGTGTGTGTGTGTTTGTCTGTATCCAGTGATGGGGAAAGGAGGATGGAGACAGAAGAAACAATGGAGAAGAATAGATTTCTGTTGAGTCACACTTTGCTGGCTGGAGCGTTACTGTGGCTACAACAGCACAGTGTGTGTGTGTGTGTGTGTGTGTGTGTGTGTGTGTGTGTGTGTGTGTGTGTGTGTTTGTGTTTGTGTATGTGAGAGTGAGTGAAGGTTGTTTTTTCTAGCTCAGGAAACTACAGTATGTATAAATACAATAGAATTTAAAGCAACGCATGTCTTATATCTGCTTTATATGAGCTTTGACTATTTCTACGGGTTAAGATAAGGGCTGATTAATCAATCATCTACTTTCTTAGTCAAAGTGAGGCAATGTGCCACACAGGGATCATGCACTGCATGTTTTAAAATGGCCAAATATACATGGACTGTCAGGTATAACAGAATTGGGGCAAAATGGTCCTTTAGAGCAACAAATACTCAGACAATCAGAAAGCTTATAAAGCTGGCTATGTAATTATATAAACCTTAAGTATTATTGTTATCAAGCTGCAGATCCCTCACTGCAGCAGGGAAACCAAGGATGCACAATAACAGAACGTTCACAAGGTAAAATTCATTCAGCACAACTGCAGTAGACGATTCAAACCTGCCTGATGATCTGACTGCTCACGGTTCTGCTGGACTGGTTTTAATTATCTATCAATGACGTGAACATTTTTATCTTAATATAATTTTGGAGTACGTCACTCTGGCTGACCTGAGGCAAAAAGTAAAAATACACAACCAGAATTATCCTGAAATAATATTCCTGGGGAGAGCATAACAGATAACAGCATCACTTTGTGTGCGTCAATGTGTGTATGTTTGTGTGTGTGTGTGTGTGTGTGTGTGTGTGTGTGTGTGTGTGTGACAGCATCAGCCCACCTGTACCCAGCTGCACGCAGAGAACAACAATTCCCCTGCTGGTCACTAATGGTACAGGCCTGCTGGAGAGGAATCAAATGGCCTGGAACCAACCAGGCATGATGGGAGAGGGGAGGGAGGGGAGGGGCAGTGGTCAAATGGAGGGAGAGAGGGGAGAAGGGGAATGAAGGGGAGATGAAGGAGGTGTGGAAGGAATGATGGCCGTGCATTCTGAAATTAATTTGGTGAAAGACGCCAAAACAAAAAAAGAGTCTTCACGGGACAAAGAAAGAGGGAGTGAGGGAGGGGGGGCTGGGGGGGGGGAGAGAGAGTTCACACCAGTGTTTAAAATGTCGCCTGTAGCTGTCATCTCTTTATTTATCTCCTCACTTTCTTTTCTCTGTTTCACTCCGGCTCCATCCCTCCCTCTCCCTCTCTAACCTCTCACCCCTGTCCTCTCGCTCTCTTTCTCTCTCATGTCCAGCCTGTCAAGGGGTGAGTTCCAGTGAGATAGCGCCATCTATCTGTGTCCACTGCTACTGCAGTTAAAAACTTCAGTCCCTTTGAAGCAAAGGAAATACAACTTTTGGGAACTAACATTATAAGTAGTGTTATGTATGCACATGAAAATCTTACACTCAAAGATATGAAAGTTATGAGGATAAATTATATTTGATGACAGCAGTGTCTTGTTAACTTATGTGCAACGGTAAAATGGTTTGTTGAGGCAAAAAAAACAAATTAACCAAGAAAACAATTGAAGAGATTAATTGAAATGATTAATAATTACTTTAAGTTACTTAAAATATAAACAAAATTCAACATGTAAATCCAAAACTTTAAGACTTTTTGAATGGAATATTTGAATTTTGAGCTTCGAAATTTATTGCTGACCTCACAAATAGTTGGAAATTAATTATAACTCATGCTCCCATAAAATTTGAAGTAAATAAGTAAATTTTTTATTAAATTTAATAAAACAAATCTCAGTACTGTCTTTAAATGTAACCCCCTCATCAAAACAAGAATCCCTTGGTTGCACTTATAAAATCTGTAATGACTGTTTATGAGGCTGCTTCATATTTTCCGTGTGAGCTTCAGTGTGATGTCTCCAGGTGCTGCATGCAAACACAACGTGCTGGGGAGTCAGATCCCTGCACAGTTTATTGAGCGTAATAACGCAACTCTGATCTGGTTTCAGGCGGCGTGCACGTCTGACAGACGACGCAGCAGCGCAGCAGTGGCAGATGTGAAATATCTGCTGCTGCCGCTGCATGTGTTAAAATATGCAGGATAAGATGCAGGATGAGATTCAGGAGATAGGACAGCAGAGGTGTTTTTAACTCCGCTGCATCCAAACATTAACGGAGAGTAAACGCTTTAAGAGAGTGTGTTCAGGGGGATGGGAGAGTATAGAGTCAGATTCTAACTCCCTAACTCAGATTAAGATTTTGTCCCTCATTATTCCAAACACAGGGATTTAGCAGCTTCAAGAAAATTATGCTGAGTAGAACGTTTCCAATTCTTCATTGTTGCCAGGGCAGAAAAAAATGTATTTTTTAAAGACAGAGAAGTAGAATATCCAGTAACAACAGCAGCAACCTGCTGTCCAGAGGAAAATGTCAATATTAGATCTGCAAACACGGGATTCTGTCCAGTGCAAACAATACTTTCATATACACACACAGAGAAAACACAGCTGGGCCCTTTCTTTCCTTGCAATACAATATGAACATTGTGTCATTAAAGTCAGTTACTTCAGTATAATAAAACGTGTTTTGGGACACTGTGCAGCCTGAAAAATTGACTCCTCTGAACAGGCAGTAACTTCATGAGGGTTACCATGGCAATTAGACTGCACGTTTTTTCCATGTTGATTTTGAATTGAATATTAATATCCATCCCAATGCCAATATTTGACTGTAACTATATACATTTACTTTGCTTAGATAAATGCAGTTCTCTTAATTTTTTTCTCAGTTCAGTTGGAGGTTTTACCGGGTACACCCAGACCCAGGGGTAGACCCAGAACCTGCTGAGGGACTACATATCCCATCTGCCCTGGGAACGCCTCCGAATCCACCAGGAAGAGGTGAACAGTGTGGGAGAGAGAGAGGTCTGGGAAACTCTACTTGGGCGGGTACCTCTGTGACCTGAGCCCAGATTAACTGAAGACTGTGAACGAATGGACGGATGTTGGGACGGATGTTGCGTTTGTCAACAGTGTAGCTAAAGGAACAGGGTCACCAGTCTTTTTCCAACAGTGGTTAAATATTCAATCCAAATTCAAAAATACAAGCCCTGATTAAGTATGAATACTTGCTTATTGTCTATTCGTGAAATAAGAAAGAAGGTTTCTTCATGTTAGGATAGGGCAACGGTCCACAACTTAACTGCACTGGATCCTAAACTGTGAAAAGTAGCTCAGTGTCATCAAACCACAAATTAGGTGGAAAGACACAGATTGAAACAGTCTCCTTGTTTTCTGGAGAAGAATCCGTGTCCTCACCTAATGCACTGCAGCTCCTCTAGGTCAAGGCTGCAGGCGACAGCAGCTACACTCAGTGCACTTCCTCATAAATCATTTCAGCCAATCAGTGATGGATGGCTTTAAAAAAGTAAAATGTTTGTGTGTGGGTTTGTGTGTAAATCAATGTTGTCTGCTACCTCTGTGATTTTGTTTTTTACCAGACGACAGACTAATGCTTTGTCGATCCTTCATCTACACATAAACATTGCAGTGGAGATAAGAGAGAGAAGGTGGGAGAGAGAACGGGGAAAGAGAGAGAACTAAAGGAGAAGAAAGACACACAGGCAGGGGTGGTGACAGAAGGATGGAAAATAAAAATTCTAGAACAAGAGCGAGAGAGGAGAGAAGACAGTGGGAATAATTTAGATTTGATGCTCTCTTCTCTACCTTTCTCTCTTTAGTGTGTGTGTGTGTGTGTGTGTGTGTGTGTGTGTGTGTGTGTGTGTGTTTGTGTGCACTGACAGAGGAGCTGGTTTTGCTTCAGGTTGGATATTGGCTACAGAAAAAACACACTCAGTAATTATCTAGAGAGAGCACCTGCATGGGCATCTCATTATATTATAACCACCAGCACCTCGTCCAACACACACACACACACACACACACACACACACACACACACACACACACACACACACACACACACACAGACACACACACATACGACAGAGGAAAAATTAGAAGACAAAGATGGTTGAGGAAATAAGAGAAAAAACTAACTTAAATGAATATTGACATTTTTTCACATGACTAGATTTCTAAAACTCTCTATCCAGACAGATGGCAGCACTGCTCGTACATATAAAGTTATATTGAACTCAGTTTTCATGATGAGTTTCCTTCTGCTCGTTCTCCCCTTCATCTGTTTTTCTTTGATCTGTTGTAGTAGCAGACAATGACCAGTAAGAGGCAGCGTTTCCTCTCATCTGACTGACTAAATGTTCCCTCTTTCTTTTCCCTGCATCTGGATTCATGCGTTTTGCCCCCCCTCTACACACACGCACACATACACACTCACACAGAGACACACACATACACTCACTCAAACCATCTGCAGCAGGGTGAGCATGTTCATAACAGAAGCAAAAGCAGGTGTGTAAGTGTGTGCGTACGTGTCTGTGTGTGTGTGTGTATGCATGTAGAGGACCACCCTGCTGATTTGAGCTGCTTCACTCATTGGTGCGTATCGACTCTGACAGTGACAGAGTGAAATGATTTCCAGTGAGTGACCACAGCAGGAGGGTGCAGGACTCAGACAGTGCCCCCCCCACCCCGAGTCATCTCAGCCCATGTCGATCAACACTAACACCCTGATGATTTACAGGATACAGTTCAAACTAAACTACCATTACTGCTACACAACATGTGTGTTATCAAACTACCGACACAAAATAAGTCTCTTTCTATGAAGAATGCCACAGACCATGTTTAGACTTGGCATTTACATCCGTCCACAGTGATCCAATCACGAGTGTTCAGAGCTAAGTGCAGGTGTAAACCATAGGGGTGTGAACGCACAGAAACATGTCATAAATGCTTACAGAGGTTTGATGTCTCGTACCACATCTGGAGGTGGTCAAACGATGTTCACAATTATATGCATACAGAGCGTAGAGGGTAGTTTTAATCATATGTGGTCACGGGAGACACATTTAGGACGTCTTCTAACGAAAGACATTCTTCAAGTCTTCAGCTGATCCTGGCAGCAAAGAGATGCAACAAAAATGATAGAAGGAAAGAAATCAATCGGTGGAGTCTTAGAACTGCACAAGTGTTAATAGCTTAGGTTGACTTCTTAAGGGCCCTCACACACCAATCAACCATCAGCATGAGGCCACAGACTTGTTCCAGCCCAGTGTTGTTTCTGGGATCATGAGTCACACACTATAGCTGGAAATTGATGTCACCAAACTACAAACTTACATGCAGCTGACCATGACTCCTGAGAACAGGCTGCACCTGAGGACAAATTCTAAAGAGTTTTTGCATCAATAACACCTCAACAGACCACAGCCTGCAGGGGTACAGGTCATAGTCATAACTTGATGACATAACAGCACAAAAATAGCCCGGCTAGCTCAGTCGGTAGAGCATGAGACTCTTAATCTCAGGGTCGTGGGTTCGAGCCCCACGTTGGGCGAATATATATTTTCTGTGTAATAGATGTAGTATTACAGAAGAGTTCAGAACATATAGATGATGAGAACACATAATGTTAGTCTTAGTAGCAGTGCATAGTTATAAATGTGTAATAACATGCGTTTGGGACTCAGTTGCTCAGACCATGTTTGAAGGTGGATACATGTCTTCGTGACTTTATGTATCTTAATAATAATAATAACAATATATTTAACTCATACAGCACATTTTAGAAAAATGAGCTTGGGAGAAGAAGGAAAAACAAGAATAATACAATGTCATTAAAAATCAAATAAAGAAAATGGGCCACATTGACTCAGCTGACCTGTTACACTTTCATAAAGGTCCAAAGAAATGCTTAAACTTCTCAGTGTTTCCCATTCCCTGAATGATTTGTAAGCATCGTCACGATATCGACACTAACAATATTATATTTTAGCAGAATGGTAATAACATATTCTGAACCATCGAAAAATTATAGTGCTATTTATGTTTTAGTGTTCACAGCCCGGCTAGCTCAGTCGGTAGAGCATGAGACTCTTAATCTCAGGGTCGTGGGTTCGAGCCCCACGTTGGGCGTCAATGTTTTATACAGTAACATGCTGGTTAAACTGATCAAGACCATTAACTACAGAACAAACCTGTTTGCAGGTTGAGCTCTCACTTCAACTGAACTCAATACATACAAGTAAAAAGTTATAGTTATAGGTTCAGTGTGCAGAATCTAGTGACATCTAGTGGTGAAGCTGAATAACCCTCACCTCACCCTCCCCTTCAAAACAATAGGAGACCCTGTGGTTAGAGTTAGGGTGGATACTTGTCTTCGTGATTGTATGTATCTTATTAATAATAACAATATATCAACTTATACAGCACATTTTTGAAAAATTAGCTTGAGAGAAGAAGGAAAAACAAGAATAGAATGAATACAATGTCATTTAAAATCAAATAAAGCAAATGGGCCACATTGACTCAGCTGACGTCCTCTGACCTGTTACACTTTCATAAAGGTCCAAAGGGATTTTTAAACTTCTCAGTGTTTCCCATTCTCTGAATGATTTGTAAGCATCGTCAGGATATTGACACAGACAATATTATGATTTAGCAGAATGGTAATAACATTTTTTAACCATTGAAACATTTAAATGCTATTTTGTTTAAGTGCATGTAGCCCGGCTAGCTCAGTCGGTAGAGCATGAGACTCTTAATCTCAGGGTCGTGGGTTCGAGCCCCACGTTGGGCGTCAGTGTTTTATACAGTAACATGCTGGTTAAACTGATCAAGACCATTAACTACAGAACAAACCTGTTTGCAGTTTAATCGCTTCATCTGAGCACAATACATACGAGTAATAAGTGAGAGTTAAAGGTTCAGTGTGTAGAATTTAGTGACATCTAGTGGTGAAGTTTCATGTTGCAGCTGAATACCCCTCACCTCACCCTCCCCTTCCAAACATTAATATACCCTGTGGTAGCCTGTAGTAGTCATAAAAACTCAACAGATGCTTAGATTGTCCAGATTGGGACCCTTACCCTAAACCTTGGATATTTATGTTATATTCAAGGAAATAATGCAAAGTACAGTGTATTGACCTGATAGAGATGAACAAAGTAAAGAGAGTGACAGAAAGAGGGATTAAGAGTGATAGAAAGAGAGAAAGTCAGAGAGAGGGAGGGAGAGACGAAAACAGAGAATGGGCTTATTGTAGTGAACGTAAATAAGATTCTTGTCCCCATCTGTTTCGATCTGTGTGTGCGTGTGTGTGTGTGTGTGTGTGTGTGTGTGTGTGTGTGTCAGACTTCCAGCCCAGTGCAGGTGTGCTGTTGATAGTTTTATCAGTGCAGGATCGCGGCTGCTCAGACAAGCAGAGGGAGGAAGGGAGGAGAGGAAAGAGGAGAGGAGGGTACCGGAGAGGTGAAAGAGAGAGGAGGAGGGAGGAGGGAAGGAGGAAAAGAGAGGAGATGCCTGCCATTACTACATTTCTGTTTACCCATGTCCATTAATATCCCTGAACACGTAATGACTGAATACATGCTCCCTATAATATGCTACAACGTCATGGCCACCCTTCATGCTGCTGCCTCTGTGCTGGTTTGGAAAAATAGTAATGTTTCATGGTTTCAAACTTCGGACTAAATACTCTGTGAGGTTTCTCGACCCAGACTCAGAACTGGTTACAACTTCTAAGACTCTAAGAAAGATATTTGATAATATACATTTAAAGAACATCTGTAACATCCATCCGTTATCTGTACTGCTTATTCAAGGGTCACAGGGGTCAGAAATAATCACAGCTCACATTAGGCGACATATATTCCTCAAATATAACGTGAATATCCAAGGGTTAGGGTCCCAATCTGGACAAACTAATCATCTTTAGAGTGTTTATGACTACTACAGGCTACCACAGGGTCTCTTAATGTTTGGAAGGGGAGGGTGCGGTGAGGGGAATTCAGCTGCAACATGAAACTTCACCACTAGATGTCACTAAATTCTACACACTGAACCTTTAACTCTCACTTATAACTTGTATGTATTCAGCTCAGATGAAGTGATTAAGCTGCAAACGGGTTTGTTCTGTAGTTAATGGTCTTGATCAGTTTAACCACCATGTTACTGTATAAAACAGTGACGCCCAACGTGGGGCTCGAACCCACGACCCTGAGATTAAGAGTCTCATGCTCTACCGACTGAGCTAGCCGGGCTGTAACGTCAACATAAATAGCATGCTTTCAGTTTGTTCAAAATATGTTATTACCATTCTGCTCAGAGATATACATTTATAGACCAGGATTTGAACCAATAACCTTCGCACAAACCTAAATTGATTTGGCCCAGATTTGTCCGACCTATCACACAACCCACATCCAGCTCTCATACTGCTGGATTCTCACATCGGATTCTTCAGACTTTCTTCTGACTTAAGACTCCAAGGTGGAGAAACTCTGACTCTGACATTTGCCTTCATACATGAACCTGCTCCAGAGATAGTGCAACGAATTTAAATATTAAAATGATTAAAATTAGAATCCTATGTTGTTATTATTGCTTTAGAACACTGGATTTCGTGTATCAGTGTTCAGTGAGAGCAGCTCCTCTGGTTCTGAAGCTGTTTGTCTTGTGGCCTCCTGGTCGGTGACTGTCCCCGTGTACCAGATTTATAAAACAAGCTCCGGCTCTATAAAGTGTCCAATAAACCACTTTGACTATTAGTGTGGGGCACTGTTAGCATACAGCTACTGACCGCCACCACTGACCATATGCACACACACACACACACACACACACACACCGACACACACATAGAGTTACTGGTCAGAAACATTTCGAAGACTGCTGGAGTCAGGACCTCTGCCAAACTCTAACCCCATGTCACCCCACCCTGCCGCCCCGATGACATCACTGCATAGCCCTGAACCACCAGCCCAGAAAGGTCTGAACACACACACACACACCCACACACACACACACACAAAACACACACAAAAATTCAGACATCATATTAAATACCAGCGGGTCACATTTTGAGTGCACACATGCAGAAATGCATACACACACACACATCACTTGACCATAATGACTACCGCATGGCCACACTTCATCGTCAATACTAAAACACACGGAAATACATACACACACTCCCACAAACACACACACAGGTGTTTAAGCCCAAAAAGTCAAATTCAGAAAAATAAAGTTGATAAATCAAAGAAGAAATGAAAAGGCTTTCACTCTTCTCTTTCTCGCCCCTTCAAACACACAGACAGACACACACACACACAAACACAAGTGGAGGGTACCCCTGTCAGGCACTGCTCTGGGAGGAATTCCCAGGAATCAAGTCGACCAATCAGGGATGAGAGTTTAAAATACTGGCCCCTCCACTTGAGAAGCCGTCCACTTCACATGGACCACTGTGTGTGCATGTGTGTGAGTGTGTGTGAATCCAAGTTAGTCATTAGTGTTCCTACTGGGCTAAAATACACACACATGTAACACATTTAGGTTCAAACCATCTCCTTCTCAGATACTTCACACACTTTTACAAACATTTCCCACGTTTCCCAGTTTACTCGTGACCACAACTTACAGAAAACAAACCAACATAAATCAAAAAATCATTCCCCTTTGTCCAAAGTCATTGTCTAACATATGGAACACACACACACACACAGACACACAGACTCACACAAACCTACAGACTTAACTATACACTTGTGAATGACCTTGAGGATTCATTGACGCTTGCAGACAACCCATCTTCTCAAATATCTATGTGAACACACACACACGCATGTACGCACACACGCACACACACACACACACACACACACACACATACACACACACCTGCTCACTTAGTCTTCTTCCCTAATTGCTCTGTTCCGATGGAGAGGACACTCAAGCAACACTTTGTGTGTTTGGCTAAAAAAGGTTTTTCTCAGCAGGTTGAGGGCACACACATAGACAGACAGAAACACACACACACACACACACACACACACACAGACACGCACACACCCAAATACACACCCACACACAGACAGTCAAAGGGAACAATTTACAATGAGAGAATGTTCAGGATGTAGATTTGATGGCCATAGACACATAAATATTCATAAGAAAAAACTTACTAACATCTGTCTCTTTCTGCAATGGGAATAGATCCAATGACAATAGAAACTGGTTTTCATTGGTTCCGGCTCCGATAGACTTTGATGGAAATATGACACCCGGGGGAGCTCACCAATTTCTTCTAGACTCAATCTGCACCTTTTCAAGACACAACGTTTTAATGCATGAACGCTTGTGCCCTTATTGTTTTTTAAATCCTGGAAACAATTTGTAAGAGATTTTTTTTTATATGTATCATGCAAAGTGAAGCTTGCAGCTTAGAACACGTTGGTTGCATCTAGTTTTTGTGTTTGTGACTTCGAACATGACGCACTTGGGGAAAAAAGACAGACAGGCAAACTACCCTAGTGGCAAAGGAAAAATAGTCAACAGCCTTATTTAATAAAAACGTGCGTATACTCGCAAATTTTGGCGTAAAAGAACTAAGTGAAACAGACTATTGTTGATGGCCTTCTTGAGTTTTTCTAATAGACTCTGCATTAAGACCCCAAAACCATTAAATATCTCAAATTAAATTATAATGTTTCTACGAATCAAGGCTGAAATGAGAGACGCACACAGCATCAATCCAAAACAATGCAGCTGTAAGAGAAGAAGACGGGTTAAGAAAGAAGAGAAGCTTTAATGACAAGTAGAGAAAAATCCTGTCATGAATGAAAGAGTGAGAGGGAGGGAGGAGAGTGGAGGAGAGAAAGAACAGAAGTAGAGCTGGTCGACAGAGAGGGAGGAGGAAGAGAGATTATCTCTCTCTAATGGCTAACCTGTTGACAGCAACACTTTTCACCACCTCTATCTACACATCTAACGTTACTATCTACCCTCACACACAGACACACACACACAGACACACACCCAGTCTGCTCCATGGCTCATGTGGATTTTAGACTCTACCGGAGACGTCACCGACCGGAGACGACCGCTGCCGCCATCACATCACATGTAGAAGATAAATCTGATCTGCTTCCACATGAGCTGACAGACAGAGGAACTCACTATTTGTCTGCTGTGTCTGCTCTGAACAGAAGAAGATACGAGGATCCAAAGAACAGGAAGATGACGTTTTCAGTTGATTAAATATCTTCATAGAGAAACTAATGAAGGAAATGTTCTTTTACAAATTTCATGTGTTTTCTCCTTCAAACACTATAGTATCATTATATTTTCCTGCTGAGTGTATTTCTACCTATCATTTTATTGTATTTGATATACGAGGCGTCTACTGTGACAATTTCATTTCCCGATGGAGATCAATACAGAATCTATCTATTTCTAAATTGGTCTAATTGGCTTAATGAGTGTGTGTGACTCCCCTGTGAAACACATGTCAATCTTAGTAACGTTGAGTGACTGATGGATAGTTTGGAGAACAGCGTTTTAAAAAGGCAAGGGAGACACCGTTATTTCACACAGACACAATAGGAAAGAAAGTTGTGTTTCTTAGTATCAGACAACATTGGGAAAAAAAAAGATATGTCAGAAGTGGGATTTGAACCCACGCCTCCATTCGGAGACCAGAAATCCCTTTGACTAGGAAGGAGTCAGTCCTTGAGTCTGGCGCCTTAGACCGCTCGGCCATCCTGACAGTGGAGCTTCTCGCGTTCCCAAGTGGAGTCATTAGGGGGATTTGAACCCACGCCCCCATGGAGACCGGACATGTTTCAACATTTTCATTGATTTCTCAGAGAATAATTCACGGAGTCTTATGAAACAAATCAGGCACATTTAGTGAACTGATATCGATACGTGTGTGAATTGTCCTGGGCCTTTGCGGACATGTGTGAGCTCTCCACTGATCTTTAATTTATTGTCATGTGTGTGCAAATTTCAGACACAAGCTGCAACATGTCTAAGCTGCTGAATCGTTTAAGACTTCCATGCAGGACAATCTAAACACATTTGCACAGAATGGTCACACGGAACAACAACAACACACCCGGAGCAGCTTTCTACTCACAACATGAACGAACTGTCCGTCCACCGTCCCTGTGCGGGACAATTTGTGTGTTTGTGTTTATATCAACTTGATGCCACAACGTTTTAAGTACAGCGTCTCAGGTCCAGATGAAGCCGGAGAGAGAAACATTTGTGCAACATTTCGACCAAAATAGTCCTGGTCTCCACCGCAGGGCGAGAGGGACACACACACACACACACACACACACTCACACACACGCACACACACCCAAATTCAAAGCCAAAAGTCATGAAACGAGTCCATTCTGACAGCAGAGACATTGTGGAGACTAAAAAAAAAGAGGACAACGAGCTCAAATGGAACAAAGTCCGAAACCAAGTTCAGAGAGTTTCATCCAAACTCTCACCACACAGCAAACACTTCACACACACACGATTTCACTGAAACAAAATACTAATACACATTATAACATAGTAAGTCATATACTATGCAACATATCTGCAACATTGTATAGACATGTGGAAAGTTTTTGTGCAGAGTGTGTCTGTAACATTTAATGACCTTCTCTGAAAACGTTTAGGTCAATAAACCATTATAAAATATGTTTTCTTACCTGGTCTGTTGTGCGTAAATCCAGTTGCTCCTCAGCTCTCCAAGGACAAGTCCTCCTCCCACCATCCACAGCTCTCAAGTCCGAAAAGTGTGACTCCCTGCCCGGCTGGGAAACTGCACACAGGTCGGTGTTTTCATTGAAAGGAGGAGGGGGGGAACCCTTCAGACAGACCCCACAGCAGCAGCAGCCTGGAGCACAGCAAGCACACAACTTCTTCCAAGTGTCCACTTTCTTCAAAACACAACTTTTACTGCGCAACACGCACCAAAGACTCAAAAAAAGTCCACTTTGGGGAAAGAGCAGATGCGTGAACACAGCCTCCGGTGGTCCGTGGACCTGTGCGCGTCCACGAGAGTCCCCAAAACTGTCGCGCACACACGAAGAAGTGAAGCCAGACGGTGAGTGTCGGTGCACACGCTCCTCTCCTCCTCGGTGTGCACGGCTCTGTGTGTCCTCACTCAGCAACAGGTGTCTGGAATAAAAGTGAGCTTTCTCCACATCACAAGTTTCCAAACTGTCCAGCTGATCACGCACGGAGGAGGAACAAGAAGAGGAGGAAGGAGGCGGGGTGCGCAGTCCTCAGTTCTTCAGGAGTTTTACGCGTAAAAAAAGAACAAGAGCGAGAAGTTTGGAGAAGAAGAACAGAGAGTCAGGAGAGGAGTGAGACAAAGGAGAAGAGAAGTTGTGTCTCCGTCTGGAGGACTGTCCTGCGGTGTGATGTGGAAAAGTGTCCGCCGGCCCACCGGTGCAGAGGGAGGAGAGAGGGAGGGAAGGAGGGATGAGGGAGGAGAAAGTTATTTCACACAGGAGGAAAAGAAAGGTGTGTTCTTCAACTGCCATGAAACAGCGGAGATAAACCATGTGTCGGGAGTGGGATTCGAACCCACGTTCATGGTTCAGTTCCCAGCTGTTGTTTTTTACGTGATTTTATTCAGTTTAAAGTCGAAATTAAACTTGAGCTGAAGGATAAGAGACTTAACAGAGATAATCCGGGGTTAAAACATCTGTCAGAAGTGGGATTTGAACCCACGCCTCCATTCGGAGACCAGAAATCCCTTTGACCAGGAAGGAGTCAATCCTTGAGTCTGGCGCCTTAGACCGCTCGGCCATCCTGACATGCAAATGATCTGTTAGATGAGACATTATATTCCTTTAGTTTGTAATATCTGTATTTCCTTTTGGCCATTTTAAATACATTTTCATTTGTAGATGATACACTCATGAAAATAACACCCACATAAGAAGATGTTGATTGACATTCTGTTATTACTGACAGAGTCACCGAGTTAGTCTGAGTTAGTTGATTGGATCATGTGTTTTAGGACTTCACTTCTCAAATAAACCTATAGTTAAAAGCTTTGTCAGAAGTGGGATTTGAACCCACGCCTCCATTCGGAGACCAGAAGTCCCATTGAACTGGAAGGAGTCAGTCCTTGAGTCTGGCGCCTTAGACCACTCGGCCATCCTGACATATAAGTTTGTGTAAGATAAGCCTATAAATTCCTTTATTTTGTAATAATGAATGTATTGTTTTTGGTCATATTAAATACATTTGCATTGGTAGCTGATACACTCATGATAATGTCGCCCACACAATGTTGATTGACGTTCTGTTGTTACTGACAGAGTCACAGAGTTAGTCTGAGTTAGTTGTTTGGATCATGTGTTTTCAGGGTTTTACTCAGTATTGTCTCCAGACTGTAAAACTAATGTCAGAAGTGGGATTTGAACCCACGCCTCCATTCGGAGACCAGAAATCCCTTTGACCAGGAAGGAGTCAGTCCTTGAGTCTGGCGCCTTAGACCACTCGGCCATCCTGACATACATATGCAAAATGTCACCTAATTCTTTTTTTTAAATGCTGTATTTTGCATTTAAATCAGGAGATGATGCTCTGCATGTTGCCCCTGAAATGTATTGAATCCTGAGAGAGTCGATCTGTGAAACTGACTCAGTGACTGACTCCTCTGCTCTGATGTGGAAAGTGTCCTTGGAGAGGGATGGGAAAAAAAGTGAATTCACACAGGAGGAAAGAGATGTGTGTTTCTCAGAACCAGACAGAGCATGTGTCAGGAGTGGGATTTGAACCCACG